>LR738711.1:581843337-581861582 GCA_902687465.1 Secale cereale | reverse complement strand
CCCCCCCCCCCCCCACGTGTTGAAGTTATCGGGAGGGGGTATATCGACCCCCCTCGTGTTGAAGTTATCGGGAGGGGGTATATCGACCCCCCCACGTGTTGAAGTTATCGGGAGTTTATATCGACACGACATACGTACATGGGAAAATAATATTATCGGGGAGGGGGTATATCGACCACCCCCCCTCGTGTTGAAGTTATCGGGAGGGGTATATCAACGACGACAGACCCGATAAAACATAAGAAAACGAAGAACAAATAAAAAAGGAGAAGAAGAAAGGAATAGCTAGAGGAGAAGATCGAAGAAAAAAAAGAAGTAAAAAAATAGGAGAAGAAGAAAGGAATAGATGAGAAGAAGAGAAAATAGATTATATTCTATTTTCTCTTATTCTCCTCTATTCCTTTCTTCTTCTCCTCTTCTTTTTCTTCTTTTTTCTTCTTCTTATTTATTTCTCCTCTTCTTCCTCTCCTCTTCTTCTTTCTTGCCTCTTCTTATTTTCTTCTTTCATCTCCTTCTTTTTCTAAAATTGTAACTTCTGCATATATAAAACTTTTCTAAAATTGTAACTTTCTATGTTTAAAAAAAGAGGAACAAGAAGAAAAAAAGAGGAGAAGAAAGAATAGAGGAGATATCCTCTTCTTCCTCTCATGTTCGACGACCCTCGACCCCGTTCACATTTTTTTCCCCAATAACATTTTTTTCTCCGAGAGAGTTAGTGTTCCCGAGGGGGTCGACATTGGTCATATCGGATTCATCATATTTTCTACGAATGTTCTATATACATACATCCATCGATATCATTCCATACATACATAGACATCTACATTATATATGAACAAAAAAATGTCAAAATTCATCATACATACATCTATAGTATATATGAACAAAAATTATAAACTTTCTCCCCAACTCATTCAGACATACATCTACAATATATATATGTATATACATACATACATACATACATACATACATACATACATACATACATACATCTACAGTATATATGAACAAAGGAGCAGGGGGAGGAAGGAAGGGGGGAGGATGGGACGGTAGCTACCTCTCCCGGCGGGATCGGGGAGGAGACGCGGGCGGCCGTCGTCGGGGGCGACGGCGACGAGGACGGGCTCGGGGTCGGCGAGGGCGAGGGCGATAAGTGTTGAATATATAGACAGAGCATTAGTCCCGGTTCGTAACACAAACCGGGACGAATGCCCCCTTTGGTCCCGGTTCGTGCCACCAACCGGGACCAAAGGTCTCTTTTCAGCAGCCCAAAGGGCGGGAAGGAGAGACCATTTGTCCCGGTTGGTGGCACCAACCGGGACTAAAGGGGGGCATTGGTCTCGGTTAGTGCCACGAATCGGTACCAATACCCCCCTTTAGTCCCGGTTGGTGCCACCAACCGGGACCAAAGGCCTAGTGCTGGCGCTGGTGCGGTGGGATGTTTAGTCCCAACTCGCTGGCTGAGAGAGCTCGAGAGTGGTTTATAAGCACTGCTGCGCCTTCCCTCTCGAGCTCCTCTCAAATGTGGGCTTTCGGGCCTAACCCTGCGCTGTGTGCTTGTGGACCTACTGGGCCTCTCGCGGGCCTGAATCCTGGCCCATGGTAGGGTTTCTAGTTGTATTCAGGCCGTGGGGGCCCAGTAGGTGGCACTTTTTTTGTGTTCTTTGTTGCTTTATTTATTTTATTTTGTTTCTACTTACAAAAAAATACTTATTGTTGCTATTTTTATTTTTTTCCAGTTTTTTTGTTTTGTTTTCTGCATCATTTATTTTCTTTTGTTTTTGCTTTATTTTTTAATTGTTTTGTTTTCTGCATCATTTATTTTCTTTTAGTGCCATTAGTTTTGGAAAAATTATAAACTTTATGTTAGTGCCATTAGTTTTCAAATTTAAATAGTTAAAATTTGAATTCTTTGAAATTTGTGTGAATCACAAGTTTGTGATTAACTTTACTAAAAAAATGAACATAGATGCGCCTATAGAGAAAATTCAACCTAAATTCGTAATAAATTCTATGAATTTCAGAGAAATTCACTATGAATTTAGGTCAAATTCCCTGTATAAGGGCATCTATTTTCACTTTGAGAGGAGCACAACAAGGCAGAGAGGGATGGGCTTATAAACCGGTGTGAGCGCCCTTCGGTTGGCGAGGTGGGACTAAACTCAGATCGCAACGAGGACCAACCCTTTAGTTCCCGGTTTGTGGCACAAACCGGGACTAATGGTCATGGGCCTGGGGCGAGATGCATTGGTCCCGGTTCGTGTGTGGAACCGGGACCAAAAGGTCCAGACGAACCGGGACCAATGGCCCATTTGGCTACCCTCTTGAGTGTTCTTGGTGAGAACATAGTTGACAAGGAGCGAAACGGGATTAACGGTATTACGATGGCCGAACCATAACACATTAAAACATTTCAAATGAACTCTGAAAAAGTTGAAAGTTGGCATGGTATCATAATTTCCCACACATAGCTTGGGTCAATGGTATCATACTCGTCTGTTACAAAGTTGGCATGGTATCATCATAATAGTTGCGGAAGAAAGTCTTCACTTTTTCTTCTCTTGTGTCATTTTCTTATTGTGCCATAACCATGGATAATCTTCATCGTTTATCAGGATGCTTGGGTCCGCCTTGACTTTGAAGGGAGGAATTTCATGAAAATTTTCATAATCTTCAGACATGTCTGTCTTTCCCTCCACTCCCAGGATGTCCCTTTTTCCTGAAAAAACTATGTGGCGCTTTCGCTCATCGTATGATGTATTCGTTTCCTTATCTTTTCTTTTTCTCAGTCTGGTAGACATGTCCTTCACATATATAACATGTGCCACATCATTGGCTAGGACGAACGTATCGTCACTGTACCAAAGATTTTTTAGATCCACTATTGTCATTCCGTACTGTGGGTCTAACTGTACCCCGCCTCCTGACAGATTGACCCATTTGCACTTAAACAAAGGGACCTTAAAATCATGTCCGTAGTCAAGTTCCCATATGTCCACTATGTAACCATAATATGTGTCCTTTCCCCTTTCGGTTGTTGCATCAAAGCGGACACCGCTGTTTTGGTTGGTGCTCTTTCGATCTTGGACAATCGTGTAAAATGTATTCCCATTAATCTCGTATCCTTTGTAAATCAATACAGTCAAAGATGGTCCCCTGGACAACAAGTACAACTCATCACAAACAGTGTTGTCACCTCTGAGACGTGTTTCCAACCAACTGCTGATAGTCCTGATGTGTTCACATGTAATCCAGTCGTCGCACTGCTCCGGGTGTTTGGAGCGCAGACTGTTCTTGTGTTCATCGACATACGGGGTCACCAAGGTAGAGTTCTGTAGAACTGTGTAGTGTGCTTGAGACCAAGAATATCCGTCCCTACATATTATTGAGTCCCTTCCAAGCGTTCATTTTCTAGTCAGTCTCCCCTCATACCGTGATTTAGGGAGACCTATCTTATTAAGGCCAGGAATGAAGTCAACACAAAACCCGATGACATCCTCTATTTTATGGCCCATGGAGATGCTTCTTTCTGGCCTAGCGCGGTTATGGACATATTTCCTTAGGACTCCCATGAATCTCTCAAGGAGGAACATATTGTGTAGAAATACGGGCCCTAGAATGACAATCTCGTCGACTAGATGAACTAGGACGTGCGTCATGATATTAAAGAAGGATGGTGGGAACACCAGCTCGAAACTGACAAGACATTGCGCCACATCACTCCTTAGCCTTGGTACGATTTCTGGATCGATCACCTTCTGAGAGATTGCATTGAGGAATGCACATAGCTTCACAATTGCTAATCGGACGTTTTCCGGTAGAAGCACCCTCAATGCAACCGGAAGTAGGTGCGTCATAATCACGTGGCAGTCATGAGACTTTAGGTTCTGGAACTTTTTCTCTGGCATATTTATTATTCCCTTTATATTCGACGAGAACCCAGTCGGGACCTTCATACTTAGCAGGCATTCAAAGAAGATTTATTTCTCTTCTTTCGTAAGAGCATAGCTGGCAGGACCTTCATACTGCTTCGGAGGCATGCCGTCTTTTTCGTGCAAACGTTGCAGGTCCTCCCGTGCCTCAGGTGTATCTTTTGTCTTTCCATACACGCCCAAGAAGCCTAGCAGGTTCACGCAAAGGTTCTTCGTCACGTGCATCACGTTGATTGAAGAGCGGACCTCTAGGTCTTTCCAGTAGGGTAGGTCCCAAAATATAGATTTCTTCTTCCACATGGGTGCGTGTCCCTCAACATCATTCGGAACAGCTAGTGCGCCGGGACCCTTTCCAAAGATTATGTGTAAATCATTGATGATAGCAAGTACGTGATCACCGGTACGCATGGCGGGCTTCTTCCGGTGATCTTCCTCGCATTTGAAATGCTTGCCTTTCTTTCGACATTGATGGTTGGTCGGAAGAAATCGACGATGGCCCAGGTACACATTCTTCCTGCATTTGTCCAGGTATATACTTTCAGTGTCATCTAAACAGTGCGTGCATGCGTGGTATCCTTTGTTTGTCTGTCCTGAAAGGTTACTGAGAGCGGGCCAATCGTTCATGGTCACGAACAACAATGCCTTTAGGTTAAATTCCAACTGTATGTGCTCATCCCACGCACGTACACCGTTTCCATTCCACAACTATAAAAGTTCTTCAACTAATGGCCTTAGGTACACATCAATGTCGTTGCTGGGTTGCTTAGGGCCTTGAATGAGAACTGGCATCATAATGAATTTCCGCTTCATGCACATCCAAGAAGGAAGGTTATACATACATAGAGTCACGGGCCAGGTGCTGTGATTGCTGCTCTGCTCCCCGAAAGGATTAATGCCATCCGTGCTTAAAGCAAACCATACGTTCCTTGGGTCCTTTGCAAACTCCTCCCAGTACTTTCTCTCGATTTTTCTCCACTTCGACCCGTCAACGGGTGCTCTCAACTTCCCGTCTTTCTTACAGTCCTCACTGTGCCATCGCATCAACTTCGCATGCTCTCCGTTTGTGAACAGACGTTTTAACCGTGGTATTATAGGAGCATACCACATCACCTTCGTAGGAACACTCTTCCTGGCGGGCTGGCCGTCAACATCACCAGGGTCATCTCGTCTCATCTTATACCGCAATGCACCGCATACCGGTCATGCGTTAAGATCCTTGTATGCACCACAGTAGAGGATGCAGTCATTAGGGCATGCATGTATATTCTGCACTTCCAATCCTAGAGGGCATACGACCTTCTTTGCTGCGTATGTATTGTCGGGCAATTCGTTATCCTTTGGAAGCTTCTTCTTCAATATTTTCAGTAGCTTCTCAAATCCTTTGTCAGCCACAGCATTCTCTGCCTTCCACTGCAGCAATTCCAGTACGGTACCGAGCTTTGTGTTGCCATCTTCGCAATTAGGGTACAACCCTTTTTTGCGATCCTCTAACATGTGATCGAACTTCAGCTTCACCTTTTGACTTTCGCATTGTGTCCTTGCGTCGACAATGACCCGGCGGAGATCATCATTATCGGGCACACCGTCTGGTTCCTCTTGATCTTTAGCAGCTTCACCCGTTGCAGCATCATTGGGCACATCGTCTGGTTCCTCTTGATCTTCACCAGCTCCCCCCATTGCAGCATCACCATATTCAGGGGGCACATAGTTGTTGTCGGGGAAACTGATCGCCCACGAACACCTATGGGACCGGAGCCCCTTTTCGGTACGGCAAGGGAGCGGAGGGAGCACAGAGAGCAGATCGAGGCGCACACACGAGCAGTTTACCCAGGTTCGGGCCGCACGAATGCGTAAAACCCTACTCCTGCCTTGGTTGTATTGAGTTCTTGGCTCGGGAGCAAGAAGATCTACAGTACTGGCTACACCGAGCGTGGGAGTGATCAAGTTTTGGAACCTCCTCTACGTTGTGCATGGGCCTCCTTTTATAGGTCAAAGGAGTCACCGACAGGTGTCAACGTAGGTGAGGGTAAAAGTGTAAAATTGATGGTGGTTGTAACAGTGCATGTACAGTGTTTTGTACCTAACCCAGACGGTGGGGGACAAGGGCATTGAATGCCCGTCGCCGTCGCCCCAGAACAGTGTAAAAAGCGTCCGTCCGGGCGTCTCCGTTCGCCACGACGGTAGCCTCGTCATCGTGGCTTGCCACCGTGTACCCCAAGCTGCACAGCCATCCGCCACGTGCCCCTGGAAGGGCCCCAGGGCGACGTGTGGCCAGATGAGCTGGAGCGCAGGCACACAGTGAAAGCTTGTCGCGGCAAGCACCTTGCCGCGGTTGCTATCTTGCTGCGCCCGGAAGCTTGTTGCTCTCCGGGCCTTGCCGGGGCGCGCGATGAGCCACGGCATGTCTTCTGAAATGCTGTTCTTTGGCCTTCCTGGCAAGTTCCTTTTGCCAGGGTCTTGTGCTAGATGGGTGGTCTTGAGCCTGGAGCGGCCTTCCTGGCAAGCTCCTCTTGCCGGGGTCTTGTTTCTTAACTTGAATGCTTTGTTTTTGAATGGCTTCAAGGGAACTAGAGTGGGCCTTGGCGGGCACGTGGCGAGCCTGACCACGGGACGCTGCTACTGCCCGTGCACAAGTCGGGATACTAAGGTACCCCTACTTTAGTACACCGACAGGAGCCCCCGGGCCTGGGCCACACACGATGCCGAGCGCTGTTGGGCCAGGCCCAAAACAGTGCACGGACACACGCGGCCCACGGCGCGCCGTATCCCACTCCGTATCCGCCGCATCCCTCCCTAACGGCACGCGTCGATTACGGCATCGTGGGAGAGATCGTGGCCTGTTTCTTTAATGGGAGAATGCGGAACGTCCCCCACTTCCCCCTTAAAAGCAGAGGAAACAGGGGCAGTTTCCCCCCACTGCTTCATTGCGTCTTCAATCTCCAGAAACCCCCGCCGCTCTCCGGCTCCCCAAAGGTCGAAATAGAGCCGAGCTTCACCCCTCTTCCGCCGCCGCTAGCCTCCCCAGCACCGCCTACTCCACTCGCCGTCCCCGCCATGTCCCCGAAGAGCGACAAGGCGAAGAACGCGAAGTCCGACAAGGCGGCGAAGCTAGCAGCAATGCGGAAGAAGATGGTGGTCTTCCCGCCGAGGCTCGGTGCGAGGGAGCTGAAGGACAAGTACTACTTTTTCTGAGCGAGGGAGAATAGGCTCACCCGCGCAACAGGGTCCTCCCCGCCGAAGCCTGCGACATGTATCCGGGAGGTTATCATTACTTTGCTCGGTTCTTCCATTGCGGCCTCTGCCCTCCGTACTCTGAGTTCTTCTGCGATGTTATGAATACGTATGGATTCCACCTTCTAGATTTCACCCCGAACGTAGTCCTAACCTTTGCCGTTTTTGCACATCTGTGCGAAAACTTCGTCGGAGTCCACCCCAACGTAGCTCTCTTCCACCATTTCTTCACACCTCGAGTAGAGTCTGGGTCCCCTCTGTCCGGTGGCATCTCTTGGATCTTTAGGCTCAACAAGAAAGAGGTGTACTTGATTGGTGAGCTCCGCGGCAAGTGGGAAGAGTGGAGGGCTGATTGGTGCTGGGTTATGGCAGAGGAACCCCAGCAGTTTACCCCCCGCGCAGCGAGCCGCAATAGTGCGCGGCAAGGATTGGAGCGATCTGGCCCCAGAGGACGAGAGGCTGAAGATTGCCCTTTCTAGGATCCTCCGCCTCCGGCGAGCCAATCTTACTGTAGGTGAGGTCGGGGCTGATTTCCTTCGCCGACACATTGCTCCCCTGCAGGAGAGGAAGAGGCCTGCTTGGGAGTTCGGCAACGCGGCAGACCGCATGAGGCTGCGCCCCGGCCTGAACTACAACTTCACCGTCTTGGAACTCAAGGGAATGATCCGTTCGTTGTTCAAGCATGACCCCAAGAACCCGGAGTGGTTTGCCCGTCGCGTGGAGTAGTTCCATTATGCAACAACTCTTCACTTAGTGCCATCCGCGCGGTAATGCCGCTGTGCGACTCCCACGGGGTTGATCCCACTTGGCTGGCGCCTTCAGAAGAGCCCGTACAAACTTTTTTTGACAATCTGGTTGAGCGGCCAATCAATCCCGAAGAGAAGAAGGGTCTCACCCGCGAGACCACCGACTGGGACGTGGCGTATATCGCTAGCAGAATGGAGGAGGCCGCCGCAGCTGAGGCCACGGGTGAGTTTGGGTACTCCGTGGAGGAGGCAGAAGCAGCGGATGCAGTCAGTAGGGCCGAGGAGGAAGAGATCTTCAAGTTGTTGAATCCTGCCGGGGGGCCTGCCGGGGAGCCTGCCGGGACGAGCGAGGCTGTCGGGCAGGGCACTGAGTCCAGTGAGCCCGCCGAGGAGGACGCCGAATCGGGCGATTCCGACGAAGACTCGGGCGGGTCACTGAACCTCGACGACGCCTCCTCATCCTCGGATAATTCTCCGCCACCACCAAGTCCTCCGCCACAGCCAAAGAAGGGCCTTCGCAAGACCACTGACACGGCGAGGCAGCCGGCGCCCCGACAGCAGCCGCAGCGTCGCTCGACGCGTGCCGCCACGACGAGCAAGGCCGTCAAGGAGGCGTCCCGCGCCTCAGCGGCAAGCGGAGGGGGATCTTCCCGAACCGGTTCTGGCGTTCCTTCCGCCCCTCGGTCTTCAGCGACGACCGGAGCGGGGTCTTCTCAGCCCGCGGCTCCGGAGCCCGCCAAGCGCCCGAGGGAGCCTACCCCTCCAGCTCCTCGCACCGGGACGCGTGAGGTGGACTTCGACTTCTCCGCCCTCAGTTCCGATGAGGAGGAGGAAGAGTAAGCACTCGCAACCCTTATTTCTTTTGATTCTTACTGCTCTTGTCTTGAATTCTCTTTGCCTGACTCTGATCTTGTTTGGCTTCCAGGACCCTGACCCAGAGGATGGTGAAGAGGGCCAAGATCCCGGTGGTTGATCTCGAGGAGGACGAGCCCGTCGCCGCGGCAGGAGATGCGCCCGCGACAGGCTTGCCGGACCAGCCTGCTGCTCCGCAGAGCAGCCCCCAGCGCAGCCCCCAGCGTAAGTCTTCTTGTTAACTTCTTCGCTTGTCGGGCGCGCTTGAGGTTCTTATCCTTGCTAATGTCTTGTTTGTTTGTTGACTTGTGCAGAAGTGGAGCCACAGCCTCAGGAGCGTCAAGAGACCGCTCCCGACGAGCCGCTCGTCCACCCTCCCTGCCAAGGCGGAGCTCCCCGGCGAGGGAGAGCACTCCGCCAAGGGCGGGTACTCCGTCAAGGGCGAGTACCCCGCCAAGGGCGAGCACTCCGACAAGGGTGGGCACCCCGCCAAGGGAAGGTGCCAGCGGCCCTCCGCCGGCGGGGGCCAGTACCACGCCGCCAAGGGAGAACTCCCCGGCGAGGGACCCCGTTACTGAAGAGGCCCGCGCAGGTAACCCTTGTACTTTCCTTCTCTTGAATTCTTATTTTTGGATATTTGCTTGACGATTCTTCCTTTCTTTTTCTGTTGTTAGATCCGCCCGCCCCGGAGCCGATGGAGACGGAGGCTATCGCCGAGGAGGACGCGCGCGGCAATGCTGGCGACGCCGCCACCGCTGAAGGGATGGCCGGCGCTAACGAGTCAGCCGCCGACGAGACCGCTGACGCGGCGGCTGGGGAGGGGACCAGTGACCGTACTGACGGCCCTGAGGCCGCAGGAGCGCCGGACGCTACACCGGCCGCCGACCCCTCCGCCGCCGCGACTGGGCCGGGTATTTATCTGGAGGCCGCCAACGGGGTCTTCATCCAAGTCCCGTGGGCGTCCTCATCAAGGGCACCCGCGGAGGGGGAGAGCTTCGATGGAGAAGTCCTCGCCTCCGCCGGGCTGAGGCTTGTCGACGCGCCTGGCAGCAGCAGCGAGCCCGAAGAGGAGCAGCTTCTGCGCCGGCTTCTAGCCTTGTACCGGGCCAGGCTTGCCAAGCTGGAGTCCCGAGAGGCTCTGGCTGCCAAGGCTGGCGTTGACTTGGAGAAGCGTGCCGTGGAGCTCCGCGCCGCCAACCAAGCGGCCCTCCGGAACTTGGCGGAGGTACGGGAGGAGCTCGCCGAGGCGCACCAGGCGTTCATCCTCGAGAAGGCCGAGGTTGAGGAGCAGCAACGACTAGCCGCCGAGGATCTGTCTCGGCGGGAGGGAGAGCTCAGGCAGTGGAAGGTCGACCTCGATAGCCACGAGGACGACCTTACCGCGCGCGAGCAGTCCATTGGCGGGGCTCTGCAGGAGGTGAGGGACGCCACTGCTGCCGCAGAGACCGCCAAGAGGGAATTGGAGGCGAGGGTGGCGCAGTTGGAGACGAGCTTGAAGACGAGCGAGGAGAGAGTTGCCGCGCTCAATTTGGCGCGGGAGAAAGACGCCCACACCCGCTCGGAGCTACAAGTCCGCCTCTCCGACAAGGGCCAAGAACTCACCGCCGCCAAGGATTCCATCGCGGACTTGGAGCTAAAACTGTCCACCCTCACTGAGTCGCTTGACGGGGCCCGGAACAGGGAGACAAAGCTGAAGGAGGATCTCCGGGCTGAAAGGGCACTGCTGGACAGTGCCGCCCTTACGCAGAACAACTTCCAACGGACGGTGGAGCAGTGGACCGAGGAGCTCGTCGCCTCCGCCGCCAACATCGACAAGGAGATGGTGGCGCTGGGGACGGAGCACCTCGTGTACTCCCCCGACGAGAACCTCCCCCATAGCGCCAAGCTGAGCTTGTTCTTCAGAGGAGTGGCGCCGGCCCTCGCGCAGCTACGGGAAAGGCTCCCCGTACAACTGGCGAATGAGGCGCGCAGGCTCTGCACGGGTACTTTGGAGCGAGTGTTGGCGAAGATCGTCTACCGCAACCCTGGGATCAACCTTGACAACGTCCTCCGGACCCTGCCGCCCGACGCTGACCAGGAAGCGTTGAAGACTCGTGTCGCCCACATCGTGGCCAAGGTGGGCAAGATCAGGAGGGTTGATGGCGACCGTGTAGACTAGGTTGTTTTCTTTCCGCTTCCCTTGTCGCTGCCAATTAAGTCATGGACAGTAGTTTGTTAGAACAGCGGCAAGTCAACTTGTAATATAACTTTATTTTGGGTAATTGATGCAGTGTTATCTCCCTTCTTTGATTCCTTTACTTTGTATGCTTCTCACCCTACGCTTCTAGGGAACTTGCCGGCAAACGGACCCTTGCCGCGAGCGCTGAGTGCAGGACTCCAGCAGCCCGCCGACAACATTCCTACCGGCAAGAAACCTTGCCGTAGCTAGTCGCAGCACGCTTAGATTGTTGAGCGAACTCGAAAACGAAGTAAGGGCGCGACACTTGTCGTAGCTCACTTAAGCCGTTGAGCGTGCTCGAAACAAAGTAAGGGCGCGGCTAGCCACGGGTAGGTTCCTCCGTGCACAGGTTTTCCATACAAAGTGTGGTCGTTCAAGGAAGACAACTAAGATTCTTTAAAAAATTTGAATGCTCAAACTTTGGCAACTTATATTTTGTGTGCCGTTTGCTTCCCGGCAAGGCTTTCCTTTCTTGAACAACACTTGGTCCATACAACTGTCTCCTTCCCCCTGCCCCAGCATCCTCTCCGGGGAGTCTCCTTCCCTCTTCAGCGCGCGCACACTTTTCGGCCAGAGCGTAAAGCTCGCCGACGTCCCGGATCTTGGTCTTCGCCATTTCCTCCCTCATCCGGCGGTTACGCACGTTCTGATGGAACGCGCTAATAACCGCGGTAGGGTGTACGTCCGGGATGTTGTGCTGGACGCGGCTGAATCTCTGGATGTACTTCCGCAGGGACTCTCCCTCCTTCTGGGCAAGTATGTGGAGATCACTTTCCTGGCCGTGGGGTTTGTGGCCGCCCGTGAAGGCGCCGACAAACTGGTGGCACCGGTCTGCCCAAGAAGAGATGGAGTTCTCCGGCAAGTGCATGAGCCAAGATCTGACATTGGGCTTGAGCACAAGCGGGAAGTAGTTCGCCAGTATTTTCTCATCCCGTCCCTCGGCAGCCTGCACCGCAATGGTGTAGATGCTAAGGAACTCTGAGGGATGGGTCTTGCCGTCGTACTTCTCGGGTACGTCGGGCTTGAAGTTTTTCATGCTGGGCCACTGGACTTGCCGCAGCTCACGGGTGAACGCAGGGCAGCCTGCCGCGTACGGCAAGTCGTCTGGTTCACCGGGCGCGCGCATGTCGACAGCGGTCCCAGCGCGCTGGTCGGACTGGCGTCGCGCTTCTCTTCGACGCTCGATGCGAGTTCGAGCGTCCTCTTGTCGCCTGTCGTCGAGGACTTGGCGCTGATCGCGGCGAGCCCGCGGATCCGACGACGCCATGGAGTCGTCGTCGACGTTGATCCGGCGAGTCTGTGATTTCTGCTTCCGCGGCGGGGAGTGCACGGTAGTTGCACCCCCGGCGGTCTTGTCCCATCAGCCCGCGGCTGGGTGACTTGCCGCGGCCGTGACGTTGCTGTAGGATCAAAAGTATGTCTAGAGGGGGGGTGATTAGACTACTTGACAATATAAAAAATCTGCCTTTAGATCATGCAATGTTTTTGGCAGTTTCACAATTAAGATCAATTCAAGTATCACCCTACACATGCAATTCTAGAGTATAAGCAGCGGAAAGTAAATTGCACATGTAGTAAAGAGAGGTGGAGAAGATCAAACGCAGTTTGGTGACACGAAGATTTTTGTCGTGGTTCCGATAGGTGGTGCTATCGTACATCCACGTTGATGGAGACTTCAACCCACGGAGGGTAACGGCTGCGCGAGTCCACGGAGGGCTCCACCCACGAAGGGTCCACGAAGAAGCAACCTTGTCTATTCCATCATGGCCTACGCCCACGGAGGACTAGCCTTACTCGGGGTAGATCTTCACGAAGTAGGCGATCTCCTTGCCCTTACAAACTTCTTGGTTCAACTCCACATCTCAAAGACGGAGGCTCCCAAGCGACACCTAACCAATCTAGGAGGCACCACCCTCCAAAAGGTAATAGATGTGGTTAATGATGATGAACTCCTTCCTCTTGTGCTTCAAATGATAATCTCCCCAACACTCAACTCTCCTCACTGATATGGTTGTGGTGGAAGAAAGGATTGAGTGGAAAGCAACTTGGGAATGCTATAAATCAAGTTTCATATGGTAGGAATGGAATGGCTTGATCTCAACACAAGGGTAGGTGGTTCTCTTCTCAGAAAGTGTATGGTAGGAGTGGTAGACTTTCTGATGGCTCTCTCCACGAATGAAGAGGGGGTGGAGGGGTATATATAGCCTCCACACAAAATCCAACCGTTACACACATAATTGAGCCATCTCGGTGAGACCGAAGTGAAAACTCGGTCAGACCGAAAGTTCAAATATAGTGAACGTTGGGATTTTCGGTGGGACCGAAAATACCATCTCGGTGTGTCTGAAGTGAGTCAAAGGTAGGAGCTTGCCATCTCGGTGGGACCGAAATTAACAACTCGGATATTCCGAAGTGATGTCAATTGGTTACAGAAGGTTGGCAGTCCAGTTTCGGTGAGACCGAAACTGAAAATCGGATGGACCGAGAAATTAGGGTTTGGAAGAATAACTGAGGTGGTTCATCTCGGTGGGACTGAGTTTGCAGAATCGGTTTGTCCGAGATTACTTATGAGTGTGTTAGGTAGTGAAGAGTGCTGATAGTTGAGGGAGCTAGATCACCAAGCACTTGAGCAACCAGATCATTAACACAACCTCATCCCCTTTTAATAGTATTGGCTTTTCCTATGGACTCAATGTGATCTTTGATCACTAAACCTAAAATAGAGTCTTGAGCTTTTGCCAATGCTTGTCTTAGCATTTTGAGGGGTCCACTTCTTCAGACATTTCCATACCCATATCATCGAACTTCTCTGAAATGATTCTCAAGTAAATATTAGTTCAATGATATATATGTTGTTATTAATTACCAAAACCACCCGGGGATTAGTTGCACTTTCAATCTCCCCCTTTTTGGTAATTGATGACAACATATAGATCAAAGCTTCGACAAAGGATATAATCAATGAATAATATCGTCGCTTTGAGAAGTATGTGATAAACAAGAGCTCCCCCTAAATTTGTGCATTATTTAAAATTTGCGTTTGAATGCAAATGCACAATCGATTAGGATTATGGGTCACTCTTCCATGTCACATACATCTTGGTGGAGCGCACAAAATGATAAGAATGAATAACATGCACTCAATCACCAAGACAAGAGTAAATAGCCATACAATAAGGAATAGCATATGATAAGCATCAAGCACACATTAAAGCATAGTATGACCAAGCACTCATTAAGGTAGCATCAAACTTAGTAGCAAGCACACTTAAAGTTTCGAAAGACCAAAAGAAACCAATGTATCTCAAAGAAACCGGCAAAAGAACGAAAGACGAAAGAGCACTCTCTCTCTCGAAGCCCTATGATCTATACAATTTCTCCCCCTTTGGCAACAAGTTACCAAAAAGTTCGAAAAAGGTATAGAGCTAAGCGTCACTGCGGGCTCTGCTGGCGGCTCCCGTCTGGGTAGATGTCGGTGTAGAGATAGCTGCATCGGCGAAGACTTCTGCTGATGTCTGCGCTGGAGGAGTGGATGCTGGAGCTGGAGCTGGTGCTGAAGTGGTAGCCCTGGAGTCAGTCACTGGGATAGCTGCAGATCTGGATCCTCTGGGAACCTGAGCAGTCCGGCGATGAGAGTCCTGGACTAGATCATCCTGCATGAGCTCTGCTCTCTCCTGCCTTGTTTCCTCCATGTCTGCCTCAAGCTTGTTGACGGACACCTGAATCTCTGTCAGCTTCACGTCCAGAGCGTGGATCTTGTCCTCAACAATCCTCTCTAGGCTCTCTTGAGATTGCTCAATGCTGGCCAGGCGTTGTTCAATCCTCTGGGTAGCTTAAAGAATTTGTTCTCCAAAGCTCTTTGGCTTAGCTGCTGCTGCTGCTGCCTCTTTGTCAGCTTTAGCTTTCTTCGCATCTTCGATTTTGGCCTGTCCTTCAACAGAGGTAGGATCCTCTTCATCCATCACAACTACGTTGTCCTCATGCTCTGGCTGCAGTGGCAAGTGCTTCCTATCCAACATGAATTTGCCCGTGCCAAACTTGGCATTGATGAGCATCTGAATCTGCGGGGCAAACCCACACGACCTCTTCTGGTCAGCTGCAGTCCTCTTAATGGTCTCTACCATTAAGTCCATCACCTTGAAAGGTGCCTTCTCATCGAGAATGTGCAGCATGTTGATAGAATAGCCTCGAAACATGCGGTGGTCTCCAGACTTAGGCATCAATGTATGCCTCAGAATAGTGTTAGTGGTGGTCAGACCTGCCTGGAGATAGTACACTGAGCCAAGCTTCCACCCTTCCAAGCAGCGGGGATCTCCTTGTACATGTTCTTCATGGAATCATGACTCTTCTTAGGAATCCCATAGACATCAATGTCGTCCTCTCTCTGTACTGGAGCGTTTAGAAGTTCTGCCCATTCTTCAACAGACGAAGAAAACCTTTGACCTTCAGTCATCCAGGTGATCTTGCCATCAGGATAGAAGTGGGCTGTGGCGTAGAACTGCATGATCATCTCGTCATTCCAAGCTGTCAGTTCTTGACCCACAAAATCAGCAACTCCACATGCAGTAAAGCTCTCATGCACATGGGGAAAGAAGTCTCGGTGCTCTTCACTATCAATGTACTTCCAGTTAACATACCTGGTGTCAGCAACAATGGGCTTCTTATCCATCAGCACGGTCTCATAGAAATCCTGCTGCTCTCTGGTGTGGAATCTGGGGTCCACATCAGTCCTTCTCCTTACGGCATATGGATCAGACTGTCTCCATAGCCTGAGACCTTTATCCTTCCTTGCCTTCATGTCCTCAGCTTGACGATGAGCATCATTGTGGAGTGGCAACTTGGGACGGAGCTTAAGCAACACATGCTCTTCATCTGATTCAGACGGTGGCATCTCACCTTTGTTCTTCTCAGAAGCTGGAATGCTTCTGGTTGTTCTCTTGGGCTTGGCTGGAGCTGCCTTGGCTTGAGCAGGCTTCTTGGGCTTAGAGGAGGCTTGAGCCCGAATAACATCACCCATGAACTTAGCTTTCTGAGGAGGAGGCTGGGGTGCATCTTCTTCTTCTTCTTCTCCATCTGCATCAACTTGAGGTTCAGCATATACTACCCTCTTCCTCTTGGAAGTTTTCTTCACCTTACTTGGAGCTGGCTCTTCCAAGTTGAGCTTCTTTGCAACAGCTGACTGCTTTACTTTGCTTGTGCCTTTCCTTGTCTGCTGCCCTTGGTGCTCTTTGGCAACCACATTCCTCTTTGGCTTGGAGGTAACTTCCTCAGCAACAAAGTCAGAGTCCTCATCATCAGAATTTCCCTTCTTCCTGGTTCTGGTGGCTGCAGGAGGCAAACCACTAGGGGTGCTCCTCTCACCATCATCACTGGAACTGCTAGCCTCAGGACTTGTATCTGCCTCTGGAATCTCAGCAAAAGGTGACTCAGACCTGTTCTGGCTGTCACTGACATCTGACATGGCTGACAACCTGTGAAAAGATAAGGTATAGGCAGAGTAGAAGAGTTATCACAACTGCAGAGGTTTTTGCAAAAAAAAAATGAGTTTAAAACTTAGTTTTGAGTTTTCACAGAATGTATTTCGGTCAAACCGATTTTAAGTTTCGGTGAAACCGAAGTGTATACAGAGGCCTACACACCACTTTCGGTCAGACCAAAATGGGTTTCGGTCATACCGATAACCTAGGATTTCATTGAAACTAAGTTTCGGTCACACCGATTTGCACAACTCGGTTAGACCGAATGATGCAGTGCAATGGCCAGAGGCCAAATCGGTCATTCCGAGTTTCAAAATCGGCTTCACCGAGATGCGTTCCGTGGAAACCTAAACCTAAGAATTTCGCTCGAAACTAGAGGATCTGATCTAATGTATAGGGAATATCTCAAACGTGGACAGATTCATGGCAAACCATTCGTGCAAGAGTCATATGGGGAGCACGAAAGGGATCGGGACTCACCCTAACTTGGTGGAGTCCCTCTACGGCGGCAACGGTGGAGGTGATTACCGTTGACGGCGGCGGAGACCTGCGGCGAGGGCGCACAGGCGACGACGGCGACGATCCGTAGACCAGGGCGATGGCAGCAGGGGTCTTGAGGGCGAACGGTTTGAAGAGTTAAATCGCGCGCAGCCCTCAGGTATATATAACCCCATGCTGTCGGTGGGACCGAGTTGAAAAACTCGGTGTCACCGAAATGTATAACTGCTGTGCAGTTACGCATATCGGTCAGACCGAGATTTTGAACTCGGTTTCACCGAGATGAAACCTAGATCAGTCTAAGCGTTTCGGTTGGACCGAGATGGAAAAGCCGGTCAGACCGAAATGGACTTAGAAGGTTTTGGAAGTCAGCCTTATACGGATCGGTGGCTCCGAGTGCTCCTCACTCGGAGAGTCCGAAAAAGACTTGTTCAAAGTTGTGATATGAGCATGAAGAGAATTTGAGACAAGAAAGCATAGATAGCTAGGGAAGGTGCTTAGGCATTCTTGTCCATCCATTTGGCCAGAAAAATCAAAACAATCGCAACAACAAATGGATGTCCTTGAATGGATAAAATCATGCATTCAACATGCTCACACAATAAGATAGCAACTGAAATATGTGTCAAACATGCACAACCAACACTCTAGCTACTAGCACACAATTTGTCGATGACTAGGTCATCTATATATGAGTATATTGACTTAGGAGCCAAATGAGAACATTTGATCATAGGTCATACTCATCGTTTAAGCATAAGTGGGGTTACCACTTTTACATAAAGCATTGATGTGTTCACATCATTTGGAGATGCTTTAGCTCAATTTTTTTTAGAGCAAAGCTCCCCCTAGATGTGAGAACCCCTTTTAAAGGGTCAAACTAACCTTGGGTTGTCGTAGAAGACTTCATGTAGATGTTGAAGATGTGGATGCTCAATGTTGATGTAGATCATCAAGAGTTGGGAGCTATCCTTTGGATTAGGGCACTTTCAATACCTACATGGGTTAGTCCCACAAGGAACAAACAAGAATATCCATAGACATAGATTGAAGTTCACAAAAGATGATGTCCATGAAAGCAATGATTACCTTGTCCCTTGACTTACCAACAAGAGGGTTTGTGACTCCATGAACTAGTGCATGATGTGGAAGTTGATTGCATAAGTTCTTGCCAAAATGAATATGAGTGAAGTATGTTGGCGGAGTCACCCTCAAGAACCTTCTAGTTCTTCTTCTTTGGGATCCACATCATCTTGATGGGAATCCTTGGTGTTGTAGTTGAGCTTGA
>LR738711.1:581823737-581842831 GCA_902687465.1 Secale cereale | reverse complement strand
CCATGGCTTGAGGTGCTTCAATGAATGCATCAATCTCCTCTTGAAGCTTGTCCTTGGCCTTTAGCTTGTGGTCTTGTGGTGGAAGGTCATCTTGAGCTTGTTCCACATTGGAAGAAGTAGGATCATACTTCTCCTTTTGTGAAACAAACTGTGGAGTAGGGTATTGACCTTCTTCCCACTCAACACCTTCGGCGTTGAACTTTCGCTCAAAACCAATCCCTTGATTCTTCCGGTGTCTTCCTTGTTTGCGAACAATCTCCTCAAAGTTCTTGCTTCCGGCAAGACTCTTGTAGACACCTTTCTCTATGATTTCCTTCAATAAGCTATTTTCTTGCTCAAGTGTAACTTGGCTTGAAACATTGTTAGTGGAATCAAGAGAACTACTAGAAGCAACAATATTGGATTTAACATTGTTATTGTTACTAGTAGAGGAAGAATTTTTCTTATGCTTGTCATGCTTAGTCTTAATAGGTGGCAAGAAATTATACAAGAGAAGTCGTTTGGCAAGATATGAAGAACTCTTCTTTCGAAGATCGTCATTGATCGCTTTTAGAAACTCATGTTCTTGCTCTAGAGTGAGCTTCTCGAAGCGTAGCTTCTCATGAGATCTTCGGAGCTCTCTATGATCTTCTTGACTTGTTTCATGAGCTAACTTAAGAGTGTTTAGTTCTTTAGTTAGACGCTCAATCTCCTTCATAGCATTGTCATTCGACTCTTCTCGACTATAAAGACTACTAGCATTTTCATCATTACTAAGCTCACTAGATTTATCATGCAAGAGCTCATCTTCACCAAGCAAGTCATCCTCATCACTATCAAAGTCAATGAATTCAGGGTGTGTTACCTTGGGGCCTTTAGCCATGAAGCATCTTCCAATTCCCTCATTTGGTGAATCAAATAAGTCGTAGGAGTTGGAGTTGGAGGATACGAGTGCAAGTCCGGCAACACCTTCATCTTGACTATAGTCGGAGTCGGAGTGATAGCTTCCATCGGATTGATTGTCGGAGTAGGAGCCGGAGACCCATTCACCTACATGAGCTTGATGTCTTCTTCTTGTGTAGCTCCTTGATGACTTGTCTTTCCTCTCCGAATCCTTGCTTCTCCGAGAGGGTCTTCGTTCATAACGATCATCTCTACTCCTTCTCTCTCTCCGAGGTGACTCATCTCTTGCTCTTCTTCTTGGAGATTCTTCTCTTCTCTTGTGGGGAGCCGTACACTCATTTGAGAAGTGTCCGGGTCTTCCACAATTGTAGCAGTTTCGATCACGACTAGAAGATCTCTTTTCATCATATGATCTAGACTTTGAGCTTCTTTCTTTGCCTCTATTCTTGTAGAACTTGTTGAAGTTCTTAACCATTAGGCTTATCTCTTCATTGGAAATTAGCTTGTCACTTGAGGTAGTAGGAGCATCACTTGTAGCTTTGTAAGCACCACTTGACTTATTGTGAAGCTCTTCCTTATCCTTAAGTGTCATCTCATGAGCAACAATTCTTCCAATGACTTCAGTTGGCTTGAGAGTCTTGTAGTTTGGCATCATTTGGATCAAAGTGCACATGGTGTCATACTTTCCATCCAAAGCTATGAGAATCTTCTTAATGATGAATCGGTCGGTCATTTCTTCGCTTCCTAAGCCGGCAATCTCATTTGTGATGAGAGCAAGCCTAGAGTACATTTCAGCGACTCCTTCACCATCCTTCATCTTGAACTTGTCAAGTTGACCTTGAAGAATATCTAGCTTTGATTCCTTCACAGATTCAGTACCTTCGTGCATTTCAACCAAAGTATCCCAAATCTCTTTAGCATTCTCAAGACGGCTGATTTTGTTGAACTCCTCGGGACACAAAGCATTGAAGAGAATGTCACAAGCTTGAGCATTGTTTTGCAACATCCGTAACTCTTCCGGTGTAGCTTCGCGATCCGGAACTTTTCCTTCTTCGAAGAAATCACCTTGCATACCAACACAAATAATGCCCCATGCGGCTGGGTTATGACCAAGAATATGCATTTTCATTTTATGCTTCCAACTAGCAAAATTTGTACCATCAAAGTAAGGACCTCTATGATAATTACCCTCACTAGACGCCATACTCTCCTAGGTTGTGAAACCAAGCTTATGGAGTCCAATGCAATGGAAACCAAAACAATGGAGACCAATGCTCTGATACCACTTGTAGGATCGAAAGTATGTCTAGAGGGGGGGTGATTAGACTACTTGACAATATAAAAAATCTGCCTTTAGATCATGCAATGTTTTTGGCAGTTTCACAATTAAGATCAATTCAAGTATCACCCTACACATGCAATTCTAGAGTATAATCAGCGGAAAGTAAATTGCACATGTAGTAAAGAGAGGTGGAGAAGATCAAACGCAGTTTGGTGACACGAAGATTTTTGTCGTGGTTCCGATAGGTGGTGCTATCGTACATCCACGTTGATGGAGACTTCAACCCACAGAGGGTAACGGCTGCGCGAGTCCACGGAGGGCTCCACCCACGAAGGGTCCACGAAGAAGCAACCTTGTCTATTCCATCATGGCCTACGCCCACGGAGGACTAGCCTTACTCGGGGTAGATCTTCACGAAGTAGGCGATCTCCTTGCCCTTACAAACTTCTTGGTTCAACTCCACATCTCAAAGACGGAGGCTCCCAAGCGACACCTAACCAATCTAGGAGGCACCACCCTCCAAAAGGTAATAGATGCGGTTGATGATGATGAACTCCTTGCTCTTGTGCTTCAAATGATAATCTCCCCAACACTCAACTCTCCTCACTGATATGGCTGTCGTGGAAGAAAGGATTGAGTGGAAAGCAACTTGGGAAGGCTAGAAATCAAGTTTCATATGGTAGGAATGGAATGGCTTGATCTCAACACAAGGGTAGGTGGTTCTCTTCTCAGAAAGTGTATGGTAGGAGTGGTAGACTTTCTGATGGCTCTCTCCACGAATGAAGAGGGGGTGGAGGGGTATATATAGCCTCCACACAAAATCCAACCGTTACATACATAATTGAGCCATCTCGGTGAGACCGAAGTGAAAACTCGGTCAGACCGAAAGTTCAAATATAGTGAACGTTGGGATTTTCGGTGGGACCGAAAATACCATCTCGTTGTGTCTGAAGTGAGTCAAAGGTAGGAGCTTGCCATCTCGGTGGGACCGAAATTAACAACTCGGATATTCCGAAGTGATGTCAATTGGTTACAGAAGGTTGGCAGTCCAGTTTCGGTGAGACCGAAACTCAAAATTGGATGGACCGAGAAATTAGGGTTTGGAAGAATAACTGAGGTGGTTCATCTCGGTGGGACTGAGTTTGCAGAATCGGTTTGTCCGAGATTACTTATGAGTGTGTTAGGTAGTGAAGAGTGCTGATAGTTGAGGGAGCTAGATCACCAAGCACTTGAGCAACCAGATCATTAACACAACCTCATCCCCTTTTAATAGTATTGGCTTTTCCTATGGACTCAATGTGATCTTTGATCACTAAACCAAAAGTAGAGTATTGAGCTTTTGCCAATGCTTGTCTTAGCATTTTGAGGGGTCCACTTCTTCAGACATTTCCATACCTGTAAGGGCATTTTGCTCCCTAATGGTTTTGGTGATTGATGACAATACTCTTGCGGACTAATCGTGTGCTGTAAGCTCATACAGGTATATCTCCCTTATGACACAAGACGATAGATTGCCCCTCGGATTCCATGAAGGACGGTGTTTTCTTTTTGCTCCCTGTAGGTGGCATTGAGTAATAGGAAAGCCGTACTATTAAGAGGGGGTCCGCGTCGGAAAGGTTTGGGTAGAATCAACACGTACACATCTTTCTCCCACACTTCCTTTCCTTGCTTCTCTGAAGGTCCAACCGGTTTTTCTTTCATTGAGGCAATTCTGTGGCTTCTGTACTGATCTTCTGCCAAGCATGCGGTAGTACCGCTCTGCCAAGCGGTAGTACCGCACAGGTACACGGTAGTACCGCTTGCCGACACGGTAGTACCGCTCCAGCGGTAGTACCGCGTCCCCATGCGATAGTACCGTGTATCTGGGCCAGGCGCTGAAGTCTAAGTATGAGAAGTGGATGCGGAAGTAATTTTTTACTTCCACATACCGTGCGGTAGTACCGCTTAGCTGATGCGGTAGTACCGTGTCGCATTTTGCTACTTCCGTTTTCCCCGGCGGATGTAGCCACGGATGTAATTTATTTCATCCGTGGCTGTATCAGGTCTCGTGTTTTTGCCTTGGCGGTAGTACCGCTTCCCAAGCGGTAGTACCGCTCAGCAAACGGTAGTACCGCTCATGGGTTGCGGTACTACCGCTCTCTGCGGGCTGAAACATCAAATAACGGTTGGATTTGTCCCCCCACTATATATAGGGGGTCTTCTTCTTCAAGGAGACTCACCTCTTCCCCCACTACTCCATTGTTGCTCCAAAAGCTCCATTTCCGCCCGATCTCTCTCCCTAGCCAATCAAACTTGTTGATTTGCTCGGGATTGCTTGAGGAGGCATCGATCTACACTTCCACCAAGAGATATTTGATTCTCCCCACTAATCCCTTGCGGATCTTGTTACTCTTGGGTGTTTGAGCACCCTAGACGGTTGAGGTCACCTCGAAGCCATATTCCATTGTGGTGAAGCTTCGTGGTTTGTTGGGAGCCTCCAAGTTGTGGAGATTGCCCCAACCTTGTTTGTAAAGGTTCGGTTGCCGCCTTCAAGGGCACCACTAGTGGAATCACAGCACCTTGCATCGTGTGAGGGCGTGAGGAGATTACGGTGGCCCTAGTGGCTTCTTGGGGAGCATTGTGCCTCCACACCGCTCCAACGGAGACGTACTTCCCCTCAAAGGGAAGGAACTTCGGAAACACATCCTCGTCTCCTTCGGTTCTACTTGTGGTTATTTCTTACCTTCACTCTTGCATGCTTTACTTGTTTAATTCCTATAGCATGCTTGTGTAGTTGTTGGGCTTTTTGTCATTAGTTGTCTTCATAGTAGTTTATCTAGACAACTTATTTTATCGCCTAATTTTAATTGGTTAAGAAAAGCTAAAAATTGTTAGTTGCCTATTCACCCCCCCTCTAGTCAACCATATCGATCCTTTCAATTGGTATCAGAGCCTCGTATCTTTTTAAGGACTTCACCGTCCAAAGAGTATGGTTGACAATGTAGTCGAGACGGAGGACCATTCCGATGGAAATCCGTCCTTGCCTACGGTAGATGGGGGAGCCTCCGTCACTCGTGAGGAGTTCAATGTGGCCTTGACCACATTGAAAGAATCACTAGCGAGCGAGGTCAAGGGCATGTTTAAAGAAATGTTTGAGGGGCTTAAATTATCCACCTCACCGTTGGAAGTGGGTCGTCCCGCTACCAACGTGTCAGAGGCTAATCCCGACAAGGGAGAAGCTAGTAGTGAGCAAGCCCCGGTCACTAAGCATGGTAGTGGGAAATTTGCCCAATCTCCTCCGCCTACTCACTATGGAGGACCCGTCCCCACACCGCATTTAAATTCCGTCGGGCCTCCACCGAAGTTTGTTAAAAATACTGATTTTGCTACTTGGGTGTTTCGTTTCAAACGTCATATTAATCATTGTTCCACTAACCTCTGGAGAATCATTGAGCAAGGTTTTTATCCATATGATCCTGACAACATGACTCCAAGAGAAACTGCCGATCATCAGTTCAACGAGTCCGCACTTTGCATTCTCCAAGACTCAATCCCTCCTGAAGACATTGCTCATCTTCGTCCATTCACTGTGGCCAAGGAAGCATGGGAACATGTTGGCACAATGTACAAGGGAAGCACAAGCATTCAACGCTCCAACTATGAAGTAGTGCAAGATGAAGCTGATGAGTTTGCAATGATCGAGGATGAAGATCCTCGTGAACTTTATCGAAGATTAACTATTCTTGCAGTATCTCTTCGAGACCATGGCAGTAAGGACACGGATGACAATTGGATCAAGCGCAAGTTCCTGAAGGCCATGATGCCCTATCACAAGGCCATGTCCTCTGTGATTCGTCAGAGACCGGACTTCCACACTTTATCCTCAAACGAAGTGTTGGATGAATTTGTTGCCATGAGGATCCTTGACGTTACCGCCGATAATGCGGTCCTAAGAGCTCAACGATCCAAGAAGCCTAATCTTGCCTGAAGGCCAAGGCTTGTGTGGAAGAGGAGGAAGTTGAAGATGATGATGAGTGCTGCCCCGAGGACACCAAATATGCCTATCACGAGCACATGGCTCTTGCTTCTAGGCAATTCTGGGGCAAGAAGAATTCAAGGTCCAACTTCAACAGGAACAACTCCAGTGGGAACAAAGGGAACCATCGAGTAAGGACATGCTTCAACTGTGGAAATGTAAGCCACTTCGTTGCGGATTGCCCATATGAGAGGAGAGAAGACTTTGGAGGCAAGCTTATTCGGAAGGACAAGTCAAAGTCCTATCCCAACAAGAACAACTTCATCAAAAAGACTCCTCCGAAAGTGTTGGTGGCTCAAGAAGAATATGTGGAGGATGATGACAATGATGAAGAGGATGAGGTGACCACTATGGCCATAATTGCAATTGCTACCACTCCGCACTCATCTCTATTCAACTCACCAAACGAAAACATCACCGCCAAGTGTCTTATGGCCAAGGCCACCAACAAGGTAACTCCGATCATCAACTCTACTATCTCTTCTAACCCCTTATTAACTAATTGTATTGATGAGGGTGAGGGCAGTAAGGAGGGAGAAAATGAATTTGATGTGTTCATAAAGAATCTCAAGGGCAAATCCAAGAAGCATGTGGTCGCTCTCTTGGACCAACTCGGTGAGGCAAATGACATTATTGAGGCTCACGAGGAAACCATCACTAAAATGGAAGGGCATAGTCGAGACAATGCCGATGAGATATCGGATCTCTCTAACGCTCTAGAGGAGGAGCGTGGTCTTCGTTTGACTCTTGAGGAGTCACACAACATTGATCATGCTAAATTAAAGAAAGATCTTGATCATGCTCTAGTTGTCTCTCGTGTCCTTAACTCAGAGAAGGCAAAACTTGCGGTTGATCATGCTAAACTCAAAGAGGAGTTTGACATACTTGACAAGGCTCACAAGGCCTTGAAAGGAATGCATGCTTCTCTCAAGGAGTCTCATGATCAACTCCAAGTTTCGCTAACCAAGGAAAAGGCTATCTTTCCTCGCATGGTTTTAATTGATAATGCAAATGCTACTAACCCATGTTGTGAGCATGTGCATCTTGTTGAAGAGAATGCCGAGTTGAAGAAGCAACTTGAGAAAGGCCTTGTGACTTGCATACAAGGTGAGAAGAACCTCAACGCCCTTTTGAGCAATCAAAAGGAAGTTGTGGCAAAGGAAGGAATTGGGTTTGCTCCTAAGCCCAAGAAGAAGAAGAATGACAAGACAAAGCAACCCCCCCCCTCTCCGACAATCCTTTGTGAAAGAAGGAGAGGGCACCTCTACCAAGAAGAAAAGTGGTGGGGTCAAGAAAAACTCCACCACACCCTCAAACATGGCCGGCGATTTTAATCCGTCATATGTTTTATGCCGTGCTAGTGATGGCCATGTGTTTGCTAAATTTGTTGGTTCTTCTTATGAGTACATTGAATGGTCCATTTGGGTTCCTAAGACCCTTGTCACTAACCTCAAAGGACCCATTACCAAATGGGTACCTAAATCCAAGCATTGATCTATTGTAGGGGTTTGCTTCCGGTGGGGGATCATGGTTGCTCGATAGCGGAGCCACAAATCATATGACCGGAAGCAAAGACTTGGTGGTGGACGTGCATCTCGGTTCATCTATGGCCACCAACGTCGAATGGGGTGATGCTTCATCTTCTAAGGTATTGGGACTTGGCAAGGTGGTTGTCTCTCATGATCTCACGATCGAGAAAGTCATGCTTGTTGAGTCCCTTGCATACAATTTACTTTCTGTCCGCCAACTTGCACTCATGGGCTTTGCTACATTCTTTGATATTGATTCTGTGGCCCTCTTGTGGAGCAATACTCTTAAAGTAGCCTACGTTGGGCATGTCGAGAACGGCCTTTATGTGGTTAACTTCTCGAAGCAACCCACTAAGGTTGCGACATGCCTAATGGCTAAAGTTGATGTGGGATGGCTTTGGCATCGCCGTTTGGCCCACGTCAATATGAGATCTTTGCAAAGTCTTCTCAAGGCGGACCATGTCCGAGGACTAACAAATGTTAGCTTTGCCAAAGATCGTGCTTGCAGGGCGTGCATTGAAGGAAAATTACATGAGAAGGCTCACCCTCCCACGACTATCATCTATTCAAAGAGACCTCTAGAGCTCCTCCACATGGATCTCTTTGGGCCTCCCACTTTTGATAGTCTTGGGGGTAGAAAATATTGCTTGGTGATTGTGGATGATTACTCAAGATATACCTGGGTATACTTCTTCAAGAAGAAGAGTGAGACCCAACAAACCGTCATCAACTTTGCAAATGAAGCTCAACGACAACATGAAGCAAAGATTTTGATGATTAGAAGTGACAATGGCACCGAGTTCAAGAACTACACCTTGGATGAGTTTCTTGGTGATGAGGGGATCAAACATCAATATGCCGCCCCATATACCCCTCAGCAAAATGGTGTTGCGGAGAGAAAGAACCGAACTTTAATAGATGCTGCAAGAACCATGATGGCTGAATTCAACTCTCCATACAACTTTTGGGCCGAAGCCATCAACACCGCTTGCCATGCATCAAATCGTCTCTATCTCCGCAAAGGCTTGAACAAAACTCCGTATGAGATTCTTACCGGTAACAAGCCCAATCTCAAGTACTTCCGGGTGTTCGGGTGTAAGTGTTTCATTCTTAAGAAAGGTGTTCGGTTGTCTAAATTTGAATCTAGAGCTCATGAGGGCATATTTGTTGGTTATGCTACAAACTCTCATGCTTACCGTGTCCTCAATAAGTCCACCGGACTCATTGAGGAGACGAGTAACGTAGAGTTTGATGAAAATAACGGCTCCCAAGTGGAGCAAAGTGGTACTTGTGATACAGGTGATGAAATTCCTCCTCAAGCCATAAGAAGAATGGGTATTGGATACATCCTACCCGTTGAGGAACCCCTTGTGGCCGAAGGAGAAGGACAATGTTCCACTCAAGTGGAACCATCACCAACCCAAGACCCACACGCTTCCGAAGAACAAAATGAAGGCCCTCAACCGGACGAACAAGGCCAAGTGCGAGATAAATCACAAGATGGTGGTGATCCACCAAATGATGCACAAGGCCAAGTTCTCTCCTCCGAGCAAGATCAAGGTCAAGAGGAAGCTCAAGATCAAGATCTAGCTCCTGACGTTGCTCAAGATGACCAACTCAGTGCTCCTCAGTTATCTCTTGAAGAGCAATTGGAGCGTCGTGCTGCAAAAGTTGCCTCCAGGCTTGCTTCCAGAGAACTTCACATGGAGAATATTCTAGGAAGCATCAAAAGGGGGGTAAGCACTCGTAGACAATTAGCAAATTATTGTGCTCATCAAGCTTTTGTCTCTTTTGTTGAACCTAAGAAGGTCTATGAGGCTCTCGAAGACCCCGACTGGCTCAATGCCATGCATGAAGAACTTAATAACTTCGAGCGCAACAAAGTGTGGCGTCTGGTGCCAAGACCAACGGAGAACCATAATGTCATTGGAACCAAATGGATCTTTAAGAACAAGCAAGATGCCCATGGCATTGTCATCCGCAACAAGGCACGTCTGGTGGCTCAAGGCTACTCCCAAGTCGAGGGCATCGACTACGGTGAAACCTTTGCCCCTGTTGCTCGTCTTGAATCTATTCGTTTGTTGCTTGCCTATGCTTCCCATCATAACTTTAAATTGCAACAAATGGATGTGAAAAGTGCTTTTCTTAATTGTCCCATTAACGAGTTGGTATATGTTAAACAATCCCCGGGGTTCGAGGATCCTAAGTTCCCCAATCATGTTTATCAACTTGATAAGGCACTCTATGGCCTTAAACAAGCCCCACGAGCGTGGTATGAGCACCTTACCGAGTTGTTACAAGATCGTGGGTTTGAAATTGGGAAAATCGACCCCACTCTTTTTACTAAGAAGGTTAAAGGGGAGTTGTTTGTATGCCAACTATATGTTGATGACATTATCTTTGGTTCTCCTAACAAAGCTTTCAATGATGAGTTCGCCGCACTCATGACCACTCACTTTGAGATGTCCATGATGGGAGAGTTGAAGTACTTCCTTGGATTTGAGATCAAACAACGAAGAGAAGGCATCTTCATCAAACAATCCAAGTATACTCAAGACATGCTCAAAAGGTTCAACCTTAGTGATGTCAAGCCGGCTACTACTCCGATGCCAACCAAATGCCAACTTGACATTGATCCCAATGGTAAAGCCGTGGATCAAAAGGTATATCGCTCTATGATTGGATCCTTGCTTTACCTTTGTGCATCTAGACCGGATATTATGTTGAGTGTGGGAATTTGTGCACGGTTTCAAGCCTCACCTAAGGAAAGTCACTTTGTGGCTGTCAAGCGAATCTTTCGATATTTGGCTCATACCCCAAACTTTGGCTTATGGTACCCAAGAGGAGCGAACTTCAACCTTGTTCGTTTTTCTGATTCTGACTGGGCGGGAGACAAAGTGGATAGGAAGTCCACCTCGGGAAGGTGCCAATTTCTTGGTTGCTCTCTTGTTAGTTGGTCTTCCAAAAAGCAAAGTTGTGTATCTCTCTCGTCCACTGAAGCAGAATATGTGGCCGCTAGCAGTTGCTGTGCTCAACTCTTATGGATGAGGCAAACTTTGAAGGATTACGGTGTCATTTGTGACCAAGTGCCTCTTTGGTGTGACAATGAGAGTGCCATCAAGATTTCTCTCAACCCGGTGCTTCACTTCAAGACGAAGCATATTGAGATTCGGTATCATTTCATCCGGGATCACATAAGGCAAGGAGAGATCGAGCTTCACTACGTCAACACTCATGATAACCTTGCAGATATCTTCACGAAGCCATTGGATGAAGCTAGATTTCGCGAGTTAAGGCATGAGCTAAATATCATCGATTTGAGCAATGTGGTTTGAGTCTGTGCACACACACCCCTCACACTCAATATAGCTATCTTGTCTAGATGTAGGCATGGACATAGGGGGAGTATTGTTCTCTCAATGAACTGTTCCTCCCCCCATTATGCATAAACTAACCAAGTCTTTATCATTTGCCATACATTTGTGGTTTACATGTTTCAAGTCGAGTTGTGGATCATGGGCCCAAGGATAATTCTTCGCGGTGCCATATCTATTTACTCAAACATAGGTGGCCTCGGCCACCGCCCTCCTCTAAGGAGTGTGTTGGTTCACTTTGCGTGTGCGTGCATTTGTTTTTATCCTTTTTCTTTGCTTAAAGCCTCTTGTCAGCCGTGTTTGTTCTTGGAGGAGCGGTACTACCGTGCAAGCTTACGGTACTACCGCAGATGGGGTTACGGTACTACCGCTCGACCAGCACGGCAGTAATTTTTTACTGCCGCTAGTAAAGCGGTACTACCGCTTGGCGAGCGGTACTACCGCGCAAGCGGTACTACCGCGATGACCGCGGTACTACCGCACGTATCAAAACTCGTGGTGGTTATAAGCAGGCATGGGGAGTTCCATCTCCCCCATACCCATTCACTCCTAACCCCCACGTCGTCCCTGTATCTCTCTCTCAAGAACGCCGCCGGAGGACCTCGCCGGATCTCCTTCCTCGCCCACTCGTTTCTCTTTCCGACCGGTGGGATCGTTCCCCACCACGTCCTCTTGCCATGGATGCAGGTTTTTCCCCGTTTCCCTTCTTCTTTTTTCCTTGCCTAAGTTTTTAGGGTTAGGGGAGATGCTTAGTGCTTTCTTGTGTTCTTCGTGATCTTATCAATGGATGCTTAGGTTGTGGGAGAGTGTTTGTGATCCGGAAATATGCTTAGAGTTGTTGCCACGAAGTTACTAATCAGCCGTAGTACCGTGTGTAGATCGTGTTGGTAGTTTCTAATTGTTTATCTTCCCAGATCTGTTCCGTGCGGTACTACCGCTGGAGAACCGCGGTACTAACGCACGGTGTAAACCAGATCCGATCTGACCTTAGCGGTACTACCGCTGTACTTAGCGGTACTACCGCTCGAGCGGAAGTAAAATTTTAGTACTGCATGCTGAGCGGTACTACCGCGTCCTTACGCGGTACTACCGCTCCTTACGCGGTACTACCGCTCCGCATGCAGCACTAATATTTTAGTTCCGCCCCCTCGGGCGGAAGTAAAATTTTAGTACTGCATGCCGAGCGGTACTACCGCGTCCTTACGCGGTACTACCGCTCCGCATGCAGCACTAATATTTTAGTTCCGCCCCTTTGGGCGGAAGTAAAATCCTACTACCGTAAGGCATGCGGTACTACCGCATGTGCCACGCGGTACTACCGCTTGCCCTCCGGTACTATTTTTTTACTTCCGTTGGGTCAGCAGTACTACCGTTTGGCTCACACTAGCTTCGTGGCATGTTCTCTTTTCTATTTCTTTTGGTTTCTTGTGTCTTTCGAGGTTCTGGCATTGATTCTTCTCGCGTTTGTTTTGCTGTGGTTTTGTGTTTGTATTTTTAGGTGGTGGCTCAGGCTTTGCGGGTCGTCGTACCAACCCCGTTCGTGACACCGGGTCCAAGCGCATGCGTACCCCGAGCGATGTACCAGAGGGCTCCAACCCCAATCCTCAGCGCCGGTACAAGACCTCAGCCAACAAGCGCAAGGAATCATCCATGTCTATGGAGGAAATGCCTGCTGGTGAGTTCATGGCTAGACGGAAGATCAACCCATATGGGGAACCTCGTGAGCACTTCCCTGGTGATGATGTCTTCTGGACCAAGCAACAGTATCGCATCTATCATGAGGTGCTCAAGACCAAGGCAAATCTGTATGTGGATGCTCACTGGATCGATGTGGAGCACATGAGGAAGGATACCAACAGGGCGTATTTTGCAGAAGCCCTTGACTTGATCGAGCAGCTGGGTCTGGAACATATCATGACTTTCCAGAACGATTTTGATCCTGAGCTCGTTGCACAGTTCTATGCCCCTGTCAACTTTCAGGCCAAGGAAGACCGTCCCATGACTTGGATGACTCATGGTCACAAGATGACCTCCACTTGGAAGGAGTTCATGGATCTTCTTCAGCTTCCCGATGAGGGTCTCTCCAACCCTATTGGTTTTCGGCCTCACGCCAATCCTGAAGCAGCCAACAAGGACAGACTTCTTCCCTTCTATGAAGCAAAGACCCTTGCTAGTGGCAAAACAACCTATGTGCTGAATCCCTTCCTGGACATTATGTATCGGATTTTTCGCAACACGCTGTTTCCTCGTGTTGGCGACAAGGACAAGGTTCACGCTTATCTGGTGGATATGCTTCTGATGTGTCAAGAGGCTCGCTCCGCTCAGGCTGCTCCTCTGGACATTTCCCACATCATGTGGAATGAGCTTCGGTTTGCTATCTACTCTCGCAAGGTACCTATCTATGGTCCTTTCTTATATCTGCTCATCTCCAAGACTTGGGCGAAATTGTATCCAGAGGAGGAGTTGGTGGCCGACTTCTACCGCCATGATCCTATCAAGCTTCGTGTCAAGCCTCGCTGGGCCAACACCACTACTCGCGCTCAGGCTGCTGCTGCCCAGATGGGTACTGAGGATGAGCCTATGGAGGAGCCTGCCGATGTCCGCTCAGGCAGATTTGCCCCCTCTTCTTCCTCTACCGTAGAAAAGCCGTCTTGGGCCAAGAAGCTCTAGAAGAAGATGAAGGCTCTCTTCTGCATGCAGGCTCAGGGGCAATACCGTGCCCATGTGACTGACAAGAAGACACGTCAGCGGGACAAGAAGATTCTGTCCTTGTATGGTGAAGAGGTCTCAAATGGATCAGAGGACATCATCACTCCAGAGGCTACCTGGATGGCTCGCCAGGGATACCAGTGGACAGATTCTGATGATGAGAATCAGCCAGAGCAGCAGGGATCTGATGAGGACTATCAGGACGAGGAGCAGCAGGAATTTGATGACGAGTATGACGACTGAGCTTCTCCCGGGCTGCCACCCATCTTCGTTTCCTCTCTTTCCCTTTGTGGTGTCTCGATGACAAAGGGGGAGAGTGATTTGCATTTGCCGTCTTGTGTCGTCTTGTGTGTGTGTTTCTTTTCGTTGAACTTGGTTTTATTGTGCGTGTTTGTGTGAGACAATCATATGGTGTAAGACATATGCCCTCGTATCGTTAAACTTCTTATCATGTTCTTATGCTTATCCTATGCAGTTAAATGTTTTATAGAGTATCGCATGTGTAGATTATAGGGGAACGCCATACCTAGTATGTGTGCAGTGCAGTCCAAAGCACAATCATATGTAGGCATACATACAGGGGGAGCTCACCTATACTCTAGGGCTTATATTGCTGTCTCTATTATTTCCTCTCTGTGCAAATCTCGTGTTGTCATCAATACACCAAAAAGGGGGAGATTGTAAGGGCATTTTTCTCCCTAATGGTTTTGGTGATTGATGACAATACTCTTGCGGACTAATCGTGTGCTGTAAGCTCATACAGGTATATCTCCCTTATGACACAAGACGATTGATTGCCCCTCGGATTCCATGAAGGACAGTGTTTTCTTTTTGCTCCCTGTAGGTGGCATTGAGTAATAGGAAAGCCGTACTATTAAGAGGGGGTCCGCGTCGGAAAGGTTTGGGTAGAATCAACACGTACACATCTTTCTCCCACACTTCCTTTCCTTGCTTCTCTGAAGGTCCAACCGGTTTTTCTTTCGTTGAGGCAATTCTGTGGCTTCTGTACTGATCTTCTGCCTAGCATGCGGTACTACCGCTCTGCCAAGCGGTAGTACCGCACAGGTACACGGTAGTACCGCTTGCCGACACGGTAGTACCGCTCCAGCGGTAGTACCGCGTCCCCATGCGGTAGTACCGTGTATCTGGGCCAGGCGCTGAAGTCTAAGTATGAGAAGTGGATGCGGAAGTAATTTTTTACTTTCGCATACCGTGCGGTAGTACCGCTAAGCCTAAGCGGTAGTACCGCTTAGCTGATGCGGTAGTACCGTGTCGCATTTTGCTACTTCCGTTTTCCCCGGCGGATGTAGCCACGGATGTAATTTATTTCATCCGTGGCTGTATCAGGTCTCGTGTTTTTGCCTTGGCGGTAGTACCGCTTCCCAAGCGGTAGTACCGCTCAGCCAGCGGTAGTACCGCTCATGGGTTGCGGTACTACCGCTCTCTGCGGGCTGAAACATCAAATAACGGTTGGATTTGTCCCCCCACTATATATAGGGGGTCTTCTTCTTCAAGGAGACTCACCTCTTCCCCCACTACTCCATTGTTGCTCCAAAAGCTCCATTTCCGCCCGATCTCTCTCCCTAGCCAATCAAACTTGTTGATTTGCTCGGGATTGCTTGAGGAGGCATCGATCTACACTTCCACCAAGAGATATTTGATTCTCCCCACTAATCCCTTGCGGATCTTGTTACTCTTGGGTGTTTGAGCACCCTAGACGGTTGAGGTCACCTCGAAGCCATATTCCATTGTGGTGAAGCTTCGTGGTTTGTTGGGAGCCTCCAAGTTGTGGAGATTGCCCCAACCTTGTTTGTAAAGGTTCGGTTGCCGCCTTCAAGGGCACCACTAGTGGAATCACGGCACCTTGCATCGTGTGAGGGCGTGAGGAGATTACGGTGGCCCTAGTGGCTTCTTGGGGAGCATTGTGCCTCCACACCGCTCCAACGGAGACGTACTTCCCCTCAAAGGGAAGGAACTTCGGAAACACATCCTCGTCTCCTTCGGTTCTACTTGTGGTTATTTCTTACCTTTACTCTTGCATGCTTTACTTGTTTAATTCCTATAGCATGCTTGTGTAGTTGTTGGGCTTTTTGTCATTAGTTGTCTTCATAGTAGTTTATCTAGACAACTTATTTTATTTCCTAATTTTAATTGGTTAAGAAAAGCTAAAAATTGTTAGTTGCCTATTCACCCCCCCTCTAGTCAACCATATCGATCCTTTCAATACCCATATCATCGAACTTCTCTGAAATGATTCTCAAGTAAATATTAGTTCAATGATATATATGTTGTTATTAATTACCAAAACCACCCGGGGATTAGTTGCACTTTCAGTTGCCGGCTGCTGCGGCGTGTCGTTGTTGGTGAATGCGATAAGGCTTTGGATGGTGGCCCTCCAGTCTTCGGCCTTGTCCGCCGCTGGAGGGAAGTCGAGGAGCAGCTGAGCTCTGGCTAGAGCTTCTGCTGGAGAGGAGGGAAGCGGTGGCGAGCGGTGCGAGGAGCGAGATATGCTCGGACTTCTAACAACGTTAGAAGGACCAGGTTCTCGCCCCGGCGACCGTGCCTTGCTCGTGCCAGCGCGTTGGCCTTGAGCATCCCGCGACCCGCCAGCTTGGCCTCATCCCAGCAAGCGTATGGTACCCTGGGTACCATGTCGCTGCTGGTCCGGCACCTCCTGAGAGGGGCGTGGAGCGTGCACGGACGCCGAGGTCTTGGAGTGCGCCCGGTCGTCCGTCTTGTCCTTGGACTTGGCGGCGCCGTGAGTTTCCTCGCCGGCGTCCGTCCTTCCGCCAGCGTCTACCCCACCAACCGTTGGTTCTGGTGGTGGTGGGATCGACGCAGACGGGCCTCCTACCTCCGAAGCTTTCTTCTTCGGTGGCATGCTGATGTAGTCGATGAAGCTGACGAAGTTGGTGAAGTTGCTGAAGGTTGCGCCCGCGTGAACGCCGGATCAGGTTCGCACCACCTCGACGCCCCCCTACCTGGCGCGCCAAAGATGTCGGGGAAACTGATCGCCCACGAACACCTATGGGACCGGAGCCCCTTTTCGGTATGGCAAGGGAGCGGAGGGAGCACAGAGAGCAGATCGAGGCGCACACGCGAGCAGTTTATCCAGGTTCGGGCCGCACGAATGCGTAAAACCCTACTCCTGCCTTGGTTGTATTGAGTTCTTGGCTCGGGAGCAAGAAGATCTACAGTACTGGCTACACCGAGCGTGGGAGTGATCAAGTTTCGGAACCTCCTCTACGTTGTGCATGGGCCTCCTTTTATAGGTCAAAGGGGTCACCGACAGGTGTCAACGTAGGTGAGGGTAAAAGTGTAAAATTGATGGTGGCTGTAACAGTGCAAGTACAGTGTTTTGTACCTAACCCAGACGGTGGGGGACAAGGGCATTGAATGCGCGTCGCCGTCGCCCCAGAACAGTGTAAAAAGCGTCCGTCCGGGCGTCTCCGTTCGCCACGACGGTAGCCTCGTCATCGTGGCTTGCCACCGTGTACCCCAAGCTGCACAGCCATCCGCCACGTGCCCCTGGAAGGGCCCCAGGGCGACGTGTGGTCAGATGAGCTAGAGCGCATGCACACAGTGAAAGCTTGCCGCGGCAAGCACCTTGCCGCGGTTGCCATCTTGCCGCGCCCGGAAGCTTGTCGCTCTCCGGGCCTTGCCGGGGCACGCGATGCGCCACGGCATGCCTTCTGAAATGCTGTTCTTTGGCCTTCCTGGCAAGTTCCTTTTGCCAGGGTCTTGTGCTTGATGGGTGGTCTTGAGCCTGGAGCGGCCTTCCCGGCAAGCTCCTCTTGCCGGGGTCTTGTTTCTTAACTTGAATGCTTTGTTTTTGAATGGCTTCAAGGGAACTAGAGTGGGCCTTGGCGGGCACGTGGCGAGCCTGACCACGGGACGCTGCTACTGCCCGTGCACAAGTCGGGATACTAAGGTACCCCTACTTTAGTACACCGACAGTTGTCATCGTACTCTTCTTCTTCGCCGTCTTCCATCATAACCCCTATTTCTCCGTGCCTCGTACAAAATTATAGTGTGGCATGAAACCCTTGTAAAGCAGGTGGGAGTGACGGATTTTCCGGTTAGAGTAAGACATCGTATTCCCACATATAGTGCATGAACAACACATAAAACCATTCTGCTTGTTTGCCTCAGCCGCATCGAGAAACTCATGCGCGCCCTTAATGTACTCGGAGGTGTGTCTGTCACCGTACATCCATTGCCGGTTCATCTCCGTGCATTATATATAATTAAGTGTGTCAAAAACCATTACAGAACATCATAAATAGATAATTAAGTGACCAAATTAATAGAAGTTCATCATCACATTAAAACCAAAGTACATACATAGTTCTCATCTAACAACATATAACTCTCCAGAGCATCTAATTAATTTTCACCATACATTGAAACTATGTAAAACATTTCAATGTGAAAACAAATGCGATTATAATCGCAACCAAGGTAACAATTGATCCAACGGCATAATGATACCAAGCCTCGGTATGAATGGAATGTTTTCTAATCTTTCTAATCTTCAACCGCATTGCATCCATCAAGATATTGTGATCATCGATGACATCCGCAACATGCAACTCCAATATCATCTTCTCGTCCTCAATTTTTTTTATTTTTTCCTTCAAGAAATTGTTTTCTTCTTCAACTAAATTTAACCTCTCGACAATAGGGTCCATCTTGATCTTGTGATCATCAACGACTTCTGCAACATGCAACTCCAATTCCATCTTCTCCTCCTGCGTTTTTTCCAATTTTTTCTTCAAGGAAATGTTTTCCTCTTCAACTAAATTTAACCTCTCCACAAGAGGGTCGGTTGGAATTTCCGGTTCAACTACCTCCTAGACATATAAATACATCTATGCATGTCAGGTTGGTCGGCATAATTGTCATAAACACTAAAAAAATAGTTATAAATCAAAGATAATATACCACATCCGAATCGTAGACAGGACGAGGGCCCACGTGGGCGGATATCAAAACCATCGCACTATATAATAACAAGCAATAATAAACGTAAGAAAATTAGACAAATATCTATCTAAAGCAATAATAACATGCAATAATAAAAGTAAGAAAAGCATGGACATAACAAGAGGCTCACCACGGTGGTGCCGGTGACGAGATCGGCGGGGCCGATCGACGGCGGCGAAGACGGGGACGGGACGTGTCGGACCGCTAAACCTAGACAAATCTCGGAGAAAATAGAACTTGGAGTTCGAGCTTCGAGAGGATAAAAGCTTAACTAGTGTGGCTCGGGCATTCCATCGAACACGTTGTGTGCATAGGAG
>LR738711.1:581735272-581823712 GCA_902687465.1 Secale cereale | reverse complement strand
TCGGCCAGAAAAAATAGAGCAGTGTGTTCTGCTCTTACGTGAGGGGGTATATATAGGCACCTCACTGGTCCCGGTTGGTGACATGAACCGGGACTAAAGGGGAGCCTTCGGTCCCGGTTCAAGTCACCAAACGGGACCAATGGTGGTGGGCCAGGAGCAAGGCCCATTGGTCCCGGTTCGTCCCACCAACCGTGACCAAAAGGTCCAGATGAACCGGGACCAATGGCCCACGTGGCCCGGCCAGCCCCCTGGGCTCACGAACCGGGTCCAATGCCCCCATTGGTCCCGGTTCTGGACTGAACCGGGACTAATGGGCTGACCCGGCTTGGACCATTGCCCCGTTTTCTACTAGTGATGGGAAAGAAACATATAATGATGTTGAGATAGAACTACCAGTTGATCTTGATAACCAACAACCTAAGAATAAAAGAGACTTTGTTGCTAGGAAACACGGTAAAGAAAGAGAACCGTGGGTACAAAAACCTATTCCTTTTCCACCTAAGTCAACTAAAAAGAAAGATGATGAAGAATTTGAATGCTTTTCTGAAATGCTGACGCCAGTATTTTTGCGTACTCGCTTGACTGATATCTTGAAACTGCCTCATTATGCAAAGTACATGAAAGACATCATCACCAATAAGAGAAAAATACCAGAAGCTGAAATCTTCACCATGCTTGCTAATTATACTTTTAAGGATGGAGTACCTAAAAAATATGGAGACCCAGAAATACCAACTAGACCTTGCTCCATCAAAAAGAATTATGTGAAAATTGCTTTATGTGATTTACGAGCTGGTGTTAGTGTTATGCCTCTCTCCTTACATAAAAGACATGATTTGAATAAACTCACACCTACTGAAATATATTTCAAATGGTTGATAAATCAACTGCCATCCCTATTGTTATATGTGAGGATGTGCCCGTCGTTGTTGCTAATGTTACAATTTTGACTGCCTTTGTTATACTTGAGATGCCCGAGGACGACAACATGTCGATTATCCTTTGTAGACCTTTCTTGAATACTGCAGGGGATGTTATTGATTGCAATAAAAGCAAGGTCACTTTCCATATCAATGGTAATGAACATACGGTGCACTTTCCGAAGAAACAATTCCAAGTGAATGGTGTTCATGTTATTGAAAAATCTCCGACAATCACTATTAGAAGTTCTCAAATACCTCTACCTACTGGTAAAAAGAAATATGAAATGCTTATTTTTGGGGACTTTGATATCCCTATTGAGGTAACTTAGTGATTTACGAAAGTTCTTCGGTTTCATGCTAATCAAAAGTGGTAGTTAATAAGACTTGATCAACCTTATTAATGGATCATTTTTTGAGCGGTATGAAGTTGATGAATTTAGTAAGCACTACCTTCTGTCCCTATCTTTTGTTTTATGTTTCTATTAGTTAAATAAAATAAAATGCTATGTTTTGTCTGTTTTCTGAATTTCGTGCAATATTTTTTTTCCCAAAAATAGAAATTCTCATATTCCCCTAAAAATTTAACATGATTTTTTCTGAATATTTAAGAATTTGTGGTGCAAATAATATCAGAGGTAGGTGCACCAGGTGGGCACAACCCACCTAGGCGCGCCAGGACCCCCAAGCGCGCCCTGATGGGTTGTGGTCCCCACGTGGGCCCTCTCCCTTATCTCTTTATAGCACTTCATCACCTACCTCCAGAAAAAATTCTCCATTACTCTCTCTCTCGTGTTCTTGCTCGCAAATCCGCGAATTACGATCTCCTTGCTCGAAGCTCCGTTTCCGAAACTGTTTCGGCGGATTGTTGCTTGGTATGTGACTCCTCCGTTTGTCCGATTAGTATTTGTTTTAGTGGTTTATATTTTGAATAATTAGCTACTCTTTTGCTGTTGTAGATGAGCTTCCATGTTGAATTCTTAGAGTTCTAAGTAGTTTGAATGCTTGCTATGGCTTATATGTATCCCTATGAGTAGTTGCTAATTGTTTTCTCGCACAAAATTATTCAAAAAATTGTACGTGAACATGATGAGCCTCTTTGGAAGGCGTTCTTCGAGGAGGATATCCTCGAGAGCATCTTCTAGTGACAGCTCCACTCGTTGTTCCTATGTTGAACCAAGTGAAAGTTCCATACGAGATGCCGCCACTAAAACATGCTATTGCCCTTGTGATGATTATATGGTTCACGTGGGTATTAAGGAGGAATTTGAGCAATTGGTTCACAATGCGGGTCTCGGTCCCTACATTTCAGATAAGTGCGATCAACACCTCACTTTCACTGAATCATTTGTTAAAGGATTTAAATTTCAACCCCATGAATCTAGGGTGTCTTTCAAACTTTGTAAAAATCCTTTTACCATATCACTAGAGAGTCTTGCCCGTCACTTCAAAATTCCATTTTGGGGTTCACTTGACGAACCACCAAGGGCTGAGTACCAATCATTTTTAACTAGTATTTGCTACGGTGAAATGTGTGGGGTGACGCAAGGTAGAATAAAGAGCATTCATTTTCCTGCAATTAAGTACTTTGCTTTATTCAATGGGAAATGTATTGTAGGCAGGCAAGATTGTAGTACACTTTGTGCTCCAAACTTGAGCCTTATACACACCGCCCACACCAATGATTGGAGTTATAATCTTGGGGCAATCGTTGCACGCAGCTTACAACACAACGCTAATAGTGGCTCATTCTATGGCGGAATCTATGCCACACGTTTAGCAAAAGAGCTGGGTGTTTCACCTTTACCCTTTGACCCTATCCTACCCACACAGTATTTAGACTTTGATGCTATGAAAAGTCATAAGATCCTCACAGGAGACATTCATAACTTCACTTTTAAATTGTTATTTAACCAATCGACTGTTGTGTACACATATTTGCCTGCGCCTGCTCTTTTTGATTATCACAGCAATGGAAGATATTTCAATCTTGAGAGTGCTGCCCGAGCCCACAATGCTGCGGTCGAGGCAGCACGGCAGACCGAGGCATCCGGACCGAGAGCCTCCATGAGCTACCACGCCGACTACTATCCAGGCTACTGACTGTATACCAAGTTAGGCCAAATGCCTAAGCTTGGGGTGGTACGTGTTTCTCATCGACTTTACATTCATAATCACACATCCCAATCGTCGATGTTCACACTTTTTCATTGTATTAACCATGCTTAATTTAGTTTCTCGCTTTCTTCTTGTGCATTTGAAAAATATTGGAAAAACAAAAGGAGAATATCTAGCTGTAGTTAGTCTGCTTTCTATGCTTGCCTAGTTGTAATATTAAAAAAAGGAAACCCCAAAAGGATTTCCTTGTTCTTCTTTTGCTTGTTGGGAGTTTTCCCGTATAAGTACTTTTTCTCGTTTTTGCTTTCCTATTTTGTTTGCTTGTTCTGAAAAAACAAAAACTCCAAAAATATTTCAGTACATTTCTCTCAATTTCTTTCTTTTTATTTTCTGAGTAGTACTAAGGAGAAGACCAGGATGAAAATATTGAGTGGCTCTCTTATGCATAATTATTGATCTAATGAAGAGCCCATTTTACCTTGTCTTCTCCTGTGTGACGCCCGAAGACCGACTTCCCAGAAGATTCCAGAAGATTCCAGATGTTCCGGGTTCTCCCGTGTGTTCTTTGTGCTTGTGTTATTTATTTTTTGCATTGCATCATGCCATCATGTCTTTAATTTTGCATCTCAACTTAAATAAACCGTGTGGACCTTCGGTCCATTTAAATCGAGGGAAGTGTGACTTCTCTTTATAACATATCCTCCAAATATTTATGGAGCTATATTAATAATATTCCATTGCTTCGGAATAACCCAACACACTTGCATATTTTTCCCCATGCCTTTTTCTTTTCAAAACCTTGCCAATAATTCTTTTCCCGTTTGTCGAGCCCCATCCTCAAATTCGAGCCCTTTTGGATTCCATCTATAGGGATTTCTAAAGTCAAACAATTTGGCTTTTATTCAAACGTGTTTTGAATTTTCATCTTCCAAAAATCTTCAAACAATTTTATTTATATTCCTCACATTTTTGCGAGTCCAGGGAATTTTACCCTATGCCCTAAGCCTTTTCCTAACTCTTCTTTTCTTTCTTTTCCTCTTGTGTTTTTCTGTTTTATTTGGAAAACCGCTTGGTAACTTTCAGCAGCAGTTTAAAAAAAAACAGCAGAAGAGCAGCAGCCCACCGGCCTCCTGGCCATCTGGGCCTCCTCCTTCCCCCCAGCCGGCCCATCTGGCCTCTAGGCCCGCAGCGCTCGTAACCCTAGCCGAGCCAGAGTCGCTCCCTCTCATCTCCCGCACGCCGCCGCCACTCCCAGCGCCCGACCCGTTTTTCCTCTCGCTCGACCCCGAACCCTCCTCCCGTTCGAGCATCTCCCTCGCTCACCTCTCTGTCCCGCAGTGCCGTGCCCGATTCCCCTCCTCGCTCCCGTTCCCCAGGAGCCGCCGGGCCAGGGAGGCCTCCATGCCGCCGCCCCTCCGGCGAACCCCGCCGCCACTTCGCCTGGCGCGCGCGGAACCGGCCGCCTCCATCGCCTCCCTCCGTCCTCGTGCTTGGCCCGCGGCACCTCCATTCCTCCGCGCCTCAGCCAGGCCGCAGCGCCTCCGCGCGCCTGGTGCCCAAGGCCGGCCCGGACTGCGCCAGAGCGCCTCCTCCGCGCAAGCTGGCCACTGCCAGCCACCCCGACGCGCCCGGCCTCCTCCTCCCGCGGCCAGGCCCCGCCTCCCTCCGGCCTCCCTCCGTCTCTAGCAGATCGAGCGCCTCGAGCGCGTCCCTCCGCTTCGTCCCGAAGGAGCCCCTTGTCCACGCCAACCTCCGCTCGATGTCCGACCGGCCAGGAGCCCGGGCCCTCGAGCGCCTGTCCTTTCCAGCTCGTCGTCGCCCGCAGCTTTTTCCCTTTGTTTTGTTGTTTTGTTGCTGTTATTGTTAATCTCAAATCACCATGAAACAGCAAGTTTATCTTCTTTTGGACCCGAACGTCTACCGTCGCCCGAACGTCTACCGTCGCCCTGTGTACCTCTACGGCTACGAGCTCCGTGAACGACTACCGTCGTCATGTACCACTACCCTCGCCGAGACCGCTAGTACATCTACGAACTCGACGCCCGAACGACTACCGTCGCCGAAGACCGCGAGCACAACTACTTCCCTATACGGAACGGCTACTTCCTCTCCGAACGTGAACGCCTTCTTCCTCTACGTCTCGAACCGCCCCGAAACGCACGCTTCAAAGGTATAACGAGACGACCCCATGGATGACTCGTGGAATGCTTGTTGTGTTGTAGAAATGTTTCCCGTGTGTGCTCCGTGCCGTTTCGTCCGTTTGTCATGTTCCTCGGTTGCCTCGTCACCGACTCGTGGGAACCCAGTAACGGGATCGCCACACCTTTCATCTCGTTTGGCTCGCTCACTCTCTCCGTCATCTTTTGCACCGGTCTCTCAACGAGTTACCGGAACCGATATGTTGCCGTGGCATCATTTTCGGAATTGTTGCCGTGGCACCCTTTTCCTTCCACCACGGTGACGATGCTTCATATCATCTTCTTGTTAACCTTCTAATAAAATTGCATAAACTTGATCATGTCATCCGCATCATGTTAACAACATTATATATGTTAAATTGTTGTTTGCTTATAATTGCTAAACATGCTCATGGGGATTTTCCGGAATTTGTTGTTGTTATTTCCGGCCTCATTTAAAATGCCTAAATAGTGTAGTTTTATTATGCTTCACCTCTTGCCATGTTAACAACATTTAACCTTGTCTTGTAAATAATCGAGAGTCAACTAAATAAATAACATGTGGTGTTTCGTCAATATGCAACTCGTTGCATATTGAGCTCCACTTAACTTGTAGTCTTGTTTGTGCACTTTGCCATGCCATGCATATTTAAACCGGATATGCATCATACTTAGATGTGCATCGTATGCCATGTTTATGCTTGGGTGTTTACCGTGTTGTTTTGCTTCTTTCCGGTTGCTTCTCTTGTTAGCTTCGGTTTCGTTCCGGAGTTGTGAGGATTCGCTCGACTGTGTGCTCCGTCTACTTCATGGATCCGTTCTTCTCCCTTGTGGAATCCCAAGCAAGATGATCATACCCTTGGATACCTTTACTACCATTGCCATGCTTAGTTGTCTCGATGCTATCGTTACATGTCGCGCTACCCATTTTTATGTCAGCCTCTCCTTGTTGCCATGAATCCTCTAACCTTGACACCTTCCTAGCAAAACCACTGTTTGGCTATGTTACCCGCTTGCTCAGCCCCTCTTATAGCGCTGTTAGTTGCAGGTGAAGATGAAGTTTGTTCCAGGAGGGAACTTGTTGCTGTTATATCACAATATCTATAACTATTATTAACACACCTATATACTGGGCATGGGTGGAAGGCTTGGCCTTTTGCTCGGTGTTTTGTTCCACTCATGCCACCTTAGGCGCCGATAAACCGACATTATGTTCCTTGATTTTGCGTTCCTTACACGATGGGTGGATGGGGACCCCTTGACAGTTCGACTTTGAATAAAACTCCTCCAGCAAGGCCCAACATTGGTTTTAATTTGCTCATAATAACAACTTCATTAATTAATTAATTGCATTGGGGGTCATGTCCCCGGGTTCTTAATTCTACATAGCAGGGGGGGCCAGTGCTGATGGTGTTGGTCCCAAACGGGGAGCCTGCGGGGGCCACCACGGGGAAACTCGAGGATTAGCTCCTGTAGCATCACCCATCCAGTCGTGGCCTGAGACGAGATACGCGCGGCTACTATCAGGGTGTCGGCACACCGGGAGGTCTTGCTGGACTTGTTTTACCATTGTCGAAATGTCTTGTGCTACCGGGATGCCGAGCCTGATCGGATTTTCCCTAAGATAAGGGGTGATGATATTATATTTATCACTTCAGCTAATCGTGAGAGCTTGTGATGGGCTAAGTTGGAACACCCCTGCAGGGTTATGATCTTTCGAAAGTCGTGCCCGCGGTTATGTGGCAGATTGGAATTTGTTGATGTCCGGTTGTAGAAAACTTGACAGATGATCCGAAATAAAACACACAACTGTGTGAGTAACCGTGACTGTCTCTTTTCATTTTGAGAAGAGAACACGGTGGGGTTATGTTTGACTCGTATGTAGTTCAGCATCTTTAGCGATCACTTCTTTTGCGACCGTTTGCGTAGATGCTCATCTTAGTCTTGTACTCGTAAGTTAGCCACCATATATTGCTTAGCCGCTGCTGCAACCTCACCACTTTACCTCTTCCTACCCTCAAAGCTTTGCTAGTCTTGATACCCATGGTTATGGGATTGCTGAGTCCTCGTGGCTCACAGATACTACAACACCAGATGCAGGTTCAGCCGAGTTCGATGCAGGAGCTGGTTCAAGTACTTCACTTGGAGTCCGATGAAGAGTTTGGCCGTATGCTTGTGACGTTTTCGACGATCAGTAGTGGTTTCTACTAGGATTCGATCCTGACCTGTGGCTTTATGTTGTTTTGTATCTTTCTTTTGGATCTTCGCCCGTAGTCGGGTTGTGATGTTTTGAATGATGTTTTGCGTATGTAATGTATTGTGTGAAGTGGCGAGTGTAAGCCAACTATCTCCTTTTGCAATTTAATCCCTCTTTTACATGAGTTGTGCAAAGATACCAAACTTGAGATCATTCTAGGATGGGCTTATACCTTTAAGTCGTGCCTCGACACGTAGGAGGTATAGTCCCATCCTGGGCATTACAAGTTGGTATTCAGAGCCTTCTCCGACCTAGAAGCCCCCACTGATTGATCGAATCGTTGACGGTCGAGTCTAGGCACACACTGAAAATGATTTGAGTCCTATATTTATATCGGAGAGTAGGATTTCTTTGCTCCTCGTCCCTTTTCACTCTAGTGAGTACTCCTGACGACTACTCTTGCCTCTCCTACTTTCAAAAATTGCACCAAATTTTTTTAGGATATCGCGAGTATTGTTTGGATTGTTTCGATGTTTTTGTGACGAGAACATTGTTCTCGATGCCTCCTGTCATTAGGGGTTGTGGCAGTGTCCCGGGGAGTTGAGCTCCGAGGTGTTGTCGTCACAAATCCATCACGGCAGTACTAGAATACTTAAGACGGCCGACATCGAAAACTCTCCTATGCGGTTAGTGGCAAGATAACCCCGACATCACCCAGTACTGGGGAGGTAGTTCGGGAGTATTGCCATAGTTTGTATAGTGGATGCGTTTCGAAGGTCCGAGGTAAACGGTTTCCGAGAACAACTGGTTATGTGTTGAAGGATGGATACAGCTGGATGTAGGTTTAGAGTTGATTGCGCGGTTCTTCCCCTGTATCCCCAACACCTGATTGCATAACTGGAAACTTTCGAAAATTCATAGGTGGGTTCATCTAGTAGTTCTAAGCATTCTTCCAACGAATGCATGATATGAAGTTCGGGGTTCTACATTGAGTGAAGTGGTTTTATGGACTTGTTCTGATCGGGAGTTGCATCTTAAAGGGTCCTTGGCTATGCTGATCCGGGGATTGCAAAACCCTTTTGTAACACGCTCCATGAGCTTTCAGCACGAATATGTCGGACGAAACTTCTATCTTGTATTTGTTCTATCTGATCCTTATTCCTTTTATTTACTTTTTCTTCTTCCAAGTGGCTTCTCGACAAGTTGATGTACCTGCGTAATTCGTTCGTTCAATTCTCTGTTCGGATGATATTGTGAAGATCATGTTGCATATCTATCCTTTGTTTTGTTTTGATTCTGGTATTCGAGTTGCTTCGATGTCAAATGTTGATTCCATACCCTTCCTAATCGGTGTTCTCATACTTTTATGGGAGTGCTAATTCTTCTTGACCATCGAGATCTTCATGTTAATGCTTTTTCAACCGGTGTGCCTTCTCTTCAAGTTATTCCATACGGACGTCGTTGAGAAATCTGACGATTGTCTGTTTCATTCATTCCAAGTTGTCCTTGTTTTCCCCACCCTCCCACCCTTTTTCTTAAGGAGCAAGAATTCTTAATCAAGTATCCATTTTATTCATGTGATGTTTCTTCATTCATTTCCTTCAATGTTCTTATCCGGTGATTATCGTGAAGATGCTCAGGAAACTCCAAGTTCATCATTCTATTGTTCTCTAATTCTGCCGGTGGATGTAATTCAAGATTTCGGTGTTGATCTTATTCTTTTACTCATTTCACAATGATTTCTTATTCGGGTGCACCAATTAATCATTCTGCTCTTGCTATTCATATCTGGAGTGCTGAAGATCCGTGTTTCTATTCTTAATCCGTTCAAACTATTTTGAGATTGATATCTCATCCAAGCCATTTAATTCAACCGGTGCAATATCTCTTAAGCAATCTTTTTCAACGGTGATTTCTTTAGTGGGCCCTAACCCACAGGTCTTTTCCCAGGATCTTACCTGACTCTTCTATTTTCTGGAGTTATACTCAAATTCTTTTCATAGTGTGACGTAAGTATGAATCCCATCAGTCACAGTCCTTCTCCAGGACCGCTTTAAAAATTCTTTTTCATCATTGTTTCAACCTTTTTAATTCTTCATGCCGGAGTGCTCAACAATTCTTATGGCATTTCCCGTCTTCATTCTCAACATGTGGAGACCGGAGAAGTGTTTCTCTTAAATCTTGGCCCGTTCTCTCAAGATTCGTGGTTCTAGCTTCATGCCATCCTCATTATTGTTCAGATTATGAGGAATTCTTTTTATACCCATCCGAAGCATTTCATGAATTCTTTTCTTTGTGATCCTCCGAAGGCCATCATTTCAGAATATTTCTTCGTTCGCAGTTTTCAACTTCGTCCTCCAAATATTCTTCATTGATGTCTCTTCGTTCGTCTCCATATTCTTACGGTGGTTCTTTCAAGTTTAACCTTCCGTTGTTATCGTTTTAATTCATTTGTTCTTTTGATAATCCTACCGGTGAAGCGTTCAAGATTATTTCTCAAGTTTGGCTCTGTCTCTCTCCAATCCTTTTCAAGAAGAATAAGTAGTAGGCCAAATCCGTTGCTTGTCATCAATTTAATTTGATGAAGGATAAGCATACAGTAAATCTTATTCTTATTTCCTCGAGGTGATTTAATCTCTGTTTTCCGGAGCTTGTTCATCATATCATACTCTCGGTTCTAAGTTGTCCATCTTGTTTTTCCGGAGCTCCAAGTTATTTCAATTATATCATTTCAAAGCTCCATCTAATTCATCGCAGGTCTTGAATCTTATTCTTTTAGTCTTCCACTTTTCATGCTTTCATTACCGGAGTTCTCATGGTGGTTCATCAAGATTTAATTCATCCTCGAAGTCTTCATTAAGATTCTTGTTGGACCTCAAGTATTCTCCATCTTGCATTTTGAAGTGCAATTCTTTCTACCTTATCTTTTCAGATGGTGTTATGTCATTCTTGACAATTCCTTCATGTTTTATGATTCACAAGTAGTCAGGAATGGGATATTTAAAACCATCATTTTCCTTGTTCAAGAGATCTTTTCAACCCTTTAATTATTCGTTAAAGTTATCTTGGGTTATAATTCACCAAAAAGCTTTCCTTGAGAATTGTTGCTATTATGGTGCTCATAAATGACCCAAATTCTTCATTTATCATTCCGGTGAAATAAGTTCTTCGTCTCCTTGTTGATCTCAATCCAATTAATGTTTTGTCAGTGGCTGGTTGTCACCTCATAATTTTGAGATGTTTTCCATAAGACCACATCAAGCTTATTCTTTTGTTGTTGATTATTTTCAACAACTCCGTTCAACCCTTCTTCGTAAGGATGTGTTTCATATTCATTTGTCGGAGAAGTTGTCTTTTTCTATCCGTTCAATTCTTTCATGGATCTATATTCTATTCTTTCATTCCGGAGGCATTGTTATGTTGCTCTCTCCAAACCATCATCTCGTTCTATCGAGATCATGTTCTTTTCTTTTCTAGTCCATTTAACCGGAGTGTTGTATTCTTCATTCAAGTTCCGTCATTTATCTAGTTTTGCCTGTCTTTTAACCGGAGTGCTATCTGAATCTTTTCTTACCGCTTGTGCCATTCTTTCAATTGTTTCGGAGGCAATATGTTGTTCATTTCATCAAGTATCATTCCATCTCCTCAAGTTTATGTTCAGTTCCTTCCATTTTCAGATGGAGTGCTGTCCGAATTCTGTCATTCTTATTCCTTGGCTATACCATTGCGGTTTCTTATTATTTTGGTCCGTGAGCTCTTGTTTCATGTCTTTCAACCTACAAGGTTCTCATTATGTTCCTTCTTCCTCCTTTTACCGGAGTGTTTCATCCTCGTTCATCTCTGTTGTATTCTTCTTTCATTTTGTTCAACCTCTCAAGGTTCGTGGTTTCACGCGTCTGTCAAAGAAGCAACTTTGTTTTACCTCTTCTTTTTCGTTTCTACCCGGTGATATCTCTAGGATCTCGGGTCGAGATCCTCTGTTAGTGTGGGAGAGTTGTGACGCCCGAAGACCGACGTCCCAGAAGATTCCAGAAGATTCCAGATGTTCCGGGTTCTCCCGTGTGTTCTTTGTGCTTGTGTTCTTTATTTTTTGCATTGCATCATGCCATCATGTCTTTAATTTTGCATCTCAACTTAAATATACCGTGTGGACCTTCGGTCCATTTAAATCGAGGGAAGTGTGACTTCTCTTTATAACATATCCTCCAAATATTTATGGAGCTATATTAATAATATTCCATTGCTTCGGAATAACCCAACACACTTGCATATTTTTCCCCATGCCTTTTTCTTCTCAAAACCTTGCCAATAATTCTTTTCCCGTTTGTCGAGCCCCATCCTCAAATTCGAGCCCTTTTGGATTCCATCTAAAGGGATTTCTAAAGTCAAACAATTTGGCTTTTATTCAAACGTGTTTTGAGTTTTCATCTTCCAAAAATCTTCAAAAAATTTTATTTACATTACTCACATTTTTGTGAGTCCAGGGAATTTTACCCTATGCCCTAAGCCTTTTCCTAACTCTTCTTTTCTTTCTTTTCCTCTTGTGTTTTTCTGTTTTATTTGGAAAACCGCTTGGTAACTTTCAGCAGCAGTTTTAAAAAAAAAACAGCAGAAGAGCAGCAGCCCACCGGCCTCCTGGCCATCTGGGCCTCCTCCTTCCCCCCAGCCGGCCCATCTGGCCTCTAGGCCCGCAGCGCTCGTAACCCTAGCCGAGCCAGAGTCGCTCCCTCTCATCTCCCGCACGCCGCCGCCACTCCCAGCGCCCGACCTGTTTTTCCTCTCGCTCGACCCCGAACCCTCCTCCTGTTCGAGCATCTCCCTCGCTCACCTCTCTGTCCCGCAGTGCCGTGCCCGATTCCCCTCCTCGCTCCCGTTCCCCAGGAGCCGCCGGGCCAGGGAGGCCTCCGTGCCGCCGCCCCTCCGGCGAACCCCGCCGCCACTTCGACTGGCGCGCGCGGAACCGGCCGCCTCCATCGCCTCCCTCCTTCTCGCGCTTGGCCCGCGGCCCCTCCATTCCTCCGCGCCTCAGCCAGGCCGCAGCGCCTCCGCTCGCCTCGTGCCCAAGGCCGGCCCGGACTGCGCCAGAGCGCCTCCTCCACGCGAGCTGGCCACTTCCAGCCACCCCGACGCGCCCGGCCTCCTCCTCCCGCGGCCAGGCCCCGCCTCCCTCCGGCCTCCCTCCGTCTCCAGCAGATCGAGCGCCTCGAGCGCGTCCCTCCGCTTCGTCCTGAAGGAGCCCCTCGTCCACGCCAACCTCCGCTCGATCTCCGACCGGCCAGGAGCCCGGGCCCTCGAGCGCCCGTCCTTTCCAGCTCGTCGTCGCCGGCAGCTTTTTCCCTTTGTTTTGTTGTTTTGTTGCTGTTATTGTTAATCTCAAATCACCATGAAACAGCAAGTTTATCTTCTTTTGGACCCGAACGTCTACCGTCGCCCGAACGTCTACCGTCGCCCCGTGTACCTCTACGGCTACGAGCTCCGTGAACGACTACCGTCGCCATGTACCACTACCCTCGCCGAGACCGCTAGTACATCTACGAACTCGACGCCCGAGTGACTACCGTCGCCGAAGACCGCGAGTACAACTACTTCCCTCTACGGAATGGCTACTTCCTCTCCGAACGTGAACGCCTTCTTCCTCTACGTCTCGAACCGCCCCGAAACGCACGCTTCAAAGGTATAACGAGACGACCCCGTGGATGACTCGTGGAATGCTTGTTGTGTTGTATGAAATGTTTCCCGTGTGTGCTCCGTGCCGTTTCGTCCGTTTGTCATGTTCCTCGGTTGCCTCGTCACCGACTCGTGGGAACCCGGTAACGGGATCGCCCCACCTTTCATCTCGTTTGGCTCGCTCACTCTCTCCGTCATCTTTTGCACCGGTCTCTCAACGAGTTATCGGAACCGATATGTTGCCGTGGCATCATTTTCGGAATTGTTGCCGTGGCACCCTTTTCCTTCCAGCACGGTGACGATGCTTCATATCATCTTCTTGTTAACCTTCTAATAAAATTGCATAAACTTGATCATGTCATCCGCATCATGTTAACAACATTATATATGTTAAATTGTTGTTTGCTTATAATTGCTAAACATGCTCATGGGGATTTTCCGGAATTTGTTGTTGTTATTTCCGGCCTCATTAAAATGCCTAAATAGTGTAGTTTTATTATGCTTCACCTCTTGCCATGTTAACAACATTTAACCTTGTCTTGTAAATAATCGAGAGTCAACTAAATAAATAACATGTGGTGTTTCGTCAATATGCAACTCGTTGCATATTGAGCTCCACTTAACTTGTAATCTTGTTTGTGCACTTTGCCATGCCATGCATATTTAAACCGGACATGAATCATACTTGGATGTGCATCGTATGCCATGTTTATGCTTGGGTGTTTACCGTGTTGTTTTGCTTCTTTCCGGTTGCTTCTCTTGTTAGCTTCGGTTTCGTTCCGGAGTTGTGAGGATTCGCTCGACTGTGTGCTCCGTCTACTTCATGGATCCGTTCTTCTCCCTTGTGGAATCCCAGGCAAGATGATCATACCCTTGGATACCTTTACTACCATTGCCATGCTTAGTTGTCTCGATGCTATCGTTACATGTCGCGCTACCCATTTTTATGTCAGCCTCTCCTTGTTGCCATGAAACCTCTAACCTTGACACCTTCCTAGCAAAACCACAGTTTGGCTATGTTACGCGCTTGCTCAGCCCCTCTTATAGCGCTGTTAGTTGCAGGTGAAGATGAAGTTTGTTCCAGGAGGGAACTTGTTGCTGTTATATCACAATATCTATAACTATTATTAACACACCTATATACTGGGCATGGGTGGAAGGCTTGGCCTTTTGCTCGGTGTTTTGTTCCACTCATGCCACCTTAGGCGCCGATAAACCGGCATTATGTTCCTTGATTTTGAGTTCCTTACACGATGGGTGGATGGCGACTTTGAATAAAACTCCTCCAGCAAGGCCCAACATTGGTTTTAATTTGCTCATAATAACAACTTAATTAATTAATTAATTGCATAGGGGGTCATGTCCCCGGGTTCTTAATTCTACATAGCCGGGGGGGCCAGTGCTGATGGTGTTGGTCCCAAACGGGGAGCCTGTGGGGGCCACCACGAGGAAACTCGAGGATTGGCTCATATAGCATCACCCATCCGGTCGTGGCCTGAGACGAGATACGCGCGGCTACTATCAGGGTGTCGGCACGCCGGGAGGTCTTGCTGGAATTGTTTTACCATTGTCGAAATGTCTTGTGCTACCGGGATGCCGAGCCTGATCGGATTTTCCCTAAGATAAGGGGTGATGATATTATATTTATCACTTCAGCTAATCGTAAGAGCTTGTGATGGGCTAAGTTGGAACACCCCTGCAGGGTTATGATCTTTCGAAAGCCGTGCCCGCGATTATGTGGCAGATTGGAATTTGTTGATGTCCGGTTGTAGAAAACTTGACAGATGATCCGAAATAAAACACACAACTGTGTGAGTAACCGTGACTGTCTCTTTTCATTTTGAGAAGAGAACACGGTGGGGTTATGTTTGACTCGTATGTAGTTCAGGATCTTTAGCGATCACTTCTTTTGCGACCGTTTGCGTAGATGCTCATCTTATTCTGGTACTCGTAAGTTAGCCACCATATATTGCTTAGCCGCTGCTGCAACCTCACCAGTTTACCTCTTCCTACACTCAAAGATTTGCTAGTCTTGATACCCATGGTTATGGGATTGCTGAGTCCTCGTGGCTCACAGATACTACAACACCAGATGCAGGTTCAGCCGAGTTCGATGCAGGAGCTGGTTCAAGTACTTCACTTGGAGTCCGATGAAGAGTTTGGCCGTTTGCTTGTGACGTTTTCGACGATCAGTAGTGGTTTCTACTAGGATTCGATCCTGACCTGTGGCTTTATGTTGTTTTGGTATCTTTCTTTTGGATCTTCGCCCGTAGTCGGGTTGTGATGTTTTGAATGATGTTTTGCTTATGTAATGTATTGTGTGAAGTGGCGAGTGTAAGCCAACTATGTCCTTTTGCAATTTAATCCCTCTTTTAAATGAGTTGTGCGAAGATACCAAACTTGAGATCATTCTAGGATGGGCTTATACCTTTAAGTCGTGCCTCGACACGTAGGAGGTATAGTCCCATCCTGAGCATTACATCATGTTAAATAAAATGATTGCAGATTCCAGGTTAGTCCACAACACTCTTGCACCATTATTATTATCTCACATCATTCGGTCGTGCAAGTGAAAGGCAATAATGACGATTTTCGATGAACTAGCCGTGGCAGAGAGAAATTGGTATGAACTCGACTTGTTCTATTTTTGTAAACATGTTTAACCTCGTATCGATGATTCAGCCCATTATTGTCGCCGTTCTGGGAACCAGGGTACCTAGACTTGCCTTCCTGCGGCCCATAACGTGGCACCTCTTCAGGCCTGGTATGGCCCATCTTCAGCGATGACACACAAGACCCATGCGAGGGACCAAGCCTCGGGAGGCGGACGACACCAAGTCCTCCGAAAGGTCCAGCCTCGGCTGGATGGCTATCTAGGAACGGAGAACTCTATGCAACCCCCCACCTCACGAGGTTTGCATGATGCAAGCCATGACGACCAAGGCCAGGCGGGCGCCAGCGGGCCCAGTACATTAGTTTCCTCTTTGGTGCTAAGGAAGCGGGCACAGACGCAGAGTCTCGAGGAATCTGCCAAAGGTTTTCATTCCAGTGCAACAAGAGCAAGACCGCCAGGACGGCAGGACGGAGGTCATCATCGAGCCCACCATGGCATCAGGATTAGAGGCTTTGCAGGCGAAAACCACCTTTATTCAGGATAAGATGTACTAGTTGTCCCCCTTCAAATTTGGCCGTTGTGGGATCCCTTTCCGCCAAACATTTCGAGGAAGAGGACCAAGGCCACTACATAAGTAGGATAGCCACCACCCAGCAAAGGGATCAGATCCATTCCACCCTGACAAGCTCACTAGCTCATCCGAGCCCAAGAACACCTATACTCCAGAGGTCATACGCACATTGTACTAGTTCATCTATAGCCCATCCCGAGGCTAATCCACCACACTGCTGGAGTAGGGCCACACACTGCTAGGTGGCCTGAACCAGGATAAACTATCTTGTGTATCTTTTGCATTCTTGTTCATCGTGCTAGTTGGTGAGATGGTGAGTAGATAGATAGGCGAGGTTGAGATCTTTGCACGCACCCCAGAGTTCGAACCTAGTAGGGTTTTGCGGAGCCCTGAATCCGACATTTGGCGCACCAGGTAGGGGTGCCTGTTGAGGATCTACTCCCTTCGTCACCGTGCTCCTGACATGCCATACAGCTCCACGCATGCCAGGCGCCATTCCGCCCGACGAGCCTTGGCGTTTGGGGAGATATTGGGCATCCGAGTCCTCTCCCCCACTTCGCGGCAAGTGCAGTGGCTGCGAAGCTTTCGGCCGGCGCTGCCGCCGCGGTACAACGGCGCCACATACCCCATGGTGTTCCTCCAAGCCTATGCAGAAGCCGTCCGAGATACCAGTGGGCAACGACAAGGTGATGGCAAACTGGGTCCCCATGGCCCTCGTAGGGGAGCCACGCGCATGGTTCCTGAACTTGCCAGAGGCCTCGGCGGCTACCTAGGAAGAGTTATGCGGCCTATTCATCGCGCAGTACGCGGCGCACGGGCCCAACGTGGTCGCGGCACTTCTCGGACGTTTGCGGGCTCCTTCATTGGACCTGCACATCAAGCAGTTCATGCGACAAGAAGGGGTCGAGTGCTCGCCACCGGGCTGGGTGGCACCCAGGTCCGACCTCACCTTTGACTCTAGCGACCATCCCGAGTCCACTGTGGGGGAAGGCGTGCTCCCCATGCTCTGTACGCCCACCATATGCAACATGGCCGTTACCAAGACCCTCATCGATGGTGGAGATGGCCTGAATGTCCTCTCTGTGGAGACGTTCAACCTCCTCCACGTACCTTGCGTGCGGCTCCTCCCCGACAAGCCTTTCTCCGGGGTGGTCAATGGTTCCATCAACCCCATCGGGCAGATCGTCCTTCCAGTCACCTTCGGCACGCGCCACAACTACTGCACCGAGTTCATCGACTTCGACATCACCCGCATCAACTTGCCATACAATGCCATCCTCGGCTACCCAGTGAAGGCCAAGTTCATGGCGGCAACACATCCCGCTTACAACCTTATGAAGATGCCGGGAAGCAGTGGTGTCCTCACCATGTTGGGAGACACCAAGGACATGCTTCAACCACACACGCTAGCCTACGGGTTCGTAGCAGCTGCGCGGGCGCACGATGGAGGGGTGCTAGAGGCCCCGGGGGCTGTCCCAACAAAAAATAAGCAGCTGTTCTCTCAAGATCGGGCCGAAATGAAGTAGGTGTCGGTGGATGAAAACGGGGGGTCTGGCACCACATTCCCCATAGGAGCCGGCCTCCCCGCGGATAAGGAAGAGGCTTTGGTTCATTTCCTGCATGCAAACTAGGAGGTATTCACGTGGGAGGCAACGAACCTAGTTGGCGTCCTGCGCGAGGTGATTGAGCACCACCTCATGGTGTGCCCGAACGCGCGTCCCGTAAAGCAGAAGGCACGGTGACAAGCTAAGGACAAGGAGGCGTTTATCGCTCAAGAGGTTTGCAAGCTATTTGAAGCAGGCATCATCCGAGAAGTGCGCCATCCGGAATGGCTCACGAACCCGGTGATCGTCCCCAAGAAAAGCGGAAAGGAGCGTATGTGCGTCGAATTCACCAACCTAAAAAATTCTTGCCCACAGGACCCTTTCCCTCTCCCGCGCATTGATCAGATCATCGATCTATCACCAAGTGTGACATGTTGTGCTTCCTGTACGCCTTCTCGGGCTGTCATCAAATCAAGATGGCGGTGCAAGATGTCGAGAACACGGCCTTCCTGACCCCCTGCGGGGTCTACTGCTACACCTGCACGCCATTTTGGTTGCGCAACGCAGGAGCAACTTTCCAGCGATGGATGCACATCGCCTTGGGGGGCAGCTCGGGAGGAATGCAAAAGCATATGTCGATGGCATAGTGGTGAAGTCTCAGGAGGTCAAAACCCTCATCGGCGACTTGGAAGAAACCTTCGCCAGCCTGCGCAAGGTGGACATGCGGCTCAACCCCGAAAAATGCGTGTTTGGCTTCCCGTCGGATATGCTCCTGGGTTTCTTCGTGTCACACAGAGGGATAGAGGCCAACCCTGAAAAGTTCAAGGCTATAGAAAAGATGATCCCACTGAAGACCCTCAAGGAGATGCAAAAGCTGGCAGGCTGCATGACGTCGCTTGGCCGATTCATATCCAAGCTGGGGGAATGCGCACTCCCTTTCTTCAAGCTGATGAAGAGGAAAGGCCCATTCGAATGGACACCGAAGGCAGATGCAGCTTTCGAGGACCTCAAGTGGTATCTCAGCAGCCCCCTGTGAAGGTGGCGTTGTGCCCCCGCGATCCTTTAGTGCTCTATCTGGCCGCCATGCCACATTCAGCCAGAGCCGCGCTAGTGGTTATACGGGAGGGGCACCGAATTGGTAACCCGAAGAACGAAGGCAACTCGGGCTCAGTCGGGGTAGTGCGAGTTCATTAGGGAGCCAAGGAGAGCATGGGGGACCTACAAGGTGGAAATGCTCCTGAGAACGGTAAGCTATTGTCCCTAGAAGCCTCACTGGGTAGTAAGGGCCCCGAAGACCCTTCGGCTCAGGACCCACATGATGTTGCAGCCGCATCGACCCTCATCGAGCACCCGGTATACTTCGTCAGCACAGTACTACGTGACGCGCGGGCCTGTTACCTTATGCCGTAGAAGCTCCTGCTAGCGCTCCTAGTGGCCTCACGGAAGCTGCGTCATTACTTCCAAGGTCACCCCATCAAGGTCGTCTCGGCTTACCCCCTGGAAAGATTACTCCGGAGCCCCAACGCAGCAGGAAGAGTCATCTAGTGGAACATTGAACTGCAGGCGTTTGAGCTGGAATTCAGCACAACCCGGATCATGAAAAGGAGCGGCCCTCGCAGATTTCGTGTCGAAATGGACTAACACCCCAGGTTAGGAGGTGAGCGAGGACCGCTCCCTCACCCCTGGGGATGAAGCCCCAGATGGATGGGTCATGTACTTTGATGGTGCCTTCGTGCGGCAGGGCGCTGGGGCTCGAGCCGTGCTTATCACGTCCACCAAGGACAAGCTCTACTACGTCGTGCAGCAATGCTTCCAAAATGGTAAGATGGTCTCCAACATCATCGCAGAGTATGAGGGCCTGATCACTGGCCTCAAGGCTGATGCAGCGCTGGGGGTAAAGCGCCTCACCATCAAAGGTGACTCCCAGCTCCTGGTCAACTTCTCCAACAAGGAATACACACCAAAGGACAAACACATGGAAGCGTACCTTGAGGAAGTGCGGAAGAATGAGAAGCAGTTCTTGGGGTTGGAATTGCAACACGTACCGCGGGGCACGAACAAGGAAGCGGACGCCATTGCGAAATGGCATCCAGGCGCTTGCTGCATGACCTCGACGTGTTTGAAGAGCGACTCTTCAGGCCATTAGCAGCTCCCCCCACTGTCAAGCCGGCAACGCCTCGGGAGGAGCTCCCGCAAGTGCCCACCTCAGGTGCACCAGCTTGCGGGAAAGCCTCGGGAGCTCTCCTGCTCCTGGCACTGGAGCCTCAGGAGGGGTGTTGGACTGAGGTATTCAAGGCATACCACCTCCAAGGAACCCTTCCGGAGAAAGAACAAGAAGCAGAGCGCGTGGTGCGGTAAGCCACCGCGTACTGCATCCAAGATGGCAAGCTCTACCGAAGGCGGCCGAATGACGTGTCCCTGTGATGCATATCCAAGGAGCAGGGACGGGTACTGCTGGAAGACATACACGACAGAGATTGCGGGAACCACTCCTCCTCACGAACCCTCGTGGGTAAGGCATTCTGCAGCGGATTCTACTGGCCCACAACGTTCAACAACGCCAGAGAACTGGTAAGGTCATGCGAAGCCTATCAATTTCATGCAAAATAGATCCACCAGCCTGGATAGGGCCTCCGGACCATCCTGTTGTCCTGGCCGTTCGCGGTCTGGCCGTTCGCAGTTTGGGCCCGTTCCCCAGGGCGCCCGGGGGCTACCACTACCTCTACGTCGCCATCGACAAGTTCGCCAAGTGGGCGGAGGTTGAAGCCGTCTGCACCATCCCGAGCGGCTGGGCAGTCAAGTTCATCAAGGTGCTCGTGAGCCACTTCAGGGTCCCAGATAGCATCATCACCGACAAGGGCTCGCAGTTCACTAGCAACCTTTTCAAAACATACTGTGCTAACCTTGGAACACAGATATGCTATGCCTCAGTAGCACACTCCAGGAGAAATGGCAAGGCCGAGCGCATAAATGCAGAGGTCCTGAGGGGCCTCAAGATAAGAACCTTCAAGAAGAAGCTCGAGGCCTGCGGTAGAGGCTGGTTGGACGAGCTCCAGTCCTTGCTATGGTCCATCCGCACCACCGCGACCAAGCCAACCGGAGAAACTCCTATCCTCCTCGTCTACAGAGCCAAGGCGATTCTCCCACACAAGGTCAAGCATCGCTCCGCATGGGTCCTGGTGTTTGACGAAGCACGCCAGGATGCCACGCGGGGGGTTGAACTCGTGCTGGGGAGGAACGCCGCCGTCAAGCCTTGCTCCGAGCGGCAAGGTTCCAGCAGGCGCTGTGACGGTATCACTGTCGCAACATCCGCTCCAGGACGCTTGAGGTAGGTGAACTCTTCTTGAGGCGGGTGCTCTCCAGGGAAGGGCTGCATAAGCTCTCACCCATGTGAGAGGGCCCGTTTAGAATCGCTTGCGTCTCCAGGCCTAGCGTCGTGCGCCTGGAGATGCGAGATGGAGTCCCCATCCAGAACGCCTGGAACATCCAGCACCTCCGGAAGTTCTACCCATGAAGCAAGGCCCCGTGCCTGTGAAGGTCTCCGCTCGTGACACTCTCACATAATAATGAGTGGGGCTGTACATGCCCCGGAGTCTCCGGAGTGCCGCCCTCGGGCCTCGGGCGCTCCCTCCCACGTCCTAGTAGTAGTACTTAGCTCCGCGGTGGTGAGAAGACTAGACTAGGTGCCGGACGCGGCGGTTGATTTTCTTGCTTTTATGTAGTTGATTTGCAACCTCTTAATGGAATTCGGAGTTTGGTGTTTTTTGATTTCCTAGTTGGGTATTCCTTCTTTATTCGCTCAGCTCTTTTGTCTCGGGTCAGGGAGAATGACAGTTGCCCGTCACTCTCCCTCGTGCGCCTCGTGCGGGGGCTACATAGGTAGGCGTGTGTGTGCGATGGGCTTGCCCGCGCCGCAAACACACTACCTTTGATCTCGCGAGGAGCCCTCGAACAAGCTCGTGACTTATCACCCTTTTCAAAAGTCCGTACCCCCCGAGTACCGCAACGCGGTGTATTAAGCCACAGCTGGCCCATGCCTAAGGGCTCATGCAAGGAAGGGTAAGATACCCGATGATTCTCCCAAGAATCATGTAGCTTTATGATGCCTCCCGAGGCTAGCAGCTACCGAGTACACAACAAAGGGGGCTTCACCGAACGACGAAGAGCTGACCCTCACGAGGCGGGCCACGAGTTTATCAAGCTAAGTTACCCTACCGCACCTATTCGGGGCATGAACGACACAGCATGACACGAAAACAGTAAACATAGCATAGTAGCATAATTGCCATGGTTCATTACACATCTCGGCGGGGCCCTCCACCTTTTATTTCAAAATGCATGAGAATGGAAAGGTTAAAAAAAAGACCTGCGTGGCCACAACATTCTCCAAGGCCTGGCTCCGGAGACCCCCCCAGGCTCAGTCTGATCTCACCTCTCCATCCACACGACGAACTCCGGGGAGGCGTCTGCCGAGCGGAAGAGCGGCAGTGAAGGCTGAACGGCCATGGAGCACTCCCTCTCGTCGTAGAGACCACCCCGTCCGCCGTGGCCCGCGCCGCGTGAAGAAGCGCCGCCGCGACTCCCGGAGGCGACAGCCGATCGCAGAGAAGCAAACCCGCGCCCACGAGAAGCTGCGGCTGGAGACGCAGTGTACTTACGGGGGCGCCCGCGGCCCCTTTTGATTGGAGGAGCATCTGGGCCCTCGATGGGAACCTTGCATTTCTCCGCAGCTGAGAGCTTCCTTGGCGGCACCATGGGTGCCTAAAGCAAGGAGAATCAAGTAACGAGGAGATGAAGAAAAGCGGAGGGGATCCTGCCCATCCTCATTTATAGCAAGGGGACAACAAACCATCAGCCCCCACGATCACAGGTAATGATGACCGTTTTTGGCATGCAGCATGCTCCAGTCAAGTCGAGCGGTTGCCGAGGAAGCATGGGGAAGTGGAGACACCCACATCCATTCCAGGCCCCACGCATCGACCAGGCCCGTAGGCGATTGGGGCCCGCAGCGCTTCGCCCTTGCCCTCTGGCTTCGCCTCGAAGCCAAGTCCGAGCATGCCTTGGGCCCAGGGGCTACTATCAGCGTTCTGGGAACCAGGGTACCCAGACTTGCCTGGTACGGCCCGTCTTCAGCAACGACACTCAAGACCCTTGCGAGGGACCAAGCCTCGTAGGGCGGACGACACCAAGACCTTCAGAAGGGGCAGCCTCGGCTGGCTGGCTCCCGAGGAGCGGAGAACACTATGCAAACCCCCACCTCATGAGGTTTGCATGACGCAAGCCATGACGACCAAGGCCAGTGGGCGCCAGCGGGCGGAGTATAGCAGTTTCCTCTTTGGTGCTAAGGAAGCGGGCACAGACGCAGAGTCCCGAGGAATCTGCCAAAGGTTTCCATTCCAGTTCAACAAGACCAAGACCGCCAAGACGGCAGGACGAAAGTCATCACCGATCCCACCTTGGAGTTAGGATCAGAGGCTTTCCAGGCTAAGACCACCTTTAGTAAGGATAGATTTACTAGTTGCCCCCCTTCAAAATTGGCCGTTGTGGGATCCCTTCCCGCCAAATATTTCGGGCATGATGCATGTTCATGATCAGAGGCTTTCCAGGCATGATGCATGTTCATGACCACTGTTGCTCTCTAGCTGGCTGCTTCTCAACCTATTTGCTTGCCTTCGCTTGTACTAAGCGGGATTACTGCTTGTGCATCAAATTAAATAACTCAAGTTATTCCAGATGAGTCCACCATACCTACCTATATGCGGTATTACCCTGCCTTCCTAAGTAAATTTGCATGTTCCACCTCTAAAAAAACTTCAAATAAATATCCATTTTGTGTGCCTAGATCGTTTATGGAACGACAGGAGGTGGTCGATATCTTCCATTCTAAGGGGGTTATTTTCAGGTCGAGTGTTTATTCACTCGCCATCGCACGAGAAAAGGGCGGTAATAGGGATTCCCAATCCCAAATTGCAAAAGGAAAAAGCTTCTAAATAAACAAACAAAAACTCCTAAAGGAGTCCAAACCTTTACTTTCCTACTTGGGAACCGCCACTAGCGTGTTTAGCATGGGAGACATCGATAACTGATAGTCGTGAAGTAAATGAGAAGGGTGCTGTTTAAGCTTATTTATGCAAACAAGAGTAAAAGAGTTCGTAAAAAAATTTCTTTCTCACTTTCAGTTTATCAACTGAATTGCTTGAGGACAAGCAAATGTTTAAGTTTGGGGGAGTTGATTCACCTCCAACGTATCTACTTTTCCTAATGCTTTCCCTCTTGTTTTGGACTCTAATTTGCATTATTTGAATGAAACTAACCCGGACTGGCGATGTTTTCAGTAGAACTAACATGGCGTTGTTTCTGTGCAGAAATAAAATTTCACGGAATGGAACGAACTTTGTGAGGTTTTTTATACAATAAAAGAAAAATATTGGAGCCATGAACCATCGGAAGGGGGCACCTGGGTGGGCACAACCCACCAGGGCACCCCACTGCTGGCGCGCCAAGGTGGGTTGTCCCCTCCTGGTGGCCCCGCAGACGTCAACCCTAATACTATAAATTCACATTTGTGGAGAAAAAAATGATTGAGAAAGAATTATCGCAATCTACGAGATGGAGCTGCCGCCACTACCTGTTCTTCATCGGGAGGCCATATCTGGAGTCCATTTTGGGCTCCGGAGAGGGCGATCTTCGTCCTTCGTTATCACCAACCCTTCTCCATCGCCAATTCCATGATGCTCCCCACCGAGAGTGAGTAATTCCTTCGTAGGCTCGCTGGTCGGTGAGGAGTTGGATGAGATTCATCATGTAATCTAGTTAGTTTTGTTAGGGACGATCCCTAGTATCCACTATATTCTGAGATTGATGTTGCTATGACTTTGCCATGCTTAATGCTTGTCACTTTGGGACCGGGTTCCATGATTTCAGATCTGAACCATTTATGATATTATCATTATATTCATGTTTTAGATCCGATATTGCAATTTATTGTCACCTACTACGTGTTATGACCCGGCAACCCCGGAGTGACAGTAACGGGAACCACTCCCGATGATGACCGTAGTTTGAGGAGTTCATATATTCACCGTGTGTTAATGCTTTGTTCCGGTTCTCTATTAAAAGGAGGCCTTAATATCCCTTAGTTTTCAATATGGACCCCACTGCCACGGGAAGGTAGGACAAAAGATGTCATGCAAGTTCTTTACATAAGCACATATGACTATTTATGGAATACATGCCTACATTATATTTATGAACTGGAGCTAGTGCCGAATCTCCCTAGGTTATGACTGTCACATGATGAATATCATCCAACAAATTGCCGATTTAATGCCTACAAATTTATCCTATATTTATCTTGCTAAGTTACTACTCCTATCGTTACTGCTGCACTTGCTACAAAACTATTGCTATCACTGTTACCGTTACTATTGTTGCTGCCACTACTATCAAAACTATGATATTACTGTGATACTGATCACTATGATACAGATAATTAATCTCCAGTTGTAGTTGAATTGACAACTAAGCTGTTAATACTTACAAATATTCTTTGGCTCCCCTTGTGTCGAATCTATAAATTTGGGTTGAATATTTTCCCCTCAAAACTGTTGCGATCCCCTGTACTTGTGGGTTATCAGCATTTTCCCTACTGAAGCCATCAGGCTTGTTGTGAGAAGCTCTGGTTTGCGAGAAGCTTATACCCAAACCTGCCCCAAATGGGACAATATTCTTACCATGGCATGTTGCTGCCATTCCATGATATCATGTCAAGTTTCATGAATTTCAGACGAGTTTTCAATTACTAGAATTTTAATACCATGTATCTGAAAGTTTGAGGCCGAGCGACAGTGTCAAGGTGTTTGCCATTCATTCTCATTTCTTGCATGTGACCTAAGCTTGCAACCAAGGACATACATTTGATTTTTCAATCATTTTTTATGCACTCGAGCATGTGCATGTATTTCAATTTTGAATTATGCACATAAATCCCTATAAAACCCACTTACCGTATAAAAATGTCCAAACGGTCCCTGAAAACTTCCAAAATTTAACATGACACTCATGTTGTTCTGTGTTGACACAAAAAAATGAAAGCAAGAAGAGGCGACGAATATCGTTTTGTCTACAAAGGTGACACATTTCCCTATCGGAACCATGAGGCTTCTTGTGAGAAGCTCTGGTCTGTGAGAAGCTTATACCATAACCTGCCCCAAATGGGACATGGTTTTTTACCCCAACATGTTGATGCCATTCCATGATAGCATGCCAAGGTTCATGAATTTTAGACAAGTTTTGGATTTTACTAGAATTACAAAAGCAAGTACCTCAACGTTTGTTGGAGAGCCACGGTGCCGTGGCGTTTGAAATTCATCCCCATTTCTTGCATGGGACATAAGCATCAACCCATGGACACATATATGATTTTACAACCCATTTTGGTGCACCGAAGCATGTGCATGTAGTTTAATTTTGAATTGTGCACCTAAAATGCCTAGAAAACCAAGTTAATTCATAAAATTGTCCAAACGAACCATGAATAATTCTAATTATTGTAACGAAAAACCTATAGTTGCATGTTCACTACAGATAAGAGTTCTAGCAATTCAAACACCCTCCTTTGCCGTTGTGACCCCATTATGTAATGAAAATCAAGTAGATCACACACAATTTATTGTCACCAACCGTGTGAGATGCAGCACAAAATATTTTGGAGCACCGTCGCAGTATAGCACGCATATAGCTTACGCGAGAAGGTGCATCGGCTACAGTCCACAGCCGTCGTGTCAAGCACACTAGCTCGCTCCCAAATATCATTTCACTGTTCAATCATCGCTGGTGAAAGATGGGGACATGGACCCGCGTCGTGAGGGATACTTCGGCGGCCCACTCTGGCGAGAGCGCGGCCGTAGCCGCCATGCGCATGCTAGCTGCCTGAGCACGGCCGCAATCTGTGACCGGGAGACCAAGGCAGCCCAAACGGCCACTATTGTTTCTCAGGTGGCTGCTGATACGTCCATTTTGCATCATGCTTTTATATTTGATATTTATTGCGTTACGGGATGTTATTACATATTATATCACAATACATACGCCGGCAGCTGGAATTCTGGACTGGAAAAGGAGCAAATATTAGAGACCTATTCTGCACAACTCCAAAAGTCCCGAAACTTCAGAGGAGTCAGTTTTGGAATATAGGGCGAAGAAAGCACTTGAGGGGGGCCACCAGCCAGCCACAAGGGTGGTGGGCGCGCCCTACCCCCTTGGGCGCGCCCCCATCCTTGTGGGACCGCTAGCAGGCCTCCGACTCCCATCTTTTGCTATATGATGCGTTTTGACCTAGAAAAAATCAGAAGGAAGCTTTCGGGATGAAGCGTCGCTGTCTCGAGGCAAAACTTGGGCGAAACCAATCTAGGGCTCCGGCAGGGAAGTTTTACCGGGGAAACTTCCCTCCAGGAGGGGGAAATCGAAGCCATCATCATCACCAACGATCCTCTCATCGAGAGGGGGTTAATCTCCATCAACATCGTCACCAGCACCATCAACTCTCAAACCCTAGTTCATCTCTTCTATCTGATCTTTGTCTGAAAACCTCGGATAGGCACCTGTGGGTTGCTAGTAGTGCTGAGTACTCCTTGTAGTTGATGCTAGTTGGTTTATTCGGTGGAAGATCATATGTTCAGATCCTTAAAGCTATTCAATACCCTTCTTGTCATGAACATGAATATGCTTTGTGAGTAGTTACGTTTGTTCCTGAGGACATGGGAGAAGTCTTGTTATAAGTAGTCATGTGAATTTGTTATTCGTTCGATATTTTGATGAGATGTATAACGCTTTCCTCTAGTCGTGTTATTTGAACTTCGACTATATGGAACTTCACCATTATTTTGGCCTAGGGGAAGGCATTGGGAAGTAATAAGTATATGATGGGTTGCTAGAGTGATAGAAGCTTAAACCCTAATTTATGTGTTGCTTCGTAAGGGGCTGTTTTGGATCCATATGTTTCATGCTATGGTTAAAGTTATCTTAATTCTTCTATCGTAGTTGCGGATGCTTGCGAGAGTGGTTAATCATAATTGGGAGGCTTGTTCAAGGAAGGGCAACACCCAAGGACCGATCCACCCACATTTCAAATTATCAAAGTAACGAACGTGAATCATATGAGAATGGTGAAAACTAACTTGGCAACAATTCCCATGTGTCCTTGGGAGCACTTTTCTTTATATAAGAGTTCGTCCAGGCTTGTACTTTTCTACAAAAAGGATTGGGCCACCTTTCTGCACCTTAGTTACTTTTCTTACTTGATACCTGTTACGAATTATCTAATCACACAACTATCTGTTACCGATAATTTCAGTGCTTCCAGAGAATACCTTGCTGCCAACTACTTGTTATTTCCTTTTGCTCCTCGTTGGGTTCGACACTCTTACTTATCGAAAGGACTATGATAGATCCCCTATTCTTGTGGGTTATCCAGACTCTTTTCTAGCGTTGTTGACGGAGAGTGAAGCGCCTTTGGTACGTGGAATTTGGAAAGGAAACATTTATATAGTGTGCTGAAATTAACTGTCCCTTTTTACTATGGAACATAATCCTTTGAGGGGTTTGTTTGAGGTACCTTCATCCCGACCGCAAGAGCAAAGAGTTGCCCCTCAACCTACTAAACCTACTGAAAATATGTACTTTGAAATTCCTTTGGGTATCATAGCGAAACTGCTAGCTAATCCTTGTGCAGGAGATGGAACATTGCATCTTGATTTACACTTAATCTATGTGAATGAGGTTTGTGGACTATTTAAGCTTGCAGGTATGCCCGAGGATGTTGTCAAGAAGAAGGTATTCCCTTTATATTTGAATGGAAAGGCATTGACATGGTATAGGCTATGTGATGATATTGGATCATGGAACTACAACCGATTGAAATTGGAATTTTGTTAGAAGTTTTATCCTATGCATCTAGTTCATCGTGATCAGAATTATATATACAATTTTTGGCATCATGAAGGAGAAAGTATCACTCAAGCTTGGGGGAGGCTTAAGTCAATGTTATACTCATGCCCCAATCATGAGCTCCTACGAGAAATTATTATTCAAAATTTCTATGCTCAGCTTTCTCATAATGATCAATCCATGCTCGATACTTCTTGTAATGGTTCTTTTATGAAGAAGACTATTGAATTTAAATGGGATTTATTGGAAAGAAATAAATGCAACTCTGAAGATTGGGATCTTGATGAAGGTAATAAGTCAGCTATAAACCTTAAGTTTGATTGTGTTAAGTCTTTTTATGGATATCGATGCTTTTCATGAATTTAGAACTAAATATGGACTTGACTCTAAGATACTAGCTTCTTTGTATGAATCATTTGCTACTCATGTTGATCTCCCTAGGGAGAAGTGGTTCAAATATCTTCCTACCACTAAATTTAAAGTAGTAGAACCAATTAAAGTTGAAGAAGAAACTATTACTTATAATGTTGATCCTATTATTCCTACTGCTTATATTGAGAAACCACCTTCTCCTGGTAGAATAAAGGATCATGCTAAAGCTTCAACCGTGGTTACCAAAAGTAATATTAGAGCACCTAGACCACCTGAACAAATTAAAGTGGAACCTAGAATTGCTATGCTTAAATATCTCTTGGTTGATAATATTGATGGGCATGTTACTTATTTGTGTGATGAAGCTTCTAGAATTGCCAAACCCGATATTAAAGATAAACACAGACCAGTTGTTGGCATGCATGTTGTTTCTGTTAAAATAGGAGATCATTGTTATCATGGCTTATGTGACGCGGGTGCTAGTGTGAGTGCAATTCCTTTTACTTTATATGAAGAAATTATGAATGAAATTGCACCTACTGAGATAGAAGAAATTGATGTTACTATCAAGCTTGCTAATAGAGATACTATATCACCAATTCAGATTGTTAGAAATGTTGAAGTCTTGTGTGGGGAAATAAAATACCCTACTGATTTTCTTGTTATTGGTTGTCCACAAGATGACTTTTGGCCCATTATATTTGGTAGACCTTTCTTGAACACTGTTAATGGTAGGATAGACTGCGAGAAATATATTGTTACTATCGGTCTAGGGGATATGTCTCATGATTTTAATTTCCCTAAATTTCATAGACAACCCCGTGATAAAGAATTGCCTAGTAAGGATGAAATTGTTGGTCTTGCTTCTATTATCGTTCCTCCCACTAATCGTTTAGTTCAATATTTGCTAGACCATGACAATGATATGTTCATGGATGAGAGAAGGGAAATAGATTAAATATTCTTTAACAAGGTCCTATTCTGAAACACAATCTGCCTGTTGAAATCCTTGGAGATCCTCCTCCACCCAAGGGTGACCCCATGTTTGAGCTTAAACAATTACCTGATACTTTGAAATATGCTTATCTTGAAGAAAAGAAGATATATCCTATTATTATTAGTGGTAACCTTTCATAGAATGAAGAAAATAAATTTTTGAAAACTCTGAAGAAGCACCATGCTGCTATTGGATATACTCTTGATGATCTTAAGGTCATTTTTTCCATTTTATGCAAGCAAAAAATTACGTTGGAGCTTGATACTAAACCATTTGTTCATCACCAATGACGATTAAGTCCTAAAATGAAGGAGGTGGTAAGAAATGAAATACTAAAGCTTCTGGAGGTAGGTTTAATTTATCCTATTGCTAATAGTCAATGGGGTAAGTCATGTTCATTGTGTCCCTAAGAAGGGGGGCATTACTGTTGTTTCTATAAGAACGGATTAATACCGCAAACAATTATTACAGGTTATAGAATGGTAATTGATTTTCGCAAATTAAATAAAGCCACTAGGAAAGGTCATTAGCCTCTACCTTTTATTGATCAAATGCTAGAAAGACTATCCAAACATACACACTTTTTCTTTCTAGATGGTTATTCTGGTTTCTCTCAAATACCTTTGTCAAAAGAGGATCAAGAAAAGACCACTTTTACCTGCCATTTCGTTACTTTTTCTTATAGACGTATGCCATTTGCTTTATGCAATGCACCTGCTATCTTTCAAAGATGTATGACTGCTATATTCTCTGACCTTTGTAAAAAGATTGTTGAGGTTTTCATGGATGATTTCTCCGTTTAAGGAACTTCTTTTGATGACTGCTTAAGCAACCTTGATCAAGTTTTGCAGAGATGCGAAGAAACTAATCTTTACTTGAATTGGGAGAAGTGCCACTTTATGGTTAATGAAGGTATTGTTTTGGGGCATAAGATTTCTCAGATAGGTATTGAAGTTGATAAAGCTAAAGTAGATGCCATTAAAAAGATGCCGTGTCCAAAGGATATCAAAGGTATAAGAAGTTTTCTTGGTCATGACGGTTTCTATAGGAGGTTTATTAAAGACTTCTCTTAAATTTCTAGGCCTCTCACTAATCTCTTGCAAAAGGATGTTCCTTTTCTTTTTCATGATGATTGTCTAGAAGCATTTGAAATACTTAAGAAAGCCTTGATTTTTGCAGCTATTGTTCAACCACCTGATTGGAATTTACCCTTTGAAATTATGTGTGATGTGAGTGATTATGTTGTTGGTGCTATTTTAGGACAAAGAGTTGATAAGAAATTGAATGTTATTCAGTATGCTAATAAAACTCTAGACAGTGCCTAGAGAAATTATGCTACTACTTAGAAAGAATTCTTAGCAGTTGTTTTTGCTTCTGATAAGTTCAAATCTAATATAGTTGATTCTAAAGTAACTGTTCACACTGATGATGCTGCTATTAAATATCTTATGGAAAATAAAGATGTTAAACCTATACTTATTAGATGGGTTCTCTTGCTACAAGAATTTGTTATGCATCTTATTGATAGAAAGGTAGCTGAGAACCCCGTTGCAGATAACTTCTCTAGGTTAGCAAATGTTCATGATGACCCACTTCCTATTGATGATAGATTTCCAGATGAACAATTAGATGTCATAAGTACTTCTCATAATGCTCCCTGGTATTTTGACTATGCTAATTATATTGTTGCTAAATTTATACCACCTAGCTTCACATACCAACAAAAGAAAACAATTTTCCATGATTTAAGACATTAATTTTGGGATGACCCACACCTTTATAAAAAAGGAGTAGATGGTGTTATTAGACTTTGTGTAAAGGAACATATCGTATGTATGTGTCACTCTGAGCCTTACGGAGGACACCATGCTAGAGATAGAACTGCACACAAGGTATTGCAATACGGTTTTTATTGGACTACTCTCTTCAAAGATGCCCGTAAGTTTATCTTGACTTGTGATGAATGCCAGAGAATAGGTAATATTAGTAGAGTTCAGGAAATGCCTATGAACTATTCACTTGTTATTGAACCATTTGATGTTTGGGGCTTTTATTATATGGAACCTTTTCCTTCCTCTAACGGGTATACACATATTTTAGTTGCTGTTGATTACGTTACTAAGAGGTAGAAGCTATTCCAACTAGTAGTGCTGATCATAACACTTATATTAAGATACTTAAAGAAGTTATTTTTCCAAGGTTTGGAGTCCCTAGATATGTAATGACAGATGGTGGTTCACATTTTATTCATTGTGCTTTTTGTAAGATGCTTGCTAAATATGATGTTAACCATAAAATTGCATCTCCATATCACCCTCAGTCTAGTGGTCAAGTAGAATTGAGTAATAGAGAGATTAAATTGATTTTGCAAAAGACTGTTAATAGATCTAGAAAGAATTGGTCTAAGAAACTTGATGGTGAGTTGTGGGCTTATTGAACTGTTTATAAAAACCCTATGGGTATGTCTACGTATAAAATGGTTTATGCAAAAGCATGCCACTTACCTCTTGAATTAGAACATATGGCATATTGGGCTACTAAAGAGCTCAACTATGATTTCAAACTTGCCGGTGAGAAGAGGTTATTTGACATTAGCTCACTTGATGAATGGAGAACCCAAGCCTGTGAGAATGCCAAGTTGTTTAAAAAAAAGGTTAAAAGATAGCATGACAAGAGAATACAAAAGCGTGTGTTTAACGTAGGTGATCATGTTTTGCTATACAACACTCGATTAAGAATTTTTCCAAGAAAGCTTCTCTCTTAATGGGAAGGCCCTTACATTATCGAGGAGGTCTATGGATCCGGTGCCATCAAAATCGACAACGCCAAAGGCACAAATCCGAAGGTGGTAAACGGTTAAAGAATCAAACACTACATTTCAGGTACTCCCTTACATATTGACACCAATATAATTGACACTATGACGCCGGAGGATTACATAAGGGACACTTTATAGAGCATTTCAGACTCCAAAAAGGAATAAGTATGTGGTACGGTAAGTAAACCGACTCCAAAACATTTCCACTGATAATTTTTCTCCGTTTTGGAATATTTAAAAATTAGGAAAAATATAAGTAGTCCAGAAGAGACACGAGGACACCACGAGGGTGGAGGGCGCGCCCTACCCCCTAGGCGCGCCCCCGTCCTTGTGGCCACCTCGTGTGCCTCCCGGACTCCGTTTTCTTGCACGATACTTCTTCCTGTCGGTAAAAATTCATTATATAAGCTCCCGAATGTTTTCACCACCGTACCACGACAAAATCCCTTGTTTTTGTTTTGAGTTGTTTCTGCAGCAGATTTAGAGCAAGATGTCGTGTCAAGAGTCGGTCGGGGGGGAGCCTTGTCTCTCATCCTACACCTGAGCACTTTGGGCCTTCAACGGAAGAGGAGATGGAGGCTGAATTGAAGTGTATAGATTCCATGGAGAAGGATCAAGAAGTTACCTCGCGTCTCCAAACTAAATTCATGCTGGAAGAACTTCAGAGCTCATCAATTGCAAACTCGTTCATCCCACCCAATGCTAGATTTCTCTCTTATGAAAATATGAAAAAGAGTGTTGCTTTTTCTCCCGCGGCTAGGAAAGATCCATGAGTGGATGGAGCTCTTGCCGTCACGGGTAAACTTTGCAAGGAAGTAATGGATCTTAAGCAGTAACTTAATAAGCTCGAGGAAGAGAATCTCCAAGAATATCACAACACCGCCTCTGAGGAAATAATCATAAATACATGGGTATGGTGCCCCGGTATCGCATCACCATCACACCTTTGATCTTTATTGTTTTTCTTAGTTTGATTCTTTTAATTATATCTTTATTGTTTTTCGTAGATCTCTATCTATGTAATCGAGTCCTTGAGTTATATATAATAAAGAGTGGTTTTTAGTTGAGGGACTTGATATGTTGCTATGATCTTGAGTGAATAAGAAAATATAGAAACAATAGAATAAAACATAGTAAATAAAGATCATATAATGATCTTATGTGAAGTAAGGACTTCACATATAAAGAGTATGGAGAATAAAAGTTGTTGAGAGTAGACAAATATAGTTTTGGTCAATGATGCAATTAATAGGAAATAATAAAGAAAGAAAGGTCTCACATATAAATATACTATCTTGGACATCTTTTATGATTGTGAGCACTCATTAAAATATAACATGCTAAAAAGTTGAAGTTGGACAAGAAAGAGAACATAATGGGTTATATCTTCTTACATTCTAATAGAAGTTATATTGTCATAGATCCTCTAACATGTTGAGCTTGCTTTTCCCTCTCATGCTAGCCAAATTATTTGCACCAAGTAGAGATACTACTTGTGCTGCCAAATGTCCTTGAACCCAGTTTTGCCATGAGAGTCCACCATACCTACCTATGGATTGAGTAAGATCCTTCAATTAAGTTGTCAGCGGTGCAAGCAAATAAAAATTGCTCTCTAAATATGTATTATCTATTAGTGCAAAGAAAATAAGCTTTATACGAACTTGTGATATGGAAGAAATAAAAGCGGCGGACTGCATAATAAAGGTCCTTATCACATGTGACAATATAAAGTGATGTTCTTTTGCATTAAGATTGTGTGCATCCAACCATAAAAGCGTATGACAACCTCTGCTTCCCTCTGCGAATTGCCTATCTTTTATTTTATCTCTTACCCTTATACAAGAGTCATGGTGATCATCACCCTTCCTTTTTACTTTTATCCTTTGGCAAGCACAATATGTTGGAGCTAGATCTAGATATATATATATATATATATATATATATATATATATATATATATATATATATATATATATATATATATATATATATATATCCACGCGGATGTAGAGAGCCATGAACCATTATTGTTGACATTACGCTTGAGGTAAATCATTGGGAGCCGAAACTATAAGCCCCTATCTTTCTCTATGTCCGATTGAAGCTTTGAACTCATAAGTATTGCGTGAGTGTTAGCAATTGTGAATGACTAAATGATAGTTGAGTATTCGCAATTGCTGAAAAGCTCTTATATTTGACTCTTTCTGATGTTATGATAAATTGCAATTGCTTCAATGACTGAGATCATAGTTTGTTGGCAATTAATGAACTTTCTGATTCATACTTTACCTTGTGAATGAATTGTTACTTTCACATAAGAACCTATATGACAAGTTATGTTGTTGTCCTAAAGATGATCATGATGGCCTCATGTATGTATTTTATTTTATTGACACCTCTATCTCTAAACATGTGGACAAATTATTTGATATCGGCTTTTCGATTGAGGACAAGCGAGGTCTAACCTTGGGGGAGTTCATACGTCCATTTTGCAACATGCTTTTATATTGACATTTTGTGGGGACCCCGACTCGTAAGTCGTGACCACCGAATGCACGTGTACAGTGATCCCAGAGATCAATGCTCACTAAACGCACAGAAGCTGAATAACAAGAGTCTTACATCCATACATACTGTGTTACATAAATAGGACCATAATGGTCAAGTCTTGAGTATATCATCGCAGCGGAAATCTTCAAAGACAACTGGGACCCCTGCCATCTGCCTTAACCCTACAGGCATTTTGACTGGGAAGCATCCTAGCTCGCATGCTCGTCACCGAGAAATCTTCATCATAACCTGTTCCCTCATGCCTGGCCAATAAAATAACCAGTGGCAAGCCAATGAGTACATTGAATGTACTCGCAAGCAACCCAAGTGTGATAACAGAATAATTATGCAAGGCTCTACTGCTAGGTTGGCAGTTTTGCGGAAAGCTAGTTTTTCATATGCAAGTATGATCAACATGTAACATGGATATGCATGTGTCTGTAACAAGTATCAGGAGGTCACAGACATCAGTATCGAGAAAGAGTTGTAATCAACTCGTGCTCAAGCTCGTTGTGACTTCCTCAATAATCACATCAATAATATCTCTGAATCGTGTTGTTTCCTCACACACACACACACCAGGTTCCATAAACACTGGACGTAGCCCAAGAGCGGTTACCCAACTGTCCATGACCGTGGACACGGCTATTCGAATAGGTTTACACTCTGCAGAGGTTGCACACTTTACCCACAAGATCCGGGGAACTTCCGTGTCATCCACGACCCGCGGTACCTCAGGTACCCGGGGTAAGCACCCGATCACTATCTTTCCCTAGACGACACTAACATAGAGTCCACTCGATTGGTAGCAGCCCCGTGCCAAACATTTCACATCTCAAGGTTTGTGGAGACTCGCTCCGTATTCATCACATATCACAAGCACGGGGTACCAACGGTGTGTCCGGTGCCCTGTAAAGACAGTCATGGCCGCCTATCCAAGCGCGACCCCGTCCCGAGAGTGACCTCATGTCACCCCCGTCACTAGTAATGCGGGCACCATGCTAGTATCGACCTAGGAAATCAACAATGCCCTTTCCCATATAAGGGTAGAGTGGTTGCGCATGTTTGGTTGGAATAACGGTCGCAACTTAAACCAATCTGTTTTCAAAACAACACACACACTTGCCTCGGTACACCACTTCGTCATCAAATGGTAACCCATCTCACTATCTCCCTTGGGCATAAATGGCACCCGACGGGGTTTTCGAAAAGTCTTTTGAAAGCATCCTGCCTCCGCCACCATGCATATACCCGTCCCATTTGCATAGCCACTATTAAAGCAACCTAACTACTCCCACCCACATAACCCTCAAAGGAAGGTAGGGTCATGTTTGATGCAAGTTTCAACAGTAAAGTAACGAAGGTAGCAACCAAAGTTGTTTCCACCTCAACATGATTCCGATGCATTGAATAATAAGGTGTTATGAGACATGCATAAAAAGGTTTCTTGAACATGGTCAAAGGGCTGCTTGCCTTATTCATCTGAGTCTTCAAACCTTCTGGTCCATCTCTGAATACTCCGTTTATTACGTCAACTAACGATGGAAACAATCATAATAAGCAACACCATCAAAGCAAAAATAAAAGTGCTCTAAAAATAGGAGTTGGACTTTTCTAGGATACCTCTGGTCATATTAGAAATGACCAAGGTGGTTTCATAGGTGTTGGATCAATAGGTAGTTTGGAGCATTTCAATATGATGGAACCAAAGGGTTTATGGATTTGGAATAAGTATACAGAAATATTTCCTTGAATGATGAGCAATGGTACCCATCATCAAGTCATGATTTTAAAAGTATTTAGGAGTTGGTTTCACTGGATTTGGATTTGAAATGAATTTCCTAGGATTTTGCAAAGCTGATAAATATGAAGAAATGGCTCAATATTTGGTGGGGTACAGAAACTATTATTAAAAATGTTCCAAAACTAAGTTTGGACATGACAAGCATCTAGGAATTTGAATCACTGAATTTGGATCAAGATTGAGCTCTCTGTGATTTTCTAAAGTTCATCACAGAAATGAAATAAAGGCATTTGATAAATATTTGTGAAAGAAATGTTTCTGGAATAATGTGCATGTTGCACCATTGATAGAGCATGATTTATGGAGCCATAGGAAATTTGAATCATGCAATTTGGAGTTCATTTGAATATTTGGGAGATATTTGAAGTTGACTGGATAGAGAAAAGGAAAAGGAAAAAGGGGCTTTACCCTTGCGCACAGGGCGAGGAATAGCTGCACCGCGACTGGGCCGGCCCATCAGCACAGCAGCGCGCAGGGACTCGGCCACGTCGAAAGCGCCCGCCAGGAAAGGCGCTTCCGCGCGGGGGAGGCGGGCTGGCCGAAGCCGCCTCCACTTAAACGGGTGGGCCTGGCCCCCGGGGTCGCTGACCTGCGGGCCCCTCTCGCAGGGTCATCCCCTACCTCCCGCGCCCGCGACGGAGGGGCTGGTTGCCACGGCTGCGCGCCGGCCGGCGCCCGTCCCCGGCGGCAGGGGCCACCTCTGGCCAGGCCGAGGCCACCAAAGAGTTCCTCGGGGAGCGGCGCGTCGGGGAAGCCCCTTGGGGCAGCAGGGGAGGAGCCGGAGCACCACCTTCACCTGACCATGGCGGCGGCCTCGTCGGTTGATGGTGGAGCGGGCACCACAGGGCACCGGAGCAGGAGATAGAGAGTGGGGGAGCTCCGCCGGTCTGCTGCGGTTCTCCTGGTGGCCAAGGAAGAGGAGGAGAGGCCCTGGTTCACCAGTGCCGGGCAGAGTCCGACGGCGGCTCGCCGGCCATGGAGGGACAAAGAGGCCACGGGAGGAGGAGTGGGGTGGTTCAAGAGGATCAGGAGAGGGAGAGGGAGTCCATCGGAGCCGCGAGGGGGCTCGGGGCGGCCTATAAATAGGTGAGCGCCGGTCCACCGAACACGCGTGTGCCGGCGAGGCCCTTGCTGTCGTTGTAAGCCACGGGGGCACCAGCGGGCATGTCCAGGGCGTTCCTGGAGCTGGTCCACGCCTAAAGGAAGAGAGAGGAGGAGCGGGGAGGCGTCAGAGGGCCGCGCGTGTGAGCTTGCTCACTGGAGCGCTCGGGCGGCCACGGCGCGCGTGCGAGCAGGAGTGAGGGAGGAGGAGAGAGGAGGGGGCCGACCGCCCAGCGTGTTGCGGACGTCGAGGCCGCCTCGGGGGACACGAGGGGGGAGGCCCTAGGTGGTCGGGGCTGGTGATTGGAGGCGGCTGCAGTGCTCCAGAGCACTATAGCGCGCTCCAGAGCGGGCTTTTGGCTGCCAGTGGCGTGGCCTGGCGCCCAGGGCGTGTCCAACGGTGTCCAAAGGGTAGAGGAAGTAGTAAAGAAAGGGGGAGGCAGTCTTGGATGCTCTGGGAGCCACTGGAGTGAGGAGAGAGGTGAAAGAGGAGAAGAGTGTGGCTGTCCACAAGAGTAAAAATGGGGTTTTTACCCCCCAATCATTTAGCTGAGGACATGGGGAACTTACTGGGGGTAGGAGATGATCAGGGGAGGCTGTGGTAAGAAATTGAGGTAAAGGAAAATAGTAAAAGAGGTCCAACCACTTGTTTTGGCAAACTTGCAGAAGGTGTTTGATCAGTGTTTGGTCAAGCAAATGACTTCCAATTGGCATGGGACTTAACAGGATCAAATGTCACATATAATTAGGCCCCTACACCAAATTTGAGCTTATTTGGGCAAAGTGGCCAATGTAACTTTGGTGAACCCTAGAAATCAACAGAAATGGTTTCACCATGTTTGAGTCAAGCAATTCATCTCCCCTTGATGCACCACTTGGTGTAGCATCATCATTTGGGGTTATGATCATGCCCACAAGGTTTGAGGCTCAAGGTAAAAAGTTGACAATGTAAAGTTGTTCAAATTTGAGTTTGAATAGAAGTGGTTTTGAGGTGATCATATCAAGTTGCTCTATTCCAAATCTTGTGCCATTTGGTCTAGATGCCTTATTAGGCCATTCTAGCATGTGCACCAAATTTGAGAGCATTTGGACAAGTTTGGCAATGTAGAGTTGCTCAAACTTCAAATATGGACAGAATGGTTTTGAGGGGATTAGAGGATGTTTCCTTGATCTTCAAGGCATGAGGCTTTGCAAGATCATCAAATATGTCATATATGACATGATAGAATTTCCCTTGAATTTTTGGAGAATATTTCCTTTGTAAATATTTCAAAAGCTTGAAATATCCAGAAAGGGTTTTGGAAGGATTTGCCCAATATTTTGAACATGACCATGTGCTGAAACTCTTATATATGGACAATATATGTCCTATGAGTCTCCCTGAATATTGGCAAATATTTTTGAAATGATTAAATAATTTGTCCCTATTAAAGACCATTTCTGGCCTTAAGAAAAAGCTTTTAAATAAAATATAAAAATAACTTTTAAAACTATACTTTTGTGGTTTCTGGGAGTCCTATACCTAATAGGATTCAAATAAACTTTTTGAAAGATTTTTCACACCCTAAATAAGGTACTTGCAGTGCAAACCACAATTCAGGGGTTTTTGGAAAACTAATTTTAGAAAATACCATTTGGCCAAAATATTTTTATAAGAAAATTCTATACTGGTCTATACACATGGCATGATCATTGGGAAAAGGTTTTAGGTCAAGGAGATGAAGTATAAGAGTTGGAGGATTTATTTGATTTTTAGAGCACTAGCAAACAGCAGACAAAAGTCAAATCAAGCAAAGTCAAAAACACTCAAAAGTTTTTGCAAATCCACATTTTTATCATGAAAATTAGCTTAAGCAATGTGATATGAAAATCAGGGTGTGACCGACCTACCCCCCTTACAAGAATCTCGTCCCCGAGATTCCCAGACTAGGCGTGGAAAGAAAAGCGGAGTCTTGGATACGGGGTAGTCTTCACTTCTCCTTGTTGGTTCTGCTTCCGAGCGGTGCTCCTTGGAATCCTGAAGTGCTTGATGGTATGGCTTCTTGCTTGATGCCTTCCTTGATGGAGGTTGCTGAGGGGTCTCTTGCATAGGTTAGGTTGGGTTAGCTGTCAAAGGCTCGGTGATCGATGTCCTTGCGGGCATCGGGCTAGCTAGGAGGTAAGAAGTACTTCCAGAGTGGGGGCTCGTGGAAGATTTGGTGCACGGAGGGTATCTTAGGTGGTAGATCTAGCTGGGGAGCCGTCTACTACATGACTTGCAGTGATCTCAAAGGGTCCAATGAACCTTGGTGCGAGCTTCCCCTTGACGTGGAAACGCTTGGTTCCCTTCAGAGGGGTTACCCGCAGGTACACGTGGTCCCCGATATGGAAACTTATGTTCCGACGGTGAGTGTCAGCATAGCTCTTTTTCCTTGACTTGGCTGCCTTCAAACGTTCTCTAACTAGTTGGACTTGCTCTTCCGCTGCGCGGAGAATATCTGGTCCAAAGACTAGCCCTACTCCAGTCTCTGACCAGTTGAGGGGTGTGCGACATCAGCGTCCGTACAACACCTCAAATGGTGCTATCTGAAGGCTCGATTGGTAACTCTTGTTATAGGAGAACTCGGCAAAAGGGAGACAATCCTCCCACTTGGCTCCATATGACAAGACATAGGCTCGGAGTCATGACTTCGAGAATCTGATTGACTCGTTCAGTCTGACCTCCGGTCTCGGGGTGGAAAGCCGTGCTGAAAGATAACTTGGTTCCCAAGGCTTCTCGGAACTTCTTCCAGAACCTTGAGGTGAACTGGGTTCCTCGATCTGACACAATCTCCTTGGGAACGTCGTGAAGACTTACGATTTGGTCGATGTAGAGAGCTGCCAGCTGGTTGCCATCGTAAGTGATCTTGACAGGAATGAAATGGACTACCTTGGTCAAATGATAGACTATAACCCAGATAGAGTCATGTCCTCTATCCGACCTTGGTAAACCAGTGACGAAGTTCATTCCGTCTTTATCCCACTTCCACTCAGGAGCCTTGAGTGGTTGAAGCAATCCGGTGGGTTGCTGATATTGAGCCTGACCCTTATGGCGCACATCACACTTTGCAACATAGGTTGCAAATCTCTCTTTTCATCTCGTGCCACCAGAATCGTGCCTTCAAGCCTTGATACAACTGGGTGTGAGCGTTCCTTCGACATGGAAAAGCTCGGCTCCATAGAGAGGAGTGGTTTGTAGATACGCCCGGTCCTCAACGCGGAAGTTTCTTCTTGATGACGGTGGTCGGTGTAGATCTTCCTTCTTGATAGGGCGGTCTTCAAATGTCTTCCATCCAGCTGTCCGTCTCTTCTGTGTCTTCGGACAGACAAGTAGGCCATCAAATAATGATGTTACCCAACTTGTCCATTTGCTCCATGAGGTCTAAGGGGTACGCAAGGTAAGCTGAGGTATTGGTGGTGGTCTCTGTTGAGTATTTGCAAAGGCCTTCCTGACTCTGAGTCAAGGCCCGTGGTCAGAATCTGACCAGGTTGTGGCTCGGTGGGGCTTAAGGGTTTCAAGGATTCTAGTGAGTGAGTGAACTTATTTCATCTTATCCTTAAGCACAGTTTCTGAGATGCCAGTAGCTCTTATCTAGTACTCCAAACGGGAAAAGCATCTTCTCGCATAGACCAACTTTAATCACCTCTCATTGCCATACATAACCTCAGGATTCTCAAGAGACGGTCTAACAAGATTATACTTGTCTAAGATCCCCAAATCCATATGTACGTCTACCTCTATAATCCAAAGGTAGATCATACATGCTGCTGAGCTTAAATTAAACTCCACAATCCAAGCACTCAACCTATTCTTGCAAGGCTCACGGTAAGGTATTACCAATCTAAGGAAACACGTCGTATGCCACTCCAAGATTTTGTTTCCTTCCTATAGATCAACTCCAATAGCCCGGTAATTACCATCGATCACCACATGATCCAACAATTCTACAAATCCGATGTCTACGGTATTCCACAAGATCTCAAGTCTCTATAATACCCAAATACTTGGAAGGACTATGCATCACGATAGTATGTCCACCAAATTCCCGTCATCCGGGTCAAGTAAACTCCAAGATTACGACTATATAGATCCCTAAATCAACTCCGACAAATAATCCAATCTCCTAGGTTATTGACCACCGAGAAGCATGGTATCATGATCAGGATCATAGGCCTAAATCCAATCTTACTTCGAACCATGCAGACATATCCAGCATTATACCAACCAGAATCACCTACATAAATCCAAATCTTATGCCCAACGAGAATTCATACATGCTTCCCAAAGTCATAATCCACCAATATGAAAACCTCACAATCCATCAAGGTCTCAGATAATTCCTCGAAGTCATTGATATAAACCACCAAGTCATATGTCCAATATCCTCGAACTGGTCTATCTATGGCATCGTCAGACCTCGTGCTATATTAGGATGAAAATGTGCTCACTCATCGTGTCCACTAGCTCCTTTACGAACCCAGTGCAAGGTTACAAAGGCTTAGCAGGTTCTCTCGCTTTACCATGGGTTAGGCACATGGTTAAGGATTCGTGCTGGAGTGTCTCGGGAAGTCTCAAAGGGTCTAGGAATGGGGTTACTGGTCTGGAGGGTTAAACATAACTCTACGGGGTTGCAATAGATCGCGGAGGTTGTAGCAGAAGTCTTCGGTGCCAGTTGGTTGCCGAGGTAGAATCCTTGGTGCATCTCGTCTTGCGGGTCTTCAATTGGGTAGAGAGAGAATAGAGGGAAGAAGCAGCGTAGAGGAGGGAAAATGCCTAAAAGAGGGTTCTATAGTGCAGGTGCAACAAACAAGTGCAAAAAGGGGTGAAACAAAAGAAACAAGGCAAGGAAGGTGATATAGCCATGCACTTGTTGCCTGGGGCAAAAGCGTGACTTGTATCAAAGCACAAGCAGATAAAAGAAAACAACACACAATCATGGTCCTATTCGAACCGTCATATGGACTCGACTGCGCATAGGGGGTACACGACTCATCCTACCCTAGGGGTTCTCGGACTCAGTGTCGTGAATTGTGCCTCGTGCAGTCTTCTGGGCTTCCTCAGGTGTTGCTATGTCCCTTATAGTTGCTTGATGAACAATCCAGGTCGAGCCTGAAGAATCTTCAACAGCTTCTCGCCTGATGAGGTGAGGCGGTGAAGGTGCCTCCTTGTAGCTGGTGTTGACTTGATCTTCTCTTGTCTCTTTAATCATGACGATCCCTTGTGCCTTCTGGGGCGTCGAGGGTACCAGGTAGGCATTCCATATGTAATAACAAGGCGTAATAGAGGTCCAACATGTCGGTTTCGTTGATGAGAACATAGACACCAAGAGCGGGGGACGAAGAGAACCGTTTTCCTGCTCACTATAGTGAGGCGGACCAAATGGCAAGGTTCTCATCCACCGGTGGTTGTCGATACAACAACGGTAGTGACAGGATTACTCTATTAGCGATGCATATCATGACTTTGCATAACCTATACCCTGGTCATTTATAGGCCAAAGTTGCACCATCTTTGGGGCTCTTGTCAAGGGTGTCCCCCATCTTCTGGGTCTTCATGTCCTCACTCATTGAGGATGTAATTTCCGTTGGTATCATCTTGTCGTGGTGTCACCAATCTTGCGTCCAGAAGAGGTGGGTGAGTGTTTGGCAAGGTGCACTCCACGAGGATTACAGAAAATACAGTGGTCAGGGGCATAGGGGTTCTAGCGACCAAGGTTTTGAAGGGGAAGAGATCAAGTATAGCCTAGTTTTCGAAAAACTAAGAAGGGAAGAGAAGTATAGATAGTTTTGAAAACTAGTAGTAGTTTTGAAAATAGTTTTACCCTGACTAACGAGCATGCTAACTAAGGCTTCCTACAGTCAGGATGGCTCTGATACCAGCTCTGTGGGGACCCCGACTCGTAAGTCGTGATCACCGAATGCACGTGTGCAGTGATCCCAGAGATCAATGCTCACTGAACACACAGAAGCTGAATAACAAGAGTCTTACTTCCATACATACCGTGTTACATAAATAGGACCATAATGGTCAAGTCTTGAGTATATCATCGCAGCGGAAATCTTCAAAGACAACTGGGACCCCTGCCATCTGCCTTAACCCTACAGGCATTCTGACTGGGAAGCATCCTAGCTCGCATGCTCGTCACCGAGAAATCTTCATCATAACCTGTTCTCTCATGCCTGGCCAATAAAATAACCAGTGGCAAGCCAATGAGTACATTGAATGTACTCGCAAGCAACCCAAGTGTGATAACAGAATAATTATGCAAGGCTCTACTGCTAGGTTGGCAGTTTTGCGGAAAGCTAATTTTTCATATGCAAGTATGATCAACATGTAACATGGATATGCATGTGTCTGTAACAAGTATCAGGAGGTCACAGACATCAATATCGAGAAAGAGTTGTAATCAACTCATGCTCAAGCTCATTGTGACTTCCTCAATAATCACATCAATAATATCTCTGAATCGTGTTGTTTCCTCACACACACACACCAGGTTCCGTAAACACTGGACGTAGCCCAAGAGCGGTTACCCAACTGTCCATGACCGTGGACACGGCTATTCGAATAGTTTTACACTCTGCAGAGGTTGCACACTTTACCCACAAGATCCGGGGAACTTCCGTGTCATCCATGACCCGCGGTACCTCAGGTACCCGGGGTAAGCACCCGATCACTATCTTTCCCTAGACGACACTAACATAGAGTCCACTCGATTGGTAGCAGCCCCGTGCCAAACATTTCACATCTCAAGGTTTGTGGAGACTCGCTCCGTATTCATCACATATCACAAGCACGGGGTACCAACGGTGTGTCCGGTGCCCTGTAAAGACAGTCATGGCCACCTATCCAAGCGCGACCCCGTCCCGAGAGTGACCTCATGTCACCCCCGTCACTAGTAATGCGGGCACCATGCTAGTATCGACCTAGGTAATCAACAATGCCCTTTCCCATATAAGGGTAGAATGGTTGCGCATGTTTGGTTGGAATAACGGTCGCAACTTAAACCAATCCGTTTTCAAAACAACACACACACTTGCCTCGGTACACCACTTCGTCATCAAGTGGTTACCCATCTCACTATCTCCCTTGGGCATAAATGGCACCCGACGGGGTTTTCGAAAAGTCTTTTGAAAGCATCCTGCCTCCGCCACCATGCATATACCCGTCCCATTTACGTAGCCACTATTAAAGCAACCTAACTACTCCCACCCACATAACCCTCAAAGGAAGGTAGGGTCATGTTTGATGCAAGTTTCAACATTAAAGTAACGAAGGTAGCAACCAAAGTGGTTTCCACCTCAACATGATTCCGATGCATTGAATAATAATGTGTTATGAGACATGCATAAAAAGGTTTCTTGAACATGGTCAAAGGGCTGCTTGCCTTATTCTTCTGAGTCTTCAAACCTTCTGGTCGATCTCCGAATACTCCGTTTATTACGTCAACTAACGATGGAAACAATCATAATAAGCAACACCATCAAAGCAAAAATAAAAGTGCTCTAAAAATAGGAGTTGGACTTTTCTAGGATACCTCTGGTCATATTAGAAATGACCAAGGTGGTTTCATAGGTGTTGGATCAATAGGTAGTTTGGAGCATTTCAATATGATGGAACCAAAGGGTTTATGGATTTGGATGAAGTATACAGAAATATTTCCTTGAATGATGAGCAAAGGTACCCATCATCAAGTCATGATTTTAGAAGTATTTAGGAGTTGGTTTCACTGGATTTGGATTTGAAATGAATTTCCTAGGATTTTGCAAAGCTGATAAATATGAAGAAATGGCTCAATATTTGGTGGGGTACAGAAACTATTATTAATAATGTTCCAAAACTAAGTTTGGACATGACAAGCATCTAGGAATTTGAATCACTGAATTTGGATCAAGATTGAGCTCTCCGTGATTTTCTAAAGTTCATCACAGAAATGAAATAAAGGCATTTGCTAAATATTTGTGAAAGAAATGTTTCTGGAATAATGTGCATGTTGCACCATGTGATAGAGCATGATTTATGGAGCCATAGGAAATTTGAATCATGCAATTTGGAGTTCATTTGAATATTTGGGAGATATTTGAAGTTGACTGGATAGAGAAAAGGAAAAGGAAAAAGGGGCTTTACCCTTGCGCACAGGGCGGGGAATAGCTGCACCGCGACTGGGCCGGCCCATCAGCACAGCAGCGTGCAGGGACTCGGCCACGTCGAAAGCGCCCGCCAGGAAAGGCGCTTCCGCGCGGGGGAGGCGGGCTGGCCAAAGCCGCCTCCACTTAAACGAGTGGGCCTGGCCCCCGGGGTCGCTGACCTGCGGGCCCCTCCCGCAGGGTCATCCCCTACCTCCCACGCCCGCGACGGAGGGGCTGGTTGCCGCGGCTGCCTGCCGGCCGGCGCCCGTCCCCGGCGGCAGGTGCCACCTCTGGCCAGGCCGAGGCCACCGGAGAGTTCCTCGGTGAGCGGCGCATCGGGGAAGCCCCTTGGGGCGGCAGGGGAGGAGCCGGAGCACCACCTTCACCTGACCATGGCGGCGGCCTCGTCGGTTGATGGTGGAGCGGGCACCACAAGGCACCGGAGCAGGAGATAGAGAGTGGGGGAGCTCCGCCGGTCTGCTGCGGTTCTCCTGGTGGCCAAGGAAGAGGAGGAGAGGCCCTGGTTCACCAGTGCCAGGCAGAGTCCGACGGCGGCTTGCCGGCCATGGAGGGACAAAGAGGCCACGGGAGGAGGAGTGTGGTGGTTCAAGAGGATCAGGAGAGGGAGAGGGAGTCCATCGGAGACGCGAGGGGGCTCGGGGCGGCCTATAAATAGGTGAGCGCCGGTCCACCGAACACGCGTGCACCAGCGAGGCCCTTGCTGTCGTTGAAAGCCACGGGGGCACCAGCGGGCATGTCCAGGGCGTTCCTGGAGCTGGACCACGCCTAAAGGAAGAGAGAGGAGGAGCGGGGACGCGTCAGAGGGCCGCGCGTGTGAGCTTGCTCACTGGAGCGCTCGGGCGGCCACGGCGCGCGTGCGAGCAGGAATGAGGGAGGAGGAGAGAGGAGGGGGCCGACCGCCCAGCGTGTTGCGGACGTCGAGGCCGCCTCGGGGGACACGAGGGGGGAGGCCCTAGGTGGTCGGGGCTGTTGATTGGAGGCGACTGCAGTGCTCCAGAGCACGGTAGCGCACTCCAGAGCGGGCTTTTGGCTGCCAGTGGCGTGGCCTGGCGCCCAGGGCGTGTCCAACGGTGTCCAAAGGGTAGAGGAAGTAGTAAAGAAAGGGGGAGGTAGTCTTGGATGCTCTGGGAGCCACTGGAGTGAGAAGAGAGGTGAAAGAGGAGAAGAGTGTGGCTGTCCACAAGAGTAAAAATGGGGTTTTTACCCCCCAATCATTTAGCTGAGGACATGGGGAATTTACTGGGGGTAGGAGATGATCAGGGGAGGCTGTGGTAAGAAATTGAGGTAAAGGAAAATAGTAAAAGAGGTCCAACCACTTGTTTTGGCAAACTTGCAGAAGGTGTTTGATCAGTGTTTGGTCAAGCAAATGACTTCCAATTGGCATGGGACTTAACATGATCAAATGTCACATATAATTAGGCCCCTACACCAAATTTGAGCTTATTTGGGCAAAGTGGCCAATGTAACTTTGGTGAACCCTAGAAATCAACAGAAATGGTTTCACCATGTTTGAGTCAAGCAATTCATCTCCCCTTGATGCACCACTTGGTGTAGCATCATCATTTGGGGTTATGATCATGCCCACAAGGTTTGAGGCTCAAGGTAAAAAGTTGACAATGTAAAGTTGTTCAAATTTGAATTTGAACAGAAGTGGTTTTGAGGTGATCATATCAAGTTGCTCTATTCCAAATCTTGTGCCATTTGGTCTAGATGCCTTATTAGGCCATTCTAGCATGTGCACCAAATTTGAGAGCATTTGGACAAGTTTGGCAATGTAGAGTTGCTCAAACTTCAAATATGGACAGAATGGTTTTGAGGGGATTAGAGGATGTTTCCTTGATCTTCAAGGCATGAGGCTTTGCAAGATCATCAAATATGTCATATATGACATGATAGAATTTCCCTGGAATTTTTGGAGAATATTTCCTTTGTAAATATTTCAAAAGCTTGAAATACCCAGAAAGGGTTTTGGAAGGATTTGCCCAATATTTTGAACATGACCATGTGCTGAAACTCTTATATATGGACAATATATGTCCTATGAGTCTCCCTGAATTTTGGCAAATATTTTTGAAATGATTAAATAATTTTTCCCTATTAAAGACCATTTCTGGCCTTAAGAAAAAGCTTTTAAATAAAATATAAAAATAACTTTTAAAATTATACTTTTGTGGTTTCTGGGAGTCCTATACCTAATAGGATTCAAATAAACTTTTTGAAAGATTTTTCACACCCTAAATAAGGTACTTACAGTGCAAACCACAATTCAGGGGTTTTTGGAAAACTAATTTTAGAAAATACCATTTGGCCAAAATATTTTTATAAGAAAATTCTATACTGGTCTATACACATGGCATGATCATTGGGAAAAGGTTTTAGGTCAAGGAGATGAAGTATAAGAGTTGGAGGATTTATTTGATTTTTAGAGCACTAGCAAACAGCAGACAAAAGTCAAATCAAGCAAAGTCAAAAACACTCAAAAGTTTTTGCAAATCCACATTTTTATCATGAAAATTAGCTTAAGCAATGTGATATGAAAATCAAGGTGTGACACATTTATTGCATTATGGCCTGTTATTACACATTATATCACAATAGTTATGCCTTTTCTCTCTTATTTTACAAGGTTTACATGAAGAGGGAGAATGGCGGCAGCTGGAATTCTGGGCTGGAAAGGAGCAAATATTAGAGACCTATTCTGCACAACTCCAAAAGTCCTTAAACTTCACAGGAGTCAGTTTTGGAATATATAAAAATATTGGGCGAAGAAAGCACTAGAGGGGGGCCACCAGCCAGCCACAAGGGTGGAGGGCGCGCCCCCCGTCCTTGTGGGCACCCTGTTAGACCTCCGACTCCCATCTTTTGCTATATGATTTGTTTTGACCTGGAAAAAATAATAAGGAAGCTTTCGGGACGAAGCACCGCCGTCTCGTGGCGGAACCAGGGCAAAACAAATCTAGGGCTCCGGCAGGGCTGTTCTGCCGGGGAAACTTCGCTCCGGGAGCGAGAAATCGAAGCCATCATCATCACCAACGATCCTCTCATCGAGAGTGGGTCAATGTCCATCAACATCTTCACCAGCACCATCTCCTCTCAAACCCTAGTTCTTCTCTTGTATCCGATCTTTGTCTCAAAACCTCGGATAGGTACATGTGGGTTGCTAGTAGTGTTGATTACTCCTTGTAGTTGATGCTAGTTGGTTTATTCGATGGATGATCATACGTTCAGATCCTTAATGCTATGCAATACCCCGCTGATCATGATCATGAATATGCTTTGTGAGTAGTTACGTTTGTTCGTGAGGACATGGGAGAAGTCTTGTTATAAGTAATCATGTGAATTTGTTATTCGTTCGATATTTTGATGAGATGTATATTGTCTTTCCTCTAGTGGTATTATGTGAACGTCGACTACATGACACTTCACCACTATTTGGGCCTAGGGAAAGGTATTGGGAAGTAATAAGTATATGATGGGTTGCTAGAGAGACAGAAGCTTAAACCCTAGTTTATGTGTTGCTTCGTAAGGGGCTATTTTGGATCCATATGTTTCATGCTATGGTTAGAGTTATCTTAATTCTTCTTTCTTAGTTGCCTATGCTTGCGAGAGTGGTTAATCATAAGTGGGAGGCTTGTCCAAGGAAGGGAAGCACCCAAGCACCGGTCCACCCACATATCAAATTATCAAAGTAACAAACGTGAATCAGATGAGCATGATGAAAACTAACTTGACAAAAATTTCCATGTGTCCTCGGGATCACTTTGCTTTATATAAGAGTTTGTTCAGGCTTGTCCTTTGCTGCAAAAAGGATTGGGCCACCTTGCTACACCTTAGTTACTTTTGTTACTTGTAACCCGTTGTGAATTATCTTATCACACAACTATCTGTTATTGATAATTTCAGTGCTTGCAGAAAATACCTTGCTGAAAACCGCTTTTCATTTCCTTCTGTTCCTCATTGGGTTCGACACTCTTACTTAACAAAAGGACTACAATAGATCTCCTATACTCGTGGGTCATCAGCGGCAGCAACATCTGCCTCAGGGATAGCAACTAGCGAGAGCGGCACATCCGTTGTCCGTTCTGCAGCAGCGGCCTTAGCCCTGATGGAGGCTGCCCACTACCATGTAGAGGTTGCCCACGCCCAGCTCCTGGCGGTCACCGCACAAATCGAATGAAGATTCTGTAACAACGGCCAGCAACCCACGGCCAAAGAGTTGGCAATCGCCAAGAGCGTTCGAGCAGCTGTCCGTTCATTCGCGGCATACCCAAGACCAGATCACGGCCGCCACGCCCAGCACGTGGCGACCTATTCCAAAGAGATGGCAGAAGCGGATGGCGAGATGCTTGCCAAGTATGGTGCGATGGATGCCATGGTGCCCCTACCCCATGACATCATCGGGCGCCAGCTGGACATGGAGCAGGTGACGGAGATCGACGAGCGCCAGCTAGAGTACTACTCTTTTGTTTTGTTTAATTAAGAGCACCGATATTTAATTTGTTAGAGTACTATTTAGGTCATCAAGCTCTGTTTAATTGCTGAACATGCTTGATTAAGAAGTATGGGTGTGCTGTAGTCTCCTTTGCGTACCAAAATTATGCAATGTTGTGGATGACCACTATAACCAGGGAAATTCCGTCCAAAATTTGCACATTTAAAATCCTCACACATGGGGTAAGCTCTATAAATCATTTTTGATGTTCATATATCGTACACAATGTTGAATAAGGCACCGTGTCTGATGACACTTCGAGCGCCAATTTTTTTCGCTGCACCGATCCAAAATTTTCGGCTTCCGTGGAAATATCTACCTCCCCGCCCCGTCCCTCTTACCAAAATCCATATTTCCCTTCTTTCCGCCGTACTTACCAAGTTGAAACCTTCACTCCTTGCTTGCAGCGCTGCCTCCTCGTCGGCGACTCTCCTTCACGCTGCTCGGCCTCGTCGATCCAGGCAGGTAATCCACACCCAACTCCCATCCTCCTCTCCCTTCCACATCCCACATGCTTCAACCGCCAGCGCGACACCTTCACCCGTGCGCCGGCGAGCTTCTGATCGTTGCCACAAGGCTCGGGAGGAGCTGGCGCCGCGTCTGGGGCATTCCTGGATGCGGTCCAGAGCCAGGGGAGAGAAGAGAGAGAGCAGGGGGAGGCCCGAGAATTGCGCGTGTGAGGATGCTCATTGGAGCTGTCGGGTGGCCGTCGCGCCTGCGAATTGGGGTGAGAGGAGGGAGAAGGAGGAGGGGGCCGACCGGCTGCCGTGTCGTGGACGTCGAGGCAGCCTCGGGAGACACCACCCCGACACCCTAGTTGGTCGGGCACCTCGGGCAGGTCGCGGCTACAGTGCGGGAACGCACTGTAGCGCGCTCCAGAGCGCCCTTATGGCCGGCATGGCCGTGTCCCACGTGCTCTGGGCGCGGCCACCATGTCCATTGGCTCTAGGGGGGAGTAAACAATGTAGGAGAGGCATTGGATGCGAGGGAGAGCTTCTAGAAGAAGAGAGGGCTGAGAGGGAAAGGTGAAAATTGATGTCCAGAATGTAAAATGGGGTTTTACCCCCCCCCCCCCTCAATCATTGAGCTGAGGCCAGGGAAGAGTTACCGGAGGTGCAAGGAGGCTTGGGGAAGCTGTGGTAAAAAGCCTAGCTCAAGGAGAACAAGGAAAGAGGTGAAAGTGGTAATTTTGGAAAATTACCAGAAGGTGTTTGATGTGGTTTTGAGCAATCAAATGACTTCCACTAGACATGAGACTTAACAGGATCAAATGGTATATAGAAATAGGGTGTTCCACCAAGTTTGGGCTCATTTGAAGAAACTTGCCAATGTAACTTTGGTGAACCCTAGAAATCAACAGAAATAGATTTACCAAGTTTAAGTTAAGCAAATCATCCCTCCTTGATGCACCAATTGGTGTAGTGTCATCATTTGGGGTTGTTATCATGCCCACAAAGTTTTAGGTCACATGTAAAAAGTTGGTAATGTAAAGTTGTTCAAATTTGAATCTGAACAGAAATGGTTTTGGGGTAATCTGATCAAGTTACCCTTCTCCCAAACTTGTGCCATTTGGTCTAGATGCATTATTAGACCATTCTAGCATGTGTACCAAGTTTGAGAGCATTCGGACAAGTTTGGCAATGTAAAGTTGCTCAAACTTAAAAAGTGGACAGAATGGTTTTGAGTGGTTTTGATGATGTTTTCTTGCTTTCCAAAGCATGGGACTTGGCAAGATCATCAAATACGTCATATATGACATGATAGAATTTCCCTGGAATTTTTAGAGAATATTTCCTTTTTAAATATTTCAAAAGCTTGAAACATCCAGAAAGGGGTTCTGAGGGATTTGCCCAATATTTTGAACATGACCAAGTGTTGAAACTCTTATATATTGACAATATATGTCCTCAGAGTCTCCTTCAATTTTGGAAAATATTTTTGAAATAGTTAAATAATTTTTCCCTATTAAAGAGCATATCTGGCCTTAAGAAAAGCTTTTTAAATAAAATTGGAAAATAACTTTTAAAATTATATTTTTATGTTTTATGGGAGTCCTATATCTACTAGGTTTCAAATATACTTTTTGAAATATCTTTCTCACCCGAAATCAAGCACTTGCAGTGCAAACCTCAATTCAGAGGTTTTTGGAAAACTAATTTTTGAAAATACTTTTTGGCCAAATTATTTTTGTAAGAAAATACTATACTGTTATATACACTTGGTATGATCATTGGGCAGAAGTTTGGGGTAAGGAGATGAAACATATAAGAGGGAGTTTTAAAAAACACTTGAAAATCAGAGAGAGAAAAACTTAATTCCAAGTAAAAGCCAAATGATGCCAAAAAAAGTGTTGGTCCAAATTTTCATGCTTTATTAATGCAAATGACATGTTACAAAATGCAGGGTGTGACATACCTACCCCCCTTACAAGAATCTCGTCCCCGAGATTCCTAACCTAGGTCTTAGAAGAGATCGGGCTACTCGGATCTAAGATAGTCTTCACGTTCCCAGGTTGCTTCTGCTTCCATGTGGTTGCTCCACTGGACCTTGAAGTACTTGATAGTGCGGCTTCGCGTCCGTCGCTCTGCTTCATCCAGAATGCGAATGGGCCTCTCACGGTAGGTCAAATCAGGCTGGAGATCAATGGCTTGGTGATCGACATCCTTGTAGAGATCAGGCTTGTCCGGATCTTGGAGACACTTTCGGAGTTGTGACACGTGGAATACGTTGTGCACATCGGATAGCTCAGGTGGTAGTTCCAACTGGTAAGCCACTTCTCCTCGTCGGTCGGTGATCTTGAAGGGGCCAATAAATCTTGGTGCAAGTTTCCCCTTAATGTGGAAACGCTTGGTTCCCTTCCGAGGAGTTACTCACAGGTACACATGATCTCCAACACGGAAACTCATATCTCGGCGATGAGTGTCAGCATAGCTCTTCTTCCTTGATTTGGCGGCCTTCAAACGTTCTCTGACTAGTTGGACTTGCTCCTCTGCTTTGCGGAGAATATCTGGTCCAAAGACTAGCCCTTCTCCAGTCTCTGACCAGTTGAGGGGTGTTCGACACTTGCATCCATACAATACCTCAAATGGTGCCATCTGAAGGCTCGACTGATAACTGTTGTTATTGGAGAACTCGGCAAAAGGGAGGCAATCTTCCCACTTGGCTCCATATGCCAAGACACAGGCTCGGAGCATGTCTTCGAGAATTTGATTTACTCGCTTCGTCTGACCTCCGGTCTGCGGGTGAAAAGCGGTGCTGAAAGACAGCTTGGTTCCCAAGGCTTCTTGGAATCTTTTCCAAAACCTTGAAGTAAACTGGGTGTCTCGATTTGACACAATCTCCTTTGGAACACCATGGAGGCTCACGATTTGATCGATATAGAGGCTGGCCAGCTGGTTCCCACTGTAGGTTGTTTTGACGGGAATGAAATGTGCCACTTTGGTCAAATGATCGACTATGACCCGGATGGAGTCATGTCCTTTATTCGACCTTGGTAATCCAGTTATGAAATCCATTCCGAATTTATCCCACTTCCACTCAGGAACCTTGAGTGGTTGGAGCAATCCAGCGGGTCACTGATATTCAGCCTTGACCCTTTGGCACACATCACACTTTGCAACATAGGTGGAAATCTCTCTTTTCATCCCGTGCCACCAGAATATTTCCTTCAAGTCTTGATACATCTTGGTTCCTCCGGGGTGGATGGAATACGGGGTGTCGTGGGCTTCTTGCAAGATTAAAATTTTCAACTCCATCTTGTTTGGTACGCAGATGCGGCCTTTGTACCAAACAATCCCGTGCTCGTCCTCGGAGAATCGTGCAACTTCATCTTCTTCTTGATGCCTTCAATGCTTGCGTGCCAACCTTGTGCTTTCTTGACTTCGTCCATCAGGGTTGGTTTGACTTCCAAATGGTCTAGAAATCCATGGGTGACCAATTCCAAACTGAATCGTTCCAGCTCTTCAAACATGGCTGGCTGCCTTCTTTGAATTATGGCATTCAGGGAGCAAGCCTTTCTGCTTAAGGCATCAGCTACCACGTTAGCCTTCCCGGGGTGATATTGACTACTGAGGTCATAATCCTTTATTAGTTCCAACCATCTTCGTTACCTCATGTTCAATTCCATCTAGGTGAAAATATACTTCAGACTTTTGTCGTCTGTGTATATCTCACACCGTTTCCCTAGGAGGTAATGTCGCCATGTCTTCAAGGCATGAACCACTTCTTCTAACTCAAGATCGTGAGTAGCGTAGTTCTCTTCATGAGGTCGTAGCTGCCTTGAGAGGTAAGCTATGACTCGACCTTCTTGCATCAGAACGCTTCCCAATCCGGTTCGAGAGGCATCACAATATATTACAAACTCTTTGTGAATATCAGGTGTTGCCAGAACTGGGGCGGTGGTCAATCTCTTCTTGAGCTCTTGGAAGCTTTCTTCGCATTTTGGCGTCCATTCGAACTTCTTATCCTTCTTCAGGAGCTGAGTCATTGGCCGGGCAATGCTAGAGAATCCTTCCACGAATTTGCGGTAATAGCCCGCAAGTCCGAGGAAGCTTCTGACTTCCTTGACGGTCGTTGGGGATTGCCATTGGGTCACAGCTTCGATCTTCGCGGGATCAACTGACAATCCTTCCTCGGTCAAGACATGACCTAAGAACCCCAACTTTATGCAGCCAAAACTCACATTTGCTGAATTTGGCGTATAGTTGGTGCTCTCGAAGCTTGTCTAGGACCATCCTCAAATGTTGCTCGTGCTCTTCCTCCGTCTTCGAGAAGACAAGAATGTCATCAATGAAGACGACAACAAACTTGTCCAAATATTCCATGAAGACTTTATTCATAAGATACATGAAGTAAGATGGGGCATTTGTTAATCCAAAGGACATGACCGTGCACTCATACATGCCATATCTTGTTACAAATGCCATCTTCAGAATATCTTGGGGTCTGATCTTCAGCTGGTAGTACCCAGATCTGAGGTCAATCTTGGAGAACACTTTAGCTCCGCTGAGTTGATCAAACAGATCTTCAATCTTGGGAAGTGGATACTTGTTCTTGATTGTAACCTCATTGAGGGAACGGTAGTCAATGCCTAAGCGGATGGTACCGTCCCTTTTTGCCACAAACAGAACAGGTGATCCCCAAGGGGAGGCACTTGGGCGGATAAATCCCTTCCTCAGCTGCTCTTCAAGTTGCTTCTTCAACTCGGCTAATTCTTCCGTCCCCATTCTATAAGGCTTCTTATAGATGGGTCCTGCCCCGGGCATGGGCTCGATTATTATTTCAATGTCACGGTCAGGGGGCATTCCCGTTTGCTCATCCGGAAAGACATCAGGGTACTCGCATACTACCGGCACTTGCTACAGTCCAACTTCAGACAGACAGATGACTTGAGTGGGTTGAGCGGGAGAGGAGTTGGAGGCAAACTTAACTTCGACTCCTTGGTCATTGGTCACGGTGACAGTCTGATTGACATAGTCTAATAAGCCTTGGTGCTTGCTGAGCGAATTCATACATAGGATCACATCCAAGCCTTGTGATCTCAGGATGATAAGGTCTGCTAGGAAATCCACCCCGTTAATGACGATACTGACTCCCTTACAGCCTATCTTGGCTCTCATCTCTGCTCCGGGGGTTTGTACCACCATGGGGTTATTTAGGGGTGTAGGGGTCATGCCACTTTTTAATGCAAATCTTTGAGTGACAAATGAATGCGTGGCTCAAGAATCAAATAAGACAGTTGCAGGTGCTGAGTTGACAAGGAACGTACCCAGCACGACGTCTGGGTCTTCCTGGGCTTCTTCAGCAGTGACGTGATTCACACGCCCCTTCCCATGGTTGGGCGGGTTGCAAGGAGCTTGGTTCGGCGCATTGGGGCGCGGGCCATCGGGCTTCTTGTTGGGGCACACCTTAGAGATATGCCCAGACTGGCCACAACCAAAGCAAGTGACTTGGTTTGGGTTGTTGATCTTGTTGCCACCACTGTTATTGGGGTTGAAAGCCGGCCTTGGGTTGGCATAGTGCTGAGGCTGATAGTTGGTGCGAGGCGCAGGAGCTCTTGGCTGCTGATAGGTTGGCTTGACCGGGGCTGGCTGCCACGGGCGAGGCTTTTGGTTGCTGGAACTTCCCTTGCTGATCATCTTGCGCTTGCGAGTGTCTTCCAGAGCACGCCACTTGTCCTCAAGCATGAGTGCTTTGTGTACCAGATCAGGAAAGGTTGGACAGTCACACACAACAAGCGAGTACTGCAGAGTCTGATTGAGGCCTTCCATGAAGTGCTCCCTTTTTGCAGCATCTGTGCTGACATCTTCAGGGGCATACCTTGACAGAACACTGAACTTCTGCATGTACTCCTTGACAGTGCCACTTCCTTGCTTCAGGGCTCGAAACTCACGCTTTTTGATAGCCATGATTCCGAAAGGAATATGGGCCTTGCGGAATTCTTCCTTGAAGTTGTTCCAAGTGACGTCTTGCCCAGCATGCATGACCTTGAATCCATCCCACCAAGCTCTTACAGTCCCCCGAGGCAATGGGCAGCGTAGGCCACCTTCTCGCGATCTTCGGTGCAACCGACTAGTTCCAGCAAGTCCTCAATGGAGCGGACCCAGTCGTCTGCATCCAGGGGTTCAATAGTCTCGATGAAGGTTGGCGGTGCATGCTTCTTGAACTCTGCCAACGTGGAATGTCCATTGCCATTCCCTGCCGGCTAGCGGTTGTTGGTGACAACTTGAGCAATCATATGGAGGGCTGCGGTGTTGGCTTGGCGTTCCTCTCGGAAGGCTTGGAGAAGCTGAGCCATGTCCATGTTCGGGGGAGGTGGTGGTGGAGCTTTGTCATGGGTTTGGTCTTGGCCGGCCTCTGCTTGGGCGGATGCTCCGGGTTCGGGCTGCTGGGTAGAGGTACTAGTACAAGTTACAACAGGCATCCTGTTGGAGCGGTAAAGTTCTCATGATTTGGAATGAATAGGGAAAGCAATAAAGATGGGTGCCTAGTAAGGGGGTGGGTGTGACACTAATTATTTTCATGCAAGGGCCAAAAGGGCCAAACACATTCATTAAAATCCCAATGGGTGATGCAGTCGTTTACACATTCTCGAAGGGAAGATACGACGTGCATCCAAACACAACAAAAGCAAACACTAGATGGCTTCATATGAACCATACAAGGACTCGACTTCGCATAGGGGTTACACGACCTAACCTACCGTAGAGGTCACGAGCGGGCATATCCGAGTTGCGAATGATGCCTAAGCGGTGGAATGCTTGGTCGTGTATTCTGGTTCTTCTGGGTCTTCCTCCTTGTCTTCATCTGTCTGGGCCCCCCTATCACTTAAGGGTGTGGGGGAGTGGAGGAGTTGGATACGGCGGTGCTTTGTCGGTGGTGCAGGGAAAAGCTTGCGATATTCCCTTGCCGTCATACGGCGGTGCTGGGGTGGCTCTTCATCCTTGGAAGATAAATCTCCTGAGGGCCTTCCGCCTCGATACGCGGTAGCGGGTCGCCCAGGAGGCGCACCTTCCTTCTTGATCCTATCCGTCTTCTCTTGTGCTCGACGAAGAAGTGCCTTGTTCTTGTGGAGTTCTTCTCGGAGCTTCATTGATTACGAGGCCAAATCTTGTGCCAAGTTGTCGGCACATAGGCTGAAGTAGGTCTGGAATCGAAGTGGAAGTCCTTCCTTCAGTGGAGGGGCTTGCGCGCTGCTTTCATCTTCACCTTCCTTCTGGTAAGGCAAGAAGCGGGTTGTCATCTTGACTGCCATCTCCGGAAGATGTTCACAGAGGTGGGTTAGCGCCTTGAGTGCAGTAGCCTCGACAGCGAGGGGTAGTGTTGCCATCTGGGGTCCCTCGAAGAACCAACTTGTGGGAGGATCGTTTGCCTTCACGATTACTTCCACATGGTACTCCACCTTAGTGTCACTAACCCAATGCTCATGGTAGGTGAGGATGGGTGCTCGGTGGAACTGGCACTCCTAGAGGCTATCCTCGAGAAGAAAGGGGAACCCAGTGCTCAGGTGCTCTTCAGGTACAGTGCCCATGTACAAGGTTGAATAGGAGAGGTTAAAAAGCTGATGATATCTCAGGTTTGGTAAGGTTTAGAAAAGAAGAGAGGTTCAGAAGGTTTATGAAAAGGGTCTCATCCTAACTAACGCCCATGCTAACTAAGGCTTCCTACAGTCAGGATGGCTCTGATACCAGCTCTGAGGGGACCCCGACTTGAGAGTCGAGATCACCGAATGCACGTGCACAGTGATCCCAGAGATCAATGCTCACTGAACACACAGAAGCTGAATAACAAGAGTCTTACATCAATTCATACTGTCTTACACAAACTATGACCATTATGGCCAAGTCTTACATAGATAAAGCCTCATGGGCTGAATAGCAAATAAACTCGAGTAGAAGAAGTCTTCGTAGATAAGTAGAACCCATGCCATCTTCCTTAACCCTACAGGCATTCTGACTGGGAAAGCGTCCTAGTTCGCATGTTCGTCTCCATAGAATTCTTCTTCAAATTCCTTCTCTTCCATGCCTGGCCAATTAAATAACCACTGGCAAGCCAATGAGTACTTTGAATGTACTCGCAAGCAACCCATGTTTTTTAGGAACAAGTATGACAAGGTATGAAATAGTACTAGATAGGATATGTTTGCAGAAAGCAAAATTTGTGAGTGCAATGACATGAGCTATCTGAGGCATGCATCATAGGAAATATAGGTTACAAATATCAACATAGCCAAGTTATGATCTCTTCCATCTTTTCAAGTCCTTTTTATTTAAATCAAACAGAGCTTTCACACACACACACACACACACAGGGTTTCACAATCATTGGACGTAGCCCAAGAGCGGTTACCCAACTGTGCTTGACCATGGACACGGCTATTCGAATAGTTTTACACTCTGCAGAGGTTGCACACCTTACCCACTAGATCCGGGGAACTTCCGTGTCATCCACGACTCGCGGTACCCCAAGTACCCGGAGTAAGCACCCGATCACTATCTTTCCCTAGATGACACTAACATGGAGTCCACTCGATTGGTAGCAATCCCCGTGCCCAACATTCCACATCTTAAGATTTTTGGAGCCTCACTCCCATTTACATACCACAGGCACGGGGTACCAACGGTGTGTCCGATGCCCTGTAAAGACAGTCATGGCCGCCTATCCAAGCGCGACCCCGTCCAGAGAGGGACCTCATGTCACCCCCGTCACTAGTGATGTGGGCATCATGCTAGTATCGGCCTAGGTAGTCAATAATGTCCTTTCCCATATAAGGGTAGAGTGGTTGCGCATGTAAAGTTGGAATAACGGTCGCAACTTAAACCAATCCATTTGAAAAACAACACACACACACTTGTCTCGGTACACCACTTCGTCATCAAGTGGTTACCCAACTCATCTACTCCCTTGGGCATAAGTGACACCCGATGGGGTTTTTGAAAAGGGTCCTTCGAAAGTACTATGCTTCCACCATTATGCATATCCCCATTCCACTTGCATAGCCACTACTATAGCAACCTATCTACTCCCACGGGCATAACCCTCATAAGAAGGTAGGGTCATGCACAAATGCAAGTATCAACGAGGAAGTACCGTGGCAAACCAACAAATGGTTTCCACCTCATCATGATTCCGTTGCAACAACAATATGGTGCTATATGACATGCATAAAAAGGGTTCCATAGACATGGTCAAAGGGCTGCTTGCCTTTGTTGGCTGGGTCTTCAAAACCTTCAAGTCCTTCTCCTTCTTCTTCTTCAGCAACCTCCTCAAACACGGTATCTAATCGTCGCAATAAATAACGGAAAAATAAGACAATAACAGAAAAATCAAAGTGCTCAGAAAAATGTTAACTTATTTTTATAAAATACTAGAGGAAAAACTAAGATGGCAAAAATTCTTAGTTTGGGATTTGGAGTGACAGAATGGGGTACATGGATTTTTGAACATAGGTTTTAGTGTACAAATTTAGATTTAAATTTGAACAGTACAAAAAAGGTTCATGAATATGTGTGAAAGTTATACCATTAAATAGGTTGGAATATTACAAGTTTTAGGAACTAGAATTATTTTATTTGGATAAATATTTTATCCTGTGGAATTTTTATAAAACAGACAGAAAAGGAAAAAAGAAAAGTGGCACTGTGCCACGCCCAGCGCACTGGTGCCTGCGCGCACGCCAGGTTTTAAACCTGACGGGCAGGGCCCAGGCGTCAGCGAGAGGAGAGAGAGACGAGGGAGAGGAGAGACTGATAGGCGGGGCCCTCCTGTCATCCCTAACCCTGCGGCAGAGGGCCGGCGAGCTCACCGGCGGCGATGCAGGGCACGGCGAGGTCGGGCGAGGGCACGGCTAGACTCAGCGTCGAGTCGCCGTTTGGGTGGAGGTGGCTGCAGTCGCCGGGGTGGCCTGGTTCGCCGGAGGTGCTTCAGGTGTCGATGGTTTTGGCCGTTTCCGACTGCAAAAGAAGTGGAGGAAAGAGGGGAAATGATCAGTGGGTTGCGATTGTTCCAGATCGAGTGAGAGGAGCGGCGGAGAGGGTCTATACCCTGAGGTCGACGGCGACCCAAGGCGGCGGAGCTCGAGCTCGATCTCGAGCTCGGGCACGTCTGGAGAGGAGTGGGTGGTGTAGGGGGAGGATTGGGTGTGTGAGAGGGCGAGTGGTGAGGAGAGGAGGGCGCGGGCGTGTCCTTTTATAGGCGAACGGCGGGGTACCATGGACCCGTGCGCCGGCGAGCTTGTGCCCGTTGCCACAAGGCTCGGGAGGAGCTGGCGCTGCATCTGGGGCGTTCCTGGATGCGGTCCAGAGCCAGGGGAGAGAAGAGAGAGAGAGAGCAGGGGGACGCCAGAGCATCGCGCGTGTGAGGAGGCTCATTCGAGCTCTCGGGTGACCGTCGCGTGTGCGAACTGGGGTGAGAGGAGGGAGAAGGAGGAGGGGGCCGACCGGCTGCCGTGTCATGGACGTCGAGGCGGCCTCGGGAGACACCACCCCGACGCCCTAGGCGGTCGGGCGCCTCGGGCAGGTCACGGCTACAGTGCGGGAGCGCACTGTAGCGCGCTCTAGAGCGCCCATATGGCCCGCATGGCCGTGTCCCACGCGCTCTGGGCGCGGCCACTATGTTCATTGGCTCTAGGGGGAGTAAACAATGTAGGAGAGGCATTGGATGCCAGGGAGAGCTTCTAGAAGAAGAGAGGGCTGAGAGGGAAAGGTGAAAATTTCTATCCAGAATGTAAAATGGGGTTTTACCCCCCTCAATCATTGAGCTGAGGCCAGGGAAGAGTTTTTGGAGGTGCAAGGGGGCTTGGGAAAGCTGTGGTAAAAAGCCTAGCTCAAGGATAACAAGGAAAGATGTCACAACCTGTGGGGACCCCGACTTAGAAGTCGAGATCACCAAATGCACGTGTACAGTGATCCCAGAGATCAATGCTCACTGAACACACAGAAGCTGAAATAACAAGAGTCTTACATCCATACAAATAGTCTTACACGGATTATGGCCATTATGGCCAAGTCTTACATAGATAGAGCCTCACGGCTGAATAGCAAATAACTCAAATAGCGGAAGTCTTCGATAACGGATAGAACCCATGCCATCTGCCTTAACCCTACAGGCATTCTGACTGGGATAGCGTCCTAGTTCGCATGTTCGTCTCCAAAGAACTCTTCCTCATATTCCTGTTCTTCCATGCCTGGCCAACTAAATAACCAGTGGCAAGCCAATGAGTACTTTGAATGTACTCGCAAGCAACCCATTATGTGGTTTAAAGTAGCAGTGCATTGAATAAAAATGATCAATCTAGCAAGGCTAGAACAAATATTCTATCATCAAGTTAATGCATCAATAAACTCGCGTAACCTTGAAGACAGGTTACCGATTTCAACATGAATCTGATCCAACTCATCGAGTCAAGTCACCACCTTGACTCACATACACACGCATGGTTTCACAAACATTGGACGTAGCCCAAGAGCGGTTACCCAACTGTCCATGACCGTGGACACGGCTATTCGAATAGTTTGACACTCTACAGAGGTTGTACACTTTACCCACAAGATCCGGGGAACATCCGTGTCATCCACGACCCTTGGTACCTCAAGTACCCGGGGTAAGCACCCGGTCATTACCTTTCCTTAGACGACACTAACATAGAGTCCACTCGTTGGTACACGGCCCTCGGGTACAAACAATAGATCACGGGACTTGCCCTAATTTCAATGTCACGCGTACCCGAAGGGACCAACGGTGTGTCCGCTGCCCTGTGAAAACAGTCATGGTCGTCTATCCAAGCACGACCCCGTCCCGGGAAAGACCTCAAGTCTTCCCGTCACTAGTAATGTGGGCACCATGCTAGTATCGACCTAAGTAATCAATAAAGCCCCGTCCCATAAGGGGTAGTGTGGTTGCACATGTATGGTTGGAATAACGGTCACAACTTAAACCAATCCGTTTGAAAAACACACACACTTGCCTCGGTACACCACTTCGTCATCAAGTGGTCACCCAACTCATCATCATCTCCATCGGGCATGAATGGCACCCGACGGGGTTTTATGCAAAGACTTCAACCATCAAGGTTCATGTCACACATGCATCACTAATCATAACCACTAACCATATGCAAGTCATCTAGCACATAGCAAGATCAAGATCATGGCATGCATCATATGGTGGGATCAACTAGGTCACTCTCGTAACCCTAATCATCATGCATCGGAAACATACGGGTTCCGAAGAACAAGTGTATCATGGTCAAAGGGCTGCTTGCCTGGATTGGCTTGGTCTTCAAAGTCTTCAAATCCTTCTCCTTCTTCTTCCACAGCAACTTCGTCAAATACGGGATCTATACGTCGCATAATAACCACGGGAAAATAAGAATACAAACAAAACAGAAAAATCAAAGTGCTCAGAAAAATGTCAACTCATTTTTGTAAAATACTAGTGGGATTTCTAAGATGGGGAAAAATCTTAGTTGGAGTTTTGGAATTACAGAAAAGAATCTATTGATTTTAGAACAGGAGTATTACTGCTCAAATTTGAATTTAAATTTGAACAGTACAGAAAAGTTTCATGGATTTGAATGAAAGTGGTACCATTAAATAGGTTGGAATATTACAAGATTTTAGGAGTTGGAATTATTTAATTTGGACCATTATTCTTTTCTGTAGAAATGTTTAAAACATTAACAGAAAAGAAAAAGAAAAAGGGGTCCTATGCACTCGGCCAGAGAAGGCCATAGTGCACGGCCCAGGCGGTCCAGCCCGGCCGCACGGGAGCCTGCGCGCGCACGTCAGGTTTTTGAACCTGACGGGCGGGGCCCGTGGGTCAGTGGCAGAGAGGAGGGGGAGAGAGGTGAGGGGATGACAGGCGGGGCCCGGCTGTCATCTCTAACCCCACGGCCACGGCGACGGCGAGCTCACCGGCGACGTTTCCGGCCACAGCGACGGCAACGGAGGGCAGGGATCGACTCAGCGTCGTGTCACGGATGTAGGGGTGGTGGTGCGGTACGCCGCGGAGGTCCGGTTCACCGGCGGCGAGGTTGGACGGCGGAAGCTCGTCGGGAGGTTGATGCTCCGGCCGTTCCTGACTGCAAACGGAAGGGGAAACAAGGGGGAAAGGGTCAGTGGAGCACGGCGGTTCCGAATCAGGTGAAAGGAGGGGCAGGGAAGGCCCGTACCACGAGATCGCCGGCGGCCCGACGCGGCGGAGCTCCGGTCGTTCCCGAGCACTGGGACGTCCTGGGGAGGAGTGGGTGGTACTGGGAGGCTCAGTGGAGTGAGGAGAGGTCGCTGGTGGTGCTGGAGAGGCTCGGGAGGGGCTTATATAGCCGCGCCCATGGTCCACCGTAGACCCGTGCGCCGGCGAGGTTGCAGGCGAGGCTAGGAGGGGTTATGGAGCCTGGGATTACGCCGGGGAGGACCGTGGACTTGCTCCACGTCCAACTGAGGGGAAAAGAGGAGCGGGGGACCTTCCAGTCGACGCGCGCGTGTGAAGCAGCAGAGTGCCCGCCGCGGGCGGCCAGCGCGCGTGTGACGACGGCCACTGGAGGGCGCAGGAGGAGGGGGGACAGCGCCGGGGAGGTCGCGGACGTCGAGACGCCTCGACTGGCGCGAAGGAGGAGCCCAAGGCTGTCGGGGGAGGCTGATTGGCCGAAGCTAAAGTGCTTGTCTGCACTGTTGCGTGCTCCAGAGCGTGCGTTTGGCGGGCATCGCCGCGCTCTCGCCGTTCTGGTCAAAACCAACGTGTCCAGCAGTGTCTAGCATGTTGAGGAAAGAGTAAAGAAATGGCCTGAGGCCTTGGATGCCCTGGAGATGCTGAGAGAGAGTGAAGGTGCTGGTGAAATGGTGAAAACCTGCTGTCCAGCAAGGTAAAACACGGCTTTCACCCCTCAATCATGGAGCTGGGGTGCTGGGGAAGTTACTGGAGGTAGCTAGTAACTCAATGATCATGTGGTAAAAAGTATAGGCCATGGACATTAGTAAAAGTGATCAAGTTGGAGGTTTTAGGAATTCTGCAGAAGGTGTTTGATCAGTGTTTGGTCAAGTAAATGACCTTCACTTGACATGGCACTTAACAGGGTTGAAAGATATGAGAAAATAGGGTGCCTCACCAAATTTGGGCTCATTTGAAGAAACTAGCCAATGTAACTTTGGTGAACCCTAGAAATCAATAGAAACAGCTTCATCTTGTTTGAGTCAAGCTAATCATCTCCCCTTGATGCACCACTTGGTGTAGCATCATCATTTGGGGTTATGAGCATGCCCACAAAGTTTGAAGCTCCAGGTAACAAGTTGGTAATGTAAAGTTGTTCAAATTTGCATTTGAATAGAAAGGGTTTTGGGGTGATCTGATCAAGTTGCTCTATTCCAAATCTTGTGCCATTTGGTCTAGATGCCTTATTAGGCCATTCTAGCATGTGCACCAAGTTTGAGAGCATTTGGACAAGTTTGGCAATGTAAAGTTGCTCAAACTTCAAATATGGACAGAATGGTTATGAAGGGGTTTGAGGATGTTTTCTTGCTTCCCAAGGCATGGGATTTGGCAAGATCATCAAATAAGTCATATATGACATGATAGAATTTCCCTGGAATTTTTGGAGACTCTTATATATGGACAATATATGTCCTCTGAGTCTCTCTGAATTTTGGCAAACATTTTTGAAATAGTTAAATAATTTTTCCCTATTAAAGACCATTTCTGGCCTTAAGAAAAAGCTTTTAAATAAAATAGAAAAATAACTTTTAAAATTATACCTTTGGGGTTTCTGGGAGTCCTATGACTACAAGGTATCAAATAAACCTTTTGAAATAATTTTCTCACCCTAAATCAAGTACTTGCAGTGCAAATCTCAATTCAGGGGTTTTTGGAAAACTAATTTTATACAAATACTTTTTGGCCAAATTAATTTTGTAGGAAAATACTATACTGCTATATATCACTTGGCATGATCATTGGGCAGAAGTTTTGGGTATGGAGATGAATCCTACAAGAGGTTGGTCCAAATTTTTGCTGGTCCAAATTTTCATGCTCCAAAGATACAAATAACATGCTACAAAATGCAGGGTGTGATAGACCTACCCCCCTTACAAAATCTCGTCCCCGAGATTCCTAAACTAGGGATTAAAAGAGATCGGAAAACTCAGATCTAAGATAGTCTTCTCGTTCCCAGGTTGCTTCTGCTTCGGTGTGGTTGCTCCACTGGACCTTGAAGTACTTGATGGTACGGCTTCGCGTACGTCGTTCTGCTTCGTCCAGAATGCGAATGGGCTTCTCGCGGTAGGTCAAATCAGGCTGCAGATCAATGGCTTGGTGATCCACATCCCTGTAGAGATTGGGCTTGTCCGGAACTTGGAGACATTTCCGGAGTTGTGACACATGGAATACATTCTGCACATCGGATAGCTCAGGTGGTAGTTCCAACTGATAAGCCACTTCTCCTCGTCGGTCGATGATCTTGAAAGGGCAAATGAACCTTGGCGCGAGCTTCCCCTTGACGTGGAAACGCTTGGTTCCCTTCAGAGGAGTTACCCGCAGGTACACATGGTCTCCGACACGGAAACTCATGTCTCGGTGTCGAGTGCTAGCATAACTCTTCTGCCTTGACTTGGCTGCCTTTAATCGCTCTCTGACTAATTGGACTTGCTCTTCTGCTGCGCGGAGAATATCCGGTCCAAAGACTAGTCCTTCTCCAGTCTCTGACCAGTTGAGGGGTGTGCGACATCTGCGTCCGTACAACACCTCAAATGGTGCCATCTGAAGGCTTGACTGGTAACTGTTGTTATAGGAGAGCTCGGCAAAAGGGAGACAGTCTTCCCACTTGGCTCCATATGCCAGGACACAGGCTCGGAGCATGTCTTCGAGAATCTGATTGACTCGCTTTGTTTGACCTCCGGTCTATGGGTGGAAAGCTGTGCTGAAAGACAACTTGGTTCCCAAGGCTTCTTGGAATCTTCCCCAGAACCTTGAAGTGAACTGGGTGCCTCGATCTGACACAATCTCCTTGGGAACGCCGTGAAGACTTACGATTCGGTTGATATAGAGAGTTGCCAGCTGGTTGCCTGAGTAGGTAGTTTTGACAGGAATGAAATGGGCCACCTTGGTCAAATGATCGACTATGACCCAGATAGAGTCATGTCCTTTATTCGACCTTGGTAATCCAGTGATGAAGTCCATTCCGACTTTATCCCACTTCCACTCAGGAACCTTGAGTGGTTGAAGCAATCCAGCAGGTCGCTGATATTCAGCCTTGACCCTTTGGCACACATCACACTTTGCAACATAGGTTGCAATCTCTCTCTTCATACCGTGCCACCAGAATCGTGCCTTCAAGTCTTGGTACATCTTGGTTCCTCCGGGGTGGATGTAATACAGAGTGTCGTGGGCTTCTTGCAGAATCAGCGTCTTCAGCTCGGTGTTGTTTGGTACGCAGATGCGACCTTTGTACCAAACAATCCCGTGCTCGTCTTCAGAGAATCCTGGGGCCTTGCCCCACTTCATCTTCTTCTTGATACCTTCAATGCTTGCGTGTCCATCTTGTGCCTTCTTGACGTCGTCCATCAGGGTCGGTTTGACTTCCAAATGATCCAGAAATCCAGGGGTGACTAATTCCAAACTGAATTGTTCGACCTCCTTAAACAAGGCTGGCTGTCTTTCTTGAATAACGGCATTCAAGGAGCAAGCCTTCCTGCTTAAGGCATCGGCCACCACGTTAGCCTTCCCAGGTTGATACTGAACACTGAGGTCATAGTCTTTGATGAGTTCCAACCATCTCCGCTGCCTCATGTTCAATTCCTTTTGGGTGAAAATATACTTCAGACTTTTGTGGTCTGTGTAGATCTCACACCGTTTCCCTAGGAGGTAATGCCGCCATGTCTTCAAGGCATGAACAACTGCCGCTAGCTCGAGATCGTGAGTAGCGTAGTTCTCCTCATGGGGTCGTAGCTGCCTGGAGGGGTATTCTATGACGCGGCCTTCTTGCATCAGAACGCTTCCCAATCCGGTTCGAGAGGCATCACAATATATCACGAACTCCTTGTGAATATCAGGTGTTGCCAGAACTGGGGCGGTGGTCAATCTCTTCTTGAGCTCTTGGAAGCTCTCTTCGCATTTTGGCGTCCACTCGAACTTCTTGTCCTTCTTGAGGAGCTGAGTCATTGGTCGTGCAATGCTAGAGAATCCTTCCACGAACTTGCGGTAATAGCCCGCTAGTATGAGGAAGCTTCTAACTTCCTTGACGGTCGTTGGAGATTGCCATTGGGTCACAGCTTCGATCTTTGCAGGATCAACAGATAATCCTTTCTCGGTCAAGACATGACCTAAGAATCCAACTTTATGCAGCCAGAACTCACACTTGCTGAATTTGGCATACAATTGGTGCTCACGAAGCTTGTCTAGGACCATCCTCAGATGTTGCTCGTGCTCTTCCTCCGACTTCGAGAACACAAGAATGTCATCAATGAAGACAACAACAAAATTGTCCAAATATTCCATGAAGACTTTATTCATGAGATACATGAAATAAGCTGGGGCATTGCTTAACCCAAAAGACATGACCGTGCACTCGTACAGGCCATATCTGGTTACGAATGCCGTCTTCGGAATATCTTGGGGTCTGATCTTCAGCTGGTAGTACCCAGATCTGAGGTCGATCTTGGAGAATACCTTGGCTCCGCTGAGCTGATCAAACAGATCTTCGATCTTGGGAAGTGGATACTTGTTCTTGATTGTAACTTCATTGAGGGAACGATAGTCAATGCATAAGCGGATGGTACCGTCCCTCTTTGCCACAAACAGAACGGGAGATCCCCAAGGGGAGGCACTTGGGCGGATAAATCCCTTCCTTAGCTGCTCTTCCAGCTGCTTCTTCAACTCGGCTAATTCTTCCGTCCCCATTCTATAAGGCTTCTTATAGATGGGTCCTGGTCCGGGCACGAGCTCGATGATGAACTCAATGTCACGGTCAGGGGGCATTCCCGGTAGTTCATCCGGAAAGACATAAGGATACTCACATACCACCGGTACTTGATCTAGCCCAACTTCGGACAAACAGTTGATTTTAGCAGCTTGAGCGGAAGAGGAGTTGGAAGCAAACTTGACTTCGACTCCTTGGTCATTGGCCACAGTGACTGTCCGATTGGCACAGTCTAACAAGCCTTGGTGCTTACTGAACCAATCCATCCCTAAGATCACATCCAAGCCTTGCGATCTCAGGATGATAAGGTCTGCTAGGAAGTCTACACCGTTAATGGTAATACCGACTCCTTTACAGCCTATCTTGGCTCTCATCTCGGCTCCGGGGGTTTGTACCACCATAGGGTTATTCAGGGGTGTAGGGGTCATGCCACTTTTTAGTGCAAATCTTTGAGTGACAAATGAATGCGTTGCTCCAGAATCAAACAAGACAGTTGCAGGTGCTGAGTTGACAAGGAACGTACCCAGCACGACGTCCGACTCTTCCTGGGCTTCTTCAGCAGTGACGTGATTCACACGCCCCTTCCCATAGTTCGGTGGATTGCGAGGAGCTGGGTTCCTTGGTGGCATTCCACGGCCTTGTCCCTGGTTCTGCGCATTGGGGCGCGGGGCATCAGGCTTCTTGTTGGGGCGCACCCTTGAGATGTGTCCGGGCTGACCACATCCAAAGCAAGTGACTTGGTTTGGAGTGTTGATCTTGTTGCCACTACTGGTATTGGGATTGAAAGCTGGCGTGGGGTTGGCATACTGCTGAGGCTGAGGGTTGGCACGAGGTGCAGGAGCTCTTGGTTGCTGATAGGTTGGCTTGGCCGGGGCTGACTGCCACGGACGAGGCTTCTGGTTGCTGGAACTTTCCTTACTGACCAACTTGCGCTTGCGAGTGTCTTCCAAAGCACGCCGCTTGTCTTCAAGCATAAGTGCCTTGTTCACCAGGTCAGGGAAAGACGGGCAATCGCACACGACAAGCGAGTATTGCAGAGTCTGATTAAGGCCTTCCATGAAGCGCTCCCTTTTGGCAGCATCAGTGCTGACATCTTCAGGGGCATACCTTGACAGAACACTGAACTTCTGCATATACTCCTTGACAGTGCCACTTCCTTGCTTCAGGGCTCAGAACTCACGCTTTTTGATAGCCATGATTCTGGAAGGGATGTGGGCCTTGCGGAATTCTGCCTTGAAGTTAACCCAAGTGATGTCTTATTCAGCATGCATGACCTTGAATCCATCCCACCAAGCTCTAGCAATTCCCCCGAGGCAGTGGGTTGCATAAGCCACCTTCTCGCGATCTTCGGTGCATCCGACTAGTTCCAGAATTTCCTCAATGGAACGGACCCAGTCATCTGCATCCAGGGGTTCTGCAGTCTCGATGAAGGTTGGCGGTGCATGCTTCTTGAACTCTGCCAACGTAGAACGTCCATTGCCATTCCGCGCCGGCTGGCGGTTGTTGGCGACAGCTTGAGCAATCAGCTGAAGAGCTGCAGTGTTGGCTTGGCGTTCCTCTCGGAAAGCTTGGAGAAGCTGAGCCATGTCCATGCTTGGAGGAGGAGGTGGTGGTGGAGCTTGGTCGTTGGTTTGGTCGTGGCCTGCCTCTGGCTGAGAGGATGCTCCGGCTTCGGGCTGCTGGGTAGAGGTACCTGTACGAGTTACAACAGGCATCCTGTTGGAGCGGTAAAAGGTCTCATGACTCTGAAGAGGGAAAGCTAGATAGATGGGTGCCTAGTAAGGGGGTGGGTGTGACACTAAATCAAATCATGCAAGGGCCGAAAGGCCAAAACACATCCATTAAAATCCAAATGGGTGATGTAGTCGTTTACACATTCCCGAAGGAAGAATACGACATACATCCAGACACGACAAAAGCAAACACTAGATGGTTTCATATGAACCATACAAGGACTCGACTGCGCATAGGGGTTACACGACCTATCCTACCTTAGAGGTTACAACTGGCATATCCGAGTAGCGAATAATGCCTAAGCGGCGGAATGCTCGGTCGCGTATTCCGGCTCTTCTGGGTCTTCCTCCTTGTCTTCATCTGTCTGGGCTCCCTTGCCACTTGAGGGTGTGGGGGAGTGGAGGAGTTGGATACGACGGTGCTTCGTTGGTGGTGCGGGGAAAAGCTTGCGATATTCCCTTGCCGTCATCCGGCGTCGCCGAGGTGGTTCTTCACCCTTGCAAGATACATCCTCGGAGGGCCTTCCACCTCGATATGCGATAGCGGATTGTCCAGAAGGTGCTCCTTCCTTCTTGATCCTATCTGCCTTCTCTTGGGCTCGACGAAGAAGTGCCTTGGTCTTGTGAAGTTCTTCTCGAAGCTTCATTGATTCTGAGGCCAAGTCTTGTGCCAGGCTGTCGGCACATAGACTGAAGTAGGTCTGGAACCGAAGCGAGAGTCCTTCCTTCAGTGGAGGGGCTAGCGCGCTGCTTTCCTCTTCACCTTCCTTTCGGTAAGGTAAGAAGCGAGTTGCCATCTTGGCTGCCATCTCCGGAAGAAGCTCGCGGAGACGGGTTAATGCCTTGAGTGCAGCAGCCTCGACAGCGAGTGGTAGTGTTGCCATCTGGGGTCCCTCGAAGAACCAACTTGTGGGAGGATCGTTTGCCTTCACGATCACTTCCACATGGTACTCCACCACAGTGTCGCTCACCCAATGCTCAAGGTAGGTGAGGATGGGTGCTCGGTGGAACTGACACTCCTGGAGGCTATCCTCGAGAAGTAAGGGAAACCTAGTGGTCAGGTGCTCTTCGGGTACAACGGCCATCTACAAAGGTGGAATAGGAGGGGTTAATAAGCTGATGAAATCTCAGGTTTAGAAAAGAAGAGAGGTTCAGAAGGTTTTTGAAAAAGGGTCTCATCTAACTAACGCCCATGCTAACTAAGGCTTCCTATAGTCAGGATGGCTCTGATACCAGCTCTGTGGGGACCGCGACTTAGAAGTCGAGATCACCGAATGCACGTGTACAGTGATCACAGATATCAATGCTCACTGAACACACAGAAGCTGAAATAACAAGAGTCCTACATCCATACAAATAGTCTTACACGGATTATGGCCATTATGGCCAAGTCTTGCATAGATAGAGCCTCACGGCTGAATAACAAATAACTCAAATAGCGGAAGTCTTCGATAACGGGTAGAACCAATGCCATCTGCCTTAACCCTACAGGCATTCTGACTGGGATAGCGTCCTAGTTCGCATGTTCGTCTCCAAAGAACTCTTCCTCATATTCCTGTTCTTCCATGCCTGGCCAATTAAATAACCAGTGGCAAGCCAATGAGTACTTTGAATGTACTCGCAAGCAACCCATGATGTGGTTTAAAGTAGCAGTGCATCGAATAAAAATGATCAATCTAGCAAGGCTAGAACAAATATTCTATCATCAAGTTAATGCATCAATAAACTCGCGTAACCTTGAAGAAAGGTTACCGATTTCAACATGAATCTGATCCAACTCATCGAGTCAAGTCACCACCTTGACTCACATACACACGCATGGTTTCACAAACATTGGACGTAGCCCAAGAGCGGTTACCCAACTGTCCATGACCGTGGACACGGCTATTCGAATAGTTTGACACTCTGCAGAGGTTGTACACTTTACCCACAAGATCCAGGGAAATTCCGTGTCATCCACGACCCGCGGTACCTCAAGTACCCGGGGTAAGCACCCGGTCATTACCTTTCCTTAGACGACACTAACATAGAGTCCACTCGTTGGTACACGGCCCTCGGGTACAAACAATAGATCACGGGACTTGCCCTAATTTCAATGTCACGCGTACCCGAAGGGACCAACGGTGTGTCCGGTGCCCTGTGAAAACAGTCATGGTCGTCTATCCAAGCACGACCCCGTCCCGGGAAAGACCTCAATTCTTCCCGTCACTAGTAATGCGGGCACCACGCTAGTATCGACCTAAGTAATCAATAAAGCCCCGTCCCATAAGGGGTAGTGTTGTTGCACATGTATGGTTGGAATAACGGTCGCAACTTAAACCAATCCGTTTGAAAAACACACACACTTGCCTCGGTACACCACTTCGTCATCAAGTGGTCACCCAACTCATCATCATCTCCCTCGAGCATGAATGGCACCCGACGGGGTTTTATGCAAAGACTTCAACCATGAAGGTTCATGTCACACATGCATCACTAATCATAACCACTAACCATATGCAAGTCATCTAGCACATAGCAAGATCAAGATCATGACATGCATCATATGGTGGGATCAACTAGGTCACTCTCGTAACCCTAATCATCATGCATCGAAAACATACGGGTTCCGAAGAACAAGTGTATCATGTCAAAGGGCTGCTTGCCTGGATTGGCTTGGTCTTCAAAGTCTTCAAATCCTTCTCCTTCTTCTTCCACAGCAACTTAGTCAAATACGGGATCTATACGTCGCATAATAACCACGGGAAAAATAAGAATACAAACAAAACAGAAAAATCAAAGTGCTCAGAAAAATGTCAACTCCTTTTTGTAAAATACTAGAGGGATTTCTAAGATGGGGAAAAATCTTAGTTGGAGTTTTGGAATTACAGAAAAGAATCTATTGATTTTAGAACAGGAGTATTACTGCTCAAATTTGAATTTAAATTTGAACAGTACAGAAAAGTTTCATGGATTTGAATGAAAGTGGTACCATTAAATAGGTTGGAATATTACAAGATTTTAGGAGTTGGAATTATTTAATTTGGACCATTATTCTTTTCTGTAGAAATGTTTAAAACATTAACAGAAAAGAAAAAGAAAAAGGGGTCCTGTGCACTGGGCCAGAGAAGTTCACAGTGCACGGCCCAGGCGGTCCAGCCCGGCCGCACGGGAGCCTGCGCGCGCACGTCAGGTTTTTGAACCTGACGGGCGGGGCCCGTGGGTCAGTGGCAGAGAGGAGGGGGAGAGAGGTGAGGGGATGACAGGCGGGGCCCGCCTGTCATCTCTAACCCCACGGCCACGGCGACGGCGAGCTCACCGGCGACGTTTCCGGCCACGGCGACGGCAACGGAGGGCAGGGATAGACTCAGCGTCGTGTCGCGGATGTAGGGGTGGTGGTGCGGTACGCCGGGGAGGTCCGGTTCACCGGCGGCGAGGTGGGACGGCGGAAGCTCGTCGGGAGGTTGATGCTCCGGCCGTTCCCGACTGCAAACGGAAGGGGAAACAAGGGGGAAAGGGTCAGTGGAGCACGGCGGTTCCGAATCAGGTGAAAGGAGGGGCAAGGAAGGCCCGTACCACGAGATCGCCGGCGGCCCGACGTGGCGGAGCTCCGGTCGATCCCGAGCACTGGGACGTCCTGGGGAGGAGTGGGTGGTACTGGGAGGCTCAGTGGAGTGAGGAGAGGTCGCTGGTGGTGCTGGAGTGGCTCGGGAGGGGCTTATATAGCCGCGCCCATGGTCCACCGTAGACCCGTGCGCCGGCGAGGTTGCAGGCGAGGCTAGGAGGGGTTCTGGAGCCTGGGATTACGCCGGGGAGGACCGTGGACTTGCTCCACGTCCAGCTGAGGGGAAAAGAGGAGCGGGGGACCTTCCAGTCGACCCGCGCGTGTGAAGCAGCAGAGTGGCCGCCGCGGGCGGCCAGTGAGCGTGTGACGACGGCCACTGGAGGGCGCAGGAGGAGGGGGACAGGGCCGGGGAGGTCGCGGACGTCGAGACGCCTCGACTGGCGCAAAGGAGGAGCCCGAGGCTGTCGGGGGAGGCTGATTGGCCGAAGCTACAATGCTTGTCTGCACTGTTGCGTGCTCCAGAGCGCGCGTTTGGCTGGCATCGCCGCGCTCTCGCCGTTCTGGTCAAAACCAACGTGTCCAGCAGTGTCTAGCATGTTGAGGAAAGAGTAAAGAAATGGCCTGAGGCCTTGGATGCCCTTGAGATGCTGAGAGAGAGTGAAGGTGCTGGTGAAATGGTGAAAACCTGCTGTCCAGCAAGGTAAAACAGGGCTTTCACCCCTCAATCATGGAGCTGGGGTGCTGGGGAAGTTACTGGAGGTAGCTAGTAACTCAATGATCATGTGGTAAAAAGTATAGGCCATGGAGAATAGTAAAAGTGATCAAGTTGGAGGTTTTAGGAATTCTGCAGAAGGTGTTTGATCAGTGTTTGGTCAAGTAAATGACCTTCACTTGGCATGGCACTTGACAGGGTTGAAAGATATGAGAAAATAGGGTGCCTCACCAAATTTGGGATCATTTGAAGAAACTAGCCAATGTAACTTTGGTGAACCCTAGAAATCAACAGAAACAGCTTCATCTTGTTTGAGTCAAGCTAATCATCTCCCCTTGATGCACCACTTGGTGTAGCATCATCATTTGGGGTTATGAGCATGCCCACAAAGTTTGAAGCTCCAGGTAAAAAGTTGGTAATGTAAAGTTGTTCAAATTTGCATTTGAACAGAAAGGGTTTTGGGGTGATCTGATCAAGTTGCTCTATTCCAAATCTTGTGCCATTTGGCCTAGATGCCTTATTAGGCCATTCTAGCATGTGCACCATGTTTGAGAGCATTTGCACAAGTTTGGCAATGTAAAGTTGCTCAAACTTCAAATATGGACAGAATGGTTATGAAGGGGTTTGAGGATGTTTTCTTGCTTCCCAAGGCATGGGATTTGGCAAGATCATCAAATATGTCATATATGACATGATAGAATTTCCATGGAATTTTTGGAGAAAGTTTCCTTTGTAAATATTTCAAAAGCTTGAAATATCCAGAAAGGGTTTTAGAGGGATTAGCCCATTATTTTGAACATGACCAAGTGTTGAAACTCTTATATATGGACAATATGAGCATGTTTGGTTCATGCCTAGATACGCCCCGCCAAATCATAGGCGCCGTGGGCAAGCCAAAAAATTGGCGAGCGATTCAGCCGCCATCGCCCAGCCAATGAATTGGCGTAAACTACAGCAGGAAAGTGGAGGTGTCGTTGGCGTGCCAAAATTTTGGATCTCATCCAAACAGCACACGAAGTCTCGGTCAACGCCCATGTTTCGGCAGGGCAGGCAACGGCGCTAAACCAAACAGCCCCTATATGTCCTCTGAGTCTCTCTGAATTTTGGCAAATATTTTTGAAATAGTTAAATAATTTTTCCCTATTAAAGACCATTTCTGGCCTTAAGAAAAAGCTTTTAAATAAAATAGAAAAATAACTTTTAAAATTATACCTTTGGGGTTTCTGGGAGTCCTATGACTACTAGGTATCAAATAAACCTTTTGAAATAATTTTCTCACCCTAAATCAATTACTTGCAGTGCAAATCTCAATTCAGGGGTTTTTGGAAAACTAATTTTATACAAATACTTTTTGGCCAAATTAATTTTGTAGGAAAATACTATACTGCTATATATCACTTGGCATGATCATTGGGCAGAAGTTTTGGGTATGGAGATGAATCCTACAAGAGGTCATAGTTGACTTCAATGAGTACATGAAAAAGCATATGAAGAAAACTCAATTCCAAATAAAGCAAAATGATGCTAAAAATTTTTGCTGGTCCAAATTTTCATGCTCCAAAGATACAAATAACATGCTACAAAATGCAGGGTGTGACACAACCCTAGTTCTGGTATGCACTAGGCTAGGTTTGGTGTTTGCATCAGGTTTAAAGTTTCAAATGAATTTGAATTGAGGACATGTGAAAGCCTCAGGGATCTTTTTGAAAATAACCCAGATAAAAATTGCTCCAAAAAGGGTCCAAGAAAATGTTCATGTTTCTCTATGAAAATATTGTTCAGAAGTAAAATTCAAACCAATATTTTTAGGAGCTCATAATATTTAGTTTGGGCATTTGGATCTAATGCAATAATTATTTGCATTGGATATATATTTATTATATTTTTAATATATGTCCAATAATTCTTGATTTTGTGAGGGGCTTTGGAATACTCTTTCTAGTCCCTACAAAATTTTTCAGAAGTTTTTAAATGATTTAGTTTAAATCAAAACAAATGTCAGAAAAAAGGGAAAACATTTACCTGTGCTAACCTGGTGGCCCATCTGCTTTGGCCCAGCAGCCGGCCCAGGTGACTGGCGTCGCCAGTCACCCCCAACCTCTCGCCAGGAGGCCAGGGGCGCGTGCCCGACGCGTGCACCGCTGCGCCGCGCCACCTCCTTGTCACGACCGGTCCTTCAGTAAAATAATTACCAGAAGGCCGATATCTTTATTAAACCAGCGAGGAATATCCTACTGGCAGACAATTCCTTGATACAGAATTTCCAGTACACTGAATATTATACAAGGTTGAGCTAGGGGTGCTCAACAAATTTTATTACAAGCGCGCCAATATATTACATAGAGGCGGATATGGCACAAGGCAGGGTGGCATACTACTGACTCATAATAAAAGGCGGTGGAATACGTCACAGTGAAGTGGGTGGTGTGACTCCAATATTTTACGGTTCAACGAGTGTCGGAGTGAGACCCGATGAATTTATTTGGTGGTATGCGGAAGCGGTTATAAAACAATGATCAACTCGAGGATCGCAAGGGACTGACTGGGACTCCTCTAAGCGTTGGACTCGCTATCGAACTCTTCATCCATGAGATCGCCTTCGTCCACATCTGGCCAAATCAACAAGCCAGGTGAGTACTTTGAATGTACTCGCAAGACAGTTCGGACTTAAGATATAACAAATGCCAACATGAATGCATATGAGTATTCCAGTAAAAATGCAACCGGGACAAAATATGAATGCACTAAAAGTAGAGAATGGAAGTCGGGTGGTAATCCTCCCGAAATCCAAAAGATAAAAATAACGAGACCAAACAAGGGTCTGGGTGACGCCTCGTAGGAAAATAATAAATGATAACAGGCCACAGTCGGGCGTCTGAGCGACACCACATAAAGGGCTTATAACAAAAATAAATAACAAGAATGCCACAGTCGGACGTCTAACCGACATCACATAAAGGGCTTATAACATAAATAAATAACAAGAATACCACAGTCGGACGTCTAAGCGACATCACATAAAGGGCTTATAACAAAAATAGATAACAAGAATGCCACAGTCAGACGTCTAAGCGACATCACATAAAGGGCTTATAACAAAATTAAATAACAAGAATGCCACAGTCGGACGTCTAAGCGACATTACATAAAGGGATTATAACAAAAATAAATAAGAAGAATGCCACAGTCGGACGTCTAAGCGACATCACATAAAGGTCTTATAACAAAAATAAATGACAAAAATGCCACAGTCAGACGTCTAAGCGACATCACGTAAAGGGCTTATAACAAAAATAAATAACAAGGATGCCACAGTCGGACGTCTAAGAGACATCACATAAAGGGCTTATAAATAACAGTATATAATGATGAAATACTTCGGAAAGTAAAATCAATACAGAGATAGTGGTGAGTTCATTTAACAAATGAACTTGATGACAACACTATTTTTGGTTACTCACAAGAATATACTAGAGACGGTCACCGGGTTGACATGAATCTTGATCCTAGGCCATAACATGGCTACTGAAGGAATTTTAACTCTGCAGAGCTTGTACAAATAACTCATAGCCAACGGGTTCTACTAGCCACGTGGGCTAGCCCCGTCTACGTTGTTTTAGTAGAAACCCAACTAACCAGTACACACCCATTTAACATCCTGTCGTCCGGAATCACCCGCGACGACATTCACGGAAAACTTTAAGACGGGGAGGCTACAACCTCGAATAGCATGGGATCAAATTTATATATGCACGCTCTAAGGGGTGCCCCCCTCTCGGTCCCTACCGGAAACACCCATGCCCCCTGACCGGATGACGGGCTTTAATCCAGGGCCATGGAACCCTCATCCCGGCCCCTCTAAATGGTGTGTACTCGGAAAGTGGTTTACAACCGACTAGACCGTAATCCCAACGGACGGCCTATGATAGTACTGAAAAGGAGACGAACGGAATCATGACATGATCTCCGTTGATACTGAGTTGACCAACTACTGGCATGCTCCAACAATACCAGCATTCCACCCCATCGTATGACCATATGATCGAGGTGGTTCAACATTCTCCTTTGGGACTCACCCGAAGCTTACTTGCATGAAATATGCCATACACATATGCCCATATGATCATGCTTATGAACGAGCTACTCGAGAAAACATGCAACACACTCATCATATCAAGAGTTCAAACATGCTTGCCTGGTTCTGAAAAGTCGGAGCCTAACTCGGCGTGATTCGCGTCTCCGTCACGGTCTCCGGTATCTATGTATTCAAACAAAAATATATACTAACATAAATACCGCGCGTGCAAATAAAGTTGCTCAAAATATTTCCACATAAATATGACAAAAAACTAGACAAAAAACCAAGGTGGACAGAAAAAGAATCAACTCAAAATCACTTTTAGTTTAAAAGATATTACGGTTTCTGTCTAGGGACCCATCTGTAATGAAACAGAAAAGATCCAAGGGCTAGAACAGAAAAGGACAACGCGAAATGGTACGCAGTACGTCATCTGTAGAGGGAAAACACACTTTGCTAAAATACGCCAACAGAAAACGGTTCGAGGGGGAGATGTGAGAGACTGACAGAGGGACCCCACCTGTCAGGTTTGAAAAAAAACAGAGCCGCGTCGTCGCCGGTGCTGCGGTGATCGCCGGCGTCGATCCACAGCGAGATAGGGGAGGGGAGTGGTACCTATGGCTTCGCGGTGGTCTTCCGCGTCGAACGGTGGTGGAGTTGGGTGCCGGCGAGTCCCACGTCGACGGCGAGCTTATCTCCGGCGGACGGCGGCTCGGGTGTTCGTGGACCTTGTCAGAGAAGGTTTCTGGGGAGAAATTGGGTTGGGGGTTAGGACTAGGTGGATGCCAGGGTACTACGTTCAAGTTCACGGCGGCGGAGGAGCCCTCACCAAAGTGAACAGAGCCGGGGAAGAAAAGCCTCTCGGGGCTCTTCCAGAGGTTGGGCGCGGTCTAGGGAAGTAGTGGAGGCGTGTGTGCTCGAGCACGAGCTCGGGGGTGCCTTTTATAGGCGGCTCGAGGTGGCTGCCGCGAACGGATAAGTCCGGCGAGCCAATTACGGCGCTGCAGTGGTCGGACGGCGGGGCTAGGGGCTTGAGCATCATCTATGATCTGTAGGAGCTCCATTGCCGCGCTTAACTTAGCAGTAGAGGTGGAGTTACGGCCTGCCCTCGACGGAACGGCCGCGCGGCTTGTCGGCGGCAGAAACGGCGCTTTGCGTGTGCCAGGCCACGGTGACGGTATGAAAGGCGTGCCTTGGCTGTGGGGAGGGACACGCGGAGCACTGGGATGGTCTGGGCGGCGCGAAACGGCTTGGGGCTGCGGCGTTGCTTCTGTCAGCCGCCCCGGGCGGCGCTGTGGCCGTGGCAGCCGCCGGCGTGGTCGGGCCAGGACGCCACCGACGCCCAGAAACGGCCAAGCGACCGTGCGGCGCATGGATAAGGAGAAGTTTCAGTGCAGCGTCGAGCCAAGGAAGCACATACGAGTTTTGTCACTGCGCTGAATGATCTGACAAAACTGACGAAGTGTTGAACTGTCGACAGTTTCACTTAACAATTCTGAATTTGACAAAACAGTGTAGGCTAGGTGTTTGATGAATTGATTCTGGTATTTGTGCAATGTCTCTGGAGCTGATTTTTGGTGGAGTGGCCTCTTGATGTATCTAGAGGCTGCATGATTTTTCACAGAATTTTTGGATGAAGATAAATATGAATTTCACCAAATTTTGCAAATCTGGTCCAAACTTGCAGCAGGTGAAATTTGAAAATTTTGAACTATGGACCAGTGAAACAAGATGGATCTAGGTTGTGGGTACTAAGGACTATCTAGGAGAGTTGGTTTGGAGTCAAATAGGTAGATGAAAATGGGGGTTCCTTTGTAAATCACCAAGGTCCACTATAAAAGACAGAATTGTTTTTGGAAAGAAATAAATAGGAGAAAAATCCCAATAAGCTCACAACTTGCTGGAATTGATGAAATGCTTGTCCCATGGTGTGAAGAGAGTCTTGGAGAGGATTATTCCTGTTGGGTTCATGGCAAGATGAGGGTTGGAGGGGAGATAAGTCAAGGTTAAACTTGAGAATTTTAAAACAAGAAGTGGTGAACTCAAACAACTCCTTTTGAATCTCAACTTGTGCTTGAGCCAAACACAAGAGGAGAACTTTAAGGCCAAAAACCAAGCTTGAGAAGACACAAAAACTTTGGCAAAAGGGATTTTAGAAGGGCAAAAGAAAGGATCAAACAATCTCCCTTTCAAAAAGGCCAAAAGTTTGCAAGAAAAACCAACTAAAAAATTTGGGGTGTTACAACACCTACCCCCTTAGGAAAAATCTCGTCCCAGAGATTTCAGCTGATTCTCAAATAGGTGCAGATGTTCTGTCTGAAGGAAATCTTCCCTTTCCCATGTTGCCTCATCCTCTGTGTGATTACTCCACTGAACTTTGAGAAATTTAATAGTTTTCTGATGGGTCCTCCTTTCAGACTCCTCCAAAATCTTCACTGGGTGTTCTCGGTATGTAAGATCTGGTTGCACATCAAGATTTTCATGTGACACATGTTTCTCTGGGTTGCTTACACACTTCCGTAGTTGTGAGACGTGGAACATGTCGTGGACGTCGGACAGTTCCTTGGGAAAGTCCAGTTGTTAAGCTACTGTGCCTCTTCGTGCAACTATGCGGAAGGGTCCGATGAATTGTGGTGCTAGTTTCCCTTTTACTTTGAATCGTTGTAGTCCTCTCATCGGTGACACACGCAGGTATACGACATCACCGGGCTCAAAACTTATTTCCTGATGATTTTGATCGTAATAGCTCTTTTGTCGGCTTTGGGCGGTCTTGAGTCGATCCTGTATCATTTTTACTCTCTCCTCGGCTTCCTTTAACATATCGGGGCTGAATATGCGGCTGTCCCCTGTTTCCGACCAATTCAATGGAGTACGGCATCTTCGTCTGTACAAGGCTTCGAAAGGTGCCATCTGCAGGCTAGCTTGGTAACTATTGTTATATGCAAACTCTGCATATGGTACACTTTCCTCCCAACTGGCCCCATAGGTGAGGACACATGCCCTTAGCATGTCTTCGAGTATTTGATTTACTCGTTCCGTTTGACCTCCAGTCTGGGGGTGGTAAGCCGTACTGAATGTTAGCTGTGTCCCGAGGGCTTGCTGCAACTGGTCCCAAAATTTCGAGACGAACTGAGTGCCCCTGTCGGATATTATAGTCTTGGGCACACCATGTAGGCATACTATCCGGGCGAGGTAAAGCTTGGTGAGCTTTTGGTGGTGTGTGTTGTCTTGACGGGTATGAATTGTGCCACCTTGGTCAGGCTATCAGTGATGACCCATATGGCATCGTTACCGTGTTGTGATTGTGGTAGTCCAACAATAAAATCCATTCCGATATCATCCCATTTCCATTCTGGTATCTTATTTGGCTGTAATAGCCCTGCGGGTTTTTGGTGCTCGGCTTTAATGCGTTGACATGAATCGCAGCATGCAATAAATGTGGCTATATCCCTCTTCATGCCGTGCCACCAAAATCTTTCCTGAATATCTTTGTACATTTTCGTACCTCCAGGGTGGATTGAGTATGGAGCGGTATGACTTTCCGCTAGAATTTGCTGTTTGAGGTCGTTGCTCTTGGGTATGCAAAGTCTGTCTCCGAACCATAATATTCCTTCACGGTCTATGGTGAATTCTGAAGCCTTGCCTTGACTTACTTTTCTTTTTATTCCTTCGATGCTGGGGTGTCCGAGTTGAGCCTTCTTTATTTGCTCTATCAGTGTAGGCTGTAGTTCTAGCTTGGATACTTCGCCCTCCGTGACCATCATTCGGTTGAGTCTGGCGAATTCTCGCTGAAATTCGGGTCTCAGGTTCTGTATGCTGCCGCTGTTCGGGCTAGGGTAATGACTGAGAGCATCGGCTATTACGTTTGCTTTCCCGGGGTGATAGTGGATACCAACATCGTAATCTTTTACCAGTTCCAACCAGCGTCGTTGTCGTAAATTTAGATCTGGCTGTGTGAAAATATAGCTGAGGCTCTAATGGTCCGTATATATTTCACAGCGATTTCCAAGTAAGAAGTGCCTCCATTCCTTGAGCGCGTGAATGACTGCTGCCAACTCCAAATCGTGAGTAGGATAATTTTCTTCATGTTTTCGCAGTTGCCGGGATGCGTAGGCGACTACTTTGCCTTCTTGCATCAGTACGCATTCGAGGCCTTTCCGGGATGCGTCGCAATATACTTCAAAGCTCTTGTGTATGTCTGGCACAATTAATACTAGGGCTGTCGTTAACCTCTTTTTGAGCTCTTGGAAGCTTTTCTCACATGCTTCGGTCCACTCGAATTTCTTATCCTTCTTGAGTAGCTGGGTCATTGGTTTGGCTATGGTGAAAAATCCTTCAATAAACCTTCTGTAATATCCGGCCATACTGAGGAAACTGCGTATATCCGTTACACTGGCTGGCGACTTCTAGCCAAGTACAGCCTTGACTTTATCTGGGTCCACAGCAATTCCTTCTTGCGTTAATACGTGTCCTAGGAAACCCACTTGTCTCAACCAAAATTCACATTTGCTGAATTTGGCGTAAAGTTAGTGTTTCCTTAATTCTCCTAGTACAATGCGGAGGTGTTCAGCATGTTCTTCCGGTGTTTTGGAATATACCAAAATATCATCAATAAATACCACCACAAATTTGTCCATGAATTTCATAAATACCTTATTCATGAGGTGGACGAAATATGCGGAGGCGTTGGTCTGTCCGAAAGACATCATTGTAAATTCATAAAGTCCGTATCTTGAGGTGAATGCTGTTTTCGGGATATCTACTGTGCGTACTTTCAACTGATGATAACCTGACCTTAAGTCAACTTTTGAGAAAACCTTGGCTTGTGCGAGCTGGTCAAATAAATCATTTATCCGTGGCATCAGATATTTATTTTTGATTGTGACCATGTTGAGCGCTCGGTAGTCTATACACAACCTCATGGTCCCATCCTTCTTTTTGGCAAATAATACCGGCGAGCCCCAAGGTGAGGAGCTGGCCTGTATAAATCCCTTGTCCAGCAATTCCTTTATTTGCTTCTTTAATTCAACCAACTCGGATGGCGCCATTCTGTATGGTTTCTTATATATGGGTGTGGTTCCTGGTGCTAGCTCAATAATGAACTCTATTTCTCTGTCTGGCGGCATGCCTGGTAATTCCTCGGGAAATACGTCCGGAAATTCACATACAACTGGAACCTTGCTTAACTCAGATGTATCAACTTTGTTCAATTTTGGTTGCCGAGATACTGGTCTCTCCTGAGCTGCGACTCTTATTGTTTTTCCATGATGATGTGTAAGAATCATTGTTCTGTTGAAGCAGTCGATAAATCCTTTATTGGTGGTTAGCTAGTCCATACCCGGGATAACATCCAGTCCTTTGTTTTCCAACACGATGAGGTTTGCGTGAAATTTTAACCCCTCAATTTCAATGGTCAAACCCTGGCAGTAATTCTGAGTGATCTGCCTACTTCCGTGGGACTTGATGGTCATTGATTTTCCCAAGGGAAGCATTGAAAAACCATGTTGCAAAGCAAAACTCTTCGAAATGAACGAATGAGAAGCTCCAGAATCAAACAAAACCGTGGCAGGTATTGTGTTGACAGGGAACATACGGAGTACGATATCCGGTGCATCCTGTGCCTGCTCCTTGGTCACATGGTTCAGGTGGCCTTTCCTGAGATTGTTAGTGGGGTTGAAATTGTAATGCTTGGGCGCGGAATTGTTCCCGTTGCTGTTCTGCTTTGGCGCTGAGTTTCATGGCTTAGGGCACTGTTTAGCATAGTGTCCCTCTTCTCCACATGCGTAGGAGGTAATACCCGGGCGATAGGTGAAATCCTTGTCTCTTGCATGAAAAATCTTATTTGGACGTTTGTCGTTGGTCGTGGGTCTGTTCACAACGTTCTTCTGGAAATTCATTTTATTCTTGTTGTTGCGGGGGTGGTTGGTCTGATCCCTTTTTCTCTTGTGAATATCCTCCAGACTGCGACGTTCATTTTCCAGTGTAATAGCTTTGTCTACCAGTGTCTTGAAATCTGGAAAAGTATGTACGACTAACTAGCATTTTAGTGCCGGTGCCAGTCCGTCCAGGAATTTCTCCATCTTTTTATTTTCTGTCATTCGCTCTTCGTTGGCATATCGTGATAACTGCGCAAACTGACTATTGTACTCCTGTACTGTCATGCCTCATTGCTTGAGATCATCAAATTCTCTTTTCTTGATTTTCATGATACTCTTAGGGATGTGTGCCCCACGAAAGCCTTCCTTGAAATCTTCCCAGGTGATATTATTTATGTCGGGATGCATAAGCAGATAATTTTCCCACCATGACGCGGCTGCTCCCATGAGATAATGCGGTGCGTACAACACTTCTTCGTGGTTTGAGCATTGTGCCACAATTAATCTCCTTTCAATATCTCGAAGCCAGTCATCGGCCTCAAGAGGCTTGTCTGTGTGTGAAAATGTTGTTGGACGTGTCTTCTGAAATTCAGACAATTTTGAGTGCTGCTGGTATGGTTCGCGGTGATTTCCCATGTTAATGGCATGGTTCATCATTTCTTGGTGCTGTTGCTGACTTTGCTCGTAAAGGCGGCATACTTGAGAAAATGCTGTCTCACTGCCCTGCTGACTTGACTGCCCCTGTGAGAAATTGTTGTTTGTCTGTGTGCCATAATTTTCCTCCGGCGGACTTGGCATGGAACGTGTCCAGGGATGAGTCATTTCTTACTCTGGTGTAACAAAGCAGAAAACCTGAGAAGAACCGAGCAGCAAAATAAACCAAGATTTTGTAAAAGCGGTCAAACACGAGCTCGAAAAAGATTTTTGAAATAAACTGGTCACTTGCGCACGAAGAAGGCTGCTAGTACATATGGTACACGCAGATCCTAATTATACATACGTCACTCAGGGTGTGCGTACACATCCTGACATGTTATTTGCAACTAGTGCACTCCTCCAAGGTCCTACAAGATGCGCAAACACACTACTCCCATCAACCTATTTTACATATCACACAAATATTACAAGCGAGCGCGACGCATCGCGAAATGACGCGCTAGTCGGAGATGTTGAAGATTTCCCTCGGCCTGCCGAGGGTAAGGCCCAGTGGTGCTGACGACTCAACTTCCTCCTCACTGATGGGCTCCAGGCGCGGAGTATGAGTACGAGGTGTCAAAGCAGGTGGAGCAGGCGGTGCAGCTCTGACTGGAGTAGGAGCAATGACTTGGTCAAACTCCTCAGTGGTAGGCAGACGGCGAGCGGTGGCTACAATGGAAGGCGCATAGGATGCGGCGGACGAGACAAAAGTCATTGGTGGTGCGGTATGGAGCAGCTCCCTCCTGTTGGCGGAGCAACTCTGGACCATCTCCATACGGGCGGCCACCAGGTCGTCCACCAGATTATCAAAGGCTGCCTCAAGTGCCTTGAGGTATTCAACCATTGATTCAATGGCTTCGTCACGCTCCCCATTTGCACATGCAAATGCATAGTGACATGTATATGGCACGTGCCACGGGAGGTAACGGAAGCGACGAGTCTTCATCGAAGGAAGAATGTCCCGGAGACGAGCTATTGCCTCACGGGCAGCCATCTGCATAGCATGCGTCTCCGTAGGCATGGCTCTGCCCACAAATCGAAGGCGGCGCTCTTCAGAACGCCCACCTTTGAAGTGTACCATCGCCTGATGCATAGACACGCTGTCGTTGAGCTTGTGACGGTAGAGTGTAAATTCGGGACGTGTGGATGGCCCGATTGCGACTTTGGTGATGGCGATGAGGAGCTTGACAAACCCCTCAGGGATGTTGGCGAACACCTGTGCATCACAGTCGTTGCTGGCCATCTACAAAAGTAGACAAAAATTCCGAATAGTCAGGCCATAAATTTATGCTGACCAACAGGAAATTGCTACAGATGTAAAAATGCTGAAAGGCAAATTTTCCGCTAATAACCGATTAGCGAGCGCACCTAGTGGCTTCCTACAGTCAGCCTGGCTCTGATACCAAGGTTGTCATGACCGGTCCTTCAGTAAAATAATTACCGGAAGGCCGATCTCTTTATTAAACCAGCGAGGAATAATATTCCTACTGGCAGACAATTCCTTGATACAGAATTTCCAGTACACTGAATATTATACAAGGTTGAGCTAAGGGTGGCTCAAAAAATTTTATTACAAGCGCGCCAATATATTACATAGAGGCGGATATGGCACAAGGCAGGGTGGCATACTACTGACTTGTAATAAAAGGCGGTGGAATACGTCACAGTGAAGTGGGTGGTGTGACTCTAATATTTTACGGTTCATCGAGTGTCGGAGTGAGACCCGATGAATTTATTTTTTGGTAGGCAGAAGCGGTTATAAAACAATGATCAACTCCAGGATCGCAAGGGACTGACTGGGACTCCTCTAATCGTCGGACTCGCTATCGAACTCTTCATCCATGAGATCGCCTTCGTCCACATCTGGCCAAATCAACAAGCCAGGTGAGTACTTTGAATGTACTCGCAAGACAGTTCGGACTTAAGATATAACAAATGCCAACATGAATGCATATGAGTATTCCAGCAAAAATGCAACCGGAACAAAATATGAATGCACTGAAAGTAGAGAATGGAAGTCGGGCAGTAATCCTCCCGAAATCCAAAAGATAAAAATAACGAGACCAAACGAGGGTCTGGGTGACACCTCGTAGGAAAATAAGAAATGATAACAGGCCACAGTCGGGCGTCTGAGCGACACCACATAAAGGGCTTATAACAAAAATAAATAACAAGAATGCCACAATCGGACGTCTAAGCGACATGACATAAAGGGCTTCTAACGTAAATAAATAACAAGAATGCCACAGTCCGACGTCTAAGCGACATCACATAAAGGGCTTATAACAAAAATAGATAACAAGAATGCCACAGTCGGACGTCTAAGCGACATCACATAAA
>LR738711.1:581722931-581735222 GCA_902687465.1 Secale cereale | reverse complement strand
AAGCCACATCACATAAAGGGCTATAACAAAAATAAATAACAAGAATGCCACAGTCGGACGTCTAAGCGACATCACATAAAGGGCTTATAAAAAAAATAACAAGAATGCCACAGTCGGACGTCTAAGCGACATCACATAAAGGGCTTATAACAAAAATAAATAACAAGGATGCCACAGTCGGACGTCTAAGCGACATCACATAAAGGGCTTATAAATAACAATATATAATGATGAAATACTTCAGAAAGTAGAATCAATACAGAGATAGTGGTGAGTTCATTTACCAAATGAACTTGATGACAAAACTATTTTTGGTTACTCACAAGAATATACTAGAGACGTTCACCGGGTTGACATGAATATTGATCCTAGGCCATAAACATGGCTACTGAAGGAATTTTAACTCTGCAGAGCTTGTACTAATAACTCATAGCCAACGGGTTCTACTAGCCACGTGGGCTAGCCCCGTCTACGGTGTTTTAGTAGAAACCCAACTAACCAGTGCACACCCATTTAACATCCTGTCGTCCGGAATCACCCGCGACGACATTCACGGAAAACTTTAAGACGTGGAGGCTACAACCTCGAATAGCAAGGGATCAAATTTATATATGCGCGCTCTAAGGGGTGCCCCCCTCTCGGTCCCAACCGGAAACACCCATGCCCCCTGAACGGATGACGGGCTTTAATCCAGGGCCATGGAACCCTCATCCCGGCCCCTCTACTTGGTGTGTACTCGGAAAGTGGTTTACAGCCGACTAGACCGTAATCCCAACGGACGGCCTATGATAGTACTGAAAAGGAGACGAACGGAATCATGACATGATCTCCGTTGATACTGAGCTGACCAACTACTGGCATGCTCCAACAATACCAGCATTCCACCCCATCGTATCACCATATGATCGAGGTGATTCAACATTCTCCTTCGGGACTCACCCGAAGCTTACTTGCATGAAATATGCCATACACATATGCCGATATGATCATGCTTATGAACGAGCTACTCGAGCAAACATGCAACACACTCATCATATCAAGAGTTCAAACATGCTTGCCTGGTTCTGAAAAGTCGGAGCCTAACTCGGCGTGATTCGCGTCTCCGTCACGGTCTCTGGTATCTATGTATTCAAACAAAAATATATACTAACATAAATACCGCGCGTGCAAATAAATTTGCTCAAAATATTTCCACATAAATATGACAAAAAACTAGACAGAAAACCAAGGTGGACAGAAAAAGAATCAACTCAAAATCACTTTTAGTTTAAAAGATATTAAGGTTTCTGTCTAGGGACCCATTTGTAATGAAACAGAAAAGATCCAGGGGCTAGAACAGAAAAGGACAAAGCGAACCGGTACGCAGTACGTCACCCGTAGAGGGAAAACACACTTTGCTAAAATACGCCAACAAAAAACGGTTCGAGGGGGAGATGTGAGAGACTGACAGAGGGACCCCACCTGTTAGGTTTGAAAAAAAAACAGCGCCACGCCGGCGCCGGTGCTGCGGTGATCGCCGGCGTCGATCCACGGCGAGATAGGGGAGGGGAGTGGTACCTATGGCTTCACAGTGGTCTTCCGCGTCGAACGGTCGTGGAGTTGGGTGCCGGCGAGTCCCACGTCGATGGCGAGCTTATCTTCGGCGGACGGCGGCTCGGGTGTTCATGGACCTCGTCGGAGAAGGTTTCTGGGGAGAAATTGGGTTGGGGGTTAGGACTAGGTGGATGCCAGGGTATTACATTCAAGTTCACGGCGGTGGAGGAGCCCTTACCGGAGTGAACGGAGCTAGAGCCCGAGGCGGAGGAAGCTGGCCGGAGCCGTGGAAGAAAAGCTTCTCGGGGCTCTTCCAAAGGTTCGGCGCGGTCTAGGGAAGTAGTGGAGGCGAGTGTGCTCGAGCACGAGCTCGGGGGTGCCTTTTATAGGCGGCTCGTGGTGGCTGTCGCGAACGGATAAGTCCGGTGAGCCAATTACGGCGCTGCAGTGGTCGGACGGCAGGGCTAGGGGCTTGAGCATCATCTATGATATGTAGGAGCTCCATTCCCGCGCTTAACTTAGCAGTAGAGGTGGAGTTACGGCCTGCCCTCGACGGAACGGCCGCGCGGCTTGTCGGCGGTAGAAACGGCACTCTGCGCGTGCCAGGCCACGGCGACGGTATGCCAGGCGTGCATTGGCTGTGGGGAGGGACACGCGGAGCACTGGGATGGTCTGGGCGGCGCGAAACGGCGTGGAGCTGCGGCGTTGCTTCTGTCAGCCGCCACGGGCGGCGCTGTGGCCGTGGCAGCCGCCGGCGCGGTCGGGCCAGGGCGCCACCGACGCCCAGAAACGGCCAAGCGACCGTGCGACGCATGGATAAGGAGAAGCTGCAGTGCAGCGTCGAGCCAAGGAAGCACACACGAGTTTTTTCGCCGCGCTGAATGATCTGACGAAACTGACGAAACTGACGAAGTGTTGAACTGTCGACAGTTTCAGTTAACAGTTCTGAATTTGACAGAACAGTGTAAGCTAGGTGTTTGATGAATTGATTCTGGTATTTGTGCAATGTCTCTGGAGCTGATTTTTGGTGGAGTGGCCTCTTGATGTATCTAGAGGCTCCATGATTTTTCACAGAATTTTTGGATGAAGATAAATATGAATTTCACCAAATTTTGCAAATCTGGTCCAAACTTGCAGCAGGTGAAATTTGAAAATTTTGAACTATGGACCAGTCAAACAAGATTGATCTAGGTTGTGGGTACTAAGGACTATCTAGGAGAGTTGGTTTGGAGTCAAATAGGTAGATGAAAATGGGGGTTCCTTTGTAAATCACCAAGGTCCACTATAAAAGACAAAATTGTTTTTGGAATGAAATAAATAGGAGAAAAATCACAATAAGCTCACAATTTGCTGGAATTCATGAAATGCTTGTCCCATGGCGTGAAGAGAGTCTTGGAGAGGATTGTTCCTGTTGGGATCATGGCAAGATGAGGGTTGGAGGGGAGATAAGTCAAGGTTAAACTTGAGAATTTTAAAACAAGAAGTGGTGAACTCAAACAACTCCTTTTGAATCTCAACTTGTGCTTGAGCCAAACACAAGAGGAGAACTTCAAGGCCAAAAACCAAGCTTGAGAAGACACACAAACTTTGGCAAAAAGGGATTTTAGAAGGGCAAAAGAAAGGATCAAACAATCCCCCTTTCAAAAAGGCCAAAAGTTTGCAAGAAAAACCAACTCAAAAATTTGGGGTGTTACACTCCTCCCTCCCTGCCTGCCTGTTCCTCCACCGCTGCGTCTGGACGACGCCACGCGCCCCCCGGACTCTCTCTCACTCTCCCCAGTCCTCTCCTCTTCCTCTCCCTCGCTTTCTTGCTCGAACCCGAGCGCTGCCGTCGCCGCCGTCCGCCGTTGCCGCGCCCACAGCCACGACCTCGCCTCTCCAACTAGTCCACGTGTTTCGCCATGTCCTCCTCGTCCTCCTCGTCTTCTTCACCATCGTCTTCTTCACCGCCGCCCGCCGTGGAACGCCACCGCCCGCACGTCGTCGTCCGGCCCCTCCCGAGCTCGCTGAGACCGCCGTCAGAATTGCCGTGAGCTCCTGCCCCTGCTCCCCCTCTCCGCTCCCTCTCTCGCACGCCGCAGCTACCGTTTGGTCGACGACCGAGAACCGCCTAAGCTCATCGCCGACGCAGCTCCAGTGACCAATTGGTCACTCCGGCGTGCCCAGCTTGTTCCCCGCATCGCGTAAGAGCTATAGATGCTAGCGCCGCCCCGCCTAGGCCCCTGCAGCAACTGGCCCGAGTTCGACCGAGCTCCGCCCGCCGCCGCGAGCTCCGCTCCGGCGAGCTCCAGCCACCCCGTGCCCTCCCGCTTGCTCCAACCGACACGGACGAGCTCCAGCTCCTCGCCCGTGGTCTCCGCTGTCCAAATGGCCGCCGGAGCGACGTTTCCGCTCACCTCCGCCGCGTCTGTGGACACCGGCGACGAGCCGTGGGTCAACTCCGGCGAGTTTGACCCCGGTTGGCTGGTTTTGACTCCCCTGTGAGTCACTGACATGTGGGCCATGCCCAGCTAATTTGTTGTAAGGATTAGTGTTAGTGCTAATTAACTTTGTTAGTTAGAACTGTGACACTGACCAGTGGGCCCAGCGCCCTAACCTTTTTTTACTTTAGTCTAACCCTCTGTTAGCCCTGTGTCACTGACGTGTGGACCCCACACGTCAGGGTTGACCTGAGTCAGCGCTGCTGACTTGCTGACGCAGGCATGACGCAGTGCTGATGCAATAAACAATTTTCTGGAATTGTTTTAACTCAGGAAAATCTAGAAAATTGTTTAAACTTCAAAAAATCACAGAAATTCAACCGTAGCTCAGAATGAAATAATTTATATATGAAAATTTATCAGAAAAATTAAATCTATCCATCTGTACTAGTTTCATGCATGACAAAAGAAGTTATACCTGCTGAATATATGAAAACACATAAATGGCACTTTTAAATGTTAAATTTGGAATTGCATTTGAACCCTTGGTTCAAATGGACTTCTTTCAAATAGAATGCTAGTTGCATTATCTCAAATAACATCACATCTTCATGCCATGTTCATGCATCATTGTCGGTGTACTAAGGTAGGGGTACCTCAGTACCCCAACTTGTGCAGGGGCGGTAGCAGCTTCCCGCGATAGGGCCTACCACGTGCTTGCCAGAGACCTTCCTGCTCCATATAAAACCATTCAAAAACAAAGTATACAAGACAGAAGATCAAGACTCCGGCAAGTGGAGCTTGCCGGGAAGGCCGTCCCAGGCTCAAGATTACCTCACTCACACAAGGCCCTGGCAAGAGGAGCTTGCCAGGAAGACTAGAAGATTACATTACAGAAGACATGCCTCGGCGCAACATGCGCCCCGGCAGGCCCCGGGGAGCGACAAGCTTCAGAGCCCGACAAGCTCCCGGGCCCGGCAAGGTCAAGACCCCGGCAAGGTGCTTGCCGGGGAGGGTTGCGCTGTGTGCCCGCGCTCCAGCTCATCGAACCACGCGTCGCCCTGGGGCCACTCCAGGGACGCGTGGCGGATGGCTGTGCAGCCTGGGGGACACGGTGACACTCCACGGTGGTAAAGCCATCGCCGTGGCAAACGGAGACGCAAGGGCGGGCGCTTTTGGGGTCGACGGCGACGGGCATTAAATGCTCTTGTCCCCCACTGTCAAAGTAGGTGATGACCACTGTTCATGCACTGTTCATCCACTATTCCCGCACTGTTACAGCTACCACCACCTTTACATTTTTACCCTTTCTCCTACGTTGACACCTGTCGGTGACCCCTTGAGCTATAAAAGGAGGCCCATGCACAACGTAGAAAGGGTTCGGAACCTAGATCGCTCATTCGCTCGGTGTAGCTAGTTCTTCAAGCTCCCGAGCTCTCCAACTCAATACAAGCAAAGCAGGAGTAGGGTTTTACGCGTCCATCGCGGCCCGAACCTGGGTAAACTGCCCACGTGCTCACCATGATCTGCTCTTTGTGCTCCCTCCGCTCCCTCACCGCAACGACAAGGGGCTCCGGTCCCATAGGTGTTCGTGGTGGACAGTTTCCCCCGACATCTTTGGCGCGCCAGGTAGGGGGTGTCGAGGTTGTGCGAACCTAATCCGGCGTTCACGCGGGCGCATTCTTCATCAACCTCTCCAAACTTGTCAGCTTCATCAACAACAGCGCCATGGCCCCGAAGAAGAAGGCTTCGAAGGTCGCAGGCCCGTCTGCGTCTCATCCGCCGCCACCGGAACCAACGGTGGGCGGGGGAGACGCCGTCGGAAGGGTGGTTGCCGGCGAGGAAACTCGCGGCGCCACCAAATCCAAAGACAAGACGGACGACCGAGCCTCGGTCTCCGTGGACGCGCCACGTCCATCTCAGCAAACGACAACCCAGCAGCGCCATGCCACAGGAGGTGGCATCCGCTTGCTGGGCCAAGGGAAAACCGGAGGCTCGCGGGACGCTCCGGGCCATCGTCCTGGCACGAGCAAGGCGCGGTCGCCGGGGCGGGACCCTGCTCCTTCTAACCCAGTTAGGAGTCCGAGCATATCCCGCTCCTCACACCGCTCGCCCCCGCTCCCCTCCTCTCCAGCGGAAGCGCTAGCAAGGGCGCAACTGCTCCTCGACTTCCCTCCAGTGGCAGACAAGGCCGAAGACTGGAGGGCAACCATTCAGAGCCTGATCGCCTTCGCCAACAACGACTCTCCACAGCAGCCGGCGACCTCGCGGCCGCGGCAAGTCGAGAAAACGAAGGCCGACGGCGACAAGACCGCCGGGGGTGCAACCACCGTGCACTCCCCGCCGCGGAAGCAAAAGACGCCGCCCCGCCGGATCAACGTCGACGACGACTCCACGGCGTCGTCGGATCCGCGGGCTCGTCGGGACCAGCGCCAAGTCCTTGACGACCGGCGACAAGAAGACGCTCGAACAACGATCGAGCGCCGCCGAGAAGCTCGGCGACAATCAGACCAGAGAGCTGGGACCGCTGTCGACACGCGCGCGCCCGGTGAACCAGGCGACTTGCCGTACGCGGCAGGTTGCCCTGTGTTTACCCGTGAGCTGCGGCGTGTCCAGTGGCCCAGCATGAAGAACTTCAAGCCCGACGTACCGGCAAAGTACGACGGCAAGACGCACCCCTCGGAATTCCTCAGCATTTACACAATCGCAGTGCAGGCTGCCGGGGGGCGCGACGAGAAGATATTGGCGAACTACTTCCCGCTCGTGCTTAAGCCGAACGTTCGTTCTTGGCTTATGCACTTGCCGGAAGGCTCTATTTCTTCTTGGGCAGATCTTTGCCACCAGTTTGTTGGCGCCTTCACGGGCGGCCACAAACCCCACAGCCAGGAGAGTGATCTCCACATTCTGGCCCAGAAGGAAGGAGAACCCCTGCGCAAGTACATCCAACGCTTCAGTCGTGTGCAGCACAACATCCCCGACGTCCACCCTGCCGCGGTTATCAGCGCGTTCCACCAGAACGTGCGTAACCGCCGCATGCGTGAGCAGATGGCCATGACCAAGATACGGGATGTCAGCGAGCTCTATGCTCTAGCTGATAAGTGCGCGCGCGCCGAAGAGGGGAGGAGACTCCCCGGAGAGGATGCTGGCGCAGGGGGAAGCGACAGCGACGACGCCGTCCCGGCAAAGAAGAGCCGGCGGCGGAACAATAGAAGAAAGAACAAGAAGGAGGTGCTTGCCGTCAAGAAGTCCGGCAAGGAGGCTCCCGCCAAGCAAACACAGGCTGGCGGCTCCGGCAAGGAGCCTGCCCCTGTAGCGGCAGCCGACAAGCAGGACGGCTCCGACAAGCAATACTGCAAGATCCACCGCACCAAGGGTCACGACCTCTCCAACTGCAAACGCGTCGAGTACCTCGTCGAGCAGCAGAAAGCTGAGTACGAGATGCGCGACAAGGAGAAGGCCCAAGGTGGCGGAGGAGAACCAAGCAAGAAGCGGCCATTCAATGGCCGGGGAGGACGCCGCGGCAAGGCCAAGCAGCGGCAAGGTGACCGACCTCCCCGGGGCCGCGACAAGGACGAAGAAGACGACGATGATGACATGGAGGATGAGGATAACAGCGAGCAGGAGTTCCAAAAGGCCACGGAGGTCTTGTGCGTCGACGGCGGCGCCTCTCTGCACACTTCCCACCGCCAACTCAAGCAGTGGGTGCGGGAAGTGAACGCAGCGGAGCCGCCCGTGGAGTCGCGCAGGCTCCTCAAATGGTCCAGCACGCCCATCATTTTTGATCTTGAGGATCACCCTGACCGCACCACTGCGGTCGGGTGCTTGCCGATGCTGGTCTCACCCACCATCCGCAACCTCAAGGTCACCAAAATGTTGGTTGACGGCGGGGCCGGGCTGAACTTGATATCCTCTGCTGTGATCAAGAAACTCCAAATCCCAGATGGCGAGCTCGAAGAAACCGGTTCATTCCAAGGAATAAACCCGGGAAGGAGCAAGCCCAAGGGGAAGATCACTTTGCCGGTGACCTTTGGCGGGGAGCTCAACTTCAGAACTGAGCGCATCACATTCGACGTCGCCGATATCCCATTACCGTATAATGGGATACTCGGCCGTCCCGCCCTCGCCAAGTTCATGGCAGCTTCCCACTACGCCTACAACGTACTCAAAATGCCAGGGCCGATAAGCGTCATCACTGTCCATGGTGACAAGAAAGATGCGCTTGTCTGCGCCGACAAGATCTACCGGGATGCAGCAGCCGCAGCAGAGAAGGACACACTTGCCGCTGAAGCTCCCGGGGGGAAGAAGACCAAGACCAAGTCCGGCAAGTGCTCTGGGGCCCACTCCAGCAACCGCACCTCTTCGGAGTGCTGCGCTGCCGTCGAGGACGTTCCATCGAGCTCCACCGGCAAGTGTAAGAAGGGGATGGCCGCTCCTCCGGCAACCAAGAAGGTGTCCGCCAACGAGGATGGCACTGGTGGTACGTTCACCATCAGTGCCACACTTGACAGCAAATAGGAAAGCGCGCTCGTTGCCTTCCTGCGGGCGAATGTCGATGTGTTTGCCTGGCAACCATCTGACATCCCCGGTGTTCCCAGGAAGGTAATTGAGCACAAGCTTGCTGTTTGTCCTCATGCGCGGCCCGTCAAGCAGAAGGTCAGAAAGCAAGCCGTGGAGCGCCAAGAATTCATTGCTGAAGAAATCAAGAAGCTAGAAGCAGCAGGCCTAGTTAGAGGCGTGATCCATCCGACGTGGTTAGCAAACCCAGTCGTCGTGCGTAAGGCCAACGGGAAGTGGAGACTGTGTATAGACTTCACTGATGTGAATAAAGCATGTCCCAAGGATCCATTTCCCTTGCCGCGCATTGACCAGATCGTTGACTCCACTGCCGGATGTGAGCTACTCTCTTTTCTTGATGCATATTCAGGCTACCATCAGATTTTCATGGCCAAGGAAGATGAAGAGAAGACTGCATTTATCACTCCTTGTGGCACTTATTGCTTCATACGCATGCCATTTGGACTGAAGAATGCAGGATCAACATTTGCAAGGGTAGTGCACACTGCTTTCGAGCCACAGATCCACAGAAATGTAGAGGCTTACATGGATGACATCGTGGTGAAGAGCAAGAGCAAGGATACCCTAGTCCAAGATTTGGAAGAGACATTTCAGAACCTGCGCAAGATACAGCTTAAGTTGAACCCCGAGAAGTGCGTCTTTGGAGTCCCCTCCGGCAAGCTTCTCGGGTTCTTTGTGTCACAGAGGGGGATTGAAGCCAACCCCGACAAGATTAAAGCCATCGAGCAGATCGAAGCCCCGAAGCGCGTCAAGGATGTCAGAAGGCTCGGAGGTTGTGTGGCTGCCCTCAGTAGGTTAATTTCGAAGTCTGCAGAGCGCGCCCTTCCTTTCTTCAAAATCCTGAAGAAGGCAGGCCCTATGAAATGGACTCCGGAAGCGGAGGCGGCGCTGCAGGACTTGAAACGGTACCTATCCTCCACTCCAATACTTGTCGCACCTAGACCACAGGAGAAGTTGCTGCTATACCTAGCGGCAACCAACCATGTGGTTTGTGCTGCGTTAGTAGCGGAGAGGGAGGCCGACGAGGAGTCTGCACCACCGGCGAGCGAATCCAGCGACAAGCAGGGGGCTGCTCCGACAAGCTCTGGCCCCGACAAGGACAACTCTGCGCAGGAACGAGAGGAAGTGCGGAAGAAGATGGTGCAGCGCCCAGTGTATTTTGTGAGTTCCCTCTTGCAGGGGGCTAGATCAAGATACTCCGGGGTGCAAAAGTTGCTTTTCGGCCTCCTCATGGCCTCGAGAAAGCTGCGCCATTACTTCCAGGCACATGAGATAACAGTGATCACTCGCTTTCCGCTGAAGAGGATATTGCACAATCCGGAAGCAACAGGCAGGATCGTTGAGTGGGCACTGGAGCTGTCAAGCTTTGGACTCAAGTTTGAAAGTACCTCAACCATACAGAGCCGAGCTTTGGCAGAATTCATAGCTGAATGGACCCCGACGCCCGATGAGGAAGTTCCAGAGACAAGTGTACCCGTACAAGAAGCGACAAGCGAATGGGTGATGTACTTTGATGGTGCCTTCTCGCTGCAAGGCGCCGGTGCCGGCGTGGTACTCATCGCGCCCACCGGAGAGCACCTCAAGTATGTTATCCAGATGCACTTTCCCAGGGAGCAAGCGACAGACAACACTGCTGAATATGAAGGTTTGCTTGCCGGCCTCAGGATTGCGGCCGAACTTGGGATCAGGAAGCTGATTGTGCGGGGAGATTCTCAGTTGGTGGTCCGACAAGTTAATAAGAGTTACCAGAGCCCTTTGATGGAAGCTTATGTAGATGAAGTGAGGAAGCTTGAAGAGCACTTTGAAGGTTTGCAAATGGAGCACGTCCCGAGAGCTCAGAATGAAATTGCAGATGGCCTTTCGAAGTGTGCTGCGATGAAGTTACCTGTGGAACCAGGGACCTTCTTGCTCAAGCTAACTCAGCCATCCGTTACACCATCAATTGGGCAGTCCAAGAAGAGAAAGTTGGTCTCCGGCAACTACTTGCCGGCGGATCTCCCCGAGGCCGCCGCCAAGGTCCCCATGATCAACGATCAGAACGCTGAGGAACTGTCTGCTCCTGCAGATCCGAGGATCTGTGCAGTTGAAGCAAGTGTTCCCGACAAGCCTCGCCCCGGCGAGCTTGCCGGGGGACTATCAGCTCCGGCAGAACCAGAGGTTCTTGCCGTAGAAGCTGAGGTCCCCGCAGCGGCCCTCATGCGTTTAGTCTTTGCCGTTGAACCTCGGGCTCCGGCATGGGCGCAGCAGATCGTCTTTTTTCTGCAAACTGGAGAACTTCCCGACGACCCAGAAGAGATAGAGAAAATAACCAGGCAGTCAAGTATGTACCAGTTCGTGGACAATGAGCTGTACAGAAGAAGACTCAATGGTGTCAGGTTGAAGTGCATTTCCAGAGAAGATGGACAGAAGCTGTTGGCAGAAATACACGGAGGCATATGCGGCCACCATATTGACGCAAGGGCGCTTGCCGGGAAAGCTTTCCGGCAAGGGTTCTTTTGGCAAGAAGCCCTCCAAGATGCAACTGCACTAGTAACCAAGTGTGAAGCGTGCCAGTTCCATGCCAAGCAAATTCATCAACCAGCTCAAGCTCTCCAGACGATCCCTTTTTCCTGGCCCTTCTCGGTCTGGGGGCTCGATATCCTCGGCCCTATCCCTCGCGCTGTCGGGGGCTTTGAGTACTTGTACGTCGCAATCGACAAGTTCACAAAGTGGCCAGAAGTGGAACCAGTGAGAAAGGTGACAGCACAGTCAGCGGTCAGGTTCTTCAGGTCAATTGTTTGCCGTTTCGGAATCCCTAATAGGATCATCACCGACAACGGTACACAATTTACTAGTCGCACCTTCATGCAGTACGTCCAAGACCTTGGCGCCAAGGTCTGTTTCGCTTCTGATGCTCACCCGAGGAGCAACGGTCAAGCGGAGAGGGCCAATGCTGAAGTGCTGCGCGGACTCAAGACAAGGACCTTTGACAGGCTGCGTAAGTGCGGAAGAAACTGGATAGAGGAGCTACCGGCGGCTCTTTGGTCAATCAGGACGACACCAAGTCGAGCCACCGGGCAGACACCCTTTGCCCTAGTCTACGGGGCAGAGGCAGTTCTCCCCACGGAACTCGTATACGGATCTCTTCGAGTGCTCGCTTATGATGAGCTCGAGCAAGAGCAACTGCGACAAGATGATGCATTGCTCCTCGAGGAGGAACGTCTCCAGGCTGCTGTACGAGCTACTCGATACCAGCAGGCCTTGCGCCGCTATCATAGCCGCAAGGTTAATGCCAGGAGTCTCGAGGAAGGCGACCTTGTTCTTCGGCGTGTTCAGTCCGCCAAGAATTCCAACAAGTTGACGCCGAAGTGGGAAGGCCCTTATCGGGTGAGACAAGTAACAAGGCCTGGCGCTGTCCGCCTTGAGACCGAAGAAGGCTTACCGGTGAGCAACTCCTGGAACATAGAGCATCTTCGCAAGTTTCACCCATAAGGCGCGGTTGCCGTGATCCGCTCCGGCAACCACCTTTTGTACAAGCTTTGCCGCTGTTGCATGTAACCCTTTGTACAAAGCCGGGCGCAGACCCCGTGCATCAGTAAAGCTTTTGTGTTTTGCGCTATTTGCCTTTTCCATGCTTTTCTTCGCTATTTGCATGCGTTATTTGGCATCTTGTGCAACATACATATCGGGTAAGCACTAGCACGCCGAAAGGCCATATACTTCTTTCCCTCTTCTTTTTCCTTGCATCTTAAGCAGAAGGTATGTTCCTCGCGCACAAGTTTGC
>LR738711.1:581707631-581722921 GCA_902687465.1 Secale cereale | reverse complement strand
GGGGGAGGAGATGGAAGATGAACTAAGTGCTGTTCAATAAAGAGAAGCCTTGTCGGAGAAGCAAGCGATATATGAAAGCTAAGTTATCAGAATTTGACCAGTTCAAATTTTTAAATTTTTAGTTGTCTTCCTTGAACAATCACACTTTGTATGGAAAACCTATGCGCGGAGGAACCTACCCGTGGCTAGCCGCACCCTTATCTTGTTTTCGAGTACGCTCAACGACTTAAGTGAGCTGCGACAAGTGTCGCGCCCTTGTTTCGTTTTCGAGTTCACTCAACAAGCTAAGTGCGTTGCGACTAGCTGCGGCAAGGTTGCTTGCCGGCAAGACCTTGGCCAGCAGGCTGCTCAGAGTCCAGCACTCAATGCTCGCGGCAAAGGGCCCTTGCCGGCAAGCTCCCTGGAAGCGTAGGGTGAAAAGCATACAAAGTGAAGGACCAAAACAAGGGAGATAACATTGCACTAATTGATCAAAAATAAGATAAATATCTTACAAGGGATAACTTGTCGCAATGACTAATAAGTTCATGGCACACTATGCAGCAACAAAAGAGATGAAGAAGAGGAGGCCTAATCTACGCGGTCGCCCTCAATCCTAGAGATCTTGTTCACTTTGGCGATAATGTGGGCTTCTTCTGAAGATTTGCAAGAGCCGGCGCGATCCCTCTGAAGAAGAGGCTGAGCTTGGCGCTGTGGGGGAGGTTTGGATCCGGAGAGTATATAAGATGCTCAACCTTCAGCGCCAGCAGCTCCTTGTCGATGTTGGATGCAGAGGCCACCAGGTCATCGGTCCACACTTCGACGGTCCGACGGAAGTTCTCAGCCGCAGTGGTGGCGCTCTCCACCAAGCCTCGCTCCTTGCGGAGCTCTTCCTTCAGCTTGGTTTCCCGGTCCCGGACGGCATCAAGCGAGTCCTTCAACGTGGAAACCTTCAGCTCCAGATCCTCAATCGAATCCTTGGCGGCCTTCAGCTCGTCGCCCTGCTTGGAGAGACGCACCTGGAGTTCAGAGTTAGTTTGGGCGTCCTTCTCGCGCTCTGTGTTGAGCGCGGTGACCCTCTCCACGCTCGCTTTCAGGGACTCCTCCAGCTGCGCAACCTTGGCCTCGAGCTCCTTCTTGGCGGTATCCGCGGCAGCCGCGGCAGCCTTCGCCTCCTTCAGCTCTCCGCCAAGGGCCTGCTCCCGGGCGGCAAGGTCTTCCTCGTGAGAGTCGAGGTTGACCTTCCGTTGGGTGAGCTCTCCTTCTCGCCGGGACAGCTCTTCTCCGGCGAGACGCTGCTGCTCCTCGGCCTCGGCCTTCTCCAAGAGCCACTCCTGGTACTCCCCGGCGAGCCTCTCGCGCTCCTCCGCCACGTCGCGGAGGGCAGCCTGGTTGGCGGCGCGGAGCTCCGCCGCGCGCTTCTCCATGTCAGCGGCGGCCTTGGCGGTGAGGGCCTCCCGAGACGCGAGCTTCGCCTGCCTGGCCCGGTAAAGGGCCAGGAGCCGGTGGAGCAGCTTCTCCTCCTCGGGCTCGTCGCTCCCGCCGGGCGTCTCGACAACCTTTAGACCCGCGGAGGCGAGGACCTCCCCATCAAAGGCCTCTCCCTCGGCGGGGGCTCGCGACGAAGATCCCCACGGCACCTGGATGTAGACGCCGTTGGGGGCCTCAAGATAGTAAGCGGACGGCTCCTTCTCGGTGGAGGGGTCGGCGGCCGGCGCAGCGCTCGACGCTCCTGCCGCCTCCGGGCCGGCAGTATGGCCGCCGTCCCCCTCCCCGGCCGCTGCGTCTGCGGCCGGAGCAGTCTCCTCCACAGCCGGCTCGGCGGCTCCCGCCGTGTCCTCAGCGACAGGGGCGTTGCCGCCATCGCCCTGCGCGCCCTCCTCTATGACGATGGTTTCCGTCTCCATCTGTTCTGGGGGAGGAGGATCTAGAAGAAGAAGAAAAAGAAGAAGAAGTTCAAGCAAATATCCAAAAAAGATGAATTCGAGAAGACGGAGTTCCAAAACTTACCTTGGCGGATTTCGTCGACGGCAGGCTCCCTCGCCGGGGAGCTCTGCCTTGGCGGGGTGGCCGCCCTCGCCGGGCTGCTCGCCCTTGGCGGGGTACTCGCCCTTGGCGGAGTACCCGCCCTTTGCGGAGCACTCTCCCTTGCCGGAGAGTTCGTCCTTGGCGGGGACGGCGGGGCCTGCGGCTCCTCGGGAGTGATCTCCGGGTGCTCTTGTGGCTGCGGCTCCCCCTCTGCACAAAACAATCAAGACAACAACAAGAATGACAAGGTGTTAGCATAAACAAGATCCTCAAGCGCGCCCGACGAGCGGAAAGATTGAAACCAAACTTACGCTGGGGGCTGCGCTGGGGGCTGCTCCTCGGAGCAGCGCTCGGGTCCGGCAGGCTCGTCTCCGGCGCGTCCCCAGTCGCCGCGACGGGCGAGTCGTCCACGACCTCGACGACGGGAACCTTGGCCTTCTTCACCGCTCGCTGGGCCAGGGTCCTGAAATCAAAGCAAGAAGCAAGATCAGAATCAACAAGAATCAAGACAAAGTTAAAGAAGATACAAAACCTCAAGTTCTTACTCCTGTTCCTCGTCGTCGTCGTCGTCGCTCAGGGCGGAGAAGTCGAACGCCACCTAAGGCGCGTCCGCGCGAGGGGCAGGAGGCGAAGACTCCCTCGGGCGCTTGGCGGTCCCCAGGGCTGGGGGCTGCGAGGACCCGGCCCCTGTGGGCGCCGAGGCCCGGGGAGCAGGCGGAGCAGCTGCTCCGCTTTGTGAAGACCCTCCTCCGCTTGGCGCTGACGTGCGGGGCGCCTCCGCCGTGGCCTGTGTGCGGGTCGCCCCCGCCGTGGCCTGTGTGCGGGTCGCCCCCCGCCGTGGTTGGTGCGCCGGGCGCCCCCGTCGCAGCTTGGCTCCCCCGGGTAGCTCGCGCCGCCCGGCGAGTTGGTTGTTGTCGGGGCGCCTGCGCCCTCGTCCCCGTCGTCGCCTTGCAGAGACGTTTTAGCGGAGATTGCCTGGGACTTGCCCGAGACGGGGAGGTCTCCGATGACGAGGAGACGTCGTCGGCATTGAGCCCCAGAGACCCGTCGGAGTCCTCGTCGGCCCCGACATCCTCCTCCTCCTCCTCCTCCTCCTCGGCTGGCTTGCTGGGCCCAACGCCCTGCCCTGCGGCCGTCCTCCCTCCGGCGCCTCCGCCCCCTCCGGCGCCTCCGCTCCCTGCGGCGCCTCTGTTTCCTCCGGCAACGCCGCCTCTCGCCGCGGCCTCAGTCACGATTCCGGGGATCCCGGAGTGCCTCAAAGAAGGGACCCCGGCGAGCTCGTCGGGAGGAAGCTGCAGCAGCCTGCGGATCTCCGCCTCCTCTGCTTGGCAGGACGCATCCGCAGCCTCTGCCTCCTCAACTGTGAAGCCAAACTCTCCTGCCGCTGCGGCTACAGCGGCCTCCTCTACCCGAGAAGCTATATAAGCAATCTCCTGGTTGGTGGTGTCCCGGGTGAGCCCCTTGATCTCATCCTTGTTCTTCGCCACCTCCACCAGGTTGTTGAAGAAGCTCATGATGACGTCTGGCTTGGGCGGAATCCATGTGCGGTCGACGCCATGCGAGTCACATGCGGGCATCATGGCGCGAAGGGAATCCCGGGCCGTGCTGTTGCATAAGGGCACCACTCCCCGGGGAGCTCTGAACCACTCTGGGTGGGCCGGGTCGTGCTTAAAGAGTTCCCGGACCATCCCCTTCAGCTCCAGCGATGTGAAGTTGAAGTTTAGCCCCGGGCGCAATCTCATTATGTCCGCCGCGTTGCCGTACTCCCATGCTTTCCTCTTCCTATCCTGTAGAGGGGCAATGCGGCGGCGGAGGAAATCTGCTCCTACTTCTCCGACGGACAACTTAGCCACCCGGAGACGAAGAATTCTGATGAGGGCGACGTTGAGCTTGATGTCGTCCGAGTCCAACTCACTCCAGTCCCTGCCGCGCACGATGGCTGTTGTGCGCGGCGCAGTGAAAGGTTGCGGCTCGTCCTCAACTACCCAGCACCAGTCCGCGCGCCACTCCTCCCACTTGCCGCGGAGCTCCCCGGGCAGGTAGGACTCTTTCTTGTTCAGGCAAAAGACCCAAGAGATTCCTCCGGAGAGGGGAGCGCCGGCCTCTACTCTAGGCGTAAAGAAATGCCTAAAAAGTGCTACATTCGGATAGATACCAATATAGTTTTCGCACAGATGTGCGAAAACCGCCATCATGAGGATGGCGTTGGGGGTGAAGTCTAGAAGGTGGAGGCCGTAGGTGTGCATGATATCGCAGAAAAATTTAGAAAAGGGAGGACAAAGGCCGCAGTGGAAGAATGCAACGAAGAAGAAATACCCGCCGGGGTAATTGTCCTTGGCGGCGGCGGGATAAGCTCTGGTCCGAGGATGCGCCTTGGTCTCCTTGGCCCAGAACAAGTAATACTTGTTCCAGAGCTCCCACGCGCTGAGCCTTGGCGCGAAGACGACATTCCTCTTCCGCAGAAGAGCAAGCCTCGCCGCCTGATCGGATTTCTCCTTCTTGGTCGTCTCCGCCTTCGCCTTCTCGGTCTTCGGGGCCATGGCGGAGGCGGCGAGGGAAGGGGGACGAAGAGTCCGGCGGCGCCGCGGATACGGAAGACGGCGGAGGAGGTGTGGAGGCGAAGCGCAAAGGGGAATCTCTGGAGATGGAAGAAGAAGCAATGAAAGCGTAGGAGGGGAACCGCTCCTGCTTCCTCTGCTTTTATGGGGAAGTGGGGGACGTTTCGCTCTTTACATTAAAAGAACGTGGCCACGTTCCCTCCAACGACGCCGCAATCGACGCGTGCCGTTACGGAGGGACGCGGCGGATGCGGAAGTGGATTCGGCGCGCCGTGGGCCACGCGTGCCCGTGCACTGTTTTGGGCCTGGCCCAACAGCGCTCGGCGCCGTGTGTGGCCCAGGCCCGGGGGCTCCTGTCGGTGTACTAAGATATGGGTACCTCAGTACCCCAACTTGTGCACAGGCGGTAGCAGCTTCTCACGATAGGGCCTACCACGTGCTTGCCGGAGACCTTCCTGCTCCATATAAAACCATTCAAAAACAAAGTATACAAGACAGAAGATCAAGACTCCGGCAAGTGGAGCTTGCCGGGAAGGCCGTCCCAGGCTCAAGATTACCTCACTCACACAAGGCCCTGGCAAGAGGAGCTTGCCAGGAAGACTAGAAGATTACATTACAGAAGACATGCCTCGGCGCAACATGCGCCCCGGCAGGGCCCGGGGAGCGACAAGCTTCAGAGCCCGACAAGCTCCCGGGCCCGGCAAGGTCAAGACCCCGGCAAGGTGCTTGCCGGGGAGGGTTGCGCTGTGTGCCCGCGCTCCAGCTCATCGAACCACGCGTCGCCCTGGGGCCACTCCAGGGACGCGTGGCGGATGGCTGTGCAGCCTGGGGGACACGGTGGGACTCCACGGTGGTAAAGCCATCGCCGTGGCAAACGGAGATGCAAGGGCGGGCGCTTTTGGGGTCGACGGCGACGGGCATTAAATGCTCTTGTCCCCCACTCTCAAAGTAGGTGATGACCACTGTTCATGCACTGTTCATCCACTGTTCCCGCACTGTTACAGCTACCACCACCTTTACATTTTTACCCTTTCTCCTACGTTGACACCTGTCGATGACCCCTTGAGCTATAAAAGGAGGCCCATGCACAACGTAGAAAGGGTTCGGAACCTAGATCGCTCATTCGCTCGGTGTAGCTAGTTCTTCAAGCTCCCGAGCTCTCCAACTCAATACAAGCAAAGCAGGAGTAGGGTTTTACGCGTCCATCGCGGCCCGAACCTGGGTAAACTGCCCGCGTGCTCACCACGATCTGCTCTTTGTGCTCCCTCCGCTCCCTCACCGCAACGACAAGGGGCTCCGGTCCCATAGGTGTTCGTGGTGGACAGTTTCCCCCGACAATCATATTGTTGCATATGCTTGTGTTTGATTGTCGGCAGCGTTCTTCTCGATAGGTCCAGCTCCGGACACCGATCCAGAGTACCTGTCAGAGGAGCAGTGCCCTACAAGTTGTTATACTAGGCAAGCAAACCCCCTTGTTCATTCCGATACAACCCCTCTCTCGCTCATGCTCTCTGTTATTGCATTAGGACAACAACGATTCAACCGCTACTTTTTGCTGCGGTAGTTGAACCCATTCCTCTGCATGACCTGTCATTGCCACAGTAAATAGTTGAAACCCACTAGCATGTGTAGGAGTTGATTGAAGCCATGTTGTGATCTTACCATGCCATGCCTGCTATTGCTTAGAGTGTGTCAGGTCTGATTCATTGGGAATGAATTGGAGTGCAGTGATATGTTTAGATGCTGAGAGTCAAGTGTGTGAACACGTTTTGGTAAAGGTAGCGGAGAGAGGCCATGTAGGAGTACATGGTGGGTTGTCTCACTGCAACTGTCCCTAAGAACTGAGTTATGTGTATGTTGTCCAATGACCAGCTACTACCATGCATTGGAATATTTAAGTGCCGCTCTCGACTTATTAACTGACTTGGTCTCTGTCCAGGAGTTGCAACTAGTTTCTCGTGTTTGTGGGTAGTGCTAGTAGTCTACCAAGTGGCACTCGGCCAGGTGGGATTGGGACAGACTAGGCACCATGGCATGGTGTACCAAGCGTAGATCCATCCGGCGAGGTGGGCTTGGGAACCCTGCGCACATCATTTGGGGCCTTGAGCGACACCCCGGCCGTATCTCCTTACGGATGGAACCCGAATAGGCGATAAACCTAGACTAGAGTCTTGTGTGGTTAGTCAGGTCATGGCCGACACCCTCACCAGGCTTCCGCTTGAAGGTTGCCGAGATACACGAGGTGTACATGGCGGTAAGTGGCGAGAGCGTGTGTGAAGAAGTACACCCCTGCTGGGTTAGCATGATCTATTCGAATAGCCGGGTCCACGGTTATGGACTTCTTGGATGCTTGCGTGGTACATAGACAACTTGAAGTGGATACTCTAAAATACTCAAGACAAGTGTGAGTGTTGTGGATGACCTTCTCGTAGGGAGACGGAGATGAATCCATAGTGGTGTATAGTGGTGTATTATGTCACAATACTTATGCTTTTTCTCTCTTATTTTACAAGGTTAACATAATGAGGGGGGACGCCGACAGCTGTAATTCTGGACTGGAAAAGGAGAAAATCTGAGATACCTATTCTACACAACTCCAAACATCCTAAAACTTCACGGAGAATATTTTTGGAATATATAAAATATATTGGGCGAAAAAAGCACCAAAGACGGGCCACCACCCATCCACAAGGGTGGGGGCCGGCCCTACCCCCCTGTGGGCGCCCCCTTCCTTGTGGGCCACCTGGCAGGCCTCCGACTCCCATCTTCTGCTATATCAACGTGTTTTGACCTGGAAAAATAATAAGGGGGTTTTTGGGATGAAGCACCGCCAACTCGAGGCGGAACCTAGGCGAAACCAATCTAGAGCTCCGGCAGGGCTGTTCTGCCGGGGATACTTCCCTCCGGGAGGGGCAAATTGAAGCCATCGTCATCACCAACGATCCTCTCGTCGAGAGGGGGTCAATATTCATCAACAACTTCACCAGCACCATCTCCTCTCAAACCCTATTTCATCTCTTGTATCCGATCTTTGTCTCAAAACCATAGATTGGTACCCGTGGGTTACTAGTAGTGTTGATTACTCTTTGTACTTGATGCTAGTTTGTTTATTTGGTGGAGGATCATATGTTCAGATCCTTAATGCTATTCAATATACCTTTGATCATGAACATGAACAAGGTTTGTGAGTAGTTACTTTTGTTCCAGAGGACATGGGAGAAGTCTTCTTATAAGTAATCATTTGAATTTGGTATTCCTTTGATATTTTGATGAGATGTATGTTGTATTACCCCTAGTGGTGTTATGTGAACGTCGACTACATGACACTTCACCATTATTTGGGCCTAGATGAAGGCACTGGGAAGTAATAAATAGATGATGGTTTGCTAGAGTGACAAAAGCTTAAGCCCCAGATTATGCGTTGCTTCGTAAGGGTTTGATTTGGATCCCTATGTTTCATGCTATGGTTTGATTTGTCTTAATACTTCTTTCGTAGTTGCGGATGCTTGTGAGGGTGGTTAATCATAGGTGGGACGCTTGTCTAAGGTAGGACAGCACCCAAGCAACAGTCTACCCACATATCAAATTATCAAAGTATCGAATGTGAATCATATGAGCATGATGAAAACTAGCTTGACAGTAATTCCCTTGTGTCCTCGAGAGCACTTTGCTTTATATAAGAGTACGTCCAGTCTTGTCTTTTGCTACAAAAAGGATCCAGCCACCTTGATGTACCTTGTTTGCTATTGTTACTTGTTACCCGTTACGAATTATACTATCACAAAACTATCTGTTACCGGTAATTTTAGTGCTTCCAGAGCAAACCTTGCTGAAAACCGCTTGGCATTTCCTTCTGCTCCTCGTTGGGTTCGACACTCTTACTTATTGAAAGGACTATGATAGATCCCCGACACTTGTGGGTCATCAAGACTCATTTCTGGCGCCGTTGCCGGGGAGTGAAGCGCCTTTGGTAAGTGGAAACATTTATATAGTGTGCTGAAATTTACTCTCACTTGTTACCATGGATCATAATCCTTTGAGAGGTTTGTTCAGGGTATGTTCACCCCGATCAGAGGAGTAAAGAGTTGCTCCTCAACCCACTGAACCCTCTAAAAATATTTGCTTTGAAATTCCTTTGGGTATGGTAGAAAAACTGCTAGCTAATCCTTATGCTGGAGATGGATCATTGCATCCTGATTTTACACCTAATCTATGTGGATGAAGTTTGTGGATTATTTAAGCTTGCAGGTATACCAGAAGATTTTGTCAATAAGAAGGATTTTCCTTTATCTTTGAAGGGAGATGCATTGACATGGTATATGCTATGTGATGATATTGGATCATGGAACTACAACTGATTGAAACTGGAATTTCATCAGAAGTTTTATCCTATGCATCTAGTTTATCATGATCAGAATTATATATATAATTGTTGGCATCGTGAAGGAGAAAGTATCACTCAATCTTGGGGGAGGATTAAGTCAATGTTATATTCATTCCCCAACTATGAGCTCCCGAGAGAAATTATTATTCAAAAAAAAATTATGCTGAGCTTTCTCATAATAACCGAACCATGCTGGTTACTTCTTGTGCTGGCTCTTATATGAATAAGAGTGTTGAATTCAAGTGGGATTTATTGGAAAGAATTAAACGCAACTATGAAGATTGGGATCTCGACAAAGGTAATGAGTCAGGTATAAGCCTTAAGTTTGATTGTGTCAAATCATTTATGGATACCGATGCTTTTCATGCATTGAGCTATAAATATGGACATGATTCTGAGACAGTAGCTTCTTTCTGTGAATCATTTGATACTCATGTTGATCTCCCTAAGGAGAAGTGTTTTAAATTTCACCATCCCATTGAAGTTAAAGTAGTTGAACCAATTAATTGAAGAAGAGACTGTCACTTATAATGTTGATCCTATTATTTCGACTGCTTATATTGAGAAACCACATTTTCCTATTAGAATAAAGGATCATGCTAAAACTTCAACTATGGTTAATAAAAGTAATATTAGAGGACCTAGACCACCGGAACAAATCAAAGTTGAACCTAATATTGCTATGATTAAAGGTCTCTTGGTTGATAATGTTGATGGGCATGTTATTTATTTTTGTTATGAAGCTGCTAGAATTGCCAAACCCGACACTAAAGATAAACATAGACCTATTATTGGTGTTCTTGTTGTTTTTGTTAAAATAGGATATCATTGTTATCATGGTTTATGTGATGTGGGTGCCAGTGTGAGTGCAATTCCTTTTACCTTATATGAAGAAATTATGAATGAAATTGCACCTGCTGAGTTAGAAGAGATTGAAGTTACTATTAATCTTGCTAATGGAGATTATATATCACAAATTGGGATTGTTGGAGATGTTGAAGTCTTGTGTGGGAAAATAAAATATCCTACTGCTTTTCTTGTTCTTGGCTCCCCACAAGATGACTTTTGTCCCATTATATTTGGTAGACCCTTCTTAAATACTGTTAATGCTAGAATAGATTGCGAGAAAGACATTATTACTATTTGTTTAGGGGATATGTCTCATGATTTTAATTTCTCTAAATTTCATAGACAACCTCGTGATAAATAATTGCCTATTAAGGATGAAATTATTGCTCTTTCTTCTATTGAAGTGCCTCCTACTGAACCTCTAGATCAGTATTTGCTAGAACATGAGAATGATATGTTTATGAGTGAAAGAAGGGAAATAGATGAAATATTCCTTAACCAAGGACCTATTCTGAAAAACAATTTACCTATTGAAATCCTAGGGGATCCTCCTCCACCAAAGGGTGATCCCGTTTTTGAGTTTAAACCTTGTCCCGATACTTTGAAATATGCATATCTCAATGAAAATAAGATATATACTATTATTATTGGTGCTAACCTTCCAGAGCATGAAGAAAAGAGACTATTAAAAACTCTGAAGAAGCACCGTGCTGCTATTGGATATACTCTTGACGATCTTATGGGCATTAGTCCCACTTTGTGACAACACAAAATTAAGTTGGAACGAGATAGTAAACCAGTTGTTGATCACCAACGCCGCTTAAATGCTAGGATGAAGGAAGTTGTAAGAAATGAAATACTAAAGCTTCTAGAGGCAGGTATTATTTTTGATAGTCAGTGGGTAAGTCCTGTTCATTGTGTCCCCAAGAAGGGAGGCATTACTGTTGTTCCTAATGATAAAGTTCAATCGATCCCACAAAGAATTGTTCCAGGTTATAGAATGGTAATACATTTTTATAAATTGAATAAAGCTACTAAGAAATATCATTAGCCTCTTCCTTTTATTGATCAGATGCTAGAAAGACTATCCAATCATACACATTTTTGCTTTCTAGATGGTTATTTCAGTTTCTCTCAAATACCTGTGTCAAAAGAGGATCAAGAAAAGACCACTTTTACTTACCCTTTCGGTACCTTTGCTTATAAACGTATATCTTTTGGTTTATACAATGCACCTGCTACCTTTAAAATTTGTATGATGGCTATATTCTCTGACTTTTGTGAAAAGATTGTGGAGGTTTTCATGGATGATTTCTCCGTTTACGAAACTTCTTTTGAAGATTGCTTAAGCAACCTTGATTGAGTTTTGTAGAGATGCGAAGGTACTAATCTTGTCTTGAATTGGGAGAAATGCCAATTTATGGTTAATGAAGGTATTGTTTTGGTGCATAAGATTTTGGAAAGAGGTATTGAAGTTGATAAATCTAAAGTAGATGCTATTGAAAAGATGTCGTGTCCTAAAGATATCAAAGGTATAAGAAGATTCCTTGGTCATGCTGGTTTCTATAGGAGCTTTATTAAAGACTTATCTAAAATTTCTAGGCCTCTCACTAATCTCTTGCAAAAAGATGTTCCTTTTTTTATGATGATTGTGTAGAAGCATTTGAAATACTTAAGAAATCCTTGATTTCTGCGCCTATTGTTCAACCACCTGAATTTAATTTACCCTTTGAAATTATGTGTGATGCAAGTGATTATGTTGTTGGTGCTGTTCTATGACAAAGAGTTGATAAGAAATTGAATGTTATTCATTATGCTAGTAAAACTCTAGATAGTGCCCAGAGAAATTATGCCACTACTGAAATGGAATTTTTAGCAGTTGTTTTTGCATGTGATAAGTTCAGATCCTATATTGTTGATTCCAAAGTAACTGTTCACACGAATCATGTAGCTATTAAATATATTATGGAAAATGAAGAAGCTAAACTTAGACTTATTAGATGGGTTCTCTTGCTACAAGAAATTGATTTGCATACTATTGATAGAAAGGGAGCTGAGAACCCCGTTGCAGATAACTTGTCTAGGTTAGAAAATATTATTGATGACCCACTACCTATTGATGATAGCTTTCCTGATGAACAATTAGCTGTCATAAATACTTCTCGTACTACTCCATGGTATGCTGATTATGCTAATTATATTGTTGCTAAATTTATACCACCTAGCTTCTCATACCAGCGAAAGAAAAAAATCTATGATTTAAGACATTACTTTTGGGATGACCCACACCTTTATAAAAAGGAGTAGATGGTGTTATTAGACGTCGTGTAAATGAGCTTGAACTGGAACATATCATATGTAAGTGTCACTCTGAGGCCTACGGAGGACACAGTGCCTATGCATTATTCACTTGTTATTGAACCATTTGATGTTTGGGGCTTTGGTTATATGGGACCTTTTCCTTCCTCTAACGGATATACGCATATTTTAGTGGATGTTGATTATGTTACTAAGTGAGTAGAAGCTATTCCGACTAGTAGTGCTGATCATAACATTTCTATTAAGATGCTTAAAGAAGTTATTTTTTCCAGGTTCAGAGTCCCTAGATATTTAATGATTGATCATGGTTCACATTTTATTCATAGTGCTTTCCGTAAGATGCTTGCTAAATATGATGTTAACCATAGAATTGCATCTCCATATCATCCTCAGTCTAGTGGTCAAGTAGAATTAAGCAATAGAGAGATTAAATTGATCTTGCAAAAGACTTTTAACAGATCTAGGAAGAATTGGTCTAAGAAACTTGATGATGCATTATGGGCTTATAGAACTGCTTATGAAAACCCTATCGGTATGTCTCTGTATAAAATGGTTTATGGAAAAGCATGTCACTTACCCCTTGAATTAGAACATAAGGCATATTGGGATATTAAAGAACTCAATTATGAGTTTAAACTTGCCGATGAGAAGAGGTTATTTGACATCAACTCACTTGATGAATGGAGAACCCAAGCCTATGAGAATGCCAAGTTGTTTAAAGATAAAGTTAAAAGATGGCACGATAAGAGAATACAAAAGCATGAGTTCAACGTAGGTGATCATGTTTTGCTATACAACTCTCGTTTAAGATTTTTTTCTGGAAAGCTTCTCTCTAAATGGGAGGGACCTTACACTATCGAGGAGGTATATCGTTCCGGTGCCATCAAAATGAACAACGTCGAAGACACAAACCCGAAGGTGGTAAACGATCAAAGAATCAAACACTATATCTCAGGTACTCCCATAAATGTTGAGACCAATATATTTGAAACCATGCACCGGAGGAGTACATAAGGGACACTTTCCAGAACATTTCAGACTCCGAAAAGGAATAGGTATGTGGTACGGTAAGTAAACAGACTCCAAAACATTCCAAACTGCATTTTTTCCCGTTTTGGAATATTTAAAAATTTAGGAAAATTAAAACTGGTCCGGAAGGGACACGGAGCATCCACAAGGGTGGAGGGCGCGCCCAGCCCCCCCGGGCGCACCCCCTACCTTGTGGACACCTCGTGTGCCTCCCGGACTCTGTTTTCTTGCACGTTACGTATTTCTGTCCGTAAAAATTCATTATATAATCTCCCGAAGGTTTTGACCCGAGTACCTTAACAGAATCCTCTATTATCGTTTTTGAGTTGTTTCCGAAGCAGATTTATAACAAGATGCCGTCTCAAGAGTCAGTTGGTGTGGGTCGTGTCTCTCACCCAACACCGGAGCACTTTGGTCCAGCAACCGAAGAGAAGATTGAGGCTGACTTGAAGCGGATAGATGCCATGGAAGAGGATCAAGAATTCACCTCTCGTCTCCAAGCCAAATTCAGGATGGAGGAACTTAATAGCGCGGCAATCGCAAACTCGGTTATTCCTCCCAATGCTAGATTTCTCTCTTATGAAAATATGAAAAAGAGTGTTGAATTTTCTCCAGCAGCTATGAAACACTCATGGGTAGTTAGAGCTCTAGCCTTCACGGGTAAACTCGGCAAGTAAATAATGGATCTTAAGCAGTACATCCTTAAATTGGAGGAGGAGAATCGTACCCTAAGGGGTATCATCGCCAAGAATATTATTTCGTCACCATCTCCGAAGAAAAAAACATAAACATGTGGGTATGTGCACTCTCCTTGGCAACTGCCAAACTTGGGGGAGGTGTGATGGGCCTCGAACACCTCGTTGGATTACCCCAAGTGGAAGGTGTAAGATGCAGTAAGTAGAAGTGTTTTCCCCTAGAAAAGATGCCAAGGATCGAATCCCCAGAGACTCCTAGGTTCAACAGGTAGGTGTCAACCGCTAACGGCGCAATTAGCAATCAACGTGGACCTGCACACAGATACAAATAACTTTTCTCCCAACGAGTACAGAGAGGTTGTCAATCTCTCCGGCCTTGTAGTTCACAAAGTGTTAAAAGCAATATGATAGTAGTGATAGATAGTAATTTGCAATAGTAAATAAAATAGCGGAAAGTAAAATAGTGTATGTGATCAATGATAGTAATATGGACCGGAGTCACATGATGTTCACTAGTGATGTCTCTCTCCCAAAAGACGATAAAACAGCTATGCGAGGTAACAAATTACAGCTGGGCAATTGACAGGACCATGAACGCAAACCAATGATGACTACATTGCAAGAAAAGTTGAGGTTCAAAGCATGGGCAGTACGCCAAAGTAAGTAGACCGAAATCCATCTGCATCTACTACTAATCATCCACCTTGAGATATCTATCCAGAACATCTCGCTGGTATTAAGTTGCGAGTCCCACCCATAGTGTAAACTCAATGCAACAGACAACTGCATTAAAAGAACTTTGCGTAAAGTAAACAATCCTTGCACCCGCGGGCACAACCACCGTTGTTTTCCCCCTTGTGGCAACAGCACATCCCCTAGATTCATGTTTCTGTCACTCAAGCTAGTCATCGAGGGGCATGAACCCACAATCGAGCATAACGTTCCCTCTTGGAGTCACTACTTACTACTTGGCCAAAGCAATAAATAACAATGGAGAACATGCAAGAATTACTTATGAACTAAAATAGAAAAGAGGTGAATCAAATATAATCCATCGGATCCCAGCAAACTCAACATAGCAACAACACAAGGATTACATAGGTGCCTCGATCATGTAGGGCAGCTCACGAGGACTAATTAGTGAAGCACAAGAACGGGAGGAGAACATCACATAGCTACTGGTCATGGACTCATGGTCCAAGGGAGACTACTCACGAGTCATCCGGGAGGTGTCCATGGTGGTGGAGAAGCTCCCGGTGGTGATCCTCCCCTCCGGCAGGGTGTCGGGAAGAGTTCTCCTGGTGCTCCCGATCTTGGAAGCGGCGGCGGCGGCGGAATAGAGATGGGATCGTGAAAAGAAGTCCTGTTTCAAGGGTTACGGGGGACCCTTTAAATATCTGCCAAAGTAGGGCACCGGGGGGCTCTCGGGGTGCCGAGGCGCCCCCCCCC
>LR738711.1:581687753-581701086 GCA_902687465.1 Secale cereale | reverse complement strand
GGGGCGCCCACAGGGCGCCTGGCGCCCCTGTGGCCCCCCCAGGCTCCCCTTCGGAAGCCGTGTCGTTCCCGATACGCTGATTTTTTATATATTTTTTCTGTATTTTTCTGGGCAGTTCTCGAAACGTGAAAACCTGAAATAGAAAAACAGCCGAAAACAGAAACTGGCACTGGGGTGCACTGGATTAGTAAGTTAGTCCAAATATGACCAAAAGTGTATGCAAGTGTATGAATATCATAGCAATATCACCCAAAAGTGGCATGGAGCAAGCAGAAATTATAGATACGTTTTGGACGTATCAAGGTCCCCCGATATCGTATCACCATCACACCTTTATCTTTACCGTTTTCTTAGTTCGATCCTTTTGGTTATATCTTGATCTAGTGGAATAAATTTTTAGTATGATTTAGCTTTGAGTTTTGCTTTGATCTCTATCTATGTAATCGAGTCCTCAAGATATATAATAAAGAATAGTTTTGAGTGAGGACTTTGCTATGTTGCTATGATCTTGAGGGATTAAGAAATGAAAGGAATAAAAATAAGTAAATAAAGATCGTATGTTAATCTCATGTGAAGTAATGACCTCACATATAAAAAGTATGATGAATAAATGTTGTTGAGTGTTGACAAATATAGTCTTGGTCATTGTTGCAATTAATAGGAAGTAATAAAGAAAGAGAGGTTTCACATATAAATATACTATCTTGGACATCTTTTGCAATTGTGAGAACTCATTAAAATATGACATGCTAAAAAGTTGAAGTTGGACAAGGAAGACAACATAATGGGTTATGTCTTCTTACATCCTACAAGAAGTTATATTGTTATAGATCCTCCAATATGTTGAGCTTGCTTTCCCTCTCATGGTAGCAAAAAATCCTTAAACCCAGTTTTTTCACGAGAGTCCACCATACCCTCCCCCTAGTACAATTCGAACTAGGCTTGGGGGGGGGGGGCGCGGCTCAACAAGGCCCACGTACTCCCTGGGGAGGCGGGTCCGATACCCCTCCGATACTTCGATTTCATCCGAAACTCCTCGGGAACACTTCCGGTGTCCGAATATATATGTGTCCAATATATCAATGTTTACGTATCGACCATTTCGAGACTCCTAGTCATGTCTGTGATCACATCCGGGACTTCGAACTACCTTCGGTTCATCAAAACACATAAACTCATAATACCGATCGTCATCGAACGTTAAGCGTGCGGACCCTACGGGTTCGAGAACTATGTAGACATGACCGAGACACATCTCCGGTCAATAACCAATAGCGAAACATGGATGTTCATATTGGCTCCTACATATTCTACGAAGATCTTTAGCAGTCAAACCGCATAACAACATACATTGTTCGCTTTGTCATTGGTATGCTACTTGCCCGAGATTCGACCTTCTGTATCATCATACCTAGTTCAATCTCGTCACCGACAAGCCTGATTAGTCGTTTGCTTGCAAGGCTTATTATGATGTGTATTACCGAGAGGGCCCAGAGATACATCTCCGACACTCGGAGTGACAAATCCTATTCTCGATCTATGCCAACACCACAAACACCTTCGGAGACACCTGTAGAGCATATTTATAATCACCCAGTTACGTTGTGATGTTTGATAGCACACAAGGTATTCCTACGGTATTCAGGAATTGCATAATCTCAAAGTCAGAGGAACATGCATAAGTCATGAAGAAAGCAATAGCAGAAAAACTAAACGATCATAGTGCTAAGCTAACGCATGGGTCTTGTCCATCACATCATTCTTATAATGATGTGATCCCGTTGATCAAATGACAACACCTTTCTATGGTCAGGAAACATAACTATCTTTGATTAACGAGCTAGTATAGTAGAGGCATACTAGGTACATTCTATTTTGTCCATGTATTCACACATGTATCAAGTTTCCGGTTAATACAATTCTAGCATTAATAAAAGACATTTATCATTATATAAGGAAATATAAATAAAAACTTCATTATTGCCTCTAGGGAATATTTCCTTCTATCTCCCACTTGCACTAGAGTCAATAATCTAGATTACATAGTAATGATTCTAACACCCATGGAGTCTTGGTGTTGATCATGTTTTGCTCGTGGAAGAGGTTTAGTCAACGGGTCTGCGACATTCAGATCCATATGTATCTTGAAAATTTCTATGGGTGTGTTTGGTAGGGTGTATGAAGGGTGCATGAGGGCAATAGTTCCCGTCTTGACCTATGTTTGAGTCTTTGGTAGAGTGTATGAAGGGTGCATGAGTCCACACTAGTTCAACACAAATACACTAGGAGCATGCAAGAAGAGAGAATGCATGAAGAGGGGTCCTGAGATGAGCATGCACGAAGAGGGAACAACTATGTTGAGATGAGAACGCAACCAAACACACCCTATGAATCCCTCCTTGACTTGATCGCGGATGGAATTGAAGCGTCTCTTGATGTGCATGGTTCTCTTGTAAAACTTGGATTCCTTCGCCAAGGCTATTGCTCCTGTGTTATCACAAAAGATTTTCATTGGACCAGATGCACTAGGTATTACACCTAAATCGGATATGAACTCCTTCATCTAGAATCCTTCATTTGCTGCTCTTGAACTAGCTATGTACTCCGCTGCACACGTAGATCCCGCCATGGCACTATGCTTGCAACTGCACCAACTGAAAGCTCCACCGTTCAACAAAAATACATATCTAGTCTGTGACTTAGAGTCATCCAGATCAGTGTCAAAGCTTGAATCGACGTAATCGTTTAAGACGAGCTCTTTGTCACCTCCATAAATGAGAAATATATCCTTTCTCCTTTTCAAGTACTTCAGGATTATCTTGACCGCTGTCCAGTGATCCACTCCTAGATTACTTTGGTAACTCCCTGCTAAACTTATAGCAAGGCACACATCAGGTCTGGTACACATCATTGCATACATGATAGATCCTATGGCTGAGGCATAGGGAATGACTTTCATTTTCTCTCTATCTTGTGCAGTGGTCGGGCATTGAGTCTTACTCAACTTCACACCTTGTAACACAGGCAAGAACCCTTTCTTTGACTGATCCATTTTAAACTTCTTCAAAACTTTATCAAGGTATGTGCTTTGTGAAAGTCCAATCAAGCGTCTTGATCTATCTCTATAGATCTTGATGCCCAATATATAAGCAGCTTCACCGAGGTCTTTCATTGAAAAATTCTTATTCTAGTATCCATTTATTCCATCCAAAAACTCTATATCATTTCCAGTCAACAATATGTCATCCACATATAATATCAGAAATGCTATAGAGCTCCCACTCACTTTCTTGTAAATAGAGGCTTCTCCAAAAGTTTGTATAAAACCATATGCGTTGATCACCTCATCCATGCGTATATTCCAACTCCGAGATGCTTGCACCAGTCCATAGATGGATCACTAGAGCTTGCACACAATGTTAGTACCTTTACGATTGACAAAACCTTCTGGTTGCATCATATACAACCCCTCTTTGAGGTATCCATTAAGCAATGCAGTTTTGACATCCATTTGCAAGATTTCATAATCATAAAATGCGGCAATTGCTAACATGATTTTGACAGACATATGCATCGCTACTGGTGAGAAAGTCTCATCGTAGTCAACTCCTTGAACTTGTCTAAAACCTTTTGCTACAATTCGAGCTTTGTAGACAGTACCATTACCATCAGCGTCAGTCTTCCTCTTAAAGATCCATTTATTTCAGTGGCTGGCCGATCATCGGGCAAGTCAATCAAAGTCCACACTTTGTTCTCATACAAGGATCCCATCTCAGATTTCATGGCCTCAAGCCATTTTGCAGAATCTGGGCTCATCATCGCTTCCTCATAGTTCGTAGGTTCATCATGGTCTAGTGACATGACTTCAAGGACCATGTTTCCGTACCACTCTGGCACGGAACGCACTCTGTTTGACCTATGAGGTTTAGCATTAACTTGATCTAAAGTTTCATGATCATCATCATTTGCTTCCTCGCTGATTGGTGTAGGAATCACTTGAACTAGTTTCCGTGATGTACTACTTTCCAATTCGAGAGAAGGTACAATTACCTCATCAAGTTCCACTTTCCTCCCACTCACTTCTATCGAGAGAAACTCCTTCTCTAGAAAGGATCCATTCTTAGCAATGGATATCTTGCCTTCGGATTTGTGATAGAAGGTGTTCCACACAGTTTCCTTTGGGTATCCTATGAAGACACATTTCTCCGACTTGGGTTCGAGCTTATCAGGTTGAAGCTTTTTCACATAAGCATCGCAGCCCCAAACTTTAAGAAATGACAACTTTGGTTTCCTGCCAAACCATAGTTCATAAAGTGTCATCTCAATGGATTTACATGGTGCCCTATTTAACGTGAATGCAGTTGTCTCTAAAGCATAACCCCAAAACGATAGTGGTAAATCATTAAGAGACATCATAGATCACACCATATCTAATAAAGTATGGTTATGACGTTCGGACACACCATTACGCTGTGGTGTTCCAGGTGGCGTGAGCTATGATACTATTCCAAATTGTTTCAAATGAAGACCAAACTCGTAACTCAAATATTCGCCTCCGCGATCACATTGTAGAAACTTTATTTTCTTGTTACAATGATTATCTACTTCACTCTGAAATTCTTTGAACTTTCCAAATGTTTCAGACTTGTGCTTCATCAAGTAGATATACCCATATCTGCTCAAATCATCAGTGAAATTCAGAAAATAACGATACCCGCCATGAGCCTCAACACTCATCGGTCCGCATACATCAGTATGTATGATTTCCAACAAATCAGTTGCTCGCTCCATTGTTTCGAAGAACGGAGTTTTAGTCATCTTGCCCATGAGGCATGGTTTGCAAGCACCAAGTGATTCATAATAAAGTGATTCCAAAATTCCATCAGCATGGAGTTTCTTCGTGCGCTTTACACCAATATGACCTAAACGGCAGTGCCAAAAATAAGTTGTACTATCATTATCAACTTTGCATCTTTTGGCTTCAATATTATGAACATGTGTATCACTACGATCGAGATCGAACAAGAATAGGCCACTCTTCAAGGGTGCATGACCATAAAAGATATTACTCATATAAATAGAACAACCATTATTCTTTGATTTAAATGAATACCCGTCTCGCAACAAACAAGATCTAGGTATAATGTTCATGCTCAATGCTGGCACCAAATAACAATTATTTAGGTCTAAAACTAATCCCGAAGGTAGATGTAGAGGTAGTGTGCCGACGGTGATATTATCATCTTTGGAACCATTTACCACGCGCATCGTCACCTCGTCCTTAGCTAATCTTCATTTAATCCGTTGCCCTGGTTTCGAGTTACAAATATTAGCAACCGTACTAATATCAAATACCCTGGTGCTACTACGAGCATTAGTAAGGTACACATGAATAACATGTATATCAAATATACCTTTTTTCACTTTGCCATCCTTCTTTTCCGCCAAATACTTGGTGCAGTTCCGCTTACAGTGCACAGTCCCTTTGTAGTAGAAGCACTCAGTTTCAGGGTTGGCTCCAGACTTGGGTTTCTTCGCAGGATTAGCAATAGTCTTGCTATTCTTCTCGAAGTTCCCCTTCTTTCCCTTGCTCTCTTGAAACTAGTGGTCTTGTTAACTGTCGGTGTACTAAGATAGGGGTACCTTAGTACCCCAACTTGTGCACGGGCAGTAGCAGCTTCCCGTGGCAGGGCTTACCACGTGCTCGCCAAGGTCCGCTCTGGTCCCTATGAAGCCATTCAAGAACAAAGTATTTAGGTTAAGAGACAAGACCCCGACCAGAGGAGCTTGCCGGGAAGGCCGTACCAGGCTCAAGGACATCTTTTCAGCACAAGACCCTGGCAAGAGGTGCTTGCCAGGAAGGCCAAGAAAACGGCATCTGAAGAGGAGATATCGCGGCGCATCGTGCGCCCCGGCAGGACCCGGAGAGCGGCAAGCTTCCGGGCCCGGCAAGATAGAGACCCCGGCAAGGTGCTTGCCGGGGGAGACTTACACTGTGTACCTGCGCTCCAGCTCGTCTGTCCATGCGTCGCCCTGGGACCCTTCCAGGGGCGCGTGGCAGACTGCTGTGCAGCCTGGGGTACACGGTGGCAAGCCGTGGTGACGAAGCTACCACCGTGGCGAACGGAGACGCATGGGCGGACGCTTTTGGGGTCGACGGTGACGGGCATTCAATGCCTTTGTCCCCCACTGTCAAAGTTAGGTGAAGACCACTGTTCATACACTGTTCACGCACTGTTACAACTACCACCAAAGTTACATTTTTACCGTTCTCTACGTTGACACCTGTCGGTGACCCCTTTGAGCTATAAAAGGAGGCCCATGCACAACGTAGAGGGGGTTCGATCCTAGAAACTCACACACTCCCTCGCTCGGTGCAGCTGGTACTGTAGATCTTCAAGCTCCCGAGCTCAAGAACATAATACAACCGAAAGCAGGAGTAGGGTTTTACGCGTCCGCGCGGCCCGAACCTGGGTAAACTGCCCGCGTGTGCTCCTCGATCTGCTCTCCGTGCTTCCTCCGCTCCCTTACCGCAACGTAGAAGGGGCTCCGGTCCCATAGGTGTTAGTGGGAGGACAGTTTCCCCCGACATCTTTGGCGCGCCCGGTAGGGGGCGTCGAGGTTGTGCGAACCTGATCCGGCGCTCACGCGGGCACACTCTTCATCAACTTCTTCAGCTTCATCACCCTCATCGACAACTTCAATATGCCTCCGAAGAAGAAGGCTTCGGAGGTCGGAGGCCCGTCCACGTCGATCCCACCACCACCACCAGAACCGACGGTTGGTGGGGTAGACGCTGGCGGAAGGGTGGACGCCGGCGAGGACACTCACGGCGCTGCCAAGTCCAAGGACAAGACGGACGACCGGGCGAACTCCAAGGCCTCGGTGTCCGTTCATGCACCACATCCCTCTCAGGAGGTGCCGGACCAGCAGCGACGTGGTACCGGGGGTACCATACGCCTGCTGGGACGCGGGCAAGCCGGTGGGTCGCGGGATGCTCAAGGCCAGCGCGCTGGTACGAGCAGGGCGCGGTCGCCGGGGCGAGATCCTGCTCCTTCTAACCCTGTTAGAAGTCCGAGCATATCTCGCTCCTCGCACCGCTCGCCGCCGCTTCCCTCCTCTCCAGCAGAAGCTCTGGCAAGAGCCCAACTGCTCCTCGACTTCCCTCCAGCGGCGGACAAGGCCGAAGACTGGAGGGCAACGATCCAGAGCCTCATCGCCTTCGCCAACAACGACACGCCGCAGCAGCCGCCAACATCACGGCCGCGGCAAGTCGATCAAGCGAAGGCCGATGGAGACAAGACCGCCGGGGGTGCGACAACCGTGCACTCCCCGCCGCGGAAGCAGAAATCGCCACCCCGCCGGATCAACGTCGACGACGACTCTACAGCGTCGTCGGATCTGCGGGCTCGCCACGATCAGCGCCAAATCCTTGACGACAGGCGACAAGAGGACGCTCGAACTCGTATCGAGCGTCGAAGAGAAGCCAGAAGGCAATCAGACCTGCGCGCTGGGACTGCTGTCGACATGCACGCGCCCGGTGAACCAGGCGACTTGCCGTACGCGGCAGGTTGCCCTGCGTTCACCCGAGAGCTGCGGCAAGTCCAGTGGCCCAGCATGAAGAACTTCAAGCCCGACGTACCCGAGAAGTACGACGGCAAGACACACCCCTCGGAGTTCCTCAGCATCTACACCATCGCGGTGCAGGCTGCCGGGGGACGCGACGAGAAGATCCTAGACAACTATTTCCCGCTTGTGCTTAAGCCAAACGTCAGGTCTTGGCTTATGCACTTGCCGGAGAACTCCATCTCTTCATGGGCGGATTTGTGCCACCAGTTTGTTGGCGCCTTCACGGGCGGCCACAAACCCCACGGCCAAGAGAGCGATCTCCACATCCTTGCCCAGAAGGAGGGAGAGTCCCTGCGCAAATATATCCAAAGGTTCAGCTGCGTGCAACACAACATTCCCGATGTCCACCCTGCCGCGGTTATCAGCGCGTTCCACCAGAACGTGCGTAACCGTCGGATGAGGGAGGAGATGGCCATGACCAAGATCCGGGACGTCAGCGAGCTTTACGCTCTGGCTGACAAATGTGCACGTGCTGAAGAGGGCAGGAGACTCCCCGGAGAGGATACAGGCGCAGGAGGAAGCGACAGCGAGGATGCCGCACCGGCAAGGAAAAACCGGCGACGGAACACGAAGAAGAAGAGCAAAGAAGTACTTGTTGTCGAGAAGTCCGGCAAGGAGGCTCCCGCCAAGAAGACACAGGCTGGTGGCTCCGGCAAGGAGCCTGCCCCTGTAGCGGCAGCCGACAAGCAGGACAGCTCCGACAAGCAGTACTGCAAGATCCACCATACCAAGGGCCACGATCTCCAGAACTGCAAGAGGGTAGAGTACCTCGTAGAACAGCAGAAGGCTTAATACGAGCGACGCAACAAGGAGAAGGCCCAAGGAGGCGGAGGAGAGCCAAGCAAGAAGCGGCCGTTCAATGCCGGGGAGGACGCCGCGGCAAGGCCAAGCAACGGCAAGGTGACAGACCTCCCCGGGGCCGCGACAAGGATGAGGACGAAGACGACGATGAGGATATGGAAGATGGAGACAACAGCGAGCAGGAGTTCCAGAAGGCCACAGAAATTTTGTGCATCGATGGAGGGGCTTCTCTGCACACTTCCCACCGCCAACTCAAGCAGTGGGTGCGGGAAGTGAATGCAGCAGAGCCACCCGTCGAATTGCGCAGGCTACTGAAATGGTCCGGCACGCCCATCATCTTCGACCTTGAGGACCACCCTGACCGCACAACTGCGGTCGGGTGCTTGCCGATGTTGTTTTCGCCAACTATCCGCAACCTCAAGGTCACCAAGATGTTGGTTGATGGCGGGGCCGGCCTCAACTTGATCTCCTCTGCTGTGATCAAGAAGCTACAGATCCCCGACAGCGAGCTCGAGGAGACCGGGACGTTCCAAGGAATCAACCCGGGAAGGAGCAAGCCGAAGGGGAAGATCACGCTGCCAGTGACCTTTGGCGGAGAGCTTAACTTCAGGATGGAGAGGATCACGTTCGACGTCGCTGATATCCCATTGCCATATAATGGGATACTTGGCCGTCCTGCGCTCGCCAAGTTCATGGCAGCTTCCCACTATGCCTACAACATGCTCAAGATGCCGGGGCCGATAAGCGTCATCTCTATCCCCGGCGACAAGAAGGATGTGCTTATCTGTGCCGACAAGATCTACCGGGATGCAGCAGACGCGGCAGACAGCAAGACACTTGCCGCTGAAGCTCCCGGGGGGAAGACCAAGACCAAGTCCGGCAAGAGCTCTCGGGCCCACTCCGGCAAGCGCACCTCTTCAGAGTGCTGCGCTGCCGTCGAGGACGCACCATCGAGATCCACCGGCAAGTGTAAGAAAGGAATGGTAGCTCCACCGGCAACCAAGAAGGTGTCCGCCAACGAGGACGGCACTGGTGGTACCTTCACCATCAGTGCTACACTCGACCCCAAATAGGAAAGCGCGCTCGTTGCCTTCCTGCGGGCGAATGTCGACGTGTTTGCATGGCAACCGTCTGACATCCCCGGCGTTCCCAGGAAGGTAATTGAGCACAAGCTTGCTTTTTGTCCTCAAGCGTGGCCCGTCAAGCAGAAGGTCAGGAAGCAAGCTGTGGAGCGCCAAGAGTTCATTGCCGAAGAGATAAAGAAGTTGGAAGCAGCAGGCCTGGTTAGAGGCGTACTCCATCCCACGTGGTTCGCTAATCCAGTTGTCGTGCGAAAGGCTAATGGGAAATGGAGACTTTGTATAGACTTCACGGATGTGAATAAAGCTTGTCCCAAGGATCCTTTCCCCTTGCCGCGCATCGACCAGATCGTTGACTCCACGGCTGGATGTGAGTTGCTTTCATTTCTCGATGCATACTCAGGCTACCACCAGATATTCATGGCTGAGGAAGACGAGGAGAAGACTGCATTCATTACTCCATGTGGCACATACTGCTTCATACACATGCCTTTTGGATTGAAGAATGCAGACTCAACATTTCCAAGGGTGGTGCACACTGCTTTTGAGCCACAAATACACAGAAATGTAGAAGCCTACATGGATGATATATTTGTCAAGAGCAAGAGCAAGGACACCCTGATCCAAGACTTAGGAGAAACCTTTGAGAATATGCGCAAGATACAACTCAAGTTGAATCCCGAGAAGTGCGTCTTCAGAGTCCCCTCCGGCAAGCTTCTCGGTTTCTTTGTGTCCCAGAGGGGGATTGAAGCCAACCCCGACAAGATAAAAGCCATCGAGCAGATTGAAGCCCCGAAGCGCGTCAAGGATGTAAGAAGACTTGCTGGCTGTGTGGCTACCCTCAGCAGGTTCATTTCAAAGTCTGCAGAACGCGCCCTACCTTTCTTCAAAATCTTGAAAAAGGCAGGTCCTATGAAATGGACTCCGGAAGCGGAGGCAGCGCTGCAAGACTTGAAGGGATACCTGTCCTCCACTCCAATACTTGTCGCACCTAGACCACAAGAGAAGTTGCTGCTATACTTAACAGCAACCAATCAAGTGGTTAGTGCAGCGTTAGTAGCGGAGAGGGAGGCGGATGAGGAACCCACGTCACCGGCAAGCGCATCCAGCGACAAGCAGGGGGCTTCCCCGACAAGCTCTGGCCCCGACAAGGACGAGTCTGCGCAGGAACAAGGAGAAGTGCGAAGGAAGATGGTGCAGCGCCCAGTTTATTTTGTGAGTTCCCTCTTGCAGGGGGCTAGATCAAGATACTCTGGGGTGCAAAAATTGCTTTTCGGCCTCCTCATGGCCTCGAGAAAGCTGTGCCATTACTTCCAAGCACACGAGATAACAGTGGTCACTCGCTTTCCGTTGAAGAGGATATTGCAAAATCCAGAAGCAACAGGGAGGATCGTCGAGTGGGCACTAGAGCTGTCGAGCTTTGGTCTCAAGTTCGAGAGTACTTCAGCTATACAGAGCAGAGCTTTGGCAGAGTTTATAGCAGAATGGACCCCAACACCAGATGAAGAAGTTCCAGAGACAAGCACCCCCGTCCAAGAAACAAGCAAAGAGTGGATAATGTACTTTGATGGTGCTTTCTCGCTGCAAGGCGCCGGTGCTGGCGTGGTACTCATAGCGCCCACCGGAGAGCACCTCAAGTATGTTGTCCAAATGCACTTTCCCAAGGAGAAAGCGACAAACAATACTGCTGAGTAGGAAGGTTTGCTTGCCGGCCTCAGGATTGCGGCCGAACTTGGGATCAAGAAGTTGATTGTGCGGGGAGATTCACAATTGGTGGTCCGACAAGTAAACAATAGTTACCAGAGCCCTCTGATGGAAGCTTATGTCGATGAAGTGAGGAAGCTTGAAGAGCACTTTGAAGGCCTACAGATGGAGCACGTCCCACGAGCTCAAAATGATGTTGCAGATGGCCTCTCAAAGTGTGCCGCAATGAAGTTACCTGTGGAACCAGGGACCTTCGTGCTCAAGCTAGCTCAGCCATCCGTTACACCATCAGTCGGGCAAAGAAAGAAGAGGAAGTTGGTCTCCGGCGACTACTTGCCAGCGGATCTTCCTGAAGCCGCCGCCAAGGTCCCCAAGATCAACAACCAAGATTCTGAGGAACAGTCTGCTCCTGCGGACCCAAGGGTCTGTAAAGTTGAAGCAGGCGTTCCCGACAAGCCTTGCCCCGGCAGGCTTGCCGGAGAACCCTCAGCTCCGGCAGAGCCACAGGTTCTTGCCGTAGAAGCTGAGGTTCCCGCAGCAGCACTAATGCCTTTAGTCCTTGTTGTTGAGCCCCAGGCTCCAGCATGGGCACAGCAAATCGTCCGTTTTCTTCAAACTGGAGAACTTCCCGAAGAACCAGAAGAGATAGAAAGAATAACCAGGCAGTCAAGTATGTACCAGTTCGTCGACAACGAGCTGTACAGAAGAAGACTCAACGGTGTCAGGTTGAAGTGCATTTCCAGGGAAGATGGACAGAAGCTGTTGGCAGAGATACATGGAGGCATATGCGGCCACCACATTGGCGCAAGGGCACTTGCCGGGAAGGCGTTCCGACAAGGGTTCTTTTGGCCAGAAGCCCTCCAAGATGCAACTGCACAAGTAACCAAGTGTGAAGCATGCCAGTTCCATGCTAAGAAAATTCGCCAGCCAGCTCAAGCTCTCCAGACGATCCCTTTGTCCTGGCCCTTGTCGGTCTGGGGGCTCGATATCCTCGGCCCTTTTCCCCGTGCTGTCGGGGGCTTTGAGTACTTGTACGTTGCAATCGACAAGTTCACAAAGTGGCCAGAAGTGGAACCAGTGAGGAAGGTGACAGCACAGTCAGCAGTCAGGTTCTTCAGGTCAATTGTTTGCCGTTTCGGAATCCCTAACAGGATCATCACCGACAACGGCACATGGTCACAAGCCGCACCTTCATGCAGTACGTCCAAGACCTTGGCGCCAAGGTCTTCTTTCCTTCAGTTGCTCACCCAAGGAGCAATGGTCAAGCAGAAAGGGCAAATGCTGAAGTGCTGCACGGGCTCAAGACAAGAACCTTCGACAGGCTGCACAAGTGTGGAAGAAGCTGGATAGAGGAGTTGCCGGCGGCTCTTTGGTCAATCAGGACAACACCAAATCGAGCCACCGGACAGACATCCTTTGCTCTTGTCTATGGAGCAGAGGCAGTTCTCCCCACGGAACTCGTATACGGGTCTCCTCGAGTGCTCGCTTACGATGAGCTCGAGCAAGAGCAACTGCGGCAAGATGATGCATTGCTCCTCGAGGAGGAACGTCTCCAGGCTGCTGTACGAGCGGCTCGATACCAGCAAGCCTTGCGTCGCTATCATAGCCGCAAGGTCAAGGCCAGGAGTCTCGAGGAAGGAGACCTTGTTCTTTGGCGCGTTCAGTCCGCCAAGAATTCCAACAAGTTGACGCCGAAGTCGGAAGGCCCTTATCGGGTGAGACAAGTCACAAGGCCCGGCGCTGTCCGCCTTGAGACCGAAGAAGGCTTACCGGTGAGCAACTCCTGGAACATAGAGCATCTTCGCAAGTTTCACCCATAAGGCGCGGTTGCCGTGATCCGCTCCGGCAACCACCTTTTGTACAAGTCTTGCCGCTGTTGCATGCAAACCTTTGTACAAAGCCGGGCGCAGACCCCGTGCATCAGTAAAACTTTTGTGCTTCGCAATAATTGTCATTTCATGCCTTTCTTTTTAATTGCATGCATCATCTGACACCTTGTGCAGCACACAACCCCGGTAAGCAGTAACGAGCCGCAAGGCCCCATACCACTGTTTCCTCCTCTTTTCTTTCTTCTCTTAAGCAGAAAAAGTGTCCCTCGCGCACAAGTTTGCCGGGGGGGG
>LR738711.1:581355363-581687721 GCA_902687465.1 Secale cereale | reverse complement strand
GGGGGGGAGGAGATAGAGGTATGGACCAAGTGATGTTCAAGAAAGAGGAGTCTTGCCGGGAAGCAAACAACACATGAAAGCTAAGTTACCAAAGTTTGAGCATTCCAAATTTTTAAATCTCTTAGTTGTCTTCCTTGAACAACCGCACTTTGTATGGAAAACCTGTGCGCGGAGGAACCTACCCGTGGTTAGCCGCGCCCTTGCTTTGTTTCGAGCACGCTCAACGGCTTAAGTGAGCCGCGAGAAGTGTCGCGCCCTTATTTCGTTTTCGAGTTCGCTCAACAACTTAAGTGTGCTGCGACTAGCTACGGCGAGGTTTCCTGCCAGTGAGGGCATTGCTAGCAGGCTGCTAAGAGTCCAGTACTCAGCGCTCGCGGCAAGGGTCCCTTTGCCGGCGGGTTCCCTAAAAGCGTAGGGTGGAAAAACATACAAAGTGAAGGGACTAAAGCAAGGGAGATAACACTTCATCGATTACCTAAAATAAAAGTGTATATTACAGTGATAACTTGCCGCTGTTCTAACCAACTACTGCCTATGACTTAATTGACAGCGGCGAGGGAAGCAAGGTGCCTAGTCTCTTCGGTCTCCGTCGATCCTCTGGATCTTGCCCACCTTGGCGACGATGTGGGCAACTTGGGCCTTCAGCGCCTCTTGGTCAGCTTCGGGCGGCAAGGTGCGGAGGACGTTGACGAGGTTGATCCCCGGGTTGCGGTAGACAATCTTCGACAAGACCCGCTCCATGGTGCCCATGCAGAGCCGACGCGCCTCGTCGGCTAGCTGCACGGGGATCTTCTCCCGCAGCCGCGCAAGCGCCGGCGCCACTCCCCTGAAGAACAGATTCAGTCTGGCGCTGTGAGGGAGGTTCTCGTCGGGAGAATACACAAGGTGCTCCGCCCTCAACGCCATCATCTCCATATCGATGCTGGCGGCGGAGGCGACGAGCTCGTCAGTCCATTGCTCCACCGTCCGCGTGAAGTTGTTTTGTGAGACGGCGGCGCTCTCCAACAAGAGCCTCTCAGTGCGGAGCTCGTCCTTCAGCTTCGTCTCACGGTCCCGGGCGGCGTCGAGTGAGTCAGTAAGGGTGGAGACCTTCAGCTCCAGGTCAGCGATGGAGTCCCTGGCGTCGGTGAGCTCTTTGCCCTTCTCGGAGAGGCGGATTTGCAGCTCCGAGTTGGTGTGAGCGTCCTTCTCCCGCGCCACGTTGAGCGTGGTGACCCTGTCTTCACTCGCCTTCAAGAACAGCTCCAGCTGCGCCACCCTGGCCTCCAGATTCTTCTTAGCAGTCTCCGCAGCAGCGGCGGCGTCTCTCGCCTCTTGCAGAGCCGCACCGATGGATTGCTCCCGGGCGGTGAGGTCGTCCTCGTGGCTGTCGAGGTCGACCTTCCGCTGGTTGAGCGCTCCCTCCGCCGAGACAGCTCCTCGGCGGCCAGTCGCTGCTGCTCTTCCACCTCGGCCTTCTCAAGGAGGAAGGCTTGGTGCGCCCCGGCAAGCTCTTCGCGCTCCTCCGCCAAGTTCCGGAGGGCCGCCTGATTGGCGGCACGGAGCTCCTCGGCGCGCTTCTCCAGGTCAGCACCAGCCTTGGCAGCCAGGGCCTCCCGAGACTCCAACTTCGCCTGCCTGGCCCGGTACAAGGCCAGGAGCCGACGAAGGAGTCTCTCCTCTTCGGGCTCGTCGCTGCTGCCGGGCGCATCAACAACCTTCAGCCCGGCGGAGGCGAGAACCTCTCCATCGAAGGTCTCTCCCTCCGCGGGTGCCCTAGACGAGGACGCCCACGGGACTTGGATGAAGACCCCGTTGGCGGCCTCCAGCTAGACACCCGACCGGTCCGCGGGGACAGAGGGGTCGGCGGCCGGTGCTGCGTCCGGCGCTCCTGCGGCCTCTGGGCCAGCAGTGCGGTCGCCGGTCCCTTCCCCGGCCGCGGCGTCGGCGGTCGGGGCGGTCTCCTCGACGGCCGGCTCGTCGGCTCCAGCCATTCCCTCGGCAGTAGTAGCGTTGCCACCGACGCCATGCACGCCCTCCTCGGCGGTGGTCTCCGTCTCCATCAGCTCCGGGGCGGGAGGATCTAGTAGAAGAAAAAGAAAAGAAAGATTGTCAAGCAAATATCCAAAAAGGCGAACCCAAGAAGAAGAAATTACAAGGTTTACCTTCGCGAGCTTCTTCGACGACGGGGTCCCTCGCCGTGGAATTCTCCCTTGGCGGTGGAGTAGTAGCCCTTGCTGGCGGAGGGCCGCTTGCGCCCTCCCTTGGCGGGGTGCTCACCCTCGTCGGTCTGCTCGCCCTTGGCGGGGTACTCGCCCTTGGCGGAGTACCCACCCTTGTCGGAGCACTGTCCCTCGCCGGGGAGCTCATCCTTGGCGGGGATGGTGGAGCAAGCGGCTCGTCGGGGGCGACCTCCTGGTGCTCCTACGGCTGGGGCTCCACTTCTGCACAAGACAACAAAATATCAGTAAGGATAACAACCTCAGGCGCGCCCGCTAAACAGAAAAGTGAATACCAGACTTACGCTGGAGGCTGCGCTGAGGGCTGCTTCCCGGAGCGGCAGGCTGGTCCGGCAAGTTTGTCGCTGGTGCGTCCTCCGTCGCTGCGGCAGGCTCGTCGTCCTCAGTGTTGACCACAGGGATCTTGGCCCTCTTCGCCATCCGCTGGGTCAAGGTCCTGGAAGCCAAACAAGATCAGAATTAGAACCAAGCAAGAGAAATCAAGACAAAATCAAGGGGAATAAGAATTGCAAGTACTTACTCTTCCTCCTCTTCGTCGGAGCTGAGGACGGAGAAGTCAAACCCCGCCTCGTATGCTCCAGCGCGAGGAGCTGGAGGAGAAGGCTCCCTCGGGCGCTTGGCGGGCTCCGAGGCTATGGGCTATGAAGACCCAGCACCGGTCGTCGCCGAGGACCGAGGGGCAGAAGGGGCACCAGAGCCACTCCGCGAAGATTCTCCTCCGCTTGTCGCTCGGGCTCGGGGCACCTCCTTAACGACCTTGCTCGTCGTGGTGGCGCGCGTCGCCCGACGCGTCGGCTGTTGTCGGGGCGCCTGTGGCCTCGTCGTCTCGGCGGCCTTGCGGAGGCGCTTCTTCTGTTGTTGTGGAGGGCTTGGTGGCGGCGAAGAATTCTCCGAGGATGAGGAGGCGTCGTCGTCAAGATTCAGAGAACCACCAGAATCTTCATCGGAATCTCCGGACTCGGCGTCCTCCTCCTCCTCGGCGGGCCCGCTGGACTCAGTACCCTGCCCTGCAGCCTCGCCCGCCCCGGCAGGCTTCCCGGTAGGCTCTCCGGCAAACTCATCGGGCGCGAGCTTCAGCAACTTGAGGATTTCCTCCTCCTCAGCCTGGCTCACCGCGTCCGCCGCCTCTGCTTCCTCCACGGTATATCCGAATTCGCCCGCAGCCGCAGCTGCGGCGGCCTCCTCCATTCTGGAGGCAATGAATGCTACATCCCGATCGGTGGTCTCCCAGGTGAGGCCCTTCTTCTCCTCGGCGTTGCGGGGCTTCTCGACCAAGTTGTCGAAGAAGGCTTGCACGGTCTCCGCTGAAGGCACCAGCCAAGTGGGGACGACCCCGTGGTAGTCGCACTCGGGCATCACCGCGCGTATGGCACTCAGGGAGGTGTTGTTGCATAACGGCACCACTCCCACCGACGGCTTGAACCACTCTGGGTGCTTGGAGTCATGCTTAAACAGTTCCTGGACCATCCCCTTCAGCTCCAGGACGGTGAAATTGTAGTTCAGCCCGGGGCGCAGCCTCATGCGGTCTGCCGCGTTGCCAAACTCCCAAGCAGGTCTCTTTCTTTCCTGCAGAGGGGCAATGCGGCGACGGAGGAAATCGGCCCCAACTTCGCCCACAGTCAGATTGGCGGCCCGGAGACGAAGAATCCTAATGAGGGCAATCTCCAACTTGTCGTCCTCCGGGGCCAATTCGCTCCAATCCTTGCCGCGCACTATTAGAGTTTTGCGCGGCGAGGTAAACGGCTCAGGCTTCTCTTCCAAGACCCAGCACCAATCCGCCCTCCACTCCTCCCACTTGCCGTGAAGCTACCCTTTCAAGTACGCATCTTTCTTGTTCAACCTAAAGATCCAGGAGATGCCACCGGAGAGTGGGGATCCGGACTCTACTCTAGGCGTGAAGAAGTGGCGGAAGAGAGCTACATTTGGGTGGACCCCTACGTAGTTTTCGCACAGATGTGCGAAAACGGCCAAGGTGAGGACGGCGTTGGGAGTGAATCTAGGAGGTGGAGGCCGTACGTATTCATCACATCACAAAAGAACTCCGAGAACGGAGGGCACAGACCACAGTGGAAGAATGCGACAAAGTAAAAGTACCCGCCGGGGAACATGTCGATGGCGACGGCGGGAAGGACTCTGGTGCGGGGATGAGCCTTCGTCTCCCTCGCCCAGAACAAGTAATACTTGTCCCGCAGCTCCCTCGCGCCGAGCCTCGGCAGGAAGACCACCCTCTTTCTCCGCATGGCTGCTAACTTCGCCGCCTGCTCGGACTTCTCCTTCTAAGCCTTGTCGCCCTTCGCTTTGTCGCTCTTCGGAGCCATGGCGGGGGCGGCAAGGAGGGAGTCTAGGAGGTCGCCGGCGCAGTGGGTGTTGGATGCGGCGAAAGGGGTGGAGCTCGGCTCTCCGTCGACCTTTGCGGGAGCAGGGGGCGACGGGGGTTTCTGGAGATTGAAGACACAATGAAGGCAATGGAGGGAAACTACCCCTGCTTCCTCTGCTTTTAAGGGGGAAGTGGGGGACATTCCGCATTTCCCATTAAAGAACAGGCCACGATCTCTCCCACGACGCCGCAATCGACGCGTGCCGTTAGGGAGGGATGCGCCGGATGCGGAGATGGATACGGCTTGCCGTGGGCCGCGTGTGCCCGTGCACTGTCTTGGGCCTGGCCCAACAGCGCTCGGCACCGTGTGTGGCCCAGGCCCGGGGGCTCCTGTCGGTGTACTAAGATAGGGGTACCTTAGTACCCCAACTTGTGCACGGGCAGTAGCAACTTCCCGTGGCAGGGCTTACCACGCGCTCGCCAAGGTCCGCTCTGGTCCCTATGAAGCCATTCAAGAACAAAGTATTTAGGTTAAGAGACAAGACCCCGGCAAGAGGAGCTTGCCGGGAAGGCCGTACCAGGTTCAAGGACATCTTTTCAGCACAAGACCCTGGCAAGAGGTGCTTGCCAGGAAGGCCAAGAAAACGGCATCTGAAGAGGAGATATCGCGGCGCATCGTGCGCCCCGGCAGGACCCGGAGAGCGGCAAGCTTCCGGGCCCGGCAAGATAGAGATCCCGGCAAGGTGCTTGCCGGGGGAGACTTACACTGTGTGCCTGCGCTCCAGCTCGTCTGTCCACGCGTCGCCCTGGGACCCTTCCAGGGGTGCGTGTCAGACTGCTGTGCAGCCTGGGGTACATGGTGGCAAGCCGCGGTGACGAAGCTACCACTGTGGCGAACGGAGACGCATGGGCGGACGCTTTTGGGGTCGACGGTGACGGGCATTCAATGCCTTTGTCCCCCACTGTCAAAGTTAGGTGAAGACCATTGTTCATACACTGTTCACGCACTGTTACAACTACCACCAAAGTTACATTTTTACCCTTCTCTACGTTGACACCTGTCGGTGACCCCTTTGAGCTATAAAAGGAGGCCCATGCACAACGTAGAGGGGGTTCGATCCTAGAAACGCACACACTCCCTCGCTCGGTGCAGCTAGTACTGTAGATCTTCAAGCTCCCGAGCTCAAGAACATAATACAACCGAAAGCAGGAGTAGGGTTTTACGCGTCCGCGCGGCCCGAACCTGGGTAAACTGCCCGCGTGTGCTCCTCGATCTGCTCTCCGTGCTTCCTCCGCTCCCTTACCGCAACGTAGAAGGGGCTCCGGTCCCATAGGTGTTCGTGGGAGGACAGTTTCCCTCGACATTAACCATCAACACTTGATGCTCCTTTTTGATTTCTACCTCCGCTGCTTTGAGCATTGGGAAGAGCTCGGGAATTGTCTTCTGCATCCCTTGCATATTATAGTTCATCATGAAGCCTTTATAGCTTGGTGGCCACGATTGAAGAACTCTATCAATAGCACGATCTTCATCAACTTTGCATCCAAGTTGATTCATATGATTGTAGTACCCAGAAATTATGAGTAAGTGTTCACTAATAGAACTGTTCTCCTCCATCTTGCGGCTATAGAACTTATTGGAGACTTTGTATCTCTAAATTCGGGCATTTTCTTGAAATATTAACTTCAACTCTTGCAACATCTCATATGCTCCATGACGTTCAAAACATCTTTGAAGTCACGATTCTAAGCCGTAAAGCATGGCACACTGAACTATTGAGTAGTCATCAGAATGAGCTTGCTAGGCGTTCATAACGTCCGGAGTTGCTCCTGCAACAGGCCTATCACCTAGCGGTGCTTCAAGGACATAATTCTTCTATGCAGCAATGAGGATAATCCTCAAGTTACGGACCCAGTTCGTGTAGTTGCTACCATAATCTTTCAACTTAGCTTTCTCTAGGAACGCATTAAAATTCAAGGGAACGGCAGCACGGGCCATTGATCTACAACAACATAGATATGCAAAAACTATCAGGACTAAGTTCATGATAAATTAATGGTCAATTAATAATATTACTAAAGAACTCCCACTTAGATAGACATTCCTCTAGTCAACTAAATGATCACGTGATCCAAATCAACTAAACCATGTTCGATCATCATGTTAGATGGAGTAGTTTCCAATGGTGAACATCTTATGCTGATCATATGTATTATATGATTCACACTCAACCTTTCGGTCTCCAGTGTTCTGAGGCCATGTCTGTACATGCTAGGCTCGTCAAGTTTAACCCGAGTATTCTTCATGTGCAAAACTGTCTTACACCCGTTGTATTTGAACGTAGAGCTTATCACACCCGATCATCACGTCGTGTCTTGGTACGACGAACTTCCGCAACGGTGCATACTCAGGTAGAACACTTGTACCTTGAAATTTTGTAAGGGATCATCTTATAATGCTACCGCCGTACTAAGCAAAATAAGAAGCATAATAACATAAACATCACATGCAATCAAAATATGTGACATGATATGGCCATCATTATCTTGTGCTTTTGAAATCCATCTCCAAAGCATCGTCATGATCTCCATCGTCACCGGCTTGACACCATGATCTTCATCATAGCGTCGTGGTCTTCTCGCCAACTATTGCTACTACTACTATTGCTAACTCATAGTCATAAAGTAAAGCAATTACATGGCCTTCGCAATTCATATAATAAAGAGACAACCATAAGGCTCCTGCTGGTTGCCGATAATTTACAAAACATGATCATCTCATACAATAACGTATAACTCATCACGTCTTGACCATATCACATCACAACATGCCCTACAAAAACAAGTTAGACGTCCTCTACTTTGTTGTTGCAAGTTTTACGTGGCTGCTACGGGCTTAGCAAGAACCATTCTTACCTACGCATACAAAACCACAACAATTTTTTGTCAAGTGTGTTGTTTTAACCTTCACAAGGACCAGGCATAGTCACACTCGATTCAACTAAAGTGAGAGAGACAGACACCCGTCAGTCACCTTTAAGCAACGAGTGCTCGTAACGGTGAAACAAGTCTCGCGTAAGGATACACGTAATCTCGGTCCGGGCCGCTTCATCTCACAATAGCACCGAATCAAATTATGACATGCTGGTAAGCAGTATGACTATTATAGCCAACAACTCATTGAGTTATACTCGTGCATATCATCTACCCATAGACCTGGCTCATGATGCCACCGTTGGGGAACGTAGTATTTCAAAAAAATTGCTACGATCATGCAAGATCTATCTAGGAGAAGCATAGCAATGAGCGGGGAGAGTGTGTCCACGTACCCTCGTAGACCGAAAGCGGAATCGTTTAGTAACGCGGTTGATGTAGTTGAACGTCTTCGCGATCCAACCGATCAAGCACCAAACGCATGGCACCTCCACGATATGCACACGTTCAGCTCGGTGACATCCCTCGAACTCTAGATCCAGCTGAGGCCGAGGGAGAGTTGTGTCATCACGACGGCGTGGTGACGGAGTTGATGAAGTTACCGACACAGGGCTTCGCCTATGCACTGCGAAAATATGACCGAGGTGTGTGACAGTGGAGGGGGGCACCGCACACGGCTAAAGCTGATGTTAACTTGTGTGTCTAGGGTGCCCCCTGCCCTTATATATAAAGGAGCAAGGGGAGGAGCCAGCCGGCCCTAGGAGGAGGCGCACCAAGGAAGAGTCCTACTCCTACACTGAGTAGGACTCACCTTTCCTAGTAGGAGTAGGAGAAGAAGGGAAGGGATGGGAAGAGGAGAAGGAAGGAGGGGGCGTCGCACCTCCCCCTAGTCCAATTCGGACTAGGCTTTGGGGGCGCGCGGCCTAGCCCCTCTCTCTCCCCCCTAAAGCCCAACAAGGCCCATGTACTCCCTGGGGAGTTCCGATACCCCTAATGTACTCCGGTTTTATCTGAAACTCCTCCGGAACACTTCCGGTGTCCGAATATAGTCGTCCAATATATCAATCTTTACTTCTCGACCATTTTGAGACTCCTCGTCATGTCTGTGGTCACATAAGGGACTCCAAACTACCGTCGGTTCATCAAAACACAAAAACTCATAATACAGATCGTCATCGAACATTAAGCGTGCGGACCCTATGGGTTCGAGAACTACGTAGACATGACCGATACACATCTCCGGTCAATAACCAATAGCGGAACCTGGATGTTCTTATTGGCTCCTACATATTCTATGAAGATCTTTATCGGTAAAACCGCATAACAACATACGTTGTTACCTTTGTCATCGGTATGTTACTTGCCCGAGATTCGATCGTCGGTATCATCATACCTAGTTCAATCTCGTCACCCGCAAGTCTCTTTACTTGTTCTGAATACATCATCTCGTGACTAACTCATTAGTCGTTTGCTTGCAAGGCTTATTATGATGCGTATTACCGAGAGGGCCCAGAGATACCTCTCCGACACTCGGAGTGACAAATCCTATTCTCGATCTATGCCAACACCACAAACACCTTCGGAGACACCTGTAGAGCATCTTTATAATCATCCGGTTACATTGTGACATTTGATATCACACAAGGTGTTCCTACGGTATTCTGGAGTTGCATTATCTCATAGTTAGAGGAACATGTATAGGTCATGAAGAAAGCAATAGCAGTAAAACTAAACAATCATAGTGCTAAGCTAACGGATGGGTCTTGTCCATCACATCATTCTTATAATGATGTGATCCCGTTGATCAAATGACAACACATGTCTATGGTTAGGAAACATAACCATCTTTGATTAACGAGCTAGTCTAGTAGAGGCATACTAGGGACATTCTGTTTTGTCCATGTATTCATAGATGTATCAACTTTCCGGTTAATACAATTGTAGCATGAATAAAATACATTTATCATGATATAAGGAAATATAAATAACAACTTTATTATTGCCTCTAGGGAATATTTCCTTCAGTCTCCCACTTGCACTAGAGTCAATAATCTAGATTACATAGTAATGATTCTAACACCCATGGAGTCTTGGTGTTGATCATGTTTTGCTCGTGGAAGAGGTTTAGTCAACGGGTCTGCGACATTCAGATCTGTATGTATCTTGCAAATTTCTATGTCTCCCTCCTTGACTTGATCGCGGATGGAATTGAAGCGTCTCTTGATGTGCTTGATTCTCTTGTGAAAGTTGGATTCCTTCGCCAACGCTATTGCTCCAGTGTTTCAAAAAATATTTTCATTAGACCTGATGCACCAGGTATTACACCTAGATCGTATATGAACTCATTCATCCAGACTCCTTCATTAGCTGCTTTCGAAGCAGCTATGTACTACGCTTCACACGTAGATCCCGCCAAGAGGCTCTGCTTGGAACTGCACCAACTAACAGCTCCACCGTTCAACAAAAATACATATCCGGTTTGTGACTTAGAGTCATCTGGATCAGTGTCAAAGCTTGAATCGACGTAACCATTTACGACAAGCTCCTTGTCACCTCCATAAACAAGAAACATATCATTTGTCCTTTTCAGGTAATTCAGGATGTTCTTGACGGCTGTCCAGTGATCCACTCCTGGATTACTTTGGTACCTCCCTACTAAACTTATAGCAAGGCACACATCAGGTCTGGTACACAGCACTGCATACATGATAGATCCAATGGCTGAGGCATAGGGAATGACTTTCATTTTCTCTCTATCTTGTACAGCGGTCGGGCATTGAGTCTTACTCAAATTTACACCTTGTAACACAGGCATACTAGGGACATTATGTTTTGTCCATGTATTCACACATGTATCAAGTTTCCCATTAATACAATTCTAGCATGAATAAAATACATTTATCATGATGTAAGGAAATATAAATAACAACTTTATTATTGCCTCTAGGGTATTTGTCCTTCATATGTATGATCTATTAGTGTGAAGAAAATAAGATTTATACGAGCTTGTGATATGGAAGAAATAAAAGAGACAGACTGCAAAATAAAGACCATTATCACAAGTGAAAATAAGATTTATACAATCTTTTGTATTAAGATTTTTTGCATCCAACCATAAAACACATGACAACCTCTGCTTCCCTCTGCAAAGGGCCTAGCTTTTACCTTTATCTCTTATCCTCATAAAAATATTCATGGTGATCATCACCTTTCCTTTCTACTTTTATCCTTTGGCAAGCACAATATGTTGGAGCTAGATCTAGATATATATACCCATGTGGATGTAGAGATCCATGAACCATTATTGTTGACATTACCCTTGAGGTAAATCGTTGGGAGGCGAAACTATAATCCCCTAAATTTCTCTGTGTTCGGTTGAAACTTCGAACTCATAGCGTGAGTGTCAGCAATTGTGAAAGACAAAATGATAGTTGAGTATGTGGACTTGTTGAAAAGCTCTTACCTTTGACTCTTTCTGATGTATGATAATTGCAATTGCTTCAATGACTAAGATCATAGTTTGTTGGCTATCAATAAACTTTCTGATTCATACTTTACCTTGTGAATGAAATGTTACTTTTACATAAGAACGTATATGACAAAGTTATGTTGTTGTCCTGAAGATGATCATGACACCCACATGTCCATATTTTATTTTTATCAACACCTCTATCTCTAAACATGTGGACATATTTTTTGATATCGGCTTTTCGCTTGAGGACAAGCAAGGTCTAAGCTTGGGGGAGTTGATACGTCCATATGCATCCTGCTTTTTTGTTGATATTTATTTCATTATGGGTTGTTACTACACATTATGTCACAATACTTATGTCGTTCCTCTCTTATTTTACAAGGTTTACATAAAGAGGGGGAATGTCCGGCACCAGGAATTCTGGACTAGAAAGGTAGCAAATCTGAGATACCTATTCTACACAACTCCAAAAGTCCTGAAACTTCACAGAGAATATTTTTGGAATATATAAAAAATATTAGGAAAAAGAAAAACCAGAGGAGGGCCACCACCCAGCCACAAGGGTGGGGCGCGTCCTACCCCCCTTTGCGGGCGCCCCCTACCTTGTGGGCCACCTGGCAGGCCTCCGACTCCCATCTTCTGCTATATCAACGTGTTTTGACCTGGAAAAATAATAAGGGGGTTTTCGGGATGAAGCGCTGCCATCTCGAGGTGGAACCGAGGCAAAACTAATCTAGAGCTCCGGCAGGGCTGTTCTGCCGGGAATACTTCCCTCCGGGAGGGTGAAATCTATTCCATCGTCATCACGAATGCTCCTCTCACCGAGAGGGGGTCAATCTTCATCAACATCTTCACCAGCACCATCTCCTCTCAAAACCTGTTCATCTCTTGTATCAGATCTTTGTCTCAAAACCTCAGATTGGTACATGTGGGTTGCTAGTAGTGTTGATTACTCTTTGTAGTTGATGCTAGTTGAATTATTTGGTGGAAGATCGTATGTTCAGATCCTTATTGCTATTCAATACACCTCTGATCATGAACATGAACATGCTTTGTGAGTATTTACTTTTGTTCCTGAGGACATGGGAGAAGTCTTGTTATAAGTAATCACGTGAATTTGGTATTCGTTCGATATTTTGATGAGATGCATGTTGTCTTTCCTCTAATGGTGTTATGTGAACATTGACTACATGACACTTCACCATTATTTGGTCCTAGAGAAAGGCATTGGGAATTAATAAGTAGATGATGGGTTGCTAGAGTGACAGAAGCTTAAACCCCAGTTTATGTGTTGCTTCGTAAGGGGTTGATTTGGATCCCTATGTTTCATGCTATGGTTAGATTTATCTTAGTACTTCTTTTGTAGTTGCGGATGCTTGCGAGAGTGGTTAATCATAAGTCGGAGGCTTGTCCAAGGGACAGCACCCAAGCACCGGTCTACCCACATATTAAATTATCAAAGTACCGAACGCAAATCATATGAGCAAAAACTAGCTTGACAGTAATTCCCATGTGTCCTCGGGAGCACTTTGCTTTATATAAGAGTATGTCCAGGCTTGTCCTTTTGCTACAAAAAGGATTGGGCCACCTAGCTGCACCTTGTTTACTTTTGTTACGCGTTACGCGTTACGAATTATATTATCACAAAACTATATATTACCGATAATTTTAGTGCTTGCAGAGAAAACCTTGCTGAAAACCGTTTGTCCTTTCCTTCTGCTCCTCGTTGGGTTTGACACTCTTACTTGTTGAAAGGACTATGATAGATCCCCTACACTTGTGGGTCATCAGCCAACTACTTGCTGGCCTGTCAACACTGCCCCAAAACCACTCCTCCTCTCCTGCCTATTCCCCACCTTTCCATCCCTTAGCCCGCATCAACGTCCCCTTGTTCGCGGGAAAGCCATGGTGCGCCGCAAGATCACGTACTACAAGATGCTGACACCGGAGCACCGCACAGAAATCATGGCGGCAGTCGGCGCCATAGACCTCCATTCCCAAGCTCGCTTTGTGGTGGGCCAATCCCGAGTTCCCTGGAGCCAAGCTCCGAGGAGGAGGAAGCCGATCCAATGTTCATGGCGGAGGTGGCGGCGCAGAAGGCCCCCGATGCATATGAGACGATGGGCGTCATCTTCTTGCCAGCCTCCGGCTCCCCCTTGTTGCAGGCGGACCAGCGGTTCAACCTGGCGATCCTAAAGGAGGACTGGGAGGCGGAGCCTCAACTCGAGGCAGAGCACGTGTATGCCGCTGCCATCGAGGCCCTCCTGCAGGCGAAACTAGATGTCGTGGATGTGAACCAGGCGGCGGAGGCTCTACTTGACGCAGAGCGCGCAGATGCCGCTGCCATCAACGCCCTCCTGCAGGTGGAGCCAGACGTGCTGGACTTGAACCCGACGAAGGAGGCTCAACTCGACGCAAAGCGCGCGGATGCCTCTTCCATCGAGGCCCTCCTACGTGAGGAACCAAACATCATGGATGTGAACCGGGCGGTGCTCACATCCGTGAAGAGCGCCCGCATGCTCCATGTGAACGAGTAGCTGGAGGCCGAGGAGAACCACGGTGCGGAGACACATGTTGGTAGCTACGGCTGGTACGCGCCGGCAGCCAAAGATGATGAGGTTATCTCGTTTCGCGAGCAGTGATAGTTTTTCTTTATGTTGTTGTTTTTAGGGATCTTTTGTTGTGTAAAAACATATATTTAGGCAAGTCGCCAGACTTTCATCACTTTGGTGAGTCGACCATTTAAGGCGGTTGGATGGATATCCCATGTCTCCTAACCCTTCTTCTACCCCAACAGACCATCGCACGGGCCATACGGATCTTCCTCAACATGCGGCTGGATGAACATACTGTATGAACAGAAATTATGTGTAAGCGGTAGTATGGCTGAGTTTGGTCTGATCACATGCAGTAGCACGTGTCAGTGAGGGTGCGTTCCCTTGGTTGGGTTTGCGGCGTGCATGAGTGACTGTGTGATGGGCGGAGCGACCGCAACAGCCGTGCGCAAGTGTACCTCCTTTTCATTTTGAAAAACTTTAGGCAAGCTTGGTAAAAATGTGTGGCAAAGTATGGAAATGCAAGGCCTAGACCCAAACACAATACAAGTACGTACTACTTGTGTTAAAAAACAAAAGACGGGGTTTTCCTTCGCGGGATTGATCGATACAAATCCTCATTTGACGTGTCAAGTAATGCGTATTTTTTCTCCAACGCCCAAAGAGCTAACCATCTCACTCCTCATTGCTTGATGAATGCAGCGCCATGCAAACCAACCTTCTTACTTCTTCTTGCATGCAAGGGTATATTAATGTCCTTGGTTGCTAGTACAAGGAAAAGCCCATCAATTTTGCCTCGATTAGTGTTAGTGGCCTTTTGCAAATTGTAATTTTGATACTGGACTGGTATGCAAAAAAGGAGGTAGTAACATTGTGGTGACGTCGATGATATCTCAAACATTGTGGCTTTGGCGAAGTGCGTTTGACGGATCACACCATTGAGGGAGACCATGGTAAGTCGTTCGCAAGTGTCGCATGCAAGCTGAGACAACCACCTTCTTTGCATAAAGGAAGTTCGTTGAACCAAAGAAGGTGTAAATGTACTAGTACTACATAATAGCGTCATCCGTCCAACTTAGTGCGGTAAGGTGGTTTCTCAAACAAGACGATGCAGAAGCTTATTCAGCAAATAGTGAAATGATGGTTGCTTCGTCCATGCTTTGTGATTTGACGGATCACTGCTTTGTGATTTGTGATAGAAGGACAGGGAGTAGAATTTGTGCTATATACGTACTTTACATGCGTCCACATTTTGCTACACAATGTGGATGCCCTTAACCTTACCAATTAGTTCTTTTCCTATGTGCTATCTATACAAATCTCGATTATATTGAGCTAAAAAATTATATCAAGATTAGTAAAAAGGAGGTGATTTTGCCGCGCAGAAGGCATAGGAGGTTTGTTACTTTTAGAGGACGTTGGCCTGGAGGTTTGCTAACATGTGGTCCGACGTGTCAGTGATTTACCAAGCCGTTCCGCGTCGCACATTTGGCTGGCCACAGTGGTAGTACCTTAGAGCAAGTAAAATAGCGCTGAGTGAGTTGGCTATAAGAAATAAATTAGTATATTCTTGCTTAGTTGGAGGAAAGAAAAGTGGAGAGAGAAGGTAAGCAGGCTCTTGGTGAAGAGCCAGCTCTAGCACGTGCTCCTAGGCACTTTGTGAGAGTGAAAGGTGGGCCATATAATAAAAAAGTAGTACACTCTTCTAATCAACTATTGTAGTACATATTGGCTATAAGATGGGCTATAGATGACATGACAATGGCTTATAGCCAGTAGTTGGCTATACTATTACCCATGCTATTAGATAGTAACATGCACTCGGGAATAGCAAACATGATGATGTGGCAGAGAATTAAAGAAGAGAGAGGGGGTTAGAGTAACATATTAGGTAGACATTGTATCATGTTAAATGCTATACTACTTTGTGTCATGCATGGCAATAAATATTATCAAACTAGCAAGATGCCCGTGCATTGAACGAAACATAAAGATGCATTTATATGAGTAGTTTATCCTATGGGAGATAAGGATGAATTAGGGAAGGCCTTATATGCAAATGTGGAGAGGAGTGCGGGTATCTTTTGGAAAAATTGTCATAGTTTCCTTCCTATCCGTCAGATATAGATCGGACGGCCTATATTGCAAGATGGCAGGCACACCATCATCACCAACTCTACTTTTTATAAGAGTAGAGATAATAGTACTCTATGATACTATGCACTATGAAGGTAGTATCATACACTAGTATTATGCGAGTGATACTAGTATATGTTACTCCCCACTATGAGTAGCCTGAGGCGGAATAACGACAGAAGAAACACGTGGTTAACTAGAAGAAGATGAGGGAGAAGCGAATTAAGCAACGAGTGAAATGATGGTTGCTTTGTCCCTCCAACTTCTTTTTTTAGCATCACTTCGTTCCTCCAACTTAACTGCAGGAAAGGTGCGACTTTGTGATTTGACGCCTCATTGCTCATTAATACGCCGGCGCTACGACCGGGGTGCTTCACCCCGGCTGCTCTGCACTATTATTTCGGTATGGCACGTGGACCAGATTTCTTGATGTCGCACATGTCGGCGAAAGGGATTAGAACATTTATGAAAGCGAGCGCTCCACTCTTGTGACGGAGGAGTACACGAGACGGCAGCCCAGTGAACTGTAACTTGTGCTATAGTGTTAATGTAGTTTTGCTGTTTCGCATGATCCATCGGTACAAACCCGATTAAAGAGGCAAGGGCAGGATTTTTCTCGCGCGGTAGATGATAGTACTAGCCATACATTTCAAAGGAAATTTTAATGTAAGCAAACTGAATAATTATGTAACAATGCCAGATCTAGTAAAACTAAAAACACATATGATTTATTGTGTTAGAGTGTAGTACTAGTGATGTATTGCATATTTGTTAGATGTAACATGCGACAACGTGTAGAGATGCACTTTTGGAGGGCTTACAGAGAGAAATTGTGCATAAAGTGGATTCAAATATTTGTATTCGTCTTCATAACATTTGTAACTAATAATGTATCTACAATTTGTACTATAGATGTGGATGCTTGTTTGCTCTTACAAAACCAGTACAACAATAATGAGGTGGCGTGCGCCAATTTAGGCACTGGCACGTTTGCCTACTCGGCTCCACATAGAGAGTGAGAGAAGAGACAAATACACTGGCGGTCAGTGTATTTCAAGCGAAAAGTGTAATATGGTCAACGGACTTCAGAATACGCTCATTACGGTTACTATATACGTTTTGCGGTGATTATACGGTCACTTGCTTACCATTCTGCATCAGATTGCACTCTGTTGACCGACCAAATAGTCTGCATGGCACTATGTTGACAGGTTAAATTGACCATGTTCCTTGTGGGTCCCACCTATCATTCGCATAGGAAAAAAGTAAGATAAACGCAAATTTACGCAGGCACGACAAGACTCCAACCCGTGCGCGGTAGCCACCTGGTTGTGTATGTCTGTCAGGGCTTGATGTGTGCGCATGCACGTCTAGGTTGAGCCCTTGAGAGTGAGCGTGTGGTGTGTGCATGCATGCATGTGTGTGTGTGTGTGTGTGTGTGTGAGTCTAGCGTGCGTGCGTGACTGCGTGTGTACCGTGTACGTGTGAGTGTTGCGTGCATGCAGTTCGTGTGCATGCATGTGTTTGTGTGTGTCACTGTAGCATGCGTGCGTGGTTGCGTGTGTACGTGTGAGTGTTGCATGCATGCAGTTCGTGTGCATGCATGCGTGTGTGTACAATCACAACACCAGCTTGTGTTTGTTAAAATAGATAGCTCAGCATACCAATATAATGCCACGTCGTCCACTGTGCCCGCGGTCGTGACTTCGAACCACCGTCCAATATTTTTTAATCATTTCTTTTCATTCTTATACATGCCGACAGGTGGGCCCAATGGTAGTGACATAATGTGATGCAACACTAGAGGTGCCACGTGGAGCATTTAACTGAACAACTAGTCGTGTCTTGAACAAATACAGAGCTGTACGGTGAGCCCGTGACTGTATAATTACCACAAAACGTTAATGGTGACCGTAATGAGTGGATTCTGAAGTCCAATGTACGTATCATGCTTTTGCATCAAATACAATGATCGTCACTCTATATATCATGAGAGAAAGATGAAACATGCGTGATTGTGTTGCGTCGTACTTTTACAGGGCCTAGAGATAGTTTGTGTGCGTACATGAAAGGCGCGTAAAGGGGGTGTGTGCGAGGAGAGAGAGATGCTCTTCATTTCTCTTTATTATGACTAACTTTATATATAGTATAAAAATAAACAAATTCACGTTGCGGAATAAATATCATTGGGTGCACCCATGCAATGCAAACTAATTTTCATACTCCATATAACTTTGTAATGTTGCTTATATGTACAAATTCTAAAATAATATTTTGGCCACACTATGTGTGGTTTTATTCAAAAGAAATGTTGTATGCGAAGTAAACGTGACGAGATGGCTTTTTAGATCAATGGGGTACGTGTAAAGATGAAACATGTGTGAATGTGTAGGTGACGTGTTTGGCATGGTCTAGAGAGGGTATGTGTACGTATTCGAGAGATGAATGGATAGAGGGGCCGACGGGGGGTGACATGGGAGAGATAGCACGAGAAATGAGAGAGGTCTAGAGAGAGAGACGGATAGGATGTCACGGCGAGAGATGCCCTTGAGTGTGTACATGCAAGGGGAGAGGGGATATATAGAGGCATGAGGAGAATTTTTTTGTGTTGTGTTTGTGTTGGTTTGTGGGGGTGTGAGAAGATAACTAGACCTAGGGGCAGATGGTGTGTCACCGCGTGAGCTGACACCCCTGGGTCGGTTCCGTCCTACGCCACATTGGCCGGCCCGTGACACATTCAGGGATACCCATGGAGGACTCGTCGTACAAGACAAAGATACCGGAGTCGTGAAGGGCTCTATGTCCATTGACAAAGCCGGCTAGGATTTTTAACCTAGGTCATCGAACTAAGGTAACCCCTTGTCTCTGATATTACCATTCATCCAACCTAACTTTAACGGTCATCTACAGAATGCTCTGCTGGAATCATATTCGTCAATTAGGAAGAGAGGTGGAGACAATGCATGCGATACATGCCTAAAGATAATGTGCGTGCGAGAGACACGTAGGTAGGTCTATGTATAGAGAAAGGGTCAATGGGGATTATGTGTGCATATGCGTGTGAGAGGAAGAGTGCTTCTGGTAAAGGTTAGTGAAAACAGTCATAAATCGTTGCGAGAGGGGGTGATATCGAGAGCATGTGTGCGAGAAAGACACCTCGGGAGAGTGTGTGTGAGCATGTGTGAGAGACCACCGATGGATATACACCGTGTGCGCGTATGTGTGTGAGAGAAAGTTATCGCATGTTTGAGGAGGGGCCTATGGAGAGTGAAACTACATGTAAAAGACTGATGTACATATTGATTAAAAATATAAATTGTATCCAAATATTAGGATGGGATCATGATATTTGCAATTCACATAAGGAACGGGCATTGATCCAGCAGACATATATATTCTATCAAATTTGGGCATGTCTATGTTATTATTCAACATAATTGATCCATAGAGTCAATATTTTGAACTCGAGACAATGCATCGCTTTAGCAATTCGAATATAAATGTGAGTATAGTTCCTGTTGTGTTTGTAAAGCACATTATACATAGAAAAGTTACACAATGAACATTACAAATAGCCAGCTAGGAACTAACACATATTTGAATTCGAGATCATGGCATTTGTAAATCATACCTAAAATATGGGGGCACCAATCTTTGCTCTGCTTTTGTACATACTAGCATATATAGTCGTGTACCAAATAGATTCAAATATACCTCCTCTAATCGTAGTTATAGGATTTTCAAGTGTCAAAATTTAAAAAAGAAGCGCATAATTTAATGAGGTTTGCAAACATACAAGGTCAAATTTAGCGTTGTCTATTTAGGTCAATCCTCAAAGTTCAAGAGTAGTCTAAATGTGAATGCTTCTGTTTCAAAATTATGAACGAAGTGCCAAAAGAGCCTCTACTCGCACGAAATCGCGTGAGATCAATGTTCGGTAGAAGGAAATTACTTTTATAACTCCGACCTGTGAAACCTACTGGTTCGACGTCCAAAGGTCTAAACCGGGGTAGGTTTGTATCTTCATGTAGACGCCACGCAACGACCTCCAAAAAACATACATACACCATGGCCGCCTAAACACACATGCGCTCAGTAGAAATCGCTCCTGCCCATTATTTGGGACACCTGGGATTACCATCCTACTCCCGACCCGCAGTACGTCCGAAATTTAAGAAGGGGCAAAGTTTGTACTTTCCCCAAATTTCAAACAACCGCATCCCATCTATTAAAAAAAACAAGCGCGTCCCAGACCGAAACATGGTTCCCTCTTAGCTCTTCCTGCCCTCCATGTGATTCCCGACTTGTACTCCGTGGGCGCCAAAACTGCCTCTCCGCTAGCCGCGAAACCCCGGCCTCCTCCATCCTCCACCCCATCCCACCCATCAACCGTCGCCCTCCTCCATCACGCCGAAGTCGATACCCCGACGTTGTCGTCCACCGCAACCGCAACCGCAACACCCTCCATGGCTAGTAGTTGAAGCCGAGTCCAAGATGCCTCCAGGACACCGACGTGGGCCATACCCGGGCCAGTTCAACCACTTCGTCCTGCGCCTCACCACTACCGCTCCAACGTCGCCACCGTCGACCACACCGGAGCTGTTCCAGCTACGCCGTCCTTCGTCGCCTTGGATCTGCTTCCCCTCCGCCAACAGACGACCACTGTAACACAGTCAAAAATTTCTCCATGGGTTCGTCGAAGGATCCACCCTCCTCCAAAACATCGGTTCCCCCGGTAATAAGAAGAACATCGTCGTGAAATAAGGAGGGCATAGGGCTGGCAACCGAAATTGGTACTCCTCTTCCCTTATTCGTGCAAATCTTACGTGTCCGCTTGTAGGGTATTCATCCCACAGAAGACACTAGTTGACTGCTTCTACCTACACCTTCTTCCTCACACTAGATATTCCTAGTAACTCGTGATGCACAAGGTTTCTCATCATATACTATTTCACCTTAGCTAGAGTTCCATCGCCCCCTGTATTTCAATTCTTGGTCAGTTGATTCCCATTTAAAAGAAGCATTCCCCGGTGTAAGAGGCACTAGTCCCCCTATTACGCCGGGAAGAAGTGCCTCAGTGTTTATCTTAGGGGTGTGTGGGGCCTAGGAGCTGCTGGGGCCCAGTTTGGAGGTCGGTCAGGCTTAAAGGAATGGCCGGGGGCCGCTGCCAAGCACGAAGGTGGTGTGATGTTGAGGGGAGTGCGGGGCGATGGAGGCAGGCGTCTGGGCCGGTGGTCGCTGGCAGTTCGAGAAAGATCATCAACAGTAACTTGCCGGAGATAGGTGAAGGCGATCTTTCAATCCTTCTATATCGGACGATTCAGAAAAAAAATCGACTGACCTATTTATTTTGATAGGACCACACGTGGTGGTGTCCTGGAGGTGTACCTGCATTTACCAGCCATCCATGTGCTCATATATTACAAAATCTTATGGAGTAGAATCTAATTTTGTTTGCATCCAATCTTTTAGAGCTATCATATGTCTCATGTCATTTATTTTCGAGCCACCTGCTATTACAGTGCACTAGTTCTGCACACACTTCACCTGTAATCTCACTGTTGTTTTTTATGCATGGGTATTTCAGCATCTGCCAACCGGTTGATAGAAGCAAGAAAGAAAATAGAGAAGCAACTCCAACTTTCTTTGGGCTTATGCAAGACACTTTTCCGCACTATAAAGGGTGAAGTGTCACCAGATGGAGACAGTAAATGTAGCTCTGGAGTTGATGATCTTGATCGCCATCAACCACCATCCCAGGTGCTCGCTTTAACTTCGCAGTATCATATGTGGTTGCATGTTGCATATGATGTCTAGCTTGTATTCGAAAGGCCGAAGTCGGTCTTTATTAAGATAAGGAAAGATATTTTTTACATGAATGACCATTCCGGGAGCACTAGAAGACAAATAGCTAGCCAGAGCACTGGCCGAGCTAGTGACAAGCCCAGCACAGACAGGCATCACCTGGAACCAGTCCAGTCGGATGTCTAGCTTGTAGTGCTTCCAACTTGGTTAAATTGCATCTGCTTAGGTTACACATTATACCTTTGAATATGACATGCCTTCCAATTTTTGGTACATACTGGTACATATGTCTATTAACCATGTTCTTACATCGAACTAATGTTCTTGTGTATCCCTCATCAATCACTTATGATGAGAGAGTCACCCCAGTGGGTTGCTGTGAGAAAATATGCTCCTTTAAAGAATGTAGTGTCAGCCTCCCCACATGATTCTCAAGAAACAAGAACGCTAGATGAAGATAGTGAATGTAGCTCTGTAGTTGATAATCGCATTTCCCCAATCCGGTTAAATTGCATGTTGCATATGGTGTCTAAGATTGTAATTCCTCCAATCCAGTTAAATTGCATGTGCTATTCTGCTTAGTTTGTACTTTATACCTGTTAATGTGACATGCCTTCCTGTTTTTTGTACATAGTACATATGTCTATTAAGCAAGTCCTTACATAAAACTACTGTTTTTTGGTATCCTGCACCAATCAATATGATGAGACACCTTTAGTATATGAAGTGTGATATTGGTTGCATCTTTCATATGATTTATAGCATATGCTCCTTCTAATTTGTTGAAATGCCATTTATGATGGGACACTTTTAACTTGGCAGAGTCATATTGGTTGCATCTTTCATGTGGTGTCTAGCTTGCATTGCTTCTTATTTGTTGAAATGGCTTCTGCTTAGTTTACACAAATATTTGTGAATATGCCATGACGTCCTGTTTTTGGTACATATTCCATCCTAGTATCATGTGTTTGCCTTAGATCAAAGTAGTGATTGTCAGTATCAAGCATGAATGAGTTCTGAAGAGTTAATTTTATTGCTTTTACTTGTCGGTTTTACTTGACAAGTCAAAATCAATAAAAGCGGAAGGAAATTAGCAAGGCAGTGGATAAAGGTGCTCCTTCCAAATGAAGGGCCTCTACAGATTCTATTCCGCCAGCCCCCCAAGAGGACTTACAAGACAAAACATGCATAGACACTCAACGTAGTTGTGTTGATGATGAGCACGTCTCCCCTAGTCTGCCATCATAGGTGCTCCCTCTAACTTGGCACTGTTATATGTGGTTGCATATTATGTATGATGTCTAGCTGGTATTGCTTCTAATTTTGTTGAATTCCATCTGCTTACTTTACACATTATTCTTGTGAATAAGACACGTGTTCCTATTTCTAGAACATACAATATCTGTCTATCACACCATGTTCTTACATCAAAGTACTACTGTTGTGTAACCTGCAACAATTACTTTTCACAAGACACATTTAACTCGGGAGTCTGGTATAGTTTACATCTCGCATTAATTTCTAGCTTGTACTACTAATTTGTTGAAATGGCACTAATGACGAGACAATTTTAACTTGGTAGAGTGATATTCGTTGCGTCTTACATATGGTTTCTAGCTTTCATTGCTTCTAATTTGTTGAAATGCCTTCTGCCTAGTTTACACATCATAGTTGTGAATATACCATGTTGTGAATATACAATTTCACTGATGATGAGAGAGCTTTAACTTGGTAGTGTGATGTTGTATGCATCTTGCATATGATTTATTTCTTGTACTGAAAGTGCGTTATATCGACTAGAGGGGGGTAAATAGGCGATTTTTTCAAATTCATCACTAAGGAAATTCTAAGTGAGGAATTTACTAAGCAACGAACTACTTAGCAGCGGAATAGATACTCAGGTGCATGCACAACAAAGCAGTAGCATAGTCATCATGATGAATTGAAAGCGTACATAGAGCACAAGTAGCATGTAAACGGGATAAGCAGGCTCAAGACAAAATGACTGAAGAAATATGATTGAGGAATTGAGAAAGTCTTCAACCAAAGTCTTTAAACAGTACAGATCAAGTTCATCAACACATGAGATGTGGAAATGAAAGGGTTGAGGAAATAGAACCAATAGATCGGTGAAGACAATGATTTGGTAGACCAGTTCCAACTGCTATGACAGTTGTACGTCTGTTTAGGGCGGCTAGGTATTCAAACCCGTGGACACACAGTCCTGGACACACAATCCTCACTGTATTCCCCTTGAGCCAAGGTCACACAAACCTCGCCCAATCACTCGTGGTAAGTCTTCAAGGTGACTTCCAAACTTTCATAGACTTCGGTCTCCCGGCGATGCACAATTCCTCTTGGATGCTCTACACCATTGATGCCTAACCGTTTGGAAGATGCACAGTCTTCAAAGGTACCAAGTGTCGGTCCCACACAGTAACAATCTCTTCAGTGATACTCAATCACTTTGGGTTTTAGGTGTTGGGGTTTTGCGTTTTTCCTCACTTGATGATTTTCGCTCAAAGTCCTCGGAGGATGCGTTGCTCTAAATGACAAGTGGTAGTTTCTCTCGAAGCAGCCAACCAACTAGTTGTTGAGGGGCCCGCTATTTATAGCCTAGGGAGTATTCCGACATGATAACACATAAATACCCTTCAATGATATGACCATTAGGTGGATAGGATATTTTGGGACAGCTGGCGCATAGCACAGCAATGGTAGGAAATTTGAGCTCTCAAATTCCTCAGGGCTATCATGTTCCTCACTTTTAGGCAATCCGCACTAACAAATTCCTAACTCCTCAGTCAGAACACATTCCTCAAAGAACATAAGATCTTCGACTCTGTCAATGAAGAAAGTGACTGAACTGTATGAGATTTCCAATGGCTTTACTCGAATTGATTGGGTTGTGTAGGCTTTGAGATGAGAATCACTTGCAAAGTGTTTCCTTAGTTTTACCTCGGCCCCCCTTTAATAGTACAGTGTTTCCTATGACTCAAAAAATATAAAATGAAACTACGAAAACAAAAGTCTTCACGCTTCATAATCCTCGCATTAATATCCAAGTCTTCAAGGTCACACCAATTTCCTCATTTTCAAAGTCTTCAATAAAACCAAAGTCTTCAACTGAAGACATACATTTTTAGGCGTCGACTTTCTACGTAAATATTGAACTCCCCATAGACTTATAGAACATTATTAGTCTTCAATACACCAAAATCACTACGGGGCACTAGATGCACTTACAATCTCCCCCTTTTTCGTGATTGATGACAAATAGGTTAAGTTTTCAACAGGGATAAAAATATGAAGTGTAACAACTAATATTGAGGAATTTGATTGCAAGATATACAAGAACTCCCCCTGAAGATGTGCATATTTGAGGATATTGGTTGAGTAGAAAATGCACATTGTAGAGTAATATCATGGAGACCTCCCCCAATATCTTGTAATTCATATACGCATTTCACAATAATATGAAGAATTTGAAATGCATGATGAAATATGCTGTTGACGAAATTCAGCAAGCGTGCATCAATGTACTTCATATGATTAGCTCACACCACAGAAACAGAAAGTAAATAAAGCAAATAAACAAAGGCGGCAGAAATTGGCTAGTTGACAGGAAAGTAATATGATAAATATCGACCCGGGGGCCATAGGTTTCACTAGTGGCTTCTCTCATGATAGCAGAATTCTACGATGGGTGAACAAATTACTATCGAGCAATTGATAGAAAAGCACATAGTTATGAGAATATCTAGGCATGATCATTATATATAGGCATTACGTCCGTGACAAGTAGACCGAAACGATTCTGCATTTACCACTATTACTCCACACATCGACCGCTATCCAGCATGCATCTAGAGTATTAAATTCATAAGAACAGAGTAATGCCTTAAGCAAGATGACATGATGTAGAGGGATAAACTCAAGCAATATGATACAAGCCCCATATTTTTACCCTCGATTGAAACAATACTATACGTGCCTTGCTACCCCTGATGTCACTGGGAAAGGACACCGCAAGATTGAACCAAAAGCCAAGTACTTCTCCCATTGTAAGAACTATAGATCTAGTAGGCCAAACCAAACCAATAATTCGAAGAGACTTGCAAGGATATCATAATCATACAAAAAAAGATTCCAGAAAATAATCCAATATTATTCATAGATAATCTTGATCATAAACCCACAATTCATCGGATCTCGACAAATCAATAATTCGAAGAGCCATGCAGCAACCAATTTCTATGACTACCGATATTTAAACGAGGCTATCTACCGTTCCACTAACGCACTAACGGTCTAGCATGTCCTACAATCAGCGTGGCTCAGATACCAAGCATTGTGGCACCCCTGCTCGGATGATGAGTATGTCACTCACTGTGGTCGCTGTGTCCAGAGGCGGTGTGGGAGCTGTGCCACGTCGTTGGCCCCCACGACCTACATGAACGGTTGCAGGTGGTGAGGAGGTCGTGGGCAGCTCCTCCATTGGACTAGTGTGCGCCATGTTATCCCGACAGGTGTGGCACACATGTCGGTTTCCCTGTTTTCCTGGCCAAATTTAATGCATTTTAGAGTGACCTAGGCGTGCGTTGAAGAGCAACCTGACGACGAGCGAGATAAAATCCCGAAACCTCGGGAGATCAATTAGGTTTGACAAGCACACACAGAAAGAGAGGTGGTATGTGTGTGTGTGTGTGCGAGAGAGAGAGAGGGGGAGGGAGGGAGAGGGAGAGATACCCCGAGATGAAACCGAGAGAGAACGAGTGGGTGCATGTGTGATACCTAAGGCGGATTCAAAATTTTGAACCAATGATCATACCATCAGCAAATCATATATAAAAGGTATTCAATGTTTGTTTCACTTTTGAACGTAGTACAATATACGCCCTCCGGTCCTTTCTAATTCACATATAAGTTTTAAGTGTAGTCAAAGTATCTCTACTCGGGTCAAACTTATAGAAAAAAGTATCTACATTCAAGAACGCCCAATAAATATTGTTAGATTCGAACGTACTCCTAGATTTGCATCCAAACAAAAATGCTTTCCAATTTGATTTCAAACACGTGAATGCTTGTTCTCGCGCATGCTCTTCCTACTAGGATTTCACCACGTATAGCTAGTCCAATGGTAATTTTTTTAAGCTCCCTGTCCAATAGTAGTAGAAGTAGAAGTAGTAGTACAACATCTGAAGTAGAGTATGCAGTGCTCATAGTACTAGTAGTATACTCCCTCCGTTTTTATTTACTCCGCATATTAGAGTTGACTGAAGTCGAACTTTGTAAAATTTGACCAAATTTATATAAATGAATATAAATATTCAGCATAACAAATCTATATGATGTGGAAGTACATTCAACAACGAATCTAATGGTATTAATTTGTTATTGTATATGTTAATATTTTTGTCTATAAACTTTGTCAAAGTTTGTCGGGGAAACTGGTCGCCCACGAACACCTATGGGACCGGAGCCCCTTTTACGGTACGGCAAGGGAGCGGAGGGAGCACATAGAGCAGATCGAGGGGCACACGCGAGCAGTTTACCCAGGTTCGGGCCGCGTGGACGCGTAAAACCCTACTCCTGCCTTGGTTGTATTGAGTTCTTGGCTCGGGAGCAAGAAGATCTACAGTACTCGCTACATCGAGCGTAGGAGTGATCAAGTTTCTGGAATCGAACCCCCTCTACGTTGTGCATGGGCCTCCTTTTATAGTTCAAAGGGGTCACCGACATGTGTCAACGTAGATGAGGGTAAAAGCGTAAAATTGGTGGTAGTTGTAATAGTGCATGTACAGTGTATGTACAGTGGTCTATACCTAACCCAGACGGTGGGGGACAAGGGCATTGAATGCCCGTCGCCGTCACCCCAAAAGCGTCCGTCCGGGCGTCTCCGTTCGCCACGACGGTAGCCTCGTCATCGCGTCTCGCCACCGTGTACCCCAGGCTGCACAGCTATCTGCCACGTGCCCCTGGAAGGGCCCCAGGGCGACGCGTGGACAGATGAGCTGGAGCGCAGGCACACAGTGAAAGCTTGCCGCGGCAAGCTCCTTGCCGCGGTTACTACCTTGCCGGGCCCGGAAGCTTGTCGCTCTCCGGGTCCTGTCGGGGCGCGCGATGCGCCACGATAGGTCTTCTGAGATGCTGTTATTTGGCCTCCCCGGCAAACTCCTCTTGCCAGGGGCTTGTGCTGTAGGGATAACCTTGAACCTTGTGCGGCCTTCCCGGCAAGCTCCTCTTGCCGGGGTCTTGTTTTTTTAACTTGAATACTTTGTTCTTGAATGGCTCTAAAGGATCTACAGTGGGCCTTGGCGGGCGCGTGGCGAGCCCTGCCACGGGACGCTGCTACTGCCCGTGCACAAGTCGGGATACTAAGGTACCCCTACTTTAGTACACCGACAGGAGCCCCTGGGCCTGGGCCACACACGGTGCCGAGCGCTGTTGGGCCAGGCCCAACACAGTGCACGGGCACACGCAGCCCACGACGCGTCGTTTCCCACTCCGCATCTGCCGCATCCCTCCCTAACGGCACGCGTCGATTGCGGCGTCGTGGGAGGGATCGTGGCCTGTTTCTTTAATGGGAAAATGCGGAACGTCCCCCACTTCCCCCTTAAAAGCAGAGGAAGCAGGGGCAGTTTCCCCCCATTGCTTCATTGCATCTTCAATCTCCAAAAACCCCCGCTGCTCTCCGCCTCCCCAAAGGTCGACAGAGAGCCGAGCTCCACCCCTCTCCCACCGCCGCCCGCCTCCCCGGTGCCGCCGACCCCTCTTGCCGTCTCCGCCATGGCCCCGAAGAGCAGCAAGGCGAAGAGCGAGAAGTCCGACAAGGCGGCGAAGCTGGCAGCAATGCAGAAGAGGATGGTGGTCTTCCCGCCGAGGCTCGGCGCGAGGGAGCTGAGGGATAAGTATTACTTGTTCTGGGCGAGGGAGACAAAGGCTCACCCGCGCACCAGAGTCCTCCCCGCCGAGGCCTGCGACATGTACCCGGGAGGTTACTACTACTTTGCTCTGTTCTTCCACTGTGCCCTTTGTCCCCCGTACTCTGAGTTTTTCTGCGACGTGATGAACACGTACGGATTCCATCTCCTCGATTTCACCCCGAATGCTGTCCTTACTATGGCCGTTTTCGCACATCTGTGCGAAAACTTTGTCGGCGTCCACCCCAACGTAGCTCTCTTCCGCCACTTCTTCACTCCTAGAGTAGAGTCTGGATCCCCTCTGTCCGGTGGCATCTCTTGGATCTTCAGGCTCAACAAGAAAGAGGCGTACTTGATTGGAGAGCTCCGCGGCAAGTGGGAAGAGTGGAGGGCTGATTGGTGTTGGGTTATGGAAAATGAACCCCAACAGTTCACCTCGCCGCGCCGGACTGCAGTAGTGCGCGGCAGGGATTGGAGTGACTTGGCCCCGGAGGACGAGAAACTGAAGATTGCCCTTACTAGGATCCTTCGTCTCCGGGCCGCCAACCTTACTGTAGGTGAGGTCGGGGCCGATTTCCTCCGCCGCCGCATTGCTCCCTTGCAGGATAGGAAGAGGCCTGCTTGGGAGTTCGGCAACGCGGCAGACCGCATGAGGCTGCGCCCCGGGCTGAATTACAACTTCACCGTCCTAGAACTCAAGGGAATGATACGCTCGCTGTTCAAGCATGACCCCAAGCACCAGGAGTGGTTTACCCCGTCGAAGGGAGTAGTTCCATTATGCAAAAACTCTGGCCTTAGTGCCATCCGCGCGGCAATGCCTGAATGCGACTCCCACGGGGTTGTTCCCACCTGGCTGACGCCCTCAGAAGAGACCGTTCGAAATTTCTTTGACAACTTGGTTGAACGGTCGCGCAACCCCGAAGAGAAGAAGGGTCTCACCCGTGCGACCACCGACCGAGATGTGGCATATATAGCCAATAGAATGGAGGAGGCCACCGCAGGTGCGGCTGCGGGTGAATTTGGGTACACCGTGGATGAAGCAGAAGCAGCGGACGCAGTGAGCCAGGCTGAGGAGGAGGAAATCCTCAAACTGCTGAGGCCTGCCGGGCAGCCTGCCGGGACGAGCGAGGCTGCCGGGCAAGGCACTGAGTCCAGCGAACCCGCCGAGGGGGATGCCGAATCGGGCGATTCCGACGAAGACTCGGGCGGGTCACTGAACCTCGACGACGCCTCCTCATCCTCGGAAAACTCTCCGCCGCCACCGAGTCCTCCGCCACAGCCAAAGAAGCGCCTCCGCAAGACCATCGAGACGGCGAGGCAGCCGGTGCCTTGACAGCAGTCGCAGCGTCGCTCGACGCGTGCCACCACGACAAGCAAGGTCGGCAAGGAGGCGCCCCGTGCCCCAGCGGCAAGCGGAGGGGGATCTTCCCGAAGCGGTTCTGGGGTTCCTTCCGCCCCTCGGTCCTCGGCGACGACCGGAGCGGGGTCTTCTCAACCCACGGCTCCGGAGCCCGCCAAGCGCCTGAGGGAGCCTACCCCTCCAGCTCCTCGCGCAGGGACGCGCGAGGCGGACTTCGACTTCTCCGCCCTTAGTTCCGACGAGGAGGAGGAAGAGTAAGCATTTGCAACTCTTATTTCCTATGATGATTTTTTTTGTTGCTTTTGTCTTGATTTCTCTTTGCCTAATTCTGATCTTGTTTGGCTTCCAGGACCCTGACCCAGAGGATGGCGAAGAGGGCCAAGATCCCGGTGGTTGATCTTGAGGAAGACGAGCCCGTCGCCGCGGCGGGAGATGCGCCTGTGACAGGCTTGCCGGACCAGCCTGCTGCTCCGACAGCAGCCCCGAGCGTAAGTCTTCTATTTTACTTCTTTGCTTGTCGGGCACGCTTGAGCTTCTTGTCCTTGCTAATGTCTTGTGTGCTTGTTGTCTTGTGCAGAAGTGGAGCCGCAGCTTCAGGAGCGTCAAGAAACTGCTCCCGACGAGCCGCTCGTCCCACGGGATCCCCGCCACGGAGGAGCTCCCCGGCGAGGGAGGGTGCTCCGTCAAGGGAGGGAACTCCGCCAAGGGCAAGTACCCCGCCAAGAGCGAGCACCCCGACAAGGGTGGACACCCCGCCAAGGGAAGGCGCCAGCGGCCCTCCGCTGGCGGGGGCTTCTACTACGCCGCCAAGGGAGAACTCCCCGGCGAGGGACCCCGTTACCGAAGAGGCCCGCGCAGGTAGTCCTTGTACTTTTCTTTTCTTGAATTCTTCTTTTTGGATATTTGCTTGACGATTCTTCCTTTCTTTTTCTTCTGTCAGATTCGCCCACCCCGGAGCCGATGGAGACAGAGGCCAACGCCGAGGAGGACGCGCGCGGCAATGCTGGCGACGCCGGCACCACTGAAGGGACGGTCCGGTCCGAAGAGCCAGCCGCCGACGAGATCCCCGCGGCCACTGACGCGGCAGCTAGGGAGGGGACCGGCGACCGCACTGACGGCCCTGAGGCCGCAGGAGCACCGGACGCTGCACCGGCCGCCGACCCCTCCACTGCCGCGACTGGACCGGGCATCTATCTGGAGGCCGCCAACGGGGTCTTTATTGAAGTCCCGTGGGCGTCCTCATCAAGGGAACCCGCGGAGGGGGAGAGCTTCGACGGAGAAGTCCTCGCCTCCGCTGGGCTGAGGGTTGTCGACGCGCCCGGCAGCAGCAGCGAGCCCGAAGAGGAGCAGCTCCTGCGTCGGCTGCTGGCCTTGTACCGGGCGAGGCAGGCCAAGCTGGAGTCCCGAGAGGCTCTGGCTGCCAAGGCTAGCGTTGACTTGGAGAAGCGCGCCGCCGAACTCCGCGCCGCCAACCAAGCGGCCCTCCGGAACTTGGCGGAGGAACGGGAAGAGTTTTGCGGAGCGCACCAGGCGTTCATCCTCGAGAAGGCCGAGGTTGAGGAGCAGCAGCGACTGGCCGCCGAGGATCTGTCTCGGCGGGAGGGAGAGCTCAACCAGTGGAAGGTCGACCTCGATAGCCACGAGGATGACCTTACCGCGCCCGAGCAGTCCATTGGCGGGGCTCTGCACGAGGCGAGGGACGCCGCTGCTGCCGCAGAGACCGCCAAGAGGGACCTGGAGGCCGGGGTGGCGCAGTGGGAGATGAGCTTGAAGACGAGCGAGGAGAGGGTTGCCGCGCTCAACTTGGCGCGGGAGAAGGACGCTCACACCAACTCGGAGCTGCAAGTCCGCCTCTCCGAGAAGGGCAAGGAGCTCAACGACGCCAAGGACTCCATTGCAGACTTGGAGCTGAAGGTTTCCACCCTCACTGACTCACTCGACGCCGCCCGAAACCGTGAAACGAAGCTGAAGGAGGATCTCCGCGCCGAGAGGGCATTGCTGGACAGCGCCGCCGTCTCGCAGAATTACTTCAAGGAGACGGTGGAGCAGTGGACCGAGGGGCTCGTCGCTGCCGCCGCCAACATCGACAAGGAGATGGTGGCGCTGGGGACGGAGCACCTCGTGTACTCCCCCGACGAGAACCTCCCCCATAGCGCCAAGATGAGCATGTTCTTCAGAGGAGTGGCGCCAGCCCTCGCGCAGCTACGGGAAAGGCTCCCCTTGCAGCTGGCGAACGAGGTGCGTAGGCTCTGCACGGGTACCATGGAGCGAGTGTTGTCGAAGATCGTCTACCGCAACCCCGGGATCAACCTCGACAACTTCCTCCGGACCCTTCCGCCCAAAGCTGACCAGGAGGCGTTGAAGGCTCGCGTCGCCCACATCGTGGCCAAGGTGGGCAAGATCAAGAGGGTTGACGGCGATCGTGCAGACTAGGTTGCTTTCTTTCCGCTTCCCTTGCCGCTGCCGATCAAGTCATAGACAGTAGTTTGTTAGAACAGCGGCAAGTCTTTTTGTAATATAACTTTATTTTGGATAGTCAATGCAGTGTTATCCCCCTTGCTTGGTTCCTTCACTTTGTATGCTTTCCACCCTACGCTTTTAGGGAACTTGCCGGCAAAGGAACCCTTGCCGCGAGCGCTGAGTGCGGAACTGTTAGCAGCCTGCTGGCAATGCCCTTGCCGGCAAGAAACCTTGTCGCAACTAGTCGCAGCACACTTAGATTGTTGAGCGAACTCGAAAACGAAGTAAGGGCGCGACACTTGTCGCAGCTCACTTAAGCCGTTGAGCGTGCTCGAAACAAAGTAAGGGTGCGGCTAGCCACGGGTAGGTTCCTCCGCGCACAGGTTTTCCATACAAAGTGTGGTCGTTGAAGGAGAATAACTAAGAATTTGAAATTTTGAATGCTCAAACTTTGGCAACTTATCTTTTTGTGTGCCGTTTACTTCCCGGCAAGGCTTTCCTTTCTTGAACAGCACTTGGTCCATACCACTGTCTCCTTCCCCCCCGGCAAACTTGTGCGCGAGGAACACTTCTTCTGCTTGAGAGGTCAAAAGGAAAAAGGGAAGGGAACACAGATATGGAGGCTTGCGACTTGTTAGTGCTTACCGGGGATGTGTACTGCACAAAGTGTCAGATAATACATGCAAGTGAAAGGAAAGGCATGAAATGACAAATGGTGCGAAGCACAAAAGTTTTACTGATGCACAGGGTTTGCGCCTGGCTTTGTACAAAGGTTTACATGCGACAGCGGCAAGACTTGTACAAAAGGTGGTTGCCGAAGCGGATCACGGCAACCGCGCCTCATGGGTGAAACTTGCGAAGATGCTCAATGTTCCAGGAGTTGCTCACCGGTAAGCCTTCTTCGGTCTCAAGGCGGACAGCGCCGGGCCTTGTGACTTGTCTCACCCGATAAGGGCCTTCCCACTTCGGCGTCAACTTGTTGGAATTCTTAGCGGACTGAACGCGCCGAAGAACAAGGTCGCCTTCCTCGAGACTCCTGGCCTTGACTTTGCGGCTATGATAGCGGCGCAAAGCTTGCTGGTATCGAGCAGCTCGTACAGCAGCCTGGAGACGGTCCTCCTCGAGGAGCAGTGCATCATCTTGCTGCAGTTGCTCTTGTTCGAGCTCGTCGTAAGCGAGCACTCGAGGAGACCCGTATACGAGTTCCGTGGGGAGAACTGCCTCTGCTCCATAGACAAGAGCAAAGGGTGTCTGTCCGGTAGCTCGATTTGGTGTCGTCCTGATTGACCAAAGAGCCGCCGGCAACTCCTCGATCCAGTTTCTTCCGCACTTGTGCAGCCTGTCGAAAGTTCTTGTTTTGAGCCCGCGCAGAACCTCCGCTTGACCGTTGCTCCTCGGGTGAGCGACAGAAGCGAAGCAGACCTTGGCGCCAAGGTCTTGGACGTATTTCATGAAGGTGCGACTTGTGAACTGTGTGCCGTTGTCGGTGATGATCCTGTTAGGGATTCCGAAACGGCAAACGATCTATCTGAAGAACTTGACTGCTGACTGTGCGGTCACCTTTCTCACTGGTTCCACTTCTGGCCACTTTGTGAACTTGTCGATTGCGATGTACAAGTACTCAAAGCCCCCGACAGCGCGGGGAAAGGGGCCAAGGATGTCGAGCCCCCAGACCGAGAAGGGCCAGGAAAAAGGGATCGTCTGGAGAGCTTGAGCTGGCTGATGTATTTGCTTGGCATGGAACTGGCACGCTTCACACTTGGTTAATGCGCGACAAGGGAAATGGATCCTTGGGACAAGCTTTATTCACATCAGTGAAGTCTATACAAAGTCTCCACTTCCCATTAGCTTTGCGCACGACAACTGGATTGGCCAGCCACGTGGGATGAAGTACACCTCTAACAAGGCCTGCTGCTTCCAACTTCTTGATCTCTTCAGCAATGAACTCTTGGCGCTCCACCGCTTGCTTCCTGACCTTCGGCTTGACGGGCCGCGCGTGAGGACAAACAACATGCTTGTGCTCAATTACCTTCCTGGGAACGCCGGGGATGTCAGGCGGTTGCCATGCAAACACGTCGACATTCACACGCGGGAAGGCAACGAGCACGCTTTCCTATTTGGGGTCGAGCGTAGCACTGATGGTGAAGGTACCACCAGTGCCGTCCTCCTTGGCGGACACCTTCTTGGTTACCGGTGGAGCTTCCATTCCTTTCTTGCACTTGCCGGTGGAGCTCGATGGTGCGTCCTCGACGGCAGCGCAGCACTCCGAAGAGGTGCGTTTGCCGAAGTGGGCCCCAGAGCTCTTGCCGGACTTGGTCTTGTTCTTCCTCCCGGGAGCTTCAGCAGCAAGTGTCTTGCTGTCTGCCGCGGCTGCTGCATCCCGGTAAATCTTGTCGGCGCAGATAAGCGCATCCTTCTTGTCGCCGGGGACAGAGATGACGCTTATTGGCCCTGGCATCTTAAGCATGTTATAGGCAAAGTGAGAGGCTGCCATGAACTTGGCGAGCGCAGGACGGCCAAGTATTCCATTGTATGGCAATGGAATATCGGCGACATCGAATGTGATTCTCCTAGTTCTGAAGTTTAGCTCTCCGCCAAAGGTCACTGGCAGTGTGATCTTCCCCTTCGGCTTGCTCCTTCCCGGGTTAATTCCTTGGAACGTCCCGGTCTCCTCGAGCTCGCTGTCGGGGATCTGCAGCTTCCGGATCACAGCGGAGGAGATCAAGTTGAGGCCGGCCCCGCCGTCAACCAACATCTTGGTGACCTTGAGGTTGCGGATGGTTGGCGAAACCAACATCGGCAAGCACCCGACCGCAGTTGTGTGGTCAGGGTGGTCCTCAAGGTCGAAGACGATGGGCGTGCTGGACCATTTCAGGAGTTTGCGCGACTCGATGGGTGGCTCAGCTGCATTCACTTCCTGCACCCATTGCTTGAGTTGGCGGTGGGAAGTGTGCAGAGAGGCACCTCCATCGACGCACAGAACTTTTGTGGCCTTCTGGACCTCCTGCTCACTGTTGTCTCCGTCATCCATGTCGTCGTCGTCGTCTTCGTCTTCGTCCTTGTCGCGGCCGCGGGGAGGTCTATCTCCTTGCCGCTGCTTAGCCTTGCCGCGGCGTCCTCCCCGGCCATTGAATGGCCGCTTCTTGCCGGACTCTCCTCCACCTCCCTGGGCCTTCTCCTTGTCGCGACGCTCGTATTCAACCTTCTGTTGTTCTACGTGGTACTCAACCCTCTTGCAGTTCTGGAGATCGTGGCCCTTGGTGCGGTGGATCTTGCAGTACTGCTTGTCGGAGCCGTCCTGCTTGTCGGCGGCCGCTACAGGGGTGGCCTCCTTGCCGGAGCCACCAGCCTGTGTCTTCTTGGCGGCAGCCTCCTTGCCGGACTGCTCAACAACCAGTACCTCCTTGTTCTTCTTCTTCTTGTTGTTCCGCCGCCGACCTTTCCTTGCCGGGGCGGCATCCTCGCTGTCTGTTCCTCCTGCTCCAGCATCCTCTCCGAGGAGTCTTCTCCCCTCTTCAGCGCGCGCACACTTGTCAGCCAGAGCGTAAAGCTCGCTGACGTCCCTGATCTTGGTCATCGCCATCTCCTCCCTCATCCGGCGGTTACGCACGTTCTGGTGGAACGCGCTGATAACCGCGGCAGGGCGGACATCTGGGATGTCGTGTTGGACGCGGCTGAATCTCTAGATGTATTTCCGCAGGGACTCTCCCTCCTTCTGGGCAAGAATGTGGAGATCACTTTCCTGGCCGTGGGGCTTGTGGCCGCCAGTGAAGGCGCCGACAAACTGGTGGCACAGGTCTGCCCAAGAAGAGATGGAGTTCTCTGGCAAGTGCATGAGCCAGGATCTGACATTGGGCTTGAGCACAAGCGGGAAGTAGTTTGCTAGAATCTACTAATCCCGTCCCCCGGCAGCCTGCACCGCAATGGTGTAGATGCTGAGGAACTCCGAGGGATGGGTCTTGCCGTCGTACTTCTCGGATACGTCGGGCTTGAAGTTCTTCATGCTGGGCCACTGGACTTGCCGCAGCTCTCGGGTGAACGCAGGGCAACCTTCCGCGTACGGCAAGTCTCCTGGTTCACCGGGCGCGTGCATGTCGACAGCGGTCCCAGCGCGCCGGTCGGACTGTCGTCGTGCTTCTCTTCGACGCTCGATGCGAGTCCGAGCGTCTTCTTGTCGCCTGTCGTCGAGGACTTGGCGCTGATCGCGGCGAGCCCACAGATCCGACGACGCCGTGGAGTCGTCGTCGACGTTGATCCGGCGAGTCGGCGATTTCTGCTTCCGCGGCGGGGAGTGCACGGTAGTTGCACCCCCGGCGGTCTTGTCTCCATCGGCCTTCGCTTGAGTGACTTGCCGCGGCCGTGATGTCGCCGGCTGCTGCGGCGTGTCGTTGTTGGCGAAGGCGATGAGGCTCTGGATTGTAGCCCTCCAGTCTTCGGCCTTGTCTGCCGCTGGAGGGAAGTCGAGGAGCAGCTGAGCCCTAGCTAGAGCTTCTGCTGGAGAGGAGGGAAGCGGTGGCGAGCGGTGCGAGGAGCGAGATATACTCGGACTTCTAACCGCGTCAGAAGGAGCAGGTTCTCGCCCCGGCGACCGCGCCTTGCTCGTGCCAGCACGTTGGCCTTGAGCGTCCCGTGACCCGCCAGCTTGGCTTCGTCCCAACAAGCGTATGGTACCCTGGGTGCCACGCCGCGGCTGGTCTGGCACCTCCTGAGAGGGACGCGGTGCGTGCACGGACGCCGAGGTCTTGGAGTGGGCTCGGTCGTCCGTCTTGTCCTTGGACTTGGCAACGCCATGAGTGTCCTCGCTGGCGTCCACCCCTCCACCAGCGTCTACCCCACCAACCATTGGTTCTGGTGGTGGTGGGATCGACGCGGACGTGCCTCCTACCTCCGAAGCTTTCTTCTTCGGCGGCATGTCGATGAAGTTTGCGAAGTTGATGAAGTTGCTGAAGACTACGCCCGCGTGAGCGCCGGATCAGGTTCGCACAACCTCGACGCCCCCTACCTGGTGCGCCAAAGATGTCGGGGAAACTAGTCGCCCATGAACACCTATGGGACCGGAGCCCTTTTACGGTACGGCAAGGGAGCAAAGGGAGCACAAAGAGTAGATCGAGGGGCACACGCGAGCGGTTTACCCAGGTTCGGGCCGCGCGGACGCGTAAAACCCTACTCCTGCCTTGGTTGTATTGAGTTATTGGCTCGGGAGCAAGAAGATCTACAGTACTCGCTACACCGAGCGTAGGAGTGATCAAGTTTCTGGAATTGAACCCCCTCTACATTGTGCATGGGCCTCCTTTTATAGTTCAAAGGGGTCACCGACAGGTGTCAACGTAGATGAGGGTAAAAGCGTAAAATTGGTGGTAGTTGTAATAGTGCATGTACAGTGTATGTACAGTGGTCTATGCCTAAACCAGACGGTAGAGGACAAGGTCATTGAATGCCCATCGCCGTCACCCCAAAAGCTCCGTCCGGGCGTCTCCGTTCGCCACGATGGTAGCCTCGTCATCGCGGCTCGCCACCGTGTACCCCAGGCTGCACAGCTATCTGCCATGTGCCCCTGGAAGGGCCCCAGGGCGACGCGTGGACAGATGAGCTGGAGCGCAGGCACACGGTGAAAGCTTGCCGCGGCAAGCTCCTTGCCACGGTTACTACCTTGCCGGGCCCGGAAGCTTGTCGCTCTCCGGGTCCTGTCGGGGTGCGCGATGCGCCACGATATGTCTTCTGAGATGTTGTTCTTTGGCCTCCCCGGCAAGCTCCTCTTGCCAGGGGCTTGTGCTATAGGGATAACCTTGAGCCTGGTGCGGCCTTCCCGGCAAGCTCCTCTTGTCGGGGTCTTGTTTCTTTAACTTGAATACTTTGTTCTTGAATGGCTCTAAAGGAGCTATAGTGGGCCTTGGCGGGCGCGTGGCGAGCCCTGCCACAGGACGCTGCTACTGCCCGTGCACAAGTCGGGATACTAAAGTACCCCTACTTTAGTACACCGACAAAGTTTTTAAACCTTGACTTTGACCAAAACTAACATATGGAGTAAATAAAAATGGCAGGAGTACTAGTAACACTCGGCTAACCTCTCACCTCTCTCTCTTCTAGTAGTACTAGCAAGATGCCCGTGTGTTGCACGAGACATCAAGATGCATTTATAAGAGTAGTTTATCCTGTGGGAGATAAGGATGAATCAGGGAAGCCCTTATCTGCAAATGTGGAAAGGAGTGCGGGTATCTTTTTGCAAAATTTTCATAGTTTCCTTCCTATCCGTTAGATATAGATCGGATGGCCTATATTGCAGGATGGCATGCACACCATCGTCACCAACTCTGTTTTTTATAAGAGTAGAGATATAGATATATACATATAGATATAGATATAGATAAATGACGCGGGGAGGGAGGGGAGGGACGTCGGCTTGCTATTGAACTGCGGTCCCACAGGTGACCGAAAACGCAATACGAAGCGTGTTCCATTCAGTGAGTGACGCGGATGGTTCGGCATGCCGGGTATTTTTTCTTGAGATATCATTTTTCTCATCTTTCTCGAGATATCATTTTTCGATGAAATTCTCGAGATACCATTTTTTATGAAATTCTTGAGATATCATAAAAAAAATGCATCCTGATGTTCCATGCAATGCATGGGCATCTTGCTAGTCATCTTGAGATTTATGAAGTCACCGCCTCGTCGTCGATAGGAACGGTGGGGACGTCCGGACGTCTGCCACATGAAACTCCAAAACTTTGGTCTCATCCCACCCCACAACTCTCCAAGCTCTAGCTGTCCTGCTTTGCAAACTCCGCATAATCAAAACCGATTGACCGGTCGTCACGGGAACAACTATTCACACCAGAACCTTTGCTGCTCGGCCTATGCCAGTGATACGCCCATTTTGCATCATGCTTTTTTGTTGATATTTATTGCATTATGGGCTGTTCCTACACATTACGTCACAATACTTATGCCTTTTCTCTCTTATTTTACAAGTTTAACATAACGAGGGGGAATGCCGACAGCTGGAATTCTGGACTGGAAAAGGAGAAAATCTGAGATACCTATTCTGCACAACTCCAAAAGTCCTGAAACTTCACGGAGAATATTTTTGGAATATACAAAAAATATTGGGCGAAAGAAGCACCAAAGATGGGCCACCACCCATCCATAAGGGTGGGGGCAGGCCCTACCCCCCTGAGGGCGCCCCTACCTAGTGGGCCACCTGGTAGGCCTCCGACTCCCATCTTCTGCTATATCAATGTGTTTTGTCCTGGAAAAATAATAAGGGGGTTTTCGGGATGAAGCACCGCCATCTCGAGGCGGAACCGAGGTGAAACCAATCTAGAGCTCCGGCAGGGCTGTTCTGCCGGGGATACTTCCCTCTGGGAGGGGGAAATCGAAGCCATCGTCATGACCAACGATCCTCTCATCGAGAGGGGGTCAATCTTCATCAACAACTTCACCAGCACCATCTCCTCTCAAACCCTAGTTCATCTCTTGTATCCGATCTTTGTCTCAAAACCATATATTGGTACCCGTGGGTTACTAGTAGTGTTGATTACTCTTTGTACTTGATGCTAGTAGGTTTATTTAGTGGAGGATCATATGTTCAGATCCTTAATGCTATTCAATATACCTCTGATCATGAACATGAACATGCTTTGTGAGTAGTTACTTTTGTTCCAGAGGACATGGGAGAAGTCTTGTTATAAGTAATCATTTGAATTTGGTATTCGTTTGATATTTTGATGAGATGTATGTTGTCTTACCCCTAGTGGTGTTATGTGAACGTCGCCTACATGACACTTCACCATTATTTGGGCCTAGATGAAGGTATTGGGAAGTAATAAATAGATGATGGGTTGCTAGAGTGACAAAAGCTTAAACCCCAGATTATGGTTGCTTCGTAAGGGCTTGATTTGGATCCCTATGTTTCATGCTATGGTTTGATTTGTCTTAATACTTCTTTCGTAGTTGCGGATGCTTGTGAGAGTGGTTAATCATAGGTGGGATGCTTGTCCAAGGAAGGAAAACACCCAAGCACCAGTCTACCTACATATCAAATTATCAAAGTATCGAATGCAAATCATATAAGCATGATGAAAACTAGCTTGACAGTAATTCCCATGTGTCCTCGAGAGCACTTTGCTTTATATAAGAGTACGTCCAGTCTTGTCTTTTGCTACAAAAAGGATCTGGCCACCTTGATGTACCTTGTTAACTATTGTTACTTGTTACCCGTTACGAATTATACTATGACAAAACTATCTGTTACCGGTAATTTTAGTGCTTGGAGAGAAAACCTTGCTGAAAACCGCTTGACATTTCCTTCTGCTCCTCGTTGGGTTCGACACTGTTACTTATTGAAAGGACTATGATAGATCCCCTGCACTTGTGGGTCATCAAGGTGTTGGGGAACGTAGTATTTTAAAATTTTCCTACGATCACGCAAGATCTATCTACCAGATGCATAGCAACGAGAGGGAAGAGTGTGTCTACGTACCCTCGTAGACCGGAAGCGGAAGCGTCAAATGACGCGGTTGATGTAGTTGAACTTCTTCGCGATCCAACCGATCAAGCACCGAACGTACGGCACCTCCACGTTCAGCACACGTTCAGCTTGATGACGTCCCACGAGCTCTTGATCCAGTTGAGCTTCACGGGAGAGTTTCGTCAGCACGACAGCGTGGTGACGGATATGATGTATCTTCCGGCGCAGGGCTTCGCCTAAGCACTGCGACGGTATGACCGAGGTGTGTTTCTGTGGAGGGGGCACCGCACACGGCTAGAACAATTCAACTTGTGGGTCTTTGGGTGCCCCTGCCCCCGTATATAAAGGAGCAAGGGGGGAGGCCGACCGGCCCTCTATGGTGCGGCTAAGGAAGCAATCCTACTAGGAATAGGATTGCAATCCTATTCCTAGTAGGAGTCCACCAATGAAGGAAAGGGGGGGGGGAAGGAAAGAGAGGGAGAGGGAGAGGGAAAAAGGGGCCGCGCCCCCCTCCCCTAGTCCTATTCGGACTCCTCCTAGGGAGGGGGCGCGCCACCTCCTGGCTGCTGCCCTCTCTCTCCCCTATTGCCCACCAGGGCCCATCATTCCCCCGGGGGGTTCCGGTAACCCCCCCGGCACTCCAGTAAATTCCGAAACTTTCCAGAACACTTCCGGTGTCTGAATATAGTCGTCCAATATATCAATCTTTACGTCTCGGACATTCCGAGACTCCTCGTCATGTCCGTGATCTCATCTGGGACTCCGAACTACCTTCGGTACATCAAAACTCATAAACTCATAATACTGATCGTCATCAAACGTTAAGCGTGCGGACCCTACGGGTTCGAGAACTATGTAGACATGACTGAGACTCATCTCCGGTCAATAACCAATAGCGGAACCTGGATGCTCATATTGGCTCCTACATATTCTACGAAGATCTTTATCGATCAAACCGCATAACAACATACGTTGTTCCTTTTGTCATCGGTATGTTACTTGCCCGAGATTAGACCGTCGGTATCTCTATACCTAGTTCAATCTCGTTACCGGCAAGTCTCTTTACTCGTTCCGTAATACATCATCTCGTGACTAACTCATTAGTCATTTGCTTGCAAGGCTTATTATGATGTGCATTACCGAGAGGGCCCAGAGATACCTCTCCGACACTCGGAGTGACAAATCCTAGTCTTGACCTATGCCAACACCACGAATACTTTCGGAGATACCTGTAGAGCATCTTTATGATCACCCAGTTACGTTGTGACGTTTGATAGCACACAAGGTGTTCCTACGGTATTCGGGAGTTGCATAATCTCATAGTCATAGGAACATGTATAAGTTATGAAGAAAGCAATAGTAGTAAAACTAAACGATCAAAGTGCTATGCTAATGGATGGGTCTAGTCCATCACATCATTCTCCTAATGATGTGATCCCGTTGATCAAATGACAACTCATGTCTATGGCTAGGAAACATAGCCATCTTTGATCAATGAGCAAGTCTAGTAGAGGCATACTAGGGACATACTATTTTGTCTATGTAGTCACACATGTATCAAGTTTCCGGTTAATACAATTCTAGCATGAATAAAAGACATTTATCATGATATGCATATTTCCTTCAGTCTCCCACTTGAACTAGAGTCAAAAATTTAGATTACAAAGTAATGATCCTCACACCTATGGAGTCCTGGTGCTGATCATGTTTTGCCCGTGGAAGAGGCTTAGTCAACGGGTCTGCAACATTCAGATCCGTATGTATCTTGCAAATCTCTATGTCTCCCTCCTTGACTAGATCGCGGATGGAATTGAAGCGTCTTTTGATGTGCTTTGTTCTCTTGTGAAACCTGGATTCCTTCGCTAAGGCTATTGCTCCAGTGTTGTCACAAAAGATTTAAATTGGACCCTATGCACTAGGTATTACAACTAGATCGGATATGAACTCTTTCATCCAGACTCCTTCATTTGCTGCTTCCGAAGCAGCTATGTATTCCGCTTCACACGTAGATCCCGCCACGACACTCTGCTTGGAACTGCACCAACTGACAGCTCCACCGTTCAATAAAAATACATATCCGGTTTGTGACTTAGAGTCATCCGGATAAGTGTCAAAGTTAGAATCGACGTAACCGTTTACGACGAGCTCTTTGTCACCTCCATATACGAGAAACATATCCTTTGTCCTTTTCAGGTATTTCAGGATGTTCTTGACCGCTGTCCAGTGATCCACTCCTGGATTACTTTGGTACCTCCCTGCTAGACTTATAGCAAGGCACACATCAGGTCTGGTACACAGCATTGCATACATGATAGATCCTATGGCTGAGGCATAGGGAATGACTTTCATTTTCTCTCTATCTTCTGCAGTGGTCGGGCATTGAGTCTTACTCAATTTCATACCTTGTAACACAGGCAAGAACCCTTTCTTTGACTGATCCATTTTGAACTTCTTCAAAACTTTATCAAGGTATGTGCTTTGTGAAAGTCCAATTAAGCGTCTTGATCTATCTCTATAGATCTTGATGCCTAATATATAAGAAGCTTCACCGAGGTCTTTCATTGAAAAACTCTTATTCAAGTATCCTTTTATGCTATCCAGAAATTCTATATCATTTCCAATCAATAATATGTCATCCACATATAATATTAGAAATGCTACAGAGCTCCCACTCACTTTCTTGTAAATACAGGCTTCTCCAAAAGTCTGTATAAAACCATATGATTTGATCACCTCATCAAAGCATATATTCCAACTCCGAGATGCTTGCACCAGTCCATAGATGGATCGCTGGAGTTTGCACACTTTGTTAGCACCTTTTGGATCGACAAAACCTTCTGGTTGCATCATATACAACTCTTCTTTGAGATATCCATTTAGGAATGCAGTTTTGACATCCAGTTGCCAGATTTCATAATCATAAAATGCGGCAATCGCTAACATGATTCGGACAGACTTAAGCATCGCTACAGGTGAGAAGGTCTCATCGTAGTCAACTCCTTGAACTTTTTGAAACCCTTTCGCAACAAGTCGAGCTTTGTAAACAGTAACATTACCGTCTGCGTCGGTCTTCCTCTTGAAGATCTATTTATTTTCGATGGCTTGCTGATCATCGGGCAAGTCAACCAAAGTCCACACTTTGTTCTCATACATGGATCCCATCTCAGATTTCATGGCCTCAAGCCATTTTGCGGAATCTGGGCTCATCATCGCTTCCTCATAGTTTCTAGGTTCATCATGGTCTAGTAACATGACTTCCAGAACTGGGTTGCCGTACCACTCTGGTGCGGAACGTACTCTGGTTGATCTACGACGTTCAGCAGAAACTTGATCCGAAGTTTCATGATCATCATCATTAGCTTCCTCAGTGATTGGTGTAGGAATCACTAGAACAATTTTGTGATGTACTACTTTCCAATTCAGGAGAAGGTACAATTACCTCATCAAGTTCTACTTTCCTCCCACTCACTTCTTTCGAGAGAAACTCCTTCTCTAGAAAGGATCCATTCTTAGCAACGAATATCTTGCCTTCGGATCTGTGATAGAAGGTGTACCCAACAGTCTCTTTTCGGTATCCTATGAAGACACATTTCTCCGACTTGGGTTCGAGCTTATCAGGTTGAAGCTTTTTCACATAAGCATCGCAGCCCCAAACTTTAAGAAACGACAACTTTGGTTTCTTGCCAAACCACAGTTCATAAGGTGTCGTATCAACGGATTTAGATGGTGCCCTATTTAACGTGAATGCAGCTGTCTCTAAAGCATAACCCCAAAACGATAGTGTTAAATTGGTAAGAGACATCATAGATCGCACCATATCCAATAAAGTACGGTTACGACGTTCGGACACACCATTACGCTGTGGTGTTCCGGGTGGCGTGAGTTGTGAAACTATTCCACATTGTTTCAAATGAAGACCAAACTCGTAACTCAAATATTCTCCTCCACGATCAGATCGTAGAAACTTTATTTTCATGTGACAATGATTCTCTACTTCACTCTGAAATTCTTTGAACTTTTCAAATGTTTCAGACTTGTGTTTCATTAAGTAGATATACCCATATCTGCTCAAATCATGAGTGAAGGTTAGAAAATAACGATACCCGCCGCGAGCTTCAACACTCATTGGCCCACATACATCAGTATGTATGATTTCCAACAAATCTGTTGCTCGCTCCATAGTTCCGGAGAACGGAGTTTTAGTCATCTTGCCCATGAGGCATGGTTTGCAAGCACCAAGTGATTAATAATCAAGTGATTCCAAAAGTCCATCACTATGGAGTTTCTTCATGCGCTTTACACCAATATGACCTAAACGGCAGTGCCACAAGTAAGTTGCACTATCATTATTAACCTTGCATCTTTTGGTTTCAATATTATGAATATGTGTATCACTACAATCAAGATCCAATAAGAATAGACCACTCTTCAAGGGTGCATGACCATAAAAGATATTATTCATAAAAATAGAACAACCATTATTATCTGATTTAAATGAATAACCGTCTCGCAACAATCAAGATCCAGATATAATGTTCATGCTCAACGCTGGCACCAAATAACAATTATTTAGGTCTAAAACTAATCCCGAAGGTAGATGTAGAGGTAGCGTGCCGATGGCGATCACATCGACTTTGGAACCATTTCCCACGCGCATCATCACCTCGTCCTTTGCCAATCTTCTTTTAATCCGTAGTCCATGTTTCGAGTTACATATATTAGCAACCGAACCGGTATCAAATACCCAGGTACTACTACGATCATTAGTAAGGTACACATCAATAACATGTATATCACATATACCTTTGTTCACCTTGCCATCCTTCTTATCCGCCAAATACTTGGGGCAGTTCCGCTTCCATTGTCCAGTCCCCTTGCAGTAGAAGCACTCAGTTTCAGGCTTGGCTCCAGACTTGGGTTTCTTCGTGGGAGTAGCAATTGTCTTGCTATTCTTCTTGAAGTTCCCCTTCTTTCCCTTGCCCTTTTTCTTGAAACTAGTGGTTTTGTTAACCATCAACACTTGATGCTCCTTTTTGATTTCTACCTCCGCAGCCTTGAGCATAGCGAAGAGCTGGGGAATTGTCTTTTGCATCCCTTGCATATTATAGTTCATCACGAAGCCTTTATAGCTTGGTGGCAGTGATTGAAGAACTCTATCAATAACACTATCCTCATCAACTTTGCAACCAAGTTGAGTCATATGATTGTAGTACCCAGACATTCTGAGCAAGTGTTCACTGATAGAACTATTCTCCTCCATCTTGCAGCTGTAGAACTTATTGGAAATCTCATATTTCTCAATCCGGGCATTTGCTTGAAATATTAACTTCAACTCTTGGAACATCTCATATGGTCCATGTCGTTCAAAACGTCGTTGAAGTCCCGGTTCTAAGCCATAAAGCATGGCACACTGAACTATCGTGTAGTCATCAGACCGCGACTGCCAGACGTTCAAAGCGTCTACATTAGCGGGAGGGGGCTTGTCACCTAGCGGTGCTTCAAGGACATAATTCTTCTGTGCAGCAATGAGGATAATCCTCAAGTTATGGACCCAGTCCGTGTAATTCCTACCATCATCTTTCAACTTAGCTTTCTCTAGGAATGCATTAAAATTCAAAGGAACAGTAGCACGGGCCATTGATCTACAACAACATAGATATGCAAAAACTATCAGGACTAAGTTCATGATAAATTAAAGTTCAATTTAATCATATTAATTAAAGAACTCCCACTTAGATAGACATCCCTCCGGTCATCTAAATGATCACGTGATCAAAATCAACTAAACCATGTCCGATCATCACGTGAGATGGAGTAGTTTCGATGGTGAACATCTTATGTTGATCGTATCTACTATATGATTCACGCTCGACCTTTCGGTCTCAAGTGTTCTGAGGCCATATCTGCATATGCTAGGCTCGTCAAGTTTAACCCGAGTATTCTGCGTGTGCAAAACTGGCTTACACCCGTTGTATTTGAACGTAGAGCTTATCACACCCGATCATCACGTGGTGTCTCGGCACGACGAACTTTCGCAACGGTGCATACTTAGGGAGAACACTTATACCTTGAAATTTAGTAAGGGATCATCTTATAATGCTACCGTCGTTCTAAGCAAAATAAGAAGCATAACAAGATAAACATCATATGTAATCAAAATATGTGACATGATATGGCCATCATCATCTTGTGCTTTTGATCTACATCTCCAAAGCACCGTCATGATCACCTTCGTCACCGGCGCGACACCTTGATCTCCATCGTAGCATCGTTGTCGTCTCGCCAACTATTGCTTCTACGACTATTGCTATCGCTTAGTGATAAAGTAAAGCAATTACATGCCGATTGCATTTCATACAATAAAGCGAAAACCATATGGCTCCTGCCAGTTGCCGATAACATTACAAAACATGATCATCTCATACAAAATCGTATAACTCATCATGTCTTGACCATATCACATCACATCATGCCCTGCGAAAACAAGTTAGACGTCCTCTACTTTGTTGTTGCAAGTTTTACGTGGCTGCTACGGGCTTAGCAAGAACCGTTCTTACCTACGCATACAAAAACCACAACGATGTTTTGTCAAGTATGTGCTGTTTTAACCTTCACAAGGACCGGGCGTAGCCACACTTGATTCAGCTAAAGTGAGAGAGACAGACACCCGCCAGTCACCTTAAAGCAACGAGTGCTCGTAACGGTGAAACCAGTCTCGCGTAAGCATACGCGTAATGTCGGTCCGGCCCGCTTCATCTCACAATACCGCCGAAGAAAAGTATGACATGCTGGTAAGCAGTATGACTAGTATCGCCCACAACTCATTGTGTTCTACTCGTGCATATCATCTACGCATAGACCTGGCTCATGATGCCACTGTTGGGGAACGTAGTATTTTAAAATTTTCCTACGATCATGCAAGATCTATCTACCAGATGCATAGCAACGAGAGGGAAGAGTGTGTCTACGTACCCTCGTAGACCAGAAGCGGAAGCGTCAAATGACGTGGTTGATGTAGTCGAACTTCTTCGCGATCCAACCGATCAAGCACCGAACGTATGGCACCTCCGCGTTCAGCACACGTTTAGCTTGATGACGTCCCACGAGCTCTTGATCCAGTTGAGCTTCACGGGAGAGTTTCCTCAGCACGACGGCGTGGTGACGGATATGATGTATCTACCAGCGCAGTGCTTCGCCTAAGCACTGTGACGGTATGACCGAGGTGTGTTTCTGTGGAGGGGGGCACCGCACATGGCTAGAACAATTCAACTTGTGTGTCTTTGGGTGCCCCCCTGCCCCCGTATATAAAGGAGCAAGGGGGGAGGCCGGCCGGCCCTCGATGGTGCGGCTAAGGAAGCAATCCTACTAGGAATAGGATTGCAATCCTATTCCTAGTAGGAGTCCACCAATGAAGGAAAGGGGGGGAAGGAAAGAGAGGGAGAAGGAGAGGGAAAGAGGGGCCGCGCCCCCCTCCCCTAGTCCTATTCGGACTCCTCCTAGAGAGGGGGCGCGGCACCTCCTGGCTGCTGCCCTCTCTCTCCCCTATGGCCCACCAGGGCCCATCATTCCCCCGGGGGGTTCCGGTAACCCCCCCGGCACTACGGTAAATTCCGAAACTTTCCAGAACACTTCCGGTGTCTGAATATAGTCGTCCAATATATCAATCTTTACGTCTCGGACATTCCGAGACTCCTCGTCATGTTCGTGATCTCATCCGGGACTACGAACTACCTTCGGTACATCAAAACTCATAAACTCATAATACCGATCGTCATCAAACGTTAAGCGTGCGGACTCTACGGGTTCGAGAACTATGTAGACATGACCGAGACTCATCTCCGGTCAATAACCAATAGAGGAACCTGGATGCTCATATTGGCGCCTACATATTCTACAAAGATCTTTATCGGTCAAACCGCATAACAACATACGTTGTTCCTTTTGTCATCGGTATGTTACTTGCCCGAGATTCGATCGTCGGTATCTCTATACCTAGTTCAATCTAGTTACCGGCAAATCTCTTTACTCGTTCCGTAATACATCATCTCGTGACTAACTCATTAGTCATTTGCTTGCAAGGCTTATTATGATGTGCATTACCGAGAGGGCCCAGAGATACCTCTCCGACACTCGGAGTGACAAATCCTAGTATTGATCTATGCCAACACCACGAATACTTTCGGAGATACCTATAGACCATCTTTATGATCACCCAGTTATGTTGTGACGTTTGATAGCACACAAGGTGTTCCTACGGTATTCGGGAGTTGCATAATCTCATAGTCATAGGAACATGTATAAGTTATGAAGAAAGCAATAGTAGTAAAACTAAACGATCAAGGTGCTATGCTAACGGATGGGTCTAGTCCATCACATCATTCTCCTAATGATGTGATCCCGTTGATCAAATGACAACTCATGTCTATGGCTAGGAAACATAGCCATCTTTGATCAATGAGCTAGTCTAGTAGAGGCATACTAGGGACATACTATTTTGTCTATGTATTCACACATGTATCAAGTTTCCGGTTAATACAATTCTAGCATGAGTAAAAGACATTTATCATGATATAAGGAAATATAAATAAAAAATTCATTATTGCCTCTAGGGCATATTTCCTTCTGTCTCCCACTTGCACTAGAGTCAATAATCTAGATTACATAGTAATGGTTCTAACACCCATGGAGTCTTGGTGTTGGTCATGTTTTGCTCGTGGAAGATGTTTAGTCAACGGGTCTGCGACATTCAGATCCGTATGTATCCTGAAAATTTCTATGGGTGTGTTTGGTAGGGTGTATGAAGGGTGCATGAGGGCAATAGTTCCCTTCTCGAGCCACGTTCGAGTGTTTGGTAGAGTGTATGAAGGGTGCATGAGTCCACACTAGTTCAACATAAATACACTAGGAGCATGCATGAAGAGAGCATGAATGAAGAGGGGTCCTGAGATGAGCATGCACGAAGAGGGAACAACTATGTTGAGATGAGAACGCAAACAAACACACCCTATGAATCCCTCCTTGACTTGATCGCGGATGGAATTGAAGCGTCTCTTGATGTGCATGGTTCTCTTGTGAAACCTGGATTCCTTCGCCAAGGCTATTGCTCCTGTGTTATCACAAAAGATTTTCATTGGACCCGATGCACTAGGTATTACACCTAAATCAGATATGAATTCCTTCATCCAGAATCCTTCATTTGCTGCTTTCGAAGTAGCTATGTACTCCGCTTCACACGTAGATCCCGCCAGAGCACTCTTCTTGCAACTGCACCAACTGACAGCTCCACCGTTCAACAAAAATATATATCTGGTCTGTGACTTAGAGTCATCTAGATCAGTGTCAAAGCTTGAATCGACGTAATCGTTTAAGATGAGCTCTTTGTCACCTCCATAAACGAGAAACATATCCTTTCTCCTTTTCAGGCACTTTAGGATGTTCTTGACCGCTGTCCAGTGATCCACTCCTAGATTACTTTGGTAACTCCCTGCTAAACTTATAGCAAGGCACACATCAGGTCTGGTACACATCATTGCATACATGATAGATCCTATGGCTGAGGCATAGGGAATGACTTTCATTTTCTCTCTATCTTCCGCAGTGGTCGGGCATTGAGTCTTACTCAACTTCACACCTTGTAACACAAGCAATAATCCTTTCTTTGACTGATCCATTTTGAACTTCTTCAAAACTATATCAAGGTATGTGCTTTGTGAAAGTCCAGTCAAGCGTCTTGATCTATCTCTATAGATCTTGATGCCCAATATATAAGCAACTTCACCGAGGTCTTTCATTGAAGAATTCTTATTCAAGTATCCTTTTATGCCATCCAAAAACTCTATACCATTTCCAATCAACAATATGTCATCCACATATAATATCAGAAATGCTATAGAGCTCCCACTCACTTTCTTGTAAATATAGGCTTCTCCAAAAGTTTGTATAAAACCATATGTGTTGATCACCTCATCCAAGCATATATTCCAACTCCGAGATGCTTGCACCAATCCATAGATGGATCGCTGGAGCTTGCACACTATGTTAGTACCTTTACGATCGACAAAACCTTCTGGTTGCATCATATACAACTCCTATTCGAGGTATCCATTAAGCAATGCAGTTTTGACATCCATTTGCCAGAATTCATAATCATAAAATGCGGCAATTGCTAACATGATTTTGACAGACTTATGCATCGCTACGGGTGAGAAAGTCTCATCGTAGTCAACTCCTTGAACTTGTCTAAAACCTTTTGCTACAAGTCGAGCTTCGTAGGCAGTACCATTACCATCAGCGTCAGTCTTCCTTTTAAAGATCCATTTATTTTCAATGGCTGGTCGGTCATCGGGAAAGTCAATCAGTGTCCACACTTTGTTCTCATACAAGGATCCCATCTTAGATTTCATGGCCTCAAGCCATTTTGCAGAATCTGGGCTCATCATCGCTTCCTCATAGTTCGTAGGTTCATCATGGTCTAGTAACATGACTTCCAGAACCGTGTTTCCGTACCACTCTGGCGCGTAACGCACTCTGGTTGACCTACGAGGTTTAGTAGTAACTTGATCTAAAGTTTCATGATCTTCATCATTTGCTTCCTCACTGATTGGTGTAGGAATCAGTGGAACTAGTTTCCGTGATGTACTACTTTCCGATTCGAGAGAAGGTACAATTACCTCATCAAGTTCCACTTTCCTCCCAGTCACTTCTTTCGAGAGAAACTCCTTCTCTAGAAAGGATCCATTCTTAGCAACGAATATCTTGCCTTCGGATCTGTGATAGAAGGTGTACCAACCAGTTTCCTTTGGGTGTCCTATGAAGACACATTTCTCTGACTTGGGTTCGATCTTATCAGGTTGAAGCTTTTTCACATAAGCATCGCAGCCCCAAACTTTAAGAAACGACAACTTTGGTTTCCTGCCAAACCACAGTTCATAAAGTGTCGTCTCTATGGATTTACATATTGCCCTATTTAACGTGAATGCAGTTGTCTCTAAAGCATAACCCCAAAAGGGTAGTGGTAAATCGGTAAGAGACATCATAGATTGCACCATATCTAATAAAGTACGGTTACGACGTTCGGACACACCATTACGCTGTGGTGTTCCAGGTGGCGTGAGCTATGAAACTATTCCACGTTGTTTCAAATGAAGACCAAACTCGTAACTCAAATATTCGCCTCCACGATCACATTGTAGAAACTTTATTTTCCTGTTACAATGATTCTCTACTTCACTCTGAAATTCTTTGAACTTTCCAAATGTTCTAGACTTGTGCTTCATCAAGTAGATATAACCATATCTGCTCAAATCATTAGTAAAATTCAGAAAATAATGATACCCGCCGCGAGCCTCAACACTCATCGGTCCGCATACATCAGTATGTATGATTTCCAACAAATCAGTTGCTCGCTCCATTGTTCCGGAGAACGGAGTTTTAGTCATCTTGCCCATGAGGCATGGTTTGCAAGCACCAAGTGATTCATAATAAAGTGATTCCAAAAGTCCATCAGCATGGAGTTTCTTCATGTGCATTACACCAATATGACCTAAACGGTAATGCCACAAATAAGTTGTACTATCATTATCAACTTTGCATCTTTTGGCTTCAATATTATGAATATGTGTATCACTACGATCGAGATAGAACAAGAATAGGCCACTCTTCAAGGGTGCATGACCATAAAAGATATTACTCATATAAATAGAACAACCATTATTCTCTGATTTCAATGAATAGCCGTCTCACAACAAACAAGATCCAGGTATAATGTTCATGCTCAACGCTGGCACCAAATAACAAGTATTTAGGTCTAAAACTAATCCCGAAGGTAGATGTAGAGGTAGTGTGCCAACGGCAATATTATCGACTTTGGAACCTTTTACCACACGCATCGTCACCTCGTCCTTAGCTAATCTTCATTTAATCCGTAGCCCTCGTCCTTAGCTAATCTTCATTTAATCCGTAGCCACTGTTTCGAGTTACAAATATTAGCAACCGTAAGAGTATCAAATACCGAGGTGCTACTACGAGCATTAGTAAGGTACACATCAATAACATGTATATCAAATATACCTTTGTTCACTTTGCCATCCTTCTTATCCGCCAAATACTTGGGGCAATTCCACTTCGTGCACAGTCCCTTTGTAGTAGAAGCACTCAGTTTCAGGGTTGGCTCCAGACTTGGGTTTCTTCGCGGGATTAGCAATTGTCTTGCTATTCTTCTTGAAGTTCCCCTTCTTTCCCTTGCCCCTTCTCTTGAAACTAGTGGTCTTGTTAACCATCAACACTTGATGCTCCTTTTGATTTCTACCTCCGCTGCTTTGAACATAGGTAAGAGCTCGGGAATTGTCTTCTGCATCCCTTGCATATTATAGTTCATCACGAAGCCTTTATAGCTTGGTGGCCGTGATTGAAGAACTCTATCAATAGCACGATCTTCATTAACTTTGCATCCAAGTTGAGTAATATGATAGAACTGTTCTCCTCCATCTTGCAGCTATAGAACTTATTGGAGACTTCATATCTCTCAATTCGGGCATTTGCTTGAAATATTAACTTCAACTCTTGGAACATCTCATATGCTCCATGACGTTCAAAACATCTTTGAAGTCCCGACTCTATGACGTAAAGCATGGCACACTGAACTATCGAGTAGTCATCAGAATGAGCTTGCCAGGCGTTCATAACGTACGGAGTTGCTCCTGCAACAGGCCTGTCACCTAGCGGTGCTTCAAGGACATAATTCTTTTGTGCAACAATGAGGATAATCCTCAAGTTACGGTCCCAGTCCGTGTAGTTGCTACGATCATCTTTCAACTTAGCTTTCTCTAGGAACGCATTAAAATTCAAGGGAACGGCAGCACGAGCCATTGATCTACAACAACATAGATATGCAAAAACTATTAGGACTAAGTTCATTATAAATTAATGTTCAATTAATCATATTACTAAAGAACTCCCACTTAGATAGACATTCCTCTAGTCATCTAAATGATAACATGATCCAAATCAAATAAACCATGTTCTATCATCACGTTAGATGGAGTAGTTTTCAATGGTGAACATCTTATGTTGATCATATGTATTATATGATTCACACTCGACCTTTCAGTCTCCAGTGTTCTGAGGCCATTTCTGTACATGCTAGGCTCGTCAAGTTTAACCCGAGTATTCTTCATGTGCAAAACTGTCTTACACCCGTTGTATTTGAATGTAGAGCTTATCACAACCGATCATCTATTAGTCGTTTGCTTGCAAGGCTTATTATGATGTGTATTACCGAGAGGGCCCAGAGATACCTCTCCGACACTCGGAGTGACAAATCCTATTCTTGATCTATGACAACACCACAAACACCTTCGGAGACACCTGTAGAGCATCTTTATAATCATCCAGTTACATTGTGACAATTGATAGCACACAAGGTGTTCCTACGGTATTCGGGAGTTGCATTATTTCATAGTCAGAGGATCATGTATAAGTCATGAAGAAAGCTATAGAAGTAAAACTAAACGATCATAGTGCTAAGCTAACAGATGGGTCTTGTCTATCACATCATTCTTATAATGATGTGATCCCATTGATCAAATGAACACAGATGTATATGGTTAGGAAATATAACCATCTCTGATTAACGAGCTAGTCTAGTAGAGGCATACTAGGAACATTCTGTTTTGTCCATGTATTCACAGATGTATCAAGTTTTCGGTTAATACAATTCTAGCATGAATAAAATACATTTATCATGATATAAGGAAATATAAATAACAACTTTATTATTGCCTTTAGGAAATATTTCCTTCAGTCTCCCACTTGCACTACAGTCAATAATCTAGATTACATAGTAATGATTCTAACACCCATGGAGTCTTGGTGTTGATCATGTTTTGCTCGTGGAAGAGGTTTAGTCAACGGGTCTGTGACATTCAGATCTGTATGTATCTTGCAAATGTCTATGTCTCCCTCCTTGACTTGATCGCGGATGGAATTGAAGCATCTCTTGATGTGCTTGATTCTCTTGTGAAAGCTGGATTCCTTCGCCAAGGCTATTGCTCTAGTGTTATCACAAAATATTTTCATTAGACCTGATGCACCAGGTATTACACCTAGATCGTATATGAACTCCTTCATCCAGACTCCTTCCTTAGCTGCTTCCGAAGCAGCTATGTACTCCGCTTCACACGTAGATCCCGCCACGACGCTCTGCTTGGAACTGCACCAACTGACAGCTCCACCGTTCAACAAAAATACATATCCGGTTCGTGACTTAGAGTCATCTGGATCAGTGTCAAAGCTTGAATCGACATAACCATTTACGACGAGAAACATATCATTTGTCCTTTTCAGGTAATTCAGGATGTTCTTGATGGCTGTCCAGTGATCCACTCCTGGATTACTTTGGTACCTCCCTACTAAACTTATAGCAAGGCACACATCAGGCCTGGTACACAGCACTGCATACATGATAGATCCTATGGCTGAGGCATAGGGAATGACTTTCATTTTCTCTATATGTTCTACAGTGGTCGGGCATTGAGTCTTACTCAAATTCACACCTTGTAACACATGCATACTAGGGACATTATGTTTTGTCCATGTGTTCACACATGTATCAAGTTTCCGGTTAATACAATTCTAGCATGAATAAAATACATTTATCATGATGTAAGGAAATATAAATAACAACTTCATTTTTGCCTCTAGGGTATATTTCCTTCATATGCATGATCTATTAGTGTGAATAAAATAAGATTTATACGAGCTTGTGATGTGGAAGAAATAAAAGAGACAGACTGCAAAATAAAGGTCAATTATCACAAGTGGCAATATAAAGTGATGTTCTTTTGTATTAAGATTTTTTGCATCCAACCATAAAACACATGACAACCTCTGCTTCCCTCTACAAAGGGCTTACCTTTTACCTTTATCTCTTATCCTCATAAAAAGATTCCTGGTGATCATCACCTTTCCTTTCTACTTTTATCCTTTGGCAAGCACAATATGTTGGAGCTAGATCTAGATATGTATAACCATGTGGATGTAGAGAGCCATGAACCATTATTGTTGACATTACCCTTGAGGTAAATCGTTGGGAGGTGAAACTATAATCCCCTAAATTTCTCTGTGTTTGGTTGAAACTTCGAACTCATTGCGTGAGTGTCAGCAATTGTGAAAGACTAAATGATAGTTGAGTATGTGGACTTGCTGAAAAGCTCTTACCTTTGACTCTTTCTGATGTATGATAATTGCAATTGCTTCAATGACTAAGATCATAGTTTGTTGGCTATCAATAAAGTTTCCGATTCATAGTTTACCTTGTGAATGAAGTGTTACTTTTACATAAGAATGTATATGACAAAGTTATGTTGTTGTCCTAAAGATGATCATGACACCCACATGTCCGTATTTTATTTTTATCGACACCTCTATCTCTAAACATGTGGACATATTTTTTGATATCGGCTTTTCGCTTGAGGACAAGCAAGGTCTAAGCTTGCGGGAGTTGATACGTCCATTTTGCATCATGCTTTTTTGTTGACATTTATTTCATTATGGGCTGTTACTACACATTATTTCACAATACTTATGCCGTTTCTCTCTTATTTTACAAGGTTCACATAAAGAGGGGGAATGTCCGGCACCAGGAATTCTGGACTAGAAAAGGAGCAAATCTGAGATACCTATTCTACACAACTCCAAAACTCCTGAAACTTCACAAAGAATGTTTTTGGAATATATAAAAAATATTAGGCAAAAGAAAAACCAGAGGGGGGCCACCACCCAGCCACAAGGGTGGGGCGCATCCTACCCCCCTGCGGGCGCCCCCTACCTTGTGGGCCACCTGGCAGGCCTCCGACTCCCATCTTCTGCTATATCAACGTGTTTTGACCTAGAAAATTAATAAGGGGGTTTTCGGGATGAAGCGCCGCCGTCTCGAGGCGGAACCGAGGCGAAACTAATCTAGAGCTCCAGCAGGGCTGTTCTGCCAGGAATACTTCCCTCCAGGAGGGGAAATCGATTCCATCGTCATCACAAATGCTCCTCTCACTGAGAGGGGTCAATCTTCATCAACATCTTCACCAGCACCATCTCCTCTCAAAACCTGTTCATCTCTTGTATCAGATCTTTGTCTCAAAACCTCAGATTGATACATGTGGGTTGCTAGTAGTGTTGATTACTCTTTGTAGTTGATGCTAGTTGAATTATTTGGTGGAAGATCATATGTTTAGATCCTTAATGCTATTCAATACACCTCTGATCATGAACATGAACATGCTTTGTGAGTATTTACTTTTGTTCCTCAGGACATGGGAGAAGTCTTGTTATAAGTAATCATGTGAATTTGGTATTCGTTCGATGTTTTGATGAGATGTATGTTGTCTTTCCTCTAATGGTGTTATGTGAACATTGACTACATGACACTTCACCATTATTTGGGCCTAGAGGAAGGCATTGGGAATTAATAAGTAGATGATGGGTTGCTAGAGTGACAGAAGCTTAAACCCTAGTTTATGTGTTGCTTCGTAAGGGGTTGATTTGGATCCCTATGTTTCATGCTATGGTTAGATTTATCTTAATACTTCTTTTGTAGTTGCGGATGCTTGCGAGAGTGGTTAATCATAAGTCGGAGGCTTTTCCAAGGAAGGACAGCACCCAAGCACCGGTCTACCCACATATCAAATTATCAAAGTACCGAACGTGAATCATTTGAGCAAAAACTAGCTTGACAGTAATTCCCATGTGTCCTCGGGAGCACTTTGCTTTATATAAGAGTACGTCTAGGCTTGTACTTTTGCTACAAAAAGGATTGGGCCACCTTGCTGCACCTTGTTTACTTTGGTTACTTGCTACCAGTTACGAATTATATTATCACAAAACTATATGTTACCGATAATTTCAGTGCTTGCAGAGAAAACCTTGCTGAAAACCGTTTGTCATTTCCTCCTACTCCTCGTTGGGTTTGACACTCTTACTTATTGAGAGGACTATGATAGATCCCCTACACTTGTGGGTCATCAGCCAACTACTTGCTGGCCTGTCAACACTGCCCCAAAACCACTCCTCCTCTCCAGCCCATTCCCCACCTTTCCATCCCTTAGCCCGCATCAACGTCCCCTAGTTCGCCGGAAAGCCATGGTGCGCCGCAAGATCACGTACTACAAGATGCTGACACCGTTGCACCGCATAGAAATCATGGCGGCAGTCGGCGCCATAGACCTCCGTTCCCAAGCTCGCTTTGCGGTGGGCCAATCCCGAGTTCCCTGGAGCCAAGCTCCGAGGAGGAGGAAGCGATCCAATGTTCATGGCGGAGGTGGCGGCGCAGAAGGCCCCCGATGCAGATGAGACGATGGACGTCATCTTCTTGCCAGCCTCCGGCTCCCCCATGGTGCAGGCGGACCAGCGGTTCAACCTGGCGATCCTAAAGGAGGACTGGGACGCGGAGGCTCAACTCGAGGCAGAGCGCGTGTATGCCGCTGCCATCGAGGCCCTCCTACAGGCAGAACTAGATATCGTGGATGTGAACAAGGCGGCGGAGGCTCAACTTGACGCAGAGCGCGCAGATGTCGCTGCCATCAAGGCCCTCCTGCAGGTGGAGCCGGACGTCCTGGACTTGAACCAGATGGAGGAGGCTCAACTCGACGCGGAGCGCGCGGATGCCTCTTCCATCGAGGCCCTCCTACGTGAGGAACCAAACGTCGTGGATGTGAACCTGGCGGTGCTCGCATCCGTGCAGAGCGCCCGCATGCTCCACGTGAACGAGTAGCTGGAGGCCGAGGAGAACCACGGTGCGAAGACGACGAGGTTGTCTCGTTCCGCGAGCAGTGATAGTTTTTCTTTATGTTGTTGTTTTTAGGGTTCTTTTGTTGTGTAAAAACATATATTTAGGCAAGTTGCCAAACTTTCATCATTTTGGTGACGCGACCACTTAAGGCGGTCGGATGGATATCCCACGTCTCCTAACCCTTCTTCGTCCCCAACAGATCATCGCACGGGCCATATGGATCTTCCTCAACATGCGGCTGGATGAACATACTGTATGAACGAAAATTATGTGTCAGCGGTAGGATGGTTGAGTTTGGTTTGATCACATGCGGTAGCACGTGTCAGTGAGGGTGCGTTCCCTTGGTTGGGTTTGCGGCGTGCAGGAGCGACTATGGGAGGTTGCGGAGCGACCATGACAGCCGTGCGCAAGTGTACTTCCTTTTCATTTTGAAAAACTTTAGGCAAGCTTGGCAAAAATGTGTGGCAAAGTATGGAAATGCAAGGCCTAGATCCAAACACAATACAAGTACGTACTACTTGTGTTAAAAAACAAAAGGCGGGGTTTTCCTTCGCGGGATTGATCGATAAAAATCCTCGTTTGACGTGTCAAGTAATGCGTATTCTTTCTCCAACGCCCAAAGAGCTAACCATATCACTCCTCATTGCTTGATTAATGCAGCGCCATGCAAACCAACCTTCTTACTTCTGCCTGCATGCAAGGGTATATTAATGTCCTTGGTTTCTTGTACAAGGAAAAGCCAATCAATTTTGCCTCGATTAGTGTTAGTGGCCTTTTGCAAATTGTAATTTTGAAACTGGATTTGTATGCTAAAAAGGAGGTAGTAACACTGTGGTGCGTCGATGATATCTCAAACATTGTGGCTTTGGCGAAGTGCGTTTGACGGAGCACACCATTGAGGGAGACCACGGTAAGTCGTTCGCAAGTGCCGCATGCAAGCTGAGACAACCACCTTCTTTGCATAAAGGAAGTTCGTCGAACCAAAGGAGGTGTAAATGTACTAGTACTACATAATAGCGCCATCCGTCCAACTTAGTGCGGTAAGGTGGTTTCTCGAACAAGACGATGCAGAAGCGGATTCAACAAACAATGAAATGATGGTTGCTTCGTCCGTGCTTTGTGATTTGACGCCTCACTGCGTTGTGATTTGTGATAGAAGGGACAGGGGAGTAGACTTTGTGCTCTATACGTACTGTACATGCGTCCACATTTTGCTACACAATGTCGATGCCCTTAACCTTACCAATTAGTTCTTTTCCTATGTGCTATCTATACAAATCTCGATTATATTGAGCTAAAAAATTATATCAAGATTAGTAAAAAGGAGGTGATTTTGCCACGCAGAAGGCGGGGGAGGTTTCTTACTTTTAGAGGACGTTGGCCTGGAGGTTTGCTAACATGTGGTCCGACGTGTCAGTGATTTACCAAGCCGTTCCGCGTCCCACATTTGGCTGGCCACAGTGGTAGTACCATAGAGCAATTACAATAGCGCTGAGTGAGCTGGCTATAAGAAATAAATTAGTATATTCTTGCTTAGTTGGAGGAAAGAAAAGTGGAGAGAGAAGGTAAGTAGGCTCTTGGTGAAGAGCCAGCTCTAGCACGTGCTCCTAGGCACTTTGTGAGAGTGAAAGGTGGGCCATATAACAAAAAAGTAGTACACTCTTCTAAGCAACTATTGTAGTACATATTGGCTATAAGATGGGCTATACATGACATGGCAATGGCTTATAGCCAGTAGTTGGCTATACTATTAACCATCCTATTAGCTAGTAACATGCTCTCGGGAATAGCAAACATGATGATGTGGCAGAGAATTAAAGAAGAGAGAGGGGGTTAGAGTAACATATTAGGTAGACACTGTATCATGTTAAATGCTATACTACTTTGTGTCATGCATGGCAATAAATATTATCAAACTAGCAAGATGCCCGTGCATTGAACGAAACATCAAGATGAATTTATATGAGTAGTTTATCCTGTGGGAGATAAGGATGAATTAGGGAAGGCCTTATCTGCAAATGTGGAGAGGAGTGCGGGTATCTTTTGGCAAAATTGTCATAGTTTCCTTCCTATCCGTCAGATATAGATCGGACGACCTATATTGCAGGATGGCAGGCACACCATCATCACCAACTCTATATTTTATAAGAGTAGAGATATGATAGTACTCTATGAGACTATGCATATGAAGGTAGTATCATACACTAGTATTATACGAGTGATACTAGTATATGATACTCCCCACTATGAGTAGCCTGAGGCGGAATAATGACAGAAGAAACTCGTGGTTAACTTGAAGAAGATGAGGGAGAAGCGAATTAAGCAACGAGTGAAATGATGGTTGCTTTGTCCCTCCAACTTCTTTTTTTAGCATCACTTTGTCCCTCCAACTTAACTGCAGGAAAGGTGCAACGTTGTGATTTGACGCCTCATTGCTCATTAATACGCCGGCGCCATGACCGGGGTGCTTCACCCCGGCTGCTCTGCACTATTATTTCGGTATGGCACGTGGACCTGATTTCTTGATGTCGCACATGTCGGCAAAAGGGACTAGAACATTTATGAAAGCGAGCGCTCCACTCTTGCGACGGAGGAGTACACGAGATGGGAGCCCAGTGAACTGTAACTTGTGCTATAGTGTTAATGTAGTTTAGCTGTTTTGCACGATCCATCGGTACAAACCCGATTAAACAGGCAAGGGCAGGATCTTTCTCGTGCGGTAGATGATAGTACTAGCCATACATTTCAAAGAAAATTTTAATGTAAGCAAACTGAATAATTATGTAACAATGTGAGATCTAGTAAAACTAAAAACACATATGATTTATTGTGTTAGAGTGTAGTACTAGTGATGTATTGCATATTTGTTAGATGTAACATGCGACAGCGTGTAGAGATGCACTTTTGGAGGGCTTACAGAGAGAAACTGTGCATAAAGTGGATTCGAATATTTCTATTCGTCTTCATAACATGTGTAACTAATAATGTATCTACAATTTGTACTGTAGATGTGAATGCTTGTTTGCTCTTACAAAACCAGTACAACAATAATGGGGTGGCGTGCGCCAATTTAGGCACTGACACGTTGGCCTACTCGGCTCCACATAGAGAGTGAGAGAAGAGATAAATACACTGGCGGTCAGTGTATTTCAAGCGAAATGTGTAATATGGTCAACGGACTTCAGAATACGCTCATTACGGTCACTATATACGTTTTGCGGTGATTATACGGTCACTTGCTCACCATTCTGCATCGGAATGCACTCTGTTGACCGGCCAAATAGTCTGCATGGCACTATGTTGACATGTTAAATTGACCATGTTCATTGTGGGTCCCACCTATCATTCACATAGGAAAAAAGTAAGATAAACACAAATTTACGGAGGCGCGACAAGACTCCAACCCGTGCGCGGGAGCCACCTAGTTGTGTATGTCTGTTAGGGCTTGATGTGTGCGCATGCACGTCTAGGTTGAGCACTTGGGAGTGAGCGTGTGGTGTGTGCATGCATGTGTGTGTGTGTAGCGTGCGTGCGTGACTGCGTGTGTACCGTGTACGTGTGAGTGTTGCGTGCATGCAGTTCGTGTGCATGCCTGCGTTTGTGTGTGTGACTGTAGCATGCGTGCGTGGTTGCATGTGTACGTGTGAGTGTTGCATGCATGCAGTTCGTGTGAATGCATGCATGTGTGTACAATCACCACACCGGCTTGTGTTTGTTAAAATAGATGGCTCAGCATACCAATATAATGCCACGTCGTCCGCTGTGCCTGTGGTCGTGACTTCGAACCACCATCCAATTTTTTATATCAATTGTTTTCATTCTTATACACGCCGACAGGTGGGCCCAATGGTAGTGACATAATGTGATGCAACACTAGAGGTGCCACGTGGAGCATTTAACTGAACAACTAGTCGTGTCTTAAACAAATACAGAGTTGTACAGTGAGCCCGTGAATGTATAATAACCACAAAATGTTATTGGTGACCGTAATAAGTGGATTCTGAAGTCCAATGTACGTATCATGCTTTCTTATCAAATACAATGATCGTCACTCTATATATCATGAGAGAAAGATGAAACATGTGTGATTGTGTTGGGGCATAATTTTACAGGGCCTAGAGATAGTTTGTGTTCGTACATGAAAGGCGCGTCAAGGGGGTGTGTGCGAGGAGAGAGAGATGCTCTTCATTTCTCTTTATTATGACTAACTTTATATATAGTATAAAAATATACAAATTCACGTTGCGGAATAAATATCATTGGGTGCACCATGCAATGCAAACTAATTTTCATACTCCATATAACTTTGTAATGTTGTATATATGTACAAATTCTAAAATAATTTTTTGGCCACACTTTGTGTGCTTTTATTTAAAAGAAATGTTGTATGCGAAGTAAATGTGACGAGAGGGCTTTTTAGATCAATGGGGTACATGTAAAGATGTAACATGTGTGAATGTGTAGGTGACGTGTTTGGAATGGTCTAGAGAGGGTATGTGTACGTATTCGAGAGAGGCATGGATAGAGGGGCCGATGGGGGTGACGTGGGAGAGATAGCACGAGAAATGAGAGAGGTCTAGAGAGAGACGGATAGGATGTCATGGCGAGAGATGCCGTTGAGTGTGTACATGCAAGGGGAGAGGGGATATATAGAGGCATGAGGAGAATTTTTTGTGTTGTGTTTGTGTTGGTATGTGTGGGTGTGAGAAGATAACTAGACCTAGGGGCAGATGGTGTGTCACCGCGTGAGGTGAGGCCCCTGGGTCGGTTCCATCCTACGCCACATTGGCCAGCCGTGACACATTCAGGGATAGCCATGGAGGACTCGTCGTACAAGACAAAGATACCGGAGTCGTGAAGGGCTCTATGTCCATTGACAAAGCCAGCTAGGATTTGTAACCTAGGTCATATTCATCCAACCTAACTTTAACGGTCATCTACAGAATGCTCTGCTGGAATCATATTCGTCAATTAGGAATAGAGGTGGAGACAATGCATGCGATACATGCCTAAAGATAATGTGCGTGCGAGAGACACGTAGGCAGGTCTATGTATAGAGAAAGGGTCGATGGGGATTATGTGTGCATATGCGTGTGAGAGGAAGAGTGCTTCTGGTAAAGGTTAGTGAAAACAGTCGTAAATGGTTGCGAGAGGAGGTGATATCGAGAGCATGTGTGCGAGAAAGACACCTCGCGAGAGTGTGTGTGAGCATGTGCGAGAGACCACCGATGGATATACACCGTGTGCGCGTATTTGTGTGAGAGAAAGTTATCGCATGTTTGAGGAGGGGCCTATGGAGAGTGAAACTATATGTAAAAGACTCATGTACACATTAATTAAAAATATAAATTGTATCCAATCATTAGGATAGGATCATGATATTTGCAATTCACATAAGGAACGGGCATTGATCCAACAAAAATATATATTCTATCAAATTTGAGCATGTCTATGTTATTATTCGACATAATTCATCCATAGAGTCAATATTTTGAACTCCAGACAATGCATCGCTTTAGCAATTCGAATATAAATGTGAGTATAGTTCATGTTGTGTTTGTAAAGCACATTATACATACAAAAGTTACACAATGAACATTACAAATAGCCAGCTAGGAACTAACATATATTTTAATTCAACTTAAGGTGGTTAAAAAAATCGAATTCAACATGAAGTCCATTCAATTATTTGAATTCGAGATCATGGCATTTGTAAATCATACCTAAAATATGGGGGCACCAATCTTTGCTCTGCTTTTGTACATACTAGCATATATAGTCGTGTACCAAATAGATTCAAATATACCTCCTCTAATCGTAGTTATAGGATTTTCAAGTGTCAAAATTTAAAAAAGAAGCGCATAGTTTAATGAGGTTTTCAAACATACAAGGTCAAATTTAGTGTTGTCTATTTAGGCCAATCCTCAAAGTTCAATAGTAGTCTAAATGTGAATGCTTCTGTTTCAAAATTTCGAACGAAGTGCCAAAAGAGCCTCTACTCGCCCGAAATCATGTGAGATCAATGTTTGGTAGAAGGAAATTACTTTTATAACTCCGACCTGTGAAACCTACTCGTCCAACGTCCAAAGGACTAAACCGGGGTAGGTTTGTATCTTCATGTAGATGCCACGCAACGACCTCCAAAAAACATTCATACACCATGGCCACCTAAACACACATGCGCTCAACAGAAATCGCTCCTGCCCATTATTTGGGACACCTGTGGTTACCATCCTACCCCCAACCCGCAATAGGTCCGAAATTTAAGAAGGGGCAAAGTTTGTACTTTCCCCAAATTTCAAACAACCGCGTCCCATCTATTCAAAAAAACAAAAACAAGCGCGTCCCAGACCGAAACATGGTTCCCTCTTAGCTCCCCCCGCCCTCCATCTGATTCCCAATTCGTACTCCGTGGGCGCCAAAACTGCCTCTCCACTAGCCGCGAAACCCCGGCGTCCTCCATCCTCCACCCCATCCCACCCATCAACCATCGCCCTCCTCCATCACGCCGAAGTCAATACCCCGACGTCGCCATTCACCGCAACCGCAACCGCAACACCCTCCATGGCTAGTAGTTGAAGCCGAGTCCAAGCTGCCTCCAGGATGCCGGCGTGGGCCATACCTGGGCCAGTTCAACCACATGTCCTGCACCTCACCACTACCGCTCCAACGTCGCTACCGTCGACCGCACCGGAGTTGTTCCAGCTATGCTGTCCTTCGTCGCCTCAGATCTGCTTCCCCTCCGCCAACAGATGACCACTGTAACACAGTCAACAATTTCTCCATTGGTTCATCGAAGGCTCCACCCTCCTCCAAAACATCGGTTCCCCCGGTAATAAGAAGAACATCATCGCAAAATAAGGATGGCATAGGGCTGGCAACCGAAATTGGTACTCCTCTTCCCTTATTCGTGCAAATCTTACATGTCCGCTTGCAGGGTATTCATCCCATAGAAGACACTAGTTGACTGCTTCTTCCTACACCTTCTTCCTGACACTAGATATTCCTAGTAACTCGTGATGCACAAGGTTTCTCGTCATATACTATTTTACCTTAGCTAGAGTTCCGTCGCCCCCTGGATTTCAATTCCTGGTCAGTTGATTCCCATTTAAAGGAAGCATTCCCCGGTGTAAGAGGCACTAGTCCCCCTATTACGCCGGGGAAGCAGAGCCTCGGTGTTTATCTTAGGGGTGTGTGGGGCCTAGGAGCTGCTGGGGCCTGATTTGGAGGTCAGCCAGGCTTAAAGGAATGGCCGGGGGGCGCTGCCAAGCACGGTGGTGGTGTGAGGTCGAGGGGAGGGCGAGGTGATAGAGGCAGGCGTCTGGGCCGGTGGTCGCTGGCGGTTCGAGAAAGATCATCAATAGTAACTTGTGGGAGGTAGGTGAAGGCCATCTGCCGTTCCTTCAAGATCGGACAGTTCAGAAAAATCGACTGACCTATTTATTTTGATAGGACCACATGTGGTGGTGTGCTAGAGGTGTACCTGCATTTACCAGCCATCCATGTGCTCATATACTACAAAATCTTATGGAGTAGAATCTAATTTTGTTTGCCATCCAATATTGTAGAGCTATCATACGTCTCATGTCATTTATTTTTGAGCCACCTGCTATTATAGTGCACTAGTTCTGCACACACTTCACCCGTACTCTCACTGTTGTTTTTTTATGCATGGGTATTTCAGCATCTGCCAACCGGATGATAGAAGCAAGAAAGAAAATAGAGAAGCAGCTCCAACTTTCTTCGGGCTTATGCAAGACACTTTTTCGCACTATAAAGGGTGAAGTGTCACCAGATGGAGACAGTAAACATAGCTCTGGAGTTGATTATCTTGATCGCCATGAACCACCATCCCAGATGCTTGCTTTAACTTCGAGGTGTCATATGTGGTTGCATGTTGCATATGATGTCTAGCTTGTATTCGAAAGGCCGAAGTCGGTCTTTATTATGATAAGGAAAGATATTTTGTACATGAATGACCATTCCGGGAGCACTAAAAGACAAATAGCTAGCTAGAGCACTGGCCGAGCTAGTGACAAGCCCAGCACAGACATGCATCACCTGGAACCAGTCCAGCCAGATGTCTAGCTTATATTGCTTCCAACTTGGTTAAATTGCATCTGCTTAGGTTACACATTATACCTTTGAATATGACATGCCTTCCTATTTTTGGTACATACGAGTACATATGTCTATTAACCATGTGCTTACATCGAACTAATGTTCTTGTGTATCCCTCATCAATCACTTATGATGATAGAGTCACCCAAGTGGGTTGCTGTGAGAAAAGATGCTCCTTTAAAGAATGTAGTGTCAACCTCCCCACATGATTCTCAAGAAACAACATGGCTAGATGAAGATGGTGAACGTAGCTCTATAGTTGATAATCGCATTTCCCCTACACCACCATCCCGGGTGCTTACTCTAACTTGGCAGCGTAATATGTGGTTGCATGTTGCATATTGTGTCTAAGATTGTAATTCCACCAATCCGGTTAAATTGCATGTGCTATTCTGCTTAGTTTGTACTTTATACATGTTAATGTGACATGCCTTCCTGTTTTTAGTACATAGTACATATGTCTATTAAGCAAATCCTTACATAAAACTACTGTTTTTTTGTATCCCGCATCAATCAATATGATGAGACACCTTTAGTATATGAAGTGTGATATTGGTTGCATCTTTCATTTGATTTATAGCATATGCTCCTTCTAATTTGTTGAAACGCCATTTATGATGGGACGCTTTTAACTTGGCAGAGTCATATTGGTTGCATATTTCATGTGGTGTCTAGCTTGCATTGCTTCTTATTTGTTGAAATGGCTTCTGCTTAGTTTACAGAAATATTTGTGAATATTCCATGACATCCTGTTTTTCGTACATATTCCATCCTAGTATCATGTGTTTGCCTTACATCAAAGTAGTGATTGTCAGTATCAAGCATGAATGAGTTCTGAAGAGTGAATTTTATTGCTTTTACTTGTCGGTTTTACTTGACAAGTCAAAATAAAAAAACAGAAGGAAATTAGCAAGGCAGTGGATAAAGGTGCTCCTTCCAAACGAAAGGCCTCTACAGATTCTACTCTGCCAACCCCCCAAGAGGATTTACAAGACAAAACATGCATAGACACTCAACATAGTTGTGTTGATGATGAGCATGTCTCCCCTAGTGTGCCATCACAGGTGCTCCCTCTAACTTGGCACTGTTATATGTGGTTGCATGTTATGTATGATGTTTAGCTGGTATTGCTTCTAATTTTGTTGAATTCCATCTGCTTACTTTACACAGTGTACTTCTGAATAAGACATGTGTTCCTATTTCTAGAACATACAATATCTGTCTATCACACCATGTTCTTACATCAAAGTACTACTGTTGTGTAACCTGCAACAATCACTTTTCACAAGACACATTTAACTTGGGAGTCTGGTATAGTTTGCATCTCGCATTAATTTCTAGCTTGTACAACTAATTTGTTGAAATGGCACTAATGACGAGACAATTTTAACTTGGTAGAGTGATATTCGTTGCGTCTTACATATGGTGTCTATCTTTCATTGCTTCTAATTTGTTGAAATGCCTTCTTCTTAGTTTACACATCATAGTTGTGAATATGCCATGGTGTGAATATACAATTTCACTGATGATGAGAGAGCTTTAACTTGGTAGTGTGATGTTCAATGCATCTTGCATATGATTTATTTCTTGTACTGAAAGTGCGTTATATCGACTAGAGGGGGTGAATAGGCGATTTTTTCAAATTCATCACTAAGGAAATTCTAAGTGAGGAATTTACTAAGCAACGAACTACTTAGCAGCGGAATAGATACTCAGGTGCATGTACCACAAAGCAGTAGCATAGTCATCATGATGAATTGAAAGCGTACATATTGCACAAGTAGCATGTAAACGGGATAAGCAGGCTCAAGACAAAATGACTGAAGAAATAGGATTGAGGAATTGAGAAAGTCTTCAGCCAAAGTCTTCAAACAGTACAGATCAAGTTCATCAACACATGAGATGTGGAAATGAAAGGATTGAGGAAATAGAACCAATAGATCGGTGAAGGCAATGCTTTGGTAGACCGGTTCCAACTGCTATGACAGTTGTACGTCTAGTTAGGGCGGCTAGGTATTCAAACCTGAGGACACACAGTCCTGGACACACAATACTCACTGTATTCCCCTTGAGCCAAGGTCACACAGACCTCGCCCAATCACTCGTGGTAAGTCTTCAAGGTGACTTCCAAACCTTCATAGATTTCGGTCTCCCAGGGATGCACAATTCCTCTTGGATGCTCTAGACCATTGACGCCTAACCGTTTGGAAGATGCATAGTTTTCAAAGGTACCGAGCATCGGTTCCACACAGTAACAATCTTTTCAGTGATACTCAATCACTTTGGTATTTAGGTGTTGGGGTTTTGCGTTTTTCCTCACTTGATGATTTTTGCTCAAAGTCCTCGGAGGATGGGTTGCTCTCATTGACAAGTGTTAGTTTCTCTCGGAGCAGCCAACCAGCTAGTTGTTGAGGGGGCCGCTATTTATAGCCTAGGGAGTATCCCGACATGATAAGACATAAATACCCTTCAATGATATGACCATTAAGTGGATAGGATATTTTGGGACAGCTGGCGCATAGCATAGCAGCGGTAGGAAATTTGAGCTCTCAAATTCCTCAGGGCTATCATGTTCCTCACTTTTAGGCAATCCGCACTAACGAATTCCTAACTCCTCAGTCAGAACAAATTCCTCAGAGAACATAAGATCTTCGACTCTGTCACTGAAGAAACTGACTGAACTGTATGAGATTTCCAATGGCTTGACTCGAATGGATTGGGTTGTGTAAGCTTTGAGATGAGAATCACTGCAAAGTGTTTCCTTAGTTTTACCTCGCCCCCCCCTTTAATAGTACAGTGTTTCCTATGACTCAAGAAATATAAAATGAAACTACGAAAACAAAAGTCTTCACGCTTCATAATCCTCGCATTAATATCCAAATCTTCAAGGTCACACCAATTTCATCATTTCCAAAGTCTTCAATTGAAGACATACATTTTTAGGCATCGACTTTCTTCGTAAATATCAAACTCCCCATAGACTTATAGAACATTAGTCTCTTAACCTATTAGTCTTCAATACACCAAAATCACTAAGGGGCACTAGATGCACTTACAATCTCCCCCTTTTTCGTGATTGATGACAAATAGGTTTAGTTTTCAACGGGGATAAAAATATGAAGTGTAACAACTGATATTGAGGAATTTGATTGCAAGATATACAAGAACTCCCCCTGAAGATGTGCATATTTGAGGATTTTGGTTGATTAGCAAATGCACATTGTAGAGTAATATCATGGAGACCTCCCCCAATCTATACTTATACTAATTAGAGACTCCCTAGAAATTACCACATTAATTAGATTTTACGAGCCGTTAATCTGGTGGGACCAAATTATAACGGTGTAGATTAACCCAATAATCATTTGGTCTTTCCATGTGGTTCTAAGAAGAAAATATTAATCGTTTATCTGGTGGGACCAGAATATTACCATGTAGATTTAACCCAATAATATTTTCGTATTTTCATGATTTTAAGATGCGCATCTACACGTTTATAATGTACTAGAGTCCTGTTCCAAAAAAATAATAGAGTCCTGGTTCTACGAAACACCTGATCTGTGCACCTCATCTACCAAAAAATTAAATAAAATACATCTATGGCCGCCTTAGACGTCTTATCTAGACCATGCCTATCTCCCTCCTATGCCCCCTCTCCCGCCTCAACTCTCTGCTTAGAGCACCAATCATCCACGATCTTCTAACCCTAACAAACACAAACACATTTCCCCGATCCGTGCACCTCATCTAGAAAAAGACTTCACCTATGGCCGCCTCATACATGGTAGGCTAATCTAAAAGATGGCCATGTGTATCTCCCTCCCATGCCCCCTCTCCTGCATCATTGTTCTCAATGCATCGCTGCTCTGTATTCTTACCAGACTGCTCTATCTTGCTTTTTGCCGCCATGAATTCCTCATGGCAGCGCACGGCCGCCAACTTCTTGATCCGATGCCTTTTTGTTTCGTCTTCTCACCACAGACACTAAACCATGATGGCGGACGAGGAAGATGAGATGTATCGTGCAACCATAGGACCAGCGACACGGTGAAACACACCACACACATGTCTTGCAGGCGCCGGTACATGGCCATCTGCATCAGAGGATCGACGGCGAGATCGACTTGGTGTTGCAGTAGTCTGTGAGTCCAACCAATAACAACTTTTTTTCCCTCAGGTAATTTCCTCTGCCAGTTTAAAGTAAGCAATATGATGTACAATCGTGGAACCTTTCTATGCAATCTTTGTGAGTACATACTTTGTCTTTTTACCAATGTGGAACTAAGTCCTTCACGTACTGTGTATCAAAACTGCATATGTATCCACTTTTGACATTGGTTTTCTTCTTTACATCGCATCATTAATTTCATGTTTATTTCCTCGAATACTCGCTCTATTTTGAATCAACACAGTGCATGTGATTTAGTTGTTGGAGGTACTGTTTGCAGCCAAAATGCATATCAATTGCAACCGGGAAATTTAAGGATATCACAAACAAATTTCCACTTAATAGTATCAGACGTACCTTATATTTTGACAAGTTTTTCATTTAATGTATAATACAAAATCGGGATTAGTGCTACTTACCTGGTATTTAACTATGTGTTCCTTATATATAGAACACATCTCATGCCTTGCATGATCAGCTTCCTTCTCACAACTGGAATTACTTATGTTGTTCCAGTGTAACTAGATTGGAGAGGAACATGACACAACCTTAACAATCCAGTAAGCTATTCGACGAATTCCCTTCTCTGGTTAAAATTGCTTCCCATCCATTGCATAATTTCTAAAGAAATCATATTATTTTACCTGAATTCGTCAAAAAGTATTTCGCTTCCATTACATAATTTGTACAGAAATAATGGTTTTTATTATTGGCATGCATACCGTTCGTTGACAATAGAATTTTGTAAGCAAACTAAAATGTCATGTATTTTCCTGGGGATGGTGCATCCAGCGGATAAAAAGTGTGTACTATATCCCGAATGGTACCAAATAATGCAAGTTATGTATGGTGTACAAGCCACCAAGTGTTCTGAATTGTTTTCGCATTTACACAGATTGCTTAGTTATACTATGTCTTACCAGTTAGAAAGTACCAATTGTTTTATTCTTCCACGCTTTCTTTAGGTGTTGCTATATGTACTTAGCTGGTGAAGAAATAAAAATAACATTTTCCATATCATAAATGTAAGCTTTCACCGAATAATGTTTCCTTGCTCATGTATCATGTTACTATCCAAAACCATAGTAGCTGCAGTACGAATCTCTAAGAAAAAGAAATAAACTTATATGACAAACGAATTAAATCCATCCTTGTATGACCAACGAATAGGACGTCAGTAACTCCACACGCCAAAGAAAAAAAGTAAGGAATAAGAGACATGCAAAATGAGTAAATATACATTCTAAAATATGTCTATATATACATCCGTATATAGTTTGTAGTGGAATCTCTAAAAAAACTTATATTTAGTAACGGAGGGAGTACAACAATGTGTGTTATCTTTGCATATTGATTATAATATGTTTGTACTACTGTATTTTCTTTTTCTTTATTAAAACAAGAGATGGATTAGTTTCTCTGAGATGTACCACTATCGATGTGATCAAACTATCCTATGTTACATGCCATTAATGCAAATTCATAACACTATCCGATGTTTTGCTTCTTCGGCACCTATCTACTCTTGCCATTTGGGGAATAAAATTATACTCGATTGAAAATAAATAGTTGTTGCATCCGATCCACGGAGTGGAGATCAAATAAAATTGCATATATTTCTCTAAATGTTCACAATTATAACTAACCAAAAAAAGATCGAACTATACATGCATTGTTTCTGTAAAAGTAGAACTATACATGTTAGATCTCATATGAATATATGTGTACCATGAATATCCTCTATGAGACCATATGTGTATGTATCCATCATAAAAGAGAATATATATATTTTCCCTATGGAAAGCAGTTCATAACTCAAATATGTCCCGATAATAATTATTTGAAAACTTTTCTATAATTTTATAGAAAACAATTGTAAACGGACATACTTACAATGTAACTATTAGGTACTATTTTCTTAATGCTAGCCCGTGCTGGCGCACGGGTTGACGACTAGTATCTTGTAATTCATATACGCATTTCACAATGATAGGAAGAATTTGAAATACATGATGAAATATGTTGTTGACGAAATTCAGCATGCGTGCATCAATGTACTTCATATGATTAGCTCACACCGCAGAAACAGAAAGTAAATAAAGCAAATAAACAAAGGCGGCATAAATTGGCTAGTTGACAGGAAAGTAATATGATAAAGATCGACCCGGGGGCCATAGGTTTCACTAGTGGCTTCTCTCATGATAGCAGAATTCTATGATGGGTGAACAAATTACTATCGAGCAATTGATAGAAAAGCACATAGTTATGAGAATATCTAGGCATGATCATTATATATAGGCATTACGTCCGTGACAAGTAGACCGAAACGATTTTGCATCTACTACTATTACTCCACACATCGACCGCTATCCAGCATGCATCTAGAGTATTAAGTTCATAAGAACATAGTAACGCCTTAAGCAAGATGACATGATGTAGAGGGATAAACTCAAGCAATATGATACAAATCCCATCTTTTTATCCTCGATGGCAACAATACTATACGTGCCTTGCTGCCCCTGCTGTCACTGGGAAAGGACACCGCAAGATTAAACCCAAAGGCAAGTACTTCTCCCGTTGCAAGAACTATAGATCTAGTAGGCCAAACCAAACCAATAATTCGAAGAGACTTTCAAGGATATTATAATCATACATAAAAAGATTTCAGAAAAGAATCCAATATTATTCATAGATAATCTTGATCATAAACCCACAATTCATTGGATCTCGACAAACCAATAATTCGAAGAGCCATGCAGCAACCAATTTCTATGACTACCGGTATTTAAACGAGGCTATCTACCGTTCCACTAACGCACTAATGGTCTAGCATGTCCTACGATCAGCGTGGCTCAGATACCAAGCGTTGTGGCACCTTTGCTCGGATGATGAGTATGTCACTCACCGTGGTCGCTATGTCCAGAGGCGGTGTGGGAGCAGTGCCACGTCGCTGGCCCCCATGACCTACATGAACGGTTGCAGGTGGCGAGGAGGTCCATGGCAGCTCCTCCATTGGACTAGTGTGCGCCATGTCATCCCGACAGGTGTGGCACACATGTCGGTTTCCCTGTTTTCCTGGCCAAATTAAATGCATAGTAGAGTGACCTAGGCGTGCGTCGAAGAGCAACCTGACGACGAGAGAGATACAATCCAGCAACCTCGGGAGATCAATTAGGTTTGACAAGCACAAAGAGAAAGAGAGGTGGTATGTGTGTGTGTGCGAGAGAGAGAGAGGGGGCGGGGGGTAGGGAGGGAGTGGGAGAGATACCCCAAGATGAAACCGAGAGAGAACGAGTGGGTGCATGTGTGATACCTAAGGCGGATTCAAAATTTTGAACCAGTGATCATACCATCAGCAAATCATATATAAAGGATATTCAATGTTTGTTTCACTTTTGAACGTAGTACAATATACGCCCTCCGGTCCTTTCTAATTCACATATAAGTTTTATGTGTTGTCAAAGTATCTCTACTTTGGTCAAACTTACAGAAAAAAGAATCTACATTCAAGAACGCCCAATCAATATAGTTAGATTCAAATCTACTCCTAGATATGCATTCAAATAGAAATGCTTTCCAATTTGTTTTCAAACACGTGAATGCTTGTTCTCGCGCATGCTCTTCCTACTAGGATTTCACCACGTATAGCTAGTCCAATGGTAATTTTTTGATCTCCCTGTCCAATAGTAGTAGAAGTAGAAGTAGTAGTACAACATCTGAAGTAGAGTATGCAGTGCTCATAGTACTAGTAGTATACTCCCTTCGTTTTTATTTACTCCGCATATTAGAGTTGACTGAAGTCAAACTTTGTAAAATTTCACCAAATTTATATAAATGAATATAAATATTCAGCATAACAAATCTATATGATGTGGAAGTACATTCAACAACGATTCTAATGATATTGATTTGTTATTGTATATGTTAATATTTTTGTGTGTAAACTTTGTTAAAGTTTGTAAACCTTGACTTTGACCAAAACTAATATGCAGATTAAATAAAAATGGCAGGAGTACTAGTAACACTCGGCCAACCTCTCACCTCTCTCTCTTCTAGTTGTACTAGCAAGATGTCCGTGTGTTGCACGAAACATCAAGATGCATTTATATGAGTATTTTATCCTGTGGGAGATAAGGATGAACAAGGGAAGCCCTTATCTGCAAATGTGGAGAGGAGTGCGGGTATCTTTTTGCAAAATTTTCATAGTTTCCTTCCTATCCATTAGATATATATCGGATGGCCTATATTGCAGGATGGCATGCACACCATCGTCACCAACTCTATTTTTTATAAGAGTAGAGATATAGATATATAGATATAGATAAATGACGCGAGAGAGGGAGGGGGAGGGACGTCGGCTTACTATTGAACTGCGGTCCCACAAGCGACCGAAAACGCAATATGAAGCATGTTCCATTCGGTGAGTGACGTGGATGGTTCAGCATGCCAGGTATTCTTTCTTGAGATATCATTTTTCTCATCTTTCTCGAGATATCATTTTTGATGAAATTCACGAGATACCATTTTTTGATGAAATTCTTGAGATACCATTAAAAATGCAACCTAATGTTCCGTGCAATGCATGGGCATCTTGCTAGTCATCTTGAGATTTATGAAGTCACCGCCTCGTCGTCGATAGGAATGGTGGGGACGTCCGGACGTCTGCCACATGAAACTCCAAAACTTTGGTCCCATCCCACCCCACAACTCTCCAAGCTCTAGCTGTCCTGCTTTGCAAACTCCGCACAATCAAAACGGATTGACCGGTCGTCACGGGAACAACTATTCACACCAGAACCTTTGCTCCTCGGCCTATGCCAGTGATACGTCCATTTTGCATCATGATTTTTCGTTGATATTTATTGCATTATGGGTTGTTCCTACACATTATGTCACAATACTTATGCCTTTTCTCTTTTATTTTACAAGGTTAACATAACGAGGGGGAATGCCGACAGTTGGAATTCTGGACTGGAAAAGGAGAAAATCTGAGATACCTATTCTGCACAACTCCAAAAGTCCTGAAACTTCACGGAGAATATTTTTGGAATATATAAAAAATATTGGGCGAAAGAAGCACCAAAGATGGGCCACCACCCAGCCACAAGGGTGGGGGCAGGCCCTACCCCCCTGAGGGCACCCCCTACCTTGTGGGCCACCTGGCAGGCCTCCGACTCCCATCTTCTGCTATATCAACGTGTTTTGACCTGAAAAAATAATGAGGGGGGTTTTCGGGATGAAGCACCGCCATCTCGAGGCGGAACCGAGGCGAAACCAATCTAGAGCTCCGGCAGGGCTGTTCCACCGGGGATACTTCCCTCTGGGAGGGGGAAATCGAAGCCATCGTCATCACCAACGAACCTCTCATAGAGAGGGGGTCAATCCTCATCAACAACTTCACCACCACCATCTCCTCTCAAACCCTAGTTCATCTCTTGTATCCGATCTTTGTCTCAAAACCATAAATTGCCCATGGGTTACTAGTAGTGTTGATTACTCTTTGTACTTGATGCTAGTTGGTTTATTTGGTGGAGGATCATATGTTCAGATCCTTAATGCTATTCAATATACCTCTGATCATGAACATGAACATGCTTTGTCAGTAGTTACTTTTGTTCGAGAGGACATGGGAGAAGTCTTGTTATAAGTAATCATTTGAATTTGGTATTCGTTTGATATTTTGATGAGATGTATGTTGTCTTACCCCTAGTGGTGTTATGTGAACGTCGACTACATGACACTTTACCATTATTTGGGCCTAGATGAAGGCATTGGGAAGTAATAAATAGATGATGGGTTGCTAGAGTGACAAAAGCTTAAACCTCAGATTATGCGTTGCTTCGTAAGGGCTTGATTTGGATCCCTATGTTTCATGCTATGGTTTGATTTGTCTTAATACTTCTTTCATAGTTGCGAATGCTTGTGAGGGTGGTTAATCATAGGTGGGTCGCTTGTCCAAGGAAGGACAGCACCCAAGCACCAGTCTACACACATATCAAATTATCAAAGTATCGAATGCGAATCATATGAGCATGATGAAATCTAGCTCGACAGTAATTCCCATCTGTCCTCGAGAGCACTTTGCTTTATATAAGAGTACGCCTAGTCTTATCTTTTGCTACAAAAAGGATCAGGCCACCTTGATGTACCTTGTTTACTATTGTTACTTGTTACCCGTTACGAATTATACTATCACAAAACTATCTGTTACTGGTAATTTTAGTGCTTGCAGAGAAAACCTTGCTGAAAACCGCTTGGCATTTCCTTCTGCTCCTCGTTGGGTTCGACACTCTTACTTATTGAAAGGACTATGATAGTTCCCCTACACTTGTGGGTCATCAAGACTCATTTCTGGCGCCATTGCCGGGGAGTGAAGCACCTTTGGTAAGTGGAAACATTTATATAGTGTGCTGAAATTTACTGTCACTAGTTACCACGGAACATAATCCTTTGAGAGGTTTGTTCAGGGTATGTTCACCTCGATCAGAGGAGCAAAGAGTTGCTCCTCAACCCAGTTAACCCTCTAAAAATATTTGCTTTGAAATTCCTTTGGGTATGGTAGAGAAACTGCTAGCTAATCCTTATGCAGGAGATGGAACATTGCATCCTTATTTTACACCTAATCTATGTGGATGAAGTTTGTGGATTATTTAAGCTTGCAGGTATACGAGAAGATTTTGTCAAGAATAAGGTCTTTCCTTTATCTTTGAAGGGAGAGGCATTGACATGGTATAGGCTATGTGATGGTATTGGATCATGGAACTACAACTGATTGAAACTGGAATTTCATCAGAAGTTTTATCCTATGCATCTAGTTCATCGTGATCAGAATTATATATATAATTGTTGGCCTCGGGAAGGAGAAAGTATCGCTCAAGCTTGGGGGAGGATTAAATCAATGTTATATTCATTCCCCAACTATGAGCTCCCGAGAGAAATTATTATTCAAAAAATTTATGCTCGGCTTTCTCATAATAACCGAACCATGCTCGATACTTCTTGTGCTGGCTCTTATATGAATAAGAGTGTTGAATTCAAGTGGGATTTATTGGAAAGAATTAAACGCAACTATGAATATTGGGATCTCGAAAAAGGTAATGAGTCAGGTATAAGCCTTAATTTTGATTGTGTCAAATCATTTATGGATACCGATGCTTTTCATGCATTTAGCTATAAATATGGACTGATTCTGAGATAGTAGCTTCTTTTTGTGAATCATTTGCTACTCATGTTGATCTCCCTAAGGAGAAGTGGTTTAAATATCACCATCCCATTGAAGTTAAAGTAGTTGAACCAATTAATTGAAGAAGAGACTGTCACTTATAATGTTGATCCTATTATTCCGACTACTTATCTTGAGAAACCACATTTTCCTATTAGAATAAAGGATCATGCTAAAACTTCAACTATGGTTAATAAAAGTAATATTAGAGGACCTAGACCACCTGAACAAATCAAAGTTGAACCTAATATTGCTATGATTAAAGATCTCTTGGTTGATAATGTTGATGGGCATGTTATTTATTTTTGTGATGAAGCTACTAGAATTGCCAAACCCGACACTAAAGATAAACATAGACCTATTATTGGTGTGCTTGTTGTTTTTTGTTAAAATAGAATATCATTGTTATCATGGTTTATGTGATGTGGGTGCCAATGTGAGTGCAATTCCTTTTACCTTATATGAAGAAATTATGAATGAAATTGCACCTGCTGAGTTAGAAGAGATTGAATTTACTATTAAGCTTGCTAATGGAGATTATATATCACAAATTGGGATTGTTAGAGATGTTGAAGTCTTGTGTGGGAAAATAAAATATCCTACTGCTTTTCTTGTTCTTGGCTCCCCAAAAGATGACTTTTGTCTCATTATATTTGGTAGACCCTTCTTAAATACTATTAATGCTAGAATAGATTGCGAGAAAGACATTATTACTGTTGGTTTAGGGGATATGTCTCATGATTTTAATTTCTCTAAATTTCATAGACAACCTCGTGATAAATAATTGCCTATTAAGGATGAATTATTACTCTTTCTTCTATTGAAGTGCCTCCTACTGAACCTCTAGATTAGTATTTGCTAGAACATGAGAATGACATGTTTATGAGTGAAAGAAGGGAAATAAATGAAATATTCCTTAACCAAGGACTTATTTTAAAAAACAATTTGCCTATTGAAATCCTAGGGGATCCTCCTCCACCAAAGGGTGATCCCGTTTTTGAGTTTAAACCTTGTCCCGATACTTTGAAATATGCATAACTCAATGAAAAGAAGATATATCCTATTATTATTAGTGCTAACCTTCCAGAGCATGAATGAAAGAGACTATTGAAAACTCTGAAGAAGCACCATGCTGCTATTGGATATACTCTTGATGATCTTATGGGCATTAATCCCACTTTATGACAACACAAAATTAAGTTGGAACGAGATACTAAACCAGTTGTTGATCACCAACGCCGCTTAAATCCTAGGATGAAGGAAGTTGTAAGAAATGAAATACTAAAGCTTCTGGAGGCAGGTATTATTTTTCATAGTCAGTGGGTAAGTCCTATTCATTGTGTCCCCAAGAAGAGAGGCATTACTGTTGTTCCTAATGATAAAGTTCAATTGATCCCACAAAGAATTGTTACAGGTTATAGAATGGTAATACATTTTCGTAAATTGAATAAAGCTACTAAGAAATATCATTACCCTCTACCTTTTATTGATCAGATGCTAGAAAGACTATCCAATCATACACATTTTTTCTTTCTAGATGGTTATTTCAGTTTCTCTCAAATACCTGTGTCAAAAGGGGGTCAAGAAAAGACCACTTTTACTTACACTTTCGGTACTTTTTCTTATAAACATTTGCATTTTGGTTTACACAATGCACCTGCTACCTTTCAAATATGTATGATGGCTATATTCTCTTACTTTTGGGAAAAGATTGTGGAGGTTTTCATGGATGATTTCTCCGTTTATGGAACTTCTTTTCATGATTGCTTAAGCAACCTTGATTGAGATTTGCAGAGATGCGAAGAAACTAATCTTGTCTTGAATTGGGAGAAGTGCCACTTTATGGTTAATGAAGGTATTGTTTTGGTGCAGAAGATTTCTGAAAGAGGTATTGAAGTTGATAAATCTAAATTAGATGATATTGAAAAGATTTTGTGTCCTAAAGATATCAAAGGTATAAGAAGATTCCTTGGTCATGCTGGTTTCTATAGGAGGTTTATTAAAGACTTATCTAAAATTTCTAGGCCTCTCACTAATATCTTGCAAAAAGATGTTCCTTTTTTATGATGATTGTGTAGAAGCATTTGAAATACTAAAGAAATCCTTGATTTCTACGCCTATTGTTCAACCACCTGAATGGAATTTACCCTTTGAAATTATGTGTGATGCGAGTGATTATGTTGTTGGTGCTGTTCTATGACAAAGAGTTGATAAGAAATTGAGTGTTATTCATTATGCTAGTAAAACTCTAGATAGTGCCCAGAGAAATTATGCCACTACTGAAATAGAATTTTTAGCAGTTGTTTTTGCATGTGATAAGTTCAGATCCTATATTGTTCATTCCAAAGTAACTGTTCCCACGAATCATGTTGCTATTAAATATATTATGGAAAAGAAAGATGCTAAACTTAGACTTATTAGATGGGTTCTCTTGCTACAAGAATTTGATTTGCATATTATTGATAGAATGGGAGCTGAGAACCCCGTTGCAGATAACTTGTCTAGGTTAGAAAATATTATTGATGACCCACTACCTATTCATGATAACTTTCTAGATGAACAATTAGCTGTCATAAATACTTCTCGTACTGCTCCATGGTATGCTAATTATACTGTTGCTAAATTTATACCACTTAGCTTCACATACCAGCGAAAGAAAAAAATCTATGATTTAAGACATTACTTTTGGGATGACTCACACCTTTATAAAGAAGGAGTAGATGGTGTTATTAGACGTTGTGTAAATGAGCTTGAACTGGAACATCTCATATGTAAGTGTCACTCTGAGGCCTACGGAGGACACAGTGCCTATAAATTATTCACTTGTTATTGAACCATTTGATGTTTGGGGCTTTGATTATATGGGACCTTTTCCTTCCTATAATGGATATACGCATATTTTAGTTGATGTTGATTATGTTACTAAGTGGGTAGAAGCTATTCCGACTAGTAGTGCTGATCATAACACTTTTATTAAGATGCTTAAAGAAGTTATTTTTTCGAGGTTTGGAGTCCCTAGATATTTAATGACTGATGGTGGTTCACATTTTATTCATGGTGCTTTCCGTAAGATGCTTGCTAAATATGATGTCAACCATAGAATTGCATCTCCATATCATGCTCAGTCTAGTGGTCAAGTAGAATTAAGCAATAGAGAGATTAAGTTGATCTTGCAAAAGACTTTTAACAGATCCAGGAAGAATTGGTCTAAGAAACTTGATGATGCATTATGGGCTTATAGAACTTCTTATGAAAACCCTATCGGTATGTCTCCGTATAAAATGGTTTATGGAAAACCATGTCACTTACCCCTTGAATTAGAACATAAGGCATATTTGGCTATTAAAGAACTCAATTATGACTTTAAACTTGCCGATGAGAAGAGGTTATTTGACATCAGCTCACTTGATGAATGGAGAACCCAAGCCTATGATAATGCCAATCTGTTTAAAGAAAAAATTAAAAGATGGCACGATAAGAGAATACAAAAGTGTGAGTTCAACGTAGGTGATCATGTTTTGCTATAAAACTCTCATTTAAGATTTTTTGCAGGAAAGCTTCTCTCTAAATGGGAGGGACCTTACATTATCGAGGAGGTATATCGTTCCAGTGCCATGAAAATGAACAACGTCGAAGACACAAACCCGAAGGTGGTAAACGGACAAAGAATCAAACACTATATATCAGGTACTCCCATAAATGTTGAGGCCAATATATTTGAAGCCGTGACACCGAAGGAGTACATAAGGGACACTTTCTAGAACATTTCAGACTCCGAAAAGGAATAGGTATGTGGTACGGTAAGTAAACAGACTCCAAAATGTTCCAAACATCAATTTTTTCCCGTTTTGGAATATTTAGAAATGTAGGAAAGTTAAAACTAGCCCGGAAGGGACACGGAGCATCCACATGGGTGGAGGGCGCGCCCAGTCCCCCGGGCGCACCCCCTACCTTGTGGACACCCCGTGTGCGTCCCGGACTCTGTTTTCTTGCACATTACGTATTTCTGTCGGTAAAAATTCATTATATAATCTCCCGAAGGTTTTGACCCCAGTACCTCAACAGAATCCTCTATTATAATTTTTTAGTTGTTTCTGAAGCAGATTTAGAACAAGATGCCGTCTCAAGAGTCCGTTGGTGAGAGTCGTGTCTCTCACCCAACACCCGGAGCACTTTGGTCCAGCAACTGAAGAGAAGATGGAGGCTGACTTGAAGCAGATAGATGCCATGGAAGAGGATCAAGAATTCACCTCTCGTCTCCAAGCCAAATTCAAGATGGAGGAACTTCAGAGCGCGGCAATCGCAAACTCGGTTATTCTTCCCAATGCTAGATTTCTCTCTTATGAAAATATGAAAAAGAGTGTTGAATTTTCTCCAGCAGCTATGAAACACTCATCGGTAGTTGGAGCTCTAGCCTTTACGGGTAAACTCCGCAAGTAAATAATGGATCTTAAGCAGTACATCCTTAAATTGGAGGAGGAGAATCACATCCTAAGGGGAATCATCGCCAAGAATATTACTTCGTCACCATCTCCGAAGAAACAAACATAAACACATGGGTATGTGCACTCCCCTTGGCAGCTGGCAAACTTGGGGGAGGTGCCCCGATATCGTATCACCATCACACCTTTATCTTTACCGTTTTCTTAGTTCGATCCTTTTGGTTATATCTTGACCTAGAGGAATAAATTTTTAGTATGATTTAGCTTTGAGTTTTGCTTTGATCTCTATCTATGTAATCGAGTCCTCAAGATATATAATAAAGAATAGTTTTGAGTGAGGGCTTTGCTATGTTGCTATGATCTTAAGGGAATAAAGAAAAGAAAGGAATAAAAATAAGTAAATAAAGATCGTATGTTAATCTCATGTGAAGTAATGACTTCACATATAAAAAGTATGATGAATAAAAGTTGGTGAGTGTTGACAAATATAGTCTTGGTCATTGTTGCAATTAATAGGAAGTAATAAAGAAAGAGAGGTTTCACATATAAATATACTATCTTGGACATCATTTGCAATTGTGAGCACTCATTAAAATATGACATGCTAAAAAGTTGAAGTTGGACAAGGAATTCAACATAATGGGTTATGTCTTCTTACATCCTAAAAGAAGTTATATTGTTATATATCCTCCAATATGTTGAGCTTGCTTTCCCTCTCATGGTAGCAAAAATTCCTTGCACCAAGTACGGATACTACTTGTGCTTCCAAACATCCCTTAAACCCAGTTTTGTCACGAGAGTCCATCATACCCTCCCCTAGTCCAATTCGGACTAGGCTTGGGGGGCGCGCGGCCCAATAAGGCCCATGTACTCCCCGGTGAGGCGGGTCCGATACCCCTCCGGTACTTCGGTTTCATCTGAAACTCCTCGGGAACACTTCCGGTGTCCGAATATAGTCGTCCAATATATCAATCTTTATGTATCGTCCATTTCGAGACTCCTAGTGATGTCCGTGATTACATCCGGGACTTCGAACTGCCTTCGGTTCATCAAAAAACATAAACTCATAATACCGATCGTCATCGAACGTTAAGCGTGCGGACCATACGGGTTCGAGAACTATGTAGACATGACCGAGACACATCTTCGGTCAATAACCAATAGCAGAACATGGATGTTCATATTGGCTCCTACATATTCTACGTAGATCTTTATCGGTCAAACCGCATAACAACATACATTGTTCGCTTTGTCATTGGTATGCTACTTGCCCGTGATTCGACCTTCGGTATCATCATACCTAGTTCAATCTCGTCACCGACAAGTCTGATTAGTCGTTTGCTTGCAAGGCTTATTATGATGTGTATTACCGAGAGGGCCCAGAGATACCTCTCCGACACTCGGAGTGACAAATCCTATTCTCGATCTATGCCAACACCACAAACACCTTCGGATACACCTGTAGAGCATATTTATAATCACCCAGTTACGTTGTGACGTTTGATAGCACACAAGGTATTCCTACGGTATCCAGGAGTTGCATAATCTCATAGTCAGAGGAACATGCATAAGTCATGAAGAAAGCAATAGCAGTAAAACTAAACGATCATAGTGCTAAGCTAATGGATGGGTCTTGTCCATCACACCATTCTTATAATGATGTGATCCCGTTGATCAAATGACCAAACATTTCTATGGTCAGGAAACATAACCATCTTTGATTAACGAGCTAGTATAGTAGAGGCATACTAGGGACATTCTGTTTTGTCCATGTATTCACACATGTATCAAGTTTCCGGTTAATACAATTCTAGCATGAATAAAAGACATTTATCATGATATAAGGAAATATAAATAAAAACTTCATTATTGCCTCTAGGGCATATTTCCTTCTGTCTCCCACTTGCACTGGAGTCAATAATCTAGATTACATAGTAATGATTCTAACACTCATGGAGTCTTGGTGTTGATCATGTTTTGCTTGTGGAAGAGGTTTAGTCAACAGGTCTGCGACATTCAGATCCATATGTATCTTGAAAATTTCCATGGGTGTGTTTGGTAGGGTGTATGAAGGGTGCCTGAGGGCAATAGTTCCCTTCTCGACCCACGTTTGAGTGTCTGGTAGAGTGTATGAAAGGTGCATGAGTCCACACTAGTTCAACACAAATACACTAGGAGCATGCATGAAGAGATCATGCATGAAGAGGGGTCCTGAGATGAGCATGCATTAAGAGGGGTCCACCGTTCAACAAAAATACATATCTGGTATGTGACTTAGAGTCATCTAGATCAGTGTCAAAGCTTGAATCGACGTAATCATTTAAGACGAGCTCTTTGTCACCTCCATAAACGGGAAACATATCCTTTCTCCTTTTCAGGTACTTCAGGATGTTCTTGACCGCTGTCCAGTGATCCACTCCTAGATTACTTTGATAACTCCCTGTGAAACTTATAGCAAGGCACACATCAGGTCTGGTACACATCATTGCATACATGATAGATCCTATGGCTGAGGCATAAGGAATGACTTTCATTTTCTCTCTATCTTCTGCAGTGGTCGGGCATTGAGTCTTACTCAATTTCACACCTTGTAACACAGGCAAGAATCCTTTCTTTGACTGATCCATTTTGAACTTCTTCAAAACTTTATCAAGGTATGTGCTTTGTGAAAGTCCAATCAAGCGTCTTGATCTATCTCTATAGATCTTGATGCCCAATATATAAGCAGCTTCAGCGAGGTCTTTCATTGAAAAATTCTTATTCAAGTAACCTTTTATGCCATCCAAAAACTCTATATCGTTTCCAATCAACAATATGTCATCCACATATAATATCATAAATGCTATAGAGCTCCCACTCACTTTCTTGTAAATATAGGCTTCTCCAAAAGCGTGTATAAACCATATGCGTTGATCACCTCATCCAAGCGTATATTCCAACTCCGAGATGCTTGCACCAGTCCATAGATGGATCGCTGGAGCTTGCACACTATGTTAGTACCTTTACGATCGACAAAACCTTCTGGTTGCATCATATACAACTCCTCTTTGAGGTATCCATTAAGCAATGTAGTTTTGACACCCATTTGCCATATTTCATAATCATAAAATGCGACAATTGCTAACATGATTTTGACAGACTTATGCATCGCTACGGGTGAGAAAGTCTCATCGTAGTCAACTCATTGAACTTGTCTAAAACCTTTCGCTACAAGTCGAGCTTTGTAGACAGTACCATTACCATCAGCGTCAGTCTTCCTCTTAAAGATCCATTTATTTTCAATGGCTGGCCGATCATCGGCCAAGTCAATCAAAGTCCACACTTTGTTCTCATACAAGGATCCCATCTCAGATTTCATGGCCTCAAGCCATTTTGCAGAATCTGGGCTCATCATCGCTTCCTCATAGTTCGTAGGTTCATCATGGTCTAGTAACATGACTTCCAGAACCGTGTTTCCGTACCACTCTGGCACGGAACGCACTTCGGTTGACCTACGAGGTTTAGCAGTAACTTGATCTAAAGTTTCATGATCATCATCATTTGCTTCCTCGCTGATTGGTGTAGGAATCACTAGAACTAGTTTCCTTGATGTACTACTTTCCAATTCGAGAGAAGGTACAATTACACATCAAGTTCCACCATCCTCCCACTCACTTCTTTCGAGAGAAACACCTTCTCTAGAAAGGATCCATTCTTAGCAACGAATATCTTGCCTACGGATCGGTGATAGAAGGTGTACCAAACAGTTTCCTTTGGGTGTCGTATGAAGACACATTTCTCCGACTTGGGTTCGAGCTTATCAAGTTGAAGCTTTTTCACATAAGCATCTCAGCCCCAAACTTTAAGAAACGACAACTTTGGTTTCCTGCCAAACCACAATTCATAAAGTGTCGTCTCAATGGATTTACATGGTGCCCTATTTAACGTGAATGCAGTTGTCTCTAAAGCATAACCCCAAAACGATAGTGGTAAATCGGTAAGAGACATCATAGATCACACCATATCTAATAAAGTACGGTTACAACGTTCGGACACACCATTACGCTTTGGTGTTCCAGGTGGCGTGAGCTGTGAAACTATTCCATGTTGTTTCAAATGAAGACCAAACTCGTAACTCAAATATTCGCCTCCGCGATCACATTGTAGAAACTTTATTTTCTTGTTACAATGATTCTCTACTTCACTCTGAAATTGTTTGAACTTTCCAAATGTTTCAGACTTGTGCTTCATCAAGTAGATATACCCATATCTGCTCAAATCATCAGTGAAATTCAGAAAATAACGATACCCGCCGCGAGCCTCAACACTCATTGGTCCACATACATCAGTATGTATGATTTCCAACAAATCAGTTGCTCGCTCCATTGTTCCGGAGAACGGAGTTTTAGTCATCTTGCCCATGAGGCATGGTTTGCAAGCACCAAGTGATTCATAATAAAGTGATTCCAAAAGTCCATCAGCATGGAGTTTCTTCATGCACTTTACACCAATATGACCTAAACGGCAATGCCACAAATAATGTGTACTATCATTATCAACTTTGCATCTTTTGGCTTCAATATTATGAATATGTGTATCACTACGATCGAGATCAAACAAGAATAGGCCACTCTTCAAGGGTGCATGACCATAAAAGATATTACTCATATAAATAGAACAACCATTATCCTCTGATTTAAATGAATAGCCGTCTCGCAACAAACAAGATCAAGGTATAATGTTCATGCTCAACACTAGCACCAAATAACAATTATTAAGGTCTAAAACTAATCCCGAAGGTAGATGTAGAGGTAGTGTGCCGACGACGATATTATCGACTTTGGAACCATTTACCACGCGCATCGTCACCTCATCCTTAGCTAATCTTCATTTAATCCATAGCCCCAGTTTCGAGTTACAAATATTAGCAAATGTACTAGTATCAAATACCCAGGTGCTACTATGAGCATTAGTAAGGTACACAGCAATAACATGTATATCAAATATACCTTTGTTCACTTTGCCATCCTTCTTATCCGCCAAATACTTGGGGCAGTTCCGCTTCCAGTGCACAGTCCCTTTGTAGTAGAAGCACTCAGTTTCATGGTTGGCTCCAGACTTGGGTTTCTTCTCGGGATTAGCAATTGTCTTGCTATTATTCTTGAAGTTCCCCTTCTTTCCCTTGCCCCTTCTCTTGAAATGAGTGGTCTTGTTAACCATCAATACTTGATGCTTTTTGATTTCTACCTCCGCTGCTTTGAGCATAGGGAAGTGCTCGGGAATTGTCTTTTGCATCCCTTGTGTTGGTGTACAAAAAGAGGGGTACACTTTTTGTACCCCTATGACTGTGCACGGACAATCTGAGCCACGGGCACCACCACACCAAGCACGGCAAGGGAGGTGAGCCAGGGTAAGACCGAAGCTCGATGGAACTGAAGCCCAAAGCCAAGACCACAAAGAGCAAAGGGACAAAGCGGGTTTCCCCCGGCAAGATCCTTGCCGGGAGCCAGTTTTAGCAGCCCCGGCAAGATCCGTGCCGGGGCCGGCTTTAGCAGCCCCGGCAAGAACCTTGCCGCAACAACTCGCCCCACGCCTACGGAGCAGATCGCCCTTGAGTCCACTGCCCCCATGGGGCAAGGATTCGGGAGATGTCCCCGTAGTGGCATGCAGATCTTTGTGAAGACATTCAAGATTAGATACACACTAAGAAGACGACGACTGATGACCCACAACCGTAAGGGATCTATTGCAGCGTTTTCGATAAGTAAGAGTGTCGAACCCAACGAGGAGCAGAAGGTATTGATAAGTGGTTCTGAGCAAGGAATAACTGCAAGCACTGAAAGATAACTTTTTAGGGGTTTTCTTGATATAAGCAACAGGAAGGTAAAAGCGAGCAAAGTAAAAGGCAATGGAGAGTAAGAAGTGGCCCAATCCTTTCTGAGCAAAGGAGAGGCCTAGCAACTGAACTTATAAAGGCTAAAGTGTTCTTGAGGACACACGGGAGAGGTAGCCATGTGCTTTCGCCATATTCCGTATCGGTACTATGTTATGTGTTGATAAGTGCTGAGTGGGTGGATCTATGCTAGTACACTCTCTAGACTAAGATGAGTACACTCTTATGATTAAACACCTTGCAAGCATCCGCAAATACAAGATAGTATTTAAGGCAAAAGCCTAACCATAGCAATACGGTCGATGATCCATTGTTCCCTTGTGCAAAAGCGTGCGCACTGGGGTTCAGGTTTCTGTCACTCCGGCAACCCACCGTAAGAATTCTTTGTACACAATGTATTCCCCCAGGTCCTTAATAAGGCGAAGTGTTGAGTGTTCGACTCACACAACACCACTAGGAAAAAACAACACAACTTAAGTATCAAACAACACATATTACTTCAACATCATATGACTACTAACAACAAGACTTTTCCCATGTCCTCAAGAACTAAAGTAACTACTCACAAGACATAAAAGAGATCATGATCAGTGGAGATAGATGGATGATAAACAATCTCGACATAATGATATTTCTCCAACAAAACTCAATAGCATTCACCACAAAGTAGTAATGAACACCGATAGAGTAGAGAGGATAGATAGTACGGATTACAACACAAGTTGCAAGTGTGAGATGAGATTGGATGAAGATGGAGATGGTGCTGATGTTGGGGATGATGTTGATGATGATCTCGATGATGCCCGTGACGATCGTGATGACGATGGCGATGATCTCCCCTTCCGGGAGGTGATCTCCCGGGCGGAATCTGCCCGCCGGAGATGGCTTTTTCTTCTCTGTAGGTTTCCTCCACGGAGCGGCGGAAGAATGTCGGGGGAAACTGTCCTCCCACGAGCACCTATGGGACCGGAGCCCCTTCTACGTTGCGGTAAGGGAGCGGAGGGAGCACGAAGAGCAGATCGAGGGGCACACGCGGGCAGTTTACCCAGGTTCGGGGCGCGCGGACGCGTAAAACCCTACTCCTGCTTAGGTTGTATTGAGTTTGTGGGCTCGGGAGCTTGAAGATCTACAGTGCTTAGCTACACCGAGAGAGAGAGTTGTCTAGGTTTCAAGCCGAACTGAACCCCCTCTACGTTGTGCATGGGCCTCCTTTTATAGCTCAAAGGGGTCACCGACAGGTGTCAACGTAGAGGAGGGTAAAAGTGTAAATTTGGTGGTAGTCGTAACAGTGCGTGAATAGTGCATGAACAGTGGATGAACAGTGTTCTTCACCTAAATTTGACAGTGGGGGACAAGGGCATCGACCCCAAAAGCGTCCGTCCATGCTTCTCCGTTCGCCACGGCGGTGGCCTCGTCACCGTGGCTTGCCATCGTGTGCCCCAGGCTGCACAGCCGTCCGCCACGCGTCCCTGGAAGGGCCCCAGGGCGACGCGTGGGCAGATGAGCTGGAGCGCGGGCACACAGCGTAGGTTTCCCCGGCAAGCACCTTGCCGGGGTCGTGATCTTGCCGAGCCCGGAAGCTTGTCGCTCTCCGGGTCCTGCCGGGGCGCATGATGCGCCGAGGCATCTCTTGAGATACGTATTCCTTGGCCTTCCTGGCAAGCTCCTCTTGCCAGGGTCTTGTGTTAACGTGATAATCTTGAGCCTGGTACGGCCTTCCCTGCAAGCTCCTCTTGCCGGGGCCTTGATCTTCTGACTTGTATACTTTGTTCTTGAATGGCTTCATAGGGACCAGGAAGGTTCTTGGCGAGCACGTGGTAAGCCCTGCCTCGGTAAGCTGCTACTGCCCGTGCACAAGTTGGGGTACTAAGGTACCCCTATCTTAGTACACCGACAGGAGCCCCCGGGCCTGGGCCACACACGGCGCCGAGTGCTGTTGGGCCAGGCCCAGAACAGTGCACGGGCACACGCGGCCCACGGCAAGCCGTATCCCCTTCCGTATCCGCCGCATCCCTCCCTAACGGCACGCGTCGATTGCGGCGTCGTGGGAGAGATCGTGTCCTGTTGTTTAATGGGAAATGCGGAGCGTCCCCCACTTCCCCCTTAAAAGCAGAGGAAGCAGGGGCAGTTCCCTCCATCGTCTTCATTGCGCCTCGATTCTCCAGAAACCCCCGTCGCCCTCCGCCTCCCAAAGGTCGACAGAGAGCTTAGCTCCACTCCCTCCTCCGCCCCTCCCGCATCCGCGGCACCGTCGAGCTCCTCGCCTCCTTCCTTGCCGCCCCCGCCATGGCTCCGAAGAGCGACAAGGCGAAAGCAGACAAGGCCAAGAAGGAGAAGTCCGAGCAGGCGGCGAAGCCGGCTGCCCTGCGGAAGAAGTGCGTGGTCTTCGCGCCAAGGCTTGGTCCGAGGGAGCTGCGGGACAAATACTATCTGTTCTGGGCGAGGGAGACCAAAGCTTATCCCCGCACCCAAGTCTTCCCCGCCATCGCCAAAGATATGTTCCCCGGCGGATACTTTTTCTTCGCTGCGTTCTTCCATTGTGGCATGTGCCCTCCGTTCTCGGAGTTCTTTTGTGATATAATGAACACATATGGCCTCCACCTCCTAGATTTCACCCCCAACGCCATCCTTACGATGGCCGTTTTCGCACAACTGTGCGAAAACTATGTTGGGGTTCATCCCAATGTAGCTCTTTTCCGCCACTTCTTTATGCCTAGAGTAGAATCCGGCGCTCCCCTCTCCGGCGGCATCTCCTGGATCTTCAGGCTGAACAAGTAGGACTCGTACCTGAAGGGAGAGCTCCGCGGGAAGTGGGAGGAGTGGAGAGCCGATTGGTGCTGGGTGGTGGAATATAAGCCTGAGCCCTTTACCTCGCCGCGCACAACTGCCATAGTGCGCGGCAGAGACTGGAGTGAGTTGGCCCCGGAGGACAGCAAGTTCAATATCGCCCTCATTAGGATCATTCGTCTCCGGGTCGCCAATCTGACTATCGGAGAAGTTCGAGCAGATTTCCTCCGCCGCCGCATCGCCCCTTTACAAGAAAGGAAAAGGTCCGCCTGGGAATTCGGCAATGCGGCAGATATCATGAGGCTGCGCCCTGGATTGAACTACAACTTCACTGCCTTGGAGTTGAAGGGGATGGTCCGGGAGCTCTTCAAGCATGACCCGGCCCACCCGGAGTGGTTCAGACCTTCCCGGGGAGTGGTGCCGCTGTGCAACAGCACCGCCGGCGATTCCCTACGAGCGATGATGCCAGCGTGCGACTCCCACGGTGTCATCCCCACTTGGATAGAGCCTCCGCCGGATACCGTGCTGTCCTTATTCGACAACTTGGTCGAGACGCCCCGCAACGCCGAGGATAACAAGGGCCTCACCTGGGCCACTACTGGGCGGGATATAGCCTACATCGCCTCCAGGATGGAGGAGGCCGCCGCAGCTGCGGCGGCGGGTGACTTTGGATACACTGTGGATGAGGCACAGGCTGCGGACGCGGTGAGCCAAGCAGAGGAGGCGGAAATCCTCAAGCTGCTCAAGCTTCCGCCCGAGGAGTTTGCCGGGGAGCCTTCCCTGAGGTTTGCCGGGACGAGCGAGGTTGCCGGGGGGAGTGAGGCCGCCAGACATGGCGCTGAGTCCAGCGGGCCTGCCGAGGAGGAGGAGAACGTCGAGGCTGATGAAGACTCTGGCGAATCCCTGAATCTCGATGACGACGCCTCCTCATCCTCAGAGAACTCCCCGCCTCCGGCAAGTCCCACGCAGCAACCGAAGAAGCGCCTCCGCAAGGCAGCCGAGACAGCGAGGCCGCAGGCGCCTCGACAGCAGCCAGCACGCCGTGCGACGCGTGCCACCAGGACAAGCGAAGTCGTCAAGGAAGCGCCCCGTGCTCGAGCGCCAAGCGGAGCGGGATCTTCCCAGAGCGGAACGGTTGCCCCTTCTGCCCCTCGGTCCTCGGCGACGACGGGGGCTGGGTCTTCACAGCCCATAGCCCCGGAGACCGCCAAGCGCCCGAGGGAGCCTTCTCCTCCAGCTCCTCGCGCGGGAGCACCTCAAGCAGATTTTGACTTCTCCGCCCTCAGCTTCGAGGACGAGGAAGAGGAGTAAGTACTTGCAACTTGTAGTTTCTTTGATTTTGTCTTGATTTTCCTTGTTGATTCTGATCTTGTTTTTATTTTGCTTTCAGGACCCTGACCCAGCGGATGGCGAAGAGGGCCAAGATCCCTGTGGTCGAGATTGAAGACGACTCGCCCGCCGCGGCGACGGGAGACGTGCCAGCGGCAAACTTGCCGGATCAACCTGCTGCTCCGAGGAGCAGCCCCCAGCGCAGCCCCCAGCGTAAGTCTGGTTTTTATGTTTCCGCTTGATGGGCGCGCTTGAGGTGATCATCTTCGTCTGATATCTTGTTTGTCTTGTGCAGAAGTGGAGCCGCAGCCGTAGGAGCGCCAGGAGGTCGCCCCCGACGAGCTACTTGCTCCACCCTCCCCGCCAAGGGTGGACTCCCCGGCGAGGGAGAACGCTCCGCCAAGGACGGGCACTCTGCCAAGGGCGAGTACCCCGCCAAGGGTGAGCAGCCCGACAAGGGTGAGCACCCCGCCAAGGGAGGGCGCGGGCGGCCCTCCGCCAGCAGGGGCCACTGCTCCGCCGCCAAGGGAGAACTCCCAGGCGAGGGACCCTGTCATTGAAGAGATCCGCGAAGGTAAGTCTTGCAACTTCTTCTTCTTGGATTTGTTTGACTTTTTCTTTTCTTTTTCTTCTATTAGATCCTCCTGCCCCAGAGCGGATGGAAATGGAGACCACCGCTGAGGAGGAGGTGTGCGGCGACGGCGGCAACGCCACTGCTGCCGAGGGAACGGCTGGAGCTGGCGAGCCAGTCGTCGAAGAGACCGCCCCGACCGCTGATGCCGCGGCTGGGGAAGGGACCGGCGACCAACCTGCTGGCCCGGAGGCTGCAGGAGCGACGGACACTGCACCGGCCGCCAACCCTTCCGCCTCCGCGGAGCGGTCGGGTGTCTACTTGAAGGCCGCCAACGGGGTCTTCATACAAGTCCCGTGGGCATCCTCGTCTCGTGCACCCGCGGAGGGAGAGACCTTTGATGGAGAGGTCCTCGCCTCCGCCGGCTTGAAGATCGTCGAAGCGCCCGGCGACAGCGACGAGCCCGAAGAGGAGGGACTCCTTCGTCGGCTCCTGGCTTTGTACCGGGCCAGGCAGGCGAAGCTGGAGTCCAGGGAGGCTCTCGCCGCCCAGGCTGGAGCAGACTTGGAGAAGCGCGCCACGGAGCACCGTGCCACCAACCAGGCGGCCCTCCGCAACTTGGCGGAGGAGCGTGAAGAGCTTGCCCGGGCGCAGCAAGCCTTCCTCCTGGAGAAGGCTGAGGTCGAGGAGCAGCAGCGGCGGGCTGCCGAAGAGCTGTCTCAGCGGGAGGGAGCGCTCAACCAGCGGAAGGTCGACCTCGACAGCCACGAGGACGACCTCACTGCCCGGGAGCAAGCCATTGGCGGGGCCCTGAAGGAGGCAAAGGATGTTGCCGCCGCCGCGGAGACTGCTAAGAAGGATCTGACGGCCAGGGTGGAGCAGCTGGAGTTGTTCCTCAAGGCAAGCGAGGACAGAGTCACTGCGCTCAATGTGGAGCGGGAGAAAGACGCCCACACCAACTCTGAGTTGCAGGTACGTCTCTCCGAGAAGGGCACAGAGCTTGCTGCCGCCAAGGATTCCATTGCTGACTTAGAGCTGAAGGTCTCCACCCTGACTGCCTCGCTCGACGCCGCCCGAGATCGCGAGACGAAACTGAAGGACGAACTCCGCAAGGAGAGGAACTTGGTGGAGAGCGCCGCCGTCTCGGCGAACAACTTCAACCGGGCAGTGGAGCAGTGGACTGATGATCTGGTCACCTCCGCTGCCAATATTGACAAGGAGATGGTGGCGCTGAGGGCGGAGCATCTCGCGTACTCCCCGGACGAGAATCTCCCCCACAGCGCCAAGTTAAGTCTGTTCTTCAGGGGAATAGCGCCGGCACTTGCACGGCTACGGGAGAGGATCCCCGTGCAGCTGGCCGACGAGGCGCGTCGGCTTTGCATGGGCACCATGGAGCGGGTCTTGTCCAAGATCGTCTTTCGCAACCCCGGCATCAATCTCGTGAACGTCCTCCGCAGCTTGCCGCCCGAAGCCGATCAGGAGGCGTTGAAGGCGCAGGTTGCCCACATCGTCGCCAAGGTGAACAAGATTACGAGGCGTGATGGCGACCGCGTAGATTAGATTCCTTTCTTCCTGCTTCCTTTGCCACTGCAAAATATGTTATGGACATGAATCTATTAGTTATTGCGACAAGTTATCTTTGTAATATACAATCTTATTTTGAGCTATCAATGCAGTGTTATCTCCCTTGCTTTTCGTCCTTCACTTTGTATGCCTTTTGCCCGACGCTTTTAGGGAACTTGCCGGCAAGGGGCACTTGCCGCGAGCGCTGAGTGCTGGACTCTTAGCAGCCTGCTGGCAAAGGCCTTGCCGGCAAGAAACCTTGCCCGCAGCTAGTCGCAGCACACTTAGGTTGCTGAGCGAACTCGGAAACGAAGTAAGGGCGCGACACTTGTCGCAGCTCACTTAAGTCGTTGAGCGTGCTCGAAACAAAGTAAGGGTGCGGCTAGCCACGGGTAGGTTCCTCCGCGCACAGGTTTTCCATACAAAGTGTGGTTGTTCAAGGAAGATAACTAAAATTTTAAAAATTTGAACTGCTCAAATTCTGGTAACTTAGCTTTCATGGGTTGTTTTCTTCCCGGCAAGGCTTTTCTTCTTGAACAATACTTGGTTTAAACCTCCATCTCCTTCCCCCCCGGCAAACTTGTGCGCGAGGAACACTTCTTCTGCTTAAGAGGGAAAGAAAAAGAGGAGGAAAAACAAGTATAGGGCCTCACGGCTTGCTAGTGCTTACCGGGGATGTGCGTTGCACAAAGTGTCAGATAATGCATGCAAATAACAAAGGAGAGCATGGAAATGACAAGTAGTGCGAAGCACAAAAGCTTTACGGATGCACGGGATCTGCGCCCGGCTTTGTACAAAGGTTTACATGCAACAGCGGCAAGACTTGTACAAAAGGTGGTTGCCGGGGCGGATCACAGCAACCACGCCTTATGGGTGAAACTTGCGAAGATGCTCTATGTTCCAGGAGTTGCTCACCGGTAAGCCTTCTTCGGTCTCAAGGCGGACAGCGCCTGGCCTTGTGACTTCTCTCACCCGATAAGGGCCTTCCCACTTCGGCGTCAACTTGTTGGAATTCTTGGCTGACTGAACACGCCAAAGAACAAGGTCGCCTTCCTCGAGACTCCTGGCCTTAACCTTGCGGCTATGGTAGCGACGCAAGGCTTGCTGGTATCGAGCAGCTCGTACAGCAGCCTGGAGACGTTCCTCCTCGAGGAGCAATGCGTCATCTTGTCGCAGTTGCTCTTGCTCGAGCTCATCATAAGCGAACACTCGAGGAGATCCGTATACGAGTTCCGTGGGGAGAACTGCCTCTGCTCCATAGACAAGAGCAAAGGGTGTCTGTCCGGTGGCTCGACTTGGTGTCGTCCTGATTGACCAAAGAGCCGCCGGCAACTCCTCTATCCAGTTTCTTCCGCACTTGTGCAGCCTGTCAAAGGTTCTTGTCTTGAGCCCGCACAGCACTTCAGCATTGGCCCTCTCCGCTTGACCATTGCTCCTTGGGTGAGCAACATAAGCGAAGCAGACCTTGGCGCCAAGGTCTTGGACGTATTGCATGAAGGTGCGGCTTGTAAACAGTGTGCCGTTGTCGGTGATTATCCTGTTAGGGATTCCGAAACGGCAAACAATCGATCTGAAGAACCTGACCGCTGACTGTGCTGTCACCTTTCTCACCGGTTCCACTTCTGGCCACTTTGTGAACTTGTCGATTGCTACGTAAAAGTACTCAAAGCCCCCGACTGCGCGGGGAAAGGGGCCGAGGATATCGAGCCCCCAGACCGAGAAGGGCCAGGACAAAGGGATCGTCTGGAGAGCTTGAGCTGGCTGGTGAATTTGCATGGCATGGAACTGGCACGCTTCACACTTGGTTACTTGTGAAGTTGCATCTTGGAGGGCTTCTGGCCAGAAGAACCCTTGCCGGAACGCCTTCCCGGCAAGTGCCCTTGCGCCAATGTGGTGGCCACATATGCCTCCATGTATCTCTGCCAACAGCTTCTGTCCATCTTCCCTGGAAATGCACTTCAACCTGACACCATTGAGTCTTCTTCTGTACAGTTCGTTGCCAACGAACTGGTACATACTTGACTGCCTGGTTATTTTCTCTATCTCTTCTGGTGTTGGAAATATGCCCTAGAGGCAATAATAAAAGAGTTATTATTATATTTCCTTGTTCATGATAATTGTTTATTATCCATGCTATAATTGTATTGATTGGAAACTTAAATACATGTGTGGATAAATAGACAAACTTTGTGTCCCTAGTAAGCCTCTTTAGGACTAGCTCGTTGATCAAAGATGACCGCGGTTTCCAGGTCATAGACATGAGTTGTCATTTGATAACGGGATCACATCATTAGGAGAATGATGTGATGGACGAGACCCAAATGTTAAACATAGCTTTTGATCGTATCAGTTATCGCTATAGTTTTCTGCATGTCAAGTATAAGTTCCTATGACCTTGAGATCATGTAACTCACTGACACCGTAGGAGTGCCTTGTGTGTGCCAAACGTCGCAACGTAACTGGGTGACTATAAAGGTACTCTACAGGTATCTCTGAAGGTGTCTGTTGAGTTGACATGGATCGAGACTGGGATTTGTCACTCCGTGTGACGGAGAGGTATCTCCGGGCCCACTCGGTAATGCGTCATCTTAGTGAGCTCAAAGTGACTAAGTAGTTAGTCACGGGATTATGTATTACGGAACGAGTAAAGAGACTTGCCGGTAACGAGATTGAACTAGGTATAGAGATACCGACGATCGAATCTCGGGCAAGTAACATACCGACGAGACAAAGGGAACTGTATACGGGATTGCCTGAATCCTTGACATCGTGGTTCATCCGATGAGATCATCGAGGAACGTGTGGGAACCAATATGGGTATCCAGATCCCGCTATTGGTTATTGACCTGGGAGTGTCTCGGTCATGTCTGCATAGTTTCCGAACCCGCAGGGTCTACACACTTAAGGTTCGGTGACACTAGGGTTGTTAGTGAGAACAGTGCATGGTAACCGAAGTTTGTTCGGAGTCCCGGATGAGATCCCGGACGTGATGAGGGTCTCCGGAATGGTCCGGGGACGAAGATTGATATATGGGATGAGAGTGAACGGAGTCCGGAATTGTTCCGGGGAACATCGGGAAGGAATCGGAGAACCGAAAGGTGTTTCGGGGGCCACGGTAAAGGTTACGGACCCTATGGGCCATAAGTGGGGAGACACAACAGCCCACACAGGGGCTGTGCGCCCCCCCTAGGCCCCTCCACCTGCGCCTAAGGGGGCTGGGCCCCCCTAGGGCAGCCGCACCCCCTAAGACTTGGGGGGCAAGGCGCCTGGGGGGGAAATCCTAGCCCTGGCCGCCACCCCCCCTTGGCTGCCCCATCTGGCCTTGGCCGCCGCCCCCTAGGGGGAACCCTAGGGGCGCCCCCTCCTCTCTCTTCCCCCTATATAAAGAGAGGCAGAGGGAGGGCAGCAACACAAGTTCGTGCCTCGGCGCTGCCCTCTCTCTCCCACGAATATCTTCGTCTAGTTTGCAGTGCTTGGCGAAGCCCTGCTGGAATTCCTCCACCACCATCTCCACCACGCCGTCGTGCTGCTGGGTTTCTCCGTCAACTTCTCCTCCCCCCTTGCTGGATCAAGAAGGAGGAGACGTCCCCGAGCTACACGTGTGTTGAACGCGGAGGCACCGTCCGTTCGGTGCTGGGATCTTCGGCGATTTGAATCGCGGCGAGTACGACTCCATCAACCGCGTTCTTGAACGCTTCCGCTTAGCGATCTACAAGGGTATGTGGATCCGACTCTTCCCTCGTAGATGCATCTCCAAGATTGATCTTGGTGAGCGTAGGAAAATTTTTGTTTCCCATGCAACGTTCCCCAACAGTGGCATCATGAGCTAGATTCTTGCGTAGATGCTTTCACGAGTAGAACACAAAGGGGTTTGTGGGCATTGATGTTTAGATTGCTTCCCTCTTTGGTCTTTCTTGATTCAGCGGCATTATGGGATGAAGCGGCCCGGACCAACTTTACATGTCCACGTACATGAGACCGGTTCCATCGACAGACATGCGACTTTTGTTGCATAAGATGGCTGGCGGGTGTCTGTCTCTCCTATCTTAGTTGAATCGGATTCGACGAAGGCGGTCCTTGTAGAAGGTTAAATAGCAACTTAAATATCACCGTTGTGGCTTTGCGTAGGTAAGAAGCGTTCTTGCTAGATACCCATAGCAGCCACGTAAAACATGCAACAACAATTTAGAGGACGTCTAACTTGTTTTTGCAGGGTATGTATGTGATATGATATGGCCAATGACATGATGAGATATATTTGATGTATGAGATGATCATGTTGTAATAGTTAATATCGACTTGCATGTCGATGTATACGGCAACCGGCAAGAGCCATAGGGTTGTCTTTAATTTTTGTATGACCTGCGTGTCAATCATTAAGCGCTATGTAATGCTTTACTTTATCGCTAAACGGTAGCAATAGTAGTAAGAGCATGGTGGGCGCGCGACAACCCCGATGGCCACACGATGATGGAGATCATGATGATGGGGATCATGGTGTTACGCCGGTGACGATGGAGATCATGCCGGTGCTTTGGAGATGGAGATCAAAAGCACGAGTTGATGGCCATATCATGTCACTTATGATTTGCATGTGATGTTAATCCTTTTATGCATCTTATTTTGCTTAGGACGACGGTAGCATTATAAGATGATCCCTCACTAAAATTTCAAGATAAAATTGTGTTCCCCCCAAGTGTGCGCCGTTGCGAAGGTTCGTCGTTTCGAAGCACCACGTGATGATCGGGTGTGATAGACTCTACGTTCGCATACAACGGGTGCAAGCCAGTTTTGCACATGCAGAACACTCAGGTTAGACTTGACGAGCCTAGCATGTACAGACATGGCCTCGGAACACGGAAGACCGAAAGGTCGAGCATGAGTCATATAGTAGATATGATCAACATGAAGATGTTCACCATTGACACCACCTCATCTCACGTGATGATCGGACTTGGGTTGGTGGATTTGGATCATGTCACGCTCGGATGACCAGAGGGATGTCAATTTGAGTGGGAGTTATAAGTAATTTGATTAGTTAAAACTCACTTATCATGAACAATAGTCTAAGATGTCTTTGAAAATCTTTTGTTGTAGATGGCTCCCGCAGTAGCTCCCCTGAATTTTAATGCGTTCCTAGAGAAAACTAAGCTGAAAGATGATGGGAGCAACTTTGTGGACTGGCTCCGCAATCTGAGGATCATCCTCACAGCTGCCCAAAAGGTTTATGTCCTAAATGCACCGCTAGGTGAACCCCCCGCTCCGGCCTCTGTGGACGTTATGAACGCCTGGCAGTCGCGTGCGGATGACTACTCAGTATTGCAGTGTGCCATGTTGTATAGCTCGGAAGGAGAACTTCAAAGGCGTTTTGAACGTCATGGAGCATATGAGATGTTCCAGGAGTTGAAGTTCATCTTTGAGAAGAATGCCAAGATCGAGAGGTATGAGACCTCCGATAAATTCTTTGCTTGCAAGATGGAGGAGAATTCGTCTGTCAGTGAGCACTTACTGAAGATGTCTGGGTACTATACCCGCATAGCTGATCTGGGACTTGTGTTCCCGGAGGAGGCTATCATTGACAGAATTCTCCAGTCACTCCCACCTAGCTACAAGAGCTTTGTGCAGCAGTATAACATGCAAGGGATGAACAAAACCATCGCCGAGCTGTTTGCGATGCTGAAAGTCGCTGAGTCAGACATCCAGAAGGAGCATCAAGTGTTGATGGTCAATAAAACCACCAGTTTCAAGAAGAATGGCAAGGGCAAGAAGGGTAACTCTAAGAAGGGTGGCAAGGCAGTTGCTCATCCAGTGAAGAAACCCAAGGCTGGGCCCAAGCCAGAGACTGAGTGTTTCTATTGCAAGGGGAACGGCCACTGGAAGCGGAACTGCCCCAAGTATCTGGCAGACAAGAAGGGGGCCAACAACAACAACAAGCAAGGTATATGTGATATACATGTTATTGATGTGTACCTTACCAACTCTCGTTGTAGTGCCTGGGTATTTGATACCGGTTCGGTTGCTCACATTTGCAACTCTAAACAGGAACTACGGAATAAACGGAGGCTGGCGAAGGACGAAGTGACGATGCGCGTGGGGAATGGTTCCAAGGTTGATGTGATCGCCGTCGGCACGCTTGCTCTTCGATTACCATCGGGATTAGTTATGAACCTGAATAATTGTTATTTAGTGCCTGCGTTGAGCATGAACATTATATCTGGATCTTGTTTAATGCGAGACGGTTACTCATTTAAATCAGAGAATAAAGGTTGTTCTATTTATATGGGTAATATCTTTTATGGTCATGCACCTGAAGTAGGGGGTTTATTCTTATTGAATCTCGATAGTGATGATACACATGTTCATAACATTGATGCCAAAAGATGTAGAGTTGATAACAATAGTACCACTTTCTTGTGGCACTGCCGTCTGGGTCATATCGGCGTGAAACGCATGAGGAAGCTCCATACTGATGGACTTTTGGAGTCTCTTGATTTTGAATCACTTGACACATGTGAGCCGTGCCTCATGGGCAAGATGACTAAGACCCCGTTTTCAGGAACAATGGAACGGGCAAGTGACTTATTGGAAATCATACATACTGATGTGTGTGGCCCGATGAGTGTCACGGCGCGCGGTGGATATCGTTATTTTCTCACCTTCACTGACGACTTAAGTAGATATGGGTATATTTACTTGATGAAGCATAAGTCTGAAACGTTTGAAAAGTTCAAGCAATTTCAGAGTGAAGTTGAGAATCATCGTAACAAGAAGATCAAGTTCCTACGATCTGATCGAGGGGGAGAGTATCTGAGTTATGAGTTTGGCAATCACTTAAGACAATGTGGAATTGTTTCACAGTTGACGCCACCTGGAACACCACAGCGTAATGGTGTGTCCGAACGTCGTAATCGAACCCTATTAGAGATGGTGCGTTCTATGATGTCTCTTGCAGATTTGCCACTATCATTTTGGGGATATGCGTTAGAGACGGCTGCATTCACTTTAAATAGGGCTCCATCTAAGTCCGTTGAGACAACACCGTATGAACTGTGGTTTGGTAAGAAACCTAAGTTGTCTTTTCTCAAAGTTTGGGGTTGCGATGCTTATGTCAAAAGGCTTCAGCCAGAAAAGCTCGAACCCAAAGCGGACAAATGTGTCTTCATAGGATACCCAAAAGAGACGGTTGGGTACACCTTCTATCTCAGATCCGAGGGCAAAGTGTTTGTCGCTAAGAACGGGTCCTTTCTCGAGAAAGAGTTTCTCTCGAAAGAATTGAGTGGGAGGAAGGTAGAACTTGATGAGGTTATTGAACCTCTGCTTCAACCAGAGAGTAGCGCAGCACAGAAAGATGTTTTTGTGGAGCCTGCAACGGTTGAAGAGGAAGCCAATGATGATGATCAAGAAGCTTCTGATCAAGTTACTACCGAACCTCGTAGGTCGACAAGGGTACGCACTGCACCTGAGTGGTATGGTAACCCTGTCTTGGAGGTCATGTTGTTGGACAACAGTGAACCTGCGAGCTATGGAGAAGCGATGGTGGGCCCGGATTCCGACAAATGGTTAGAGGCCATGAAATCCGAGATGGGATCCATGTATGAAAACAAAGTATGGACTTTGGAAGTATTACCTGAAGGGCGGAAGGCCATTCAGAATAAATGGATTTTTAAGAGGAAGACGGACGCTGACGGGAATGTCACCGTGTATAAAGCTGGACTTGTGGCAAAGGGTTTTTCACAAGTTCAAGGAGTTGACTACGATGAGACTTTCTCACCCGTAGCGATGCTTAAATCCATCCGAATCATGTTAGCAATAGCTGCATATTTCGATTATGAAATTTGGCAGATGGATGTCAAAACAGCGTTCCTTAACGGTTTTCTTAAGGAAGAGTTGTATATGATACAACCGGAAGGTTTTGTCGATCCAGAGAATGCTGACAAAGTTTGCAAACTCCAGCGTTCCATTTATGGGCTGGTGCAAGCATCTCGGAGTTGGAATCTTCGCTTTGATGAGGTGATCAAAGCGTTTGGGTTTGTACAAGTTTACGGAGAAGCTTGTATTTACAAGAAAGTGAGTGGGAGCTCTATAGCGTTTCTAATATTATATGTGGATGACATATTGCTGATTGGAAACAATATAGAACTTTTGGATAGCGTGAAGGGGTATTTGAACAAGAGTTTTTCGATGAAGGACCTCGGTGAAGCTGCTTTCATATTGGGCATCAAGATCTATAGAGATAGATCGAGATGCTTGATAGGACTTTCACAAAGTACATACCTTGATAAAGTTTTGAAGAAGTTCAAAATGGATCAATCCAAGAAGGGGTTCTTGCCGGTATTGCAAGGTACAAAGTTGAGTGAGACTCAATGCCCAGTGACTGCGGAAGATAGAGAAAAGATGAGTGTCATCCCCTATGCTTCAGCCATAGGCTCTATCATGTATGCAATGCTGTGCACAAGACCAGATGTCAGCCTTGCCATAAGTATGGCCGGAAGGTTTCAAAGTAATCCTGGTTTGGATCACTGGACAGCGGTTAAGAATATCCTGAAGTACCTGAAAAGGACTAAGGAAATGTTTCTCGTTTATGGAGGTGATCAAGAGCTCGTCGTAAAGGGTTACGTCGATGCAAGCTTTGACACTGATCCGGATGACTCTAAGTCTCAAACCGGATACGTATATATTCTCAACGGGGGAGCGGTAAGCTGGTGCAGTTCCAAGCAAAGCGTGGTAGCCGATTCTACATGCGAAGCGGAGTACATAGCTGCCTCGGAGGCGGCAAAGGAAGGTGTCTGGATGAAGGAGTTCATAACAGATCTTGGAGTTGTGCCTAGTGCATTGAACCCAATGACTCTGTTTTGTGACAACACTGGTGCCATTGCTCTAGCCAAGGAACCAAGGTTTCACAAGAGGACCAGACACATAAAGCGACGCTTCAATTCCATCCGCGATTCAGTCAAGGAGGAGGACATAAGCATTTGCAAAGTACACACGGATTTGAATGTTGCAGATCCGTTGACTAAGCCTCTTCCACGGTCTAAGCATGATCAACACCAAGACTCTATGGGTGTTAGATTCATTACCTTGTAATGCTAGATTATTGACTCTAGTGCAAGTGGGAGACTGTTGGAAATATGCCCTAGAGGCAATAATAAAAGAGTTATTATTATATTTCCTTGTTCATGATAATCGTTTATTATCCATGCTATAATTGTATTGATTGGAAACTTAAATACATGTGTGGATAAATAGACAAACTTTGTGTCCCTAGTAAGCCTCTTTAGGACTAGCTCGTTGATCAAAGATGACCGCGGTTTCCAGGTCATAGACATGAGTTGTCATTTGATAACGGGATCACATCATTAGGAGAATGATGTGATGGACGAGACCCAAACGTTAAACATAGCTTTTGATCGTATCAGTTATCGCTATAGTTTTCTGCATGTCAAGTATAAGTTCCTATGACCATGAGATCATGTAACTCACTGACACCATAGGAGTGCCTTGTGTGTGCCAAACGTCGCAACGTAACTGGGTGACTATAAAGGTACTCTACAGGTATCTCCGAAGGTGTCTGTTGAGTTGACATGGATCGAGACTGGGATTTGTCACTCCGTGTGACGGAGAGGTATCTCCGGGCCCACTCGGTAATACGTCATCTTAATGAGCTCAAAGTGACTAAGTAGTTAGTCACGGGATTATGTATTACGGAACGAGTAAAGAGACTTGCCGGTAACGAGATTGAACTAGGTATAGAGATACCGACGATCGAATCTCGGGCAAGTAACATACCGACGAGACAAAGGGAACTGTATACGGGATTGCCTGAATCCTTGACATCGTGGTTCATCCGATGAGATCATCGAGGAACGTGTGGGAACCAATATGGGTATCCAGATCCCGCTATTGGTTATTGACCTGGGAGTGTCTCGGTCATGTCTGCATAGTTTCCGAACCCGCAGGGTCTACACACTTAAGGTTCGGTGACGCTAGGGTTGTTAGTGAGAACAGTGCATGGTAACCGAAGTTTGTTCGAAGTCTCGGATGAGATCCCGGACGTGATGTGGGTCTCCGGAATGGTCCGGGGACGAAGATTGATATATGGGATGAGAGTGAACGGAGTCCGGAATTGTTCCGGGGAACATCGGGAAGGAATCGGAGAACCGAAAGGTGTTTCGGGGGCCACGGTAAAGGTTACGGGCCCTATGGGCCATAAGTGGGGAGACACAACAGCCCACACAGGGGCTGTGCGCCCCCCCTAGGCCCCTCCACCTGCGCCTAAGGGGGCTGGGCCCCCCTAGGGCAGCCGCACCCCCTAAGACTTGGGGGGCAAGGCGCCTGGGGGGGAAATCCTAGCCCTAGCCGCCACCCCCCCTTGGCCGCCCCATCTGGCCTTGGCCGCCGCCCCCTAGGGGGAACCCTACGGGCGCCCCCTCCTCTCTCTTCCCCCTATATAAAGAGAGGCAGAGGGAGGGTAGCAACACAAGTTCATGCCTCGGCGCTGCCCTCTCTCTCCCACGAATATCTTCGTCTAGTTTGCAGTGCTTGGCGAAGCCCTGCTGGAATTCCTCCACCACCATCTCCACCACGCCGTCGTGCTGCTGGGTTTCTCCGTCAACTTCTCCTCCCCCCTTGCTGGATCAACAAGGAGGAGACGTCCCCGAGCTGCACGTGTGTTGAACGCGGAGGCACCGTCCGTTCGGTGCTGGGATCTTCGGCGATTTGAATCGCGGCGAGTACGACTCCATCAACCGCGTTCTTGAACGCTTCCGCTTAGCGATCTACAAGGGTATGTGGATCCGACTCTTCCCTCGTAGATGCATCTCCTAGATTGATCTTGGTGAGCGTAGGAAAATTTTTGTTTCCCATGCAACGTTCCCCAACATCTGGGTCGTCGGGAAGTTCTCCAGTTTGCAGAAAACGAACGATTTGCTGTGCCCATGCTGGAGCTTGAGGCTCAACAACAAGGACTAAAGGCATGTGGGCTGCTGCGGGAACCTCAGCTTCCACGGCAAGAACCTGCGGTTCTGCCGGAGCTGATGGTCCCCCGGCAAGCCTACCGGGGCAAGGCTTGTCGGGAACGTTTGCTTCAACTGTACAGACCCTTGGATCTGCAGGAGCAAACTGTTCCTCAGCATTTTGGCTGTTGGTCTTAGGGATCTTGGTGGCGGCCTCAGGAAGATCCGCCGGCAAGTAGTCGCCCGAGACCAACTTCCTTTTCTTGTTTTGCCAAACTGATGGTGTAACGGATGGCTGAGTTAACTTGAGCACGAAGGTCCCTGGTTCCACAGGTAACTTCATTGCAGCACACTTTGAGAGGCCATCTGCAATATCATTCTGAGCTCTTGGGACGTGCTCCATTTGCAGGCCCTCAAAGTGTTCTGCAAGCTTCCTCACTTCATCAACATAAGCTTCCATCAAAGGGCTCTGGTAACTCTTATTCACTTGTCGGACCACCAACTGTGAATCTCCCCGCACAATCAACTTCTTGATCCCAAGCTCGACCGCAATTCTGAGGCCGGCAAGCAAACCTTCATACTCAGCAGTATTGTTTGTCACTTGTTCCTTGGGAAAGTGCGTCTGGACGACATACTTGAGGTGCTCTCCGGTGGGCGCTATGAGTACCACGCCGGCACCGGCGCCTTGCAGCGAGAAAGCACCATCAAAGTACATTACCCATTCGCTGCTTGCTTCTTGGACGGGGACGCTTGTCTCTGGGACCTCTTCATCTGGTGTTGGGGTCCATTCTGCTATGAATTCTGCCAAAGCTCTGCTCTGTATGGTTGAAGTACTCTCAAACTTGAGACCAAAGCTCCAGTGCCCACTCGACGATCCTGCCTGTTGCTTCGGGATTCTGCAATATCCTCTTCAACGGAAAGCGAGTGACCACCGTTATCTCGTGTGCTTGGAAGTAATGGCGCAGCTTTCTTGAGGCCATGAGGAGGCCGAAAAGCAACTTCTGCACCCTAGAGTATCTTGACCTAGCCCCCTGCAAGAGGGAACTTACAAAATACACTGGGCGCTGCATCATCTTCCTTCTTACTTCACCTTGTTCCTGCGCAGACTTGTCCTTGTCGGGGCCAGAGCTTGTCGGGGAAACCCCCTGCTTGTCGCTGGATTCGCTTTCCGGTGGCGTGGGTTCCTCATCCGCCTCCCTCTCCACTACTAACGCAGCACTAACCACTTGATTGGTTGCCGCTAGGTACAGCAGCAACTTCTCTTGTGGCCTAGGTGCGACAAGTATTGGAGTAGAGGACAGGTATCCTTTCAAGTCTTGCAGCGCTGCCTCCGCTTCTGGAGTCCATTTCATAGGACCTGCCTTTTTCAAGATTTTGAAGAAAGGCAGGGCGCGTTCTGCAGACTTTGAAATGAACCTACTGAGGGCAGCCACACAACCAGCAAGTCTCCTTACATCCTTGACGCGCTTCGGGGCTTCAATCTGCTCGACGGCTTTTATCTTGTCGGGATTGGCTTCAATCCCCCTCTGGGACACAAAGAACCCGAGAAGCTTGCCGGAGGGGACTCCGAAGACGCACTTCTCGGGGTTCAACTTAAGCTAGATCTTGCGCAGATTCTCAAAGGTTTCTTCCAAATCCTGGATCAGGGTATCTTTGCTCTTGCTCTTGACCACTATATCCATGTAGGCTTCTATATTCCTGTGGATCTGTGGCTCAAAAGCAGTGTGCACCACCCTCGCAAATGTTGAGCCTGCATTCTTCAATCCAAAGGGCATGCGTATGAAGCAATATGTGCCGCATGGAGTAATGAATGCGGTCTTCTCTTCATCTTCCTTGGCCATGAATATCTGGTGGTAACCTGAGTATGCATCAAGGAAGGAAAGCAGTTCGCATCCGGCGTTGGAGTCAACAATCTGGTCAATACGCGGCAAGGGAAATGGATCCTTGGGACACGCTTTATTCACATCAGTGAAGTCTATACAAAGTCTCCACTTCCCATTAGCCTTGCACACGACGACTGGATTTGCTAACCACGTAGGATGGATCACGCCTCTAACCAGGCCTGCTGCTTCTAACTTCTTTATTTCTTCGGCTATGAATTCTTGGCGCTCCACGGCCTGCTTCCTGACCTTCTGCTTGACGGGCCGCGCGTGAGGACAAACAGCAAGCTTGTGCTCCATTACCTCCCTGGGAACGCCGGGGATGTCAGACGGTTGCCATGCAAACACATCGACATTCGCCCGCAGGAAGGCAACGAGCGCGCTTTCCTATTTGTGGGCGAGTGTAGCACTAATGGTGAAGGTACCACCAGTGCCGTCCTCCTTGGCGGACACCTTCCTAGTTGCCTGTGGAGCTGCCATTCCTTTCTTGCACTTGCCGGTGGAGCTTGATGGTGCGTCCTCGACGGCAGCGCAGCACTCCGAAGAGGTGCGTTTGCCGGAGTGGGACCCAGAGCTCTTGCCGGACTTGGACTTGGTCTTCCCCCCGGGAGCTTCAGCGGCAAGTGTGTTGCTTTCTGTTGCGGCTGCTGCATCCCGGTAGATCTTGTCGGCGCAGATAAGCGCGTCCTTCTTGTCGCCAGGGACAGAGATGACGCTTATCGGCCCCGGCATCTTGAGTACGTTTATGTAAAGTGGGAAGCTGCCAGGAACTTGGCGAGGGCAGGACGGCCAAGTATCCCATTGTATGGTAATGGGATATCGGCAACATCAAATGTGATACGCTCCGTCCTGAAGTTGAGCTCCCCGCCAAAGGTCACTGGCAGCGTAATCTTCCCCTTCGGCTTGCTCCTTCCCGGGTTGATCCCTTGGAACGACCCGGTTTCCTCGAGCTCGCTGTCGGGGATCTGTAGCTTCTTGATCACAGCTGAGGAGATCAAGTTCAGGCCGGCCCCGCCGTCAACCAACATCTTGGTGACCTTGAGGTTGCGGATAGTTGGCGAAACCAACATCGGCAAGCACCCGACCGCAGTTGTGCGGTCAGGGTGATCCTCAAGGTCAAAAATGATGGGCATGCTGGACCACTTCGGTAGCCTGCGTGACTCGACGGGCGGCTCAGTTGCATTCACTTCCCGCACCCACTGCTTGAGCTGGCGGTGGGAAGTGTGCAGAGAGGCACCTCCATCGACACACAGGACTTCTGTGGCCTTCTGGAACTCCTGCTCGCTGTTATCTCCTTCTTCCATGTCGTCGTCGTCGTCTTCTTCCTCATCCTTGTCGCGGCCCCGGGGAGGCCTGTCACCTTGCCGCTGCTTGGCCTTGCCTCGGCATCCTCCCAGGCCATTGAATGGCCGCTTCTTGCTGGGCTCTCCTCCGCCCCCTTGGGCCTTCTCCTTGTCGCGTCGCTCGTATTCAGCCTTCTGCTGCTCTACGAGGTACTCGACTCGCTTGCAGTTCTGAAGATCGTGGCCCTTGGTGCGGTGGATCTTGCAGTACTGCTTGTCGGAGCCGTCCTGCTTGTCGGCTGCCGCTACAGGGGCGGGTTCCTTGCCGGAACCGCCAGCCTGTGCCTTCTTGGCGGGAGCCTCCTTGCCGGACTGCTCGACGACTAGCACCTCCTTGCTCTTCTTTCTGCTGTTCCGCCGCCGGCTTTTCTTTGCCGGGGCGGCATCCTCACTGTCGCTTCCTCCTGCGCCGGTATCCTCTCCGGGGAGTCTCCTCCCCTCTTCAGCGCGTGCGCACTTGTCAGCCAGAGCGTAGAGCTCACTGACATCCCGGATCTTGGTCATGGCCATCTCCTCCCTCATCCGGCGGTTACGCACGTTCTGGTGGAACGCACTGATAACCACGGCAGGGTGGACGTCGGGAATGTTGTGCTGGACGCGGCTGAATCTCTGGATATACTTGCGCAGGGACTCTCCCTCCTTCTGGGCGAGGATGTGGAGATCACTCTCCTGGCCGTGAGGTTTGTGGCCGCCCGTGAAGGCGCCAACAAACTGGTGGCACAGATCCGCCCATGAAGAAATGGAGTTTTCCGGCAAGTGCATAAGCCAAGACCGGACGTTTGGCTTAAGCACTAGCGGGAAATAGTTTGCTTGGATCTTCTCGTCGCGTCCCCCGGCAGCCTGCACCACGATGGTGTAGATGCTGAGGAACTCCGAGGGGTGTGTCTTGCCGTCGTATTTCTCGGGTACGTCGGGCTTGAAATTCTTCATGCTGGGCCACTGGACTCGCCGCAGCTCACGGGTGAACGCAGGGCAACCTGCCGCGTATGGCAAGTCGCCTGGCTCACCGGGCGCGTGCGTGTCGACAGCGGTCCCAGCGCGCTGATCCGACTGTCGTCGGGCTTCTCGTCGACGCTCGATGCGAGTCCGAGCGTCCTCTTGCCGCCTGTCGTCGAGGACTTGGCGCTGGTCCCGACGAGCCCGCGGATCCGACGACGCCGTGTAGTCGTCGTCGACGTTGATCCGGCGGGGTGGCGTCTTCTGCTTCCGCGGCGGGGAGTGCACGGTAGTTGCACCCCCGGCGGTCTTGTCGCCATCGGCCTTCGTCTGGTCGACTTGCCGCGGCCGTGATGTCGCCGGCTGCTGCGACGTGTCGTTGTTGGCGAAGGCGATGAGGCTCTGAATCGTCGCCCTCCAGTCTTCGGCTTTATCTGCCGCTGGAGGGAAGTCGAGGAGCAGTTGTGCTCTTGCTAGAGCTTCTGCTGGAGAGGAGGGGAGCGGCGGCAAGCAGTGCGAGGAGCGAGATATGCTAGGACTTCTAATAGGGTTAGAAGGAGCAGTTTCTTGCCCCGGCGACCGCGCCTTGCTCGTACCAGGACGATGGCCTTGAGCATCCCGCGATCCTCCGGTTTGTCCTTGCCCCAGCAAGCGTATGGTACCTCCTGTACCACGGCGCTGCTGGCTTGGCACCTCCCGAGAGAGACGTGGTGCGTCTACGGACACCGAGGATTTGGAATTCGCCCGGTCGTCCGTCTTGTCCTTGGATTTGGTGGCACCGTGAGTTTCCTCGCCGGCGACCACCCTTCCGCCGACGTCTCCTCCACCAACCGTTGGTTCTGGTGGCGGCGGGATCGACGCAGACGGGCCTCCGACCTCCGAAGCCTTCTTCTTTGGAGGCATGTTGATGCCGTCGATGAGTCTGATGAAGCTGATGAAGGTTGCGCCCGCGTGAGCGCCGGATCAGGTTCGCACAACCTCGACGCCCCCTACCTGGCGCGCCAAAGATGTCGGGGGAAACTGTCCTCCCATGAGCACCTATGGGACCGGAGCCCCTTCTACGTTGCGGTAAGGGAGCGGAGGGAGCACGAAGAGCAGATCGAGGGGCACACGCGGGCAGTTTACCCAGGTTCGGGCCGCGCGGACGCGTAAAACCCTACTCCTGCTTAGGTTGTATTGAGTTTGTGGGCTCGGGAGCTTGAAGATCTACAGTGCTTAGTTACACCGAGCGAGAGAGTTGTCTAGGTTTCAAGCTGAACTGAACCCCCTCTACGTTGTGCACGGGCCTCCTTTTATAGCTCAAAGGGGTCACCGACAGCTGTCAACGTAGAGGAGGGTAAAAGTGTAAATTTGGTGGTAGTTGTAACAGTGCGTGAATAGTGCATGAACAGTGGACGAACAGTGGTCTTCATCTAACTTTGACAGTGGGGGACAAGGGCATTGAATGCCCGTCGCCGTCGACCCCAAAAGCGTCCGTCCATGCTTCTCCCTTCGCCACGGCGGTAGCCTCGTCACCGTGGCTTGCCACCGTGTGCCCCAGGCTGCACAGCCGTCCGCCACGTGTCCCTGGAAGGGCCCCAGGGCGACGCGTGGGCAGATGAGCTGGAGCGCGGGCACACAGCGTAGGTTTCCCTAGCAAGCACCTTGCCGGGGTCGTGATCTTGCCGGGCCCGGAAGCTTGTCGCTCTCCGGGTCCTGCCGGGGCGCATGATGCGCCGAGGCATCTCTTGAGATACGTATTCCTTGGCCTTCCTGGCAAGCTCCTCTTGCCAGGGTCTTGTGTTAACGTGATAATCTTGAGCCTTGTACGGCCTTCCCGGCAAGCTCCTCTTGTCGGGGCCTTGATCTTCTGACTTGTATACTTTGTTCTTGAATGGCTTCATAGGGACCAGGAAGGTTCTTGGCGAGCACGTGGTAAGCCCTGCCTCGGGAAGCTGCTACTGCCTGTGCACAAGTTGGGGTACTAAGGTACCCCTATCTTAGTACACAGACACGGAACTCCGTCAAAACTCTCTCTTTTAGGGTTTTTGGATGACGAGGAATATATATGCCAAAGGGGGCAGCCGGAAGTGGGCCAGGGGCTCCAGGCGCCCCCCCGGCGCGGCCAGGGTGGGGGCCGCGCCAGGTGTCCGCCTGGGCGCCCTGTGGCCCCCCTCTGGTTGCTCCTTTGCGTGTCTTCGTGATCCTTCTGGAAAATACCCTCCGTCGATTTTCAGGTAATTTGGAGGTATTCTTTTTCAGCAACTCAGCGTCCACTTTTTACCGCTGAATCCTGCGTCTGCTGCTTCGGCACCGGAAAGTTGCAAACTGTGTAAAATAGACCAAAACAACATAAGAACATCATCGTAATGTGAAATATATCAATGAATAAGGATGAATTACGATATAAAATAGTGATGCATTTTGGACGTATCAACACCCCCAAGCTTAGACCTCGCTTGTCCCCAAGCGAATACTGAGCTCGGTAAACATGTCCACAAGTTTAGAGAGTGAAGTGTCGATAAATAGATTATGGACAAGAAGCATCATAGTTTCTTCACCAAACTCAAATATCCTCAACAGCAATCTTCAACTCATAAGGCCCTTATAAAAGAGTGGTAACACTTATAATCGAAAGTAGGGCTAAGGAAACTCATCAAATCATGGCAAACATGTCCTTTGGTCAAAGAACAACTAATAGCTTTTACTTTTTCTCTTTCTCTTTATGTTTTGATGAGATTAATTGAAGCTTTTGAAAGAACATGTTATTAGGCAGGAAGTGAAAGTGTTAACACAAAGGAAGATGTTTGTTTTAGCTAGGCTTGACAAACAACTTACCTATCAAATGATAATGTCAACAAGGATATGATATGACAAATCTTAATGCAACTTTATATGAATGAATCCTCGTCAACATCAAATGTCTGCTCTCTTTAAGAATAGAAGGAAGTGGGAATAACTGACTCAACCTAAAACTAAGAGATAGGCCCTGCTCTAGGGAAGTAGGGAAAACTCATGTGCTATCCTTAAATCAAACAGAATGAAAACAAGTTTTTAGAGGTGCATGATTTGTCAACGAATGCTAATAGATAACTCAATTACTTCTCGAGCTGGACATGTTTCGAGGAACGGCTCCCGCACGGGGACGATCACATCCCCTTAATCTCCTTTGTTTATCGCTGCCAAAAGTTTTCTGATTTCTCAGGAACAAAGCGTGAAGGAGGTTTGTTTGTTGTATTATCTTTTATGAGCCGGGCGCACTCATGCCAGTTCCTTCTCGTATTAGGGGTTTGCAGATTAGACATGCAATCCCGGGGTAATGTCCAACTTAAAAAGATCATGAATTAACTATTACTTCCTCATGAGCTAAAACAGGGGCACAAAATAGAAGATTTTGAACATTCAAGGATAACGCACAAATTCTATACTTTAGGAGGTGGTAGTGGAATACCACGAATAGGAAGGTATGGTGGACTCATATGGAAGGTATTGGTTTAAGGGTATGGATGCACAAGCAGCATTCCGCTTAGTACAGAGTTTAGGCTAGCAAAGGCTTTGAGAGAACAGACAATTGATGATGACTAAGATGCAAAGCAATATAAAGCATAAACATTAAAATAAGCATAACACATCAAGTTGTCTTCCTTGTCAGCATAACACTTCAAGCATAATAACATAAAGGTTTTGGCTATGTCGCTACTTTAAGAAAATCATGCTTGTTTGTTATGACCAAAGCTATGTTTGCCAAGATTAAATAAAGTTTTCAAAGCCATACCTGATATAAGGTCAATACTCCCCATAAGAATCATCATATAAGGTCGATTGCGTGAAGAGAATACCGAGTGCAGCAAAGGAACCAATAGACTCCTCATTAATATTCCATCATAGACGACTCCACACTCATGGATACAATCTCTCCACAGATGGAGTGATAGACCTCAATGCACATACCTATTTCATATAATAACCTCCCTAAACATGATACGACTCTACTTGACTCTAAAAGACAAAAGATAAAGATAAAGATATCGGGCACTCCCCCAAGCTTGGAACAAGCCAATGGGATGCCATTACCCAAGGAGATTTCACTCCTCATTCTTGTTGACATTGATCACGTAGTCCTCGGCGAAGCGCTTCCATGGAAGGGGTTCTCCAGTCTCATATGAGAAGTTTGTCTCCTGAATCCTGCATGCAGCACCCATACCCATCCGCATAAACCTTAGTTCATACTCACATTTCTGGTGATGTAGATCATAAATTTGCCCTTGGAGCTCTTCAATTCTTTCTTCAGATGCGGTGATGCTTTTCCACATCTCCTTCAGGAAGTAGGTCTTCAGCTCATTGATGATGTCAAAGTTAGCTTCAACACCACGTTCGATCATCTTCTTGTACTTGAAGACTTCTTGCTCCACTTCTTCTAGCCTGGCCTGGATGCTCCCCTCCTTGATAGGTCCCTTCAGATCTTCTTGATGGAGGACACCGTCCTCCATCCGAACAACCTAAGGGCGCTTCTTCACCTCAGCGAGGTAAGGGTTGATGACGAACTTGTCCTTGGGGGAACTTGGGGAAGCCATGGCACCTGGGTCTAGCTAAAAGATTTCCTGGCAGAAACAGATCGAAAAGAAAACACACGAAATCGTGAGATACGTTGCCGGAACAATCCGGGCAAATATATAGCAAAAAATTCTGCACAGAAAGGAAGGTAACAAGCTAAAACGGGGTCGGAGACGGACTCCTGGGTGCCCAGGCGGCCTCCCGGCGCGGCCAGGAGGTAGGCCGCGCCAGGGGGGCGCCTGGGCCCCCTGGGGCTTGTCTTCGGTTCCACTTAGGTTTAAAATTTTACTAATTTTGCAAAAACTCGTAATATGGAACTTTTATGGCGGTTCGCGATGTTTCCTTACCGTAATACATACCTTTTCTTATTCTGCTTCTGCTGGTGTCTGAAACAGGGCTGCAACATGTTCTTCGTGAGTTGTTGTGTATATCATATTCACATCAACATTGACAGGGTCTCCTGCTATGTAATGCTTAATTCTTTGCCCATTCACAACTTGAGGTTTGGTGCCTTCAAAATTGTTAATCTTGATTGCACTAGACCGATAGACTTCTTCAATATGAAATGGCCCTTCCCACCTGGAAAGTAGTTTGCCTGGAGAAAACCTGAAACGGGATCTAAACAACAAAACTTTATCACCAACATTAAATTCACGTTTCAGAATCCTCCTATCATGCCACTTCTTTACCTTTTTCTTGAACATTTTAGCGCTCTCGTAAGCTTCACTTCTCCACTCATCTAGAGAAGTCAAGTTCATGAGACGCTTCTCACCAGCTAACTTTGGGTCAGCATTAAGCTCTCTAATAGCCCAGAAAGCTTTGTGCTCTAATTCTAATGGCAAATGGCAAGCCTTACCATAAACCATCTTATAGGGGGACATGCCCATGGGGTTTTTGTAAGCAGTTCTATACGCCCACAAAGCTTCTCCTAACTTATTTGACCAGTCCTTTCTATTTCTATTAACTGTCTTCTGCAAGATCAACTTGATCTCTCTATTGGTGAGCTCAACTTGCCCACTAGTTTGAGGATGGTACGGTGAAGCAATTCTATGATTGACATCGTACTTGGCTAAAGCTTTTCTAAAAGCTCCATGCGTGAAGTGTGATCCTCCATCAGTCATGAGATACCTAGGTACACCAAACCTAGGGAAAATCACATCTTTGAGCATTTTCAAAGATGTCTTGTGATCAGCACTTTCAGTGGGGATCGCTTCAACCCACTTGGTCACATAATCAACAGCTACAAAAATGTGAGTGTACTTGTGCGAAGAAGGAAAAGGACCCATAAAATCAAAACCCCAGCAATCAAAAGGTTCAATCACTAGTGAGTAATTCATAGGCATCTCATTCCTTCTACTAATGTTACCAACTCTCTGACATTTATCACAGGCTAAAACATAATTTCTAGCATCCTTAAAGATAGTAGGCCAATAAAAACCTGATTGAAGAACCTTATGTGCGGTCCTCTCACCGGCATGATGTCCTCCATAGGGACTATCATGACATTGTCTGAGAATGACCTTCTGCTCATGTTCTGGTATGCATCTTCTCACGATCCCGTCTGGACCTTCTTTGAAAAGATGTGTGTCATCCCAAAAGTAGTGCCTCAAATCATGAAAGAACTTCTTCCTTTGCTGAAATGTTAAACCTGGAGGCAAATACTTCGCAACGATAAAATTAGCATAATCTGCAAACCAAGGATCGGAAAGAGATTGTACTTTTACAACGGCAAGTTGCTCGTTTGGAAAACTATCGTTGACTGGGATGGGATCATGCGGTATATCTTCCATCCTTGAAAGATTGTCCGCCACCGGATTGTCTTCTCCTTTCCTAACAACAATCTGCAAATTAAATTCTTGAAGAAGGAGTACCCATCTGATAAGCCTTGGCTTGGCATCCTTCTTTGTCATAAGGTACTTAATGGCAGCATGGTCAATATGAGTAATAAATTTGGAATCAACAATATACTGCCTAAACTTATCACAAGCAAACACTACAGCTAAGAATTCCTTCTCAGTAGTAGCATAATTCTTTTCAGCACTATCAAGGGTCTTACTAGCATAATGTATAACATTCAATTTCTTATCAACCCTTTGCCCTAAAACAGCTCCAACAGCAAAATCACTAGCATCACACATAATCTCAAAAGGTAAATTCCAGTCAGGTGGTTGTACTATAGGAGCGGTTGTTAAAGCTTTCTTGAGAACTTCAAAAGCCTCCTTACAATCTTCATCAAATACAAAAGGAACGTCCTTCTGGAGAAGATTAGTGAGGGGTCTCGAAGTCTTAGAAAAGTCTTTAATAAATCTTCTATAGAAACCAGCATGGCCTAGAAAACTGCGAATACCTTTGATGTCCCTTGGATAGGGCATCCTCTCAATTGCTTCGATCTTGGCCTTGTCCACCTCAATTCCCCTTTCGCAAATCTTGTGACCAAGAACAATTCTTTCGTTAACCATGAAGTGACACTTCTCCCAGTTGAGTACCATATTTGTCTCCTCACATCTCTGCAAAACTTTATTTAGGTTGTGGAGACAATGGTCAAAGGAAGTTCCATAGACGGAGAAATCGTCCATGAAGACTTCCACAATCTCCTCATAGAAACCATGAAAGATAGCGGACATACACCTTTGAAAAGTAGCAGGGGCATTACATAAACTAAAAGGCATACGCCTATACGCATAAGTACCAAAGGGACAAGTAAAAGTGGTCTTCTCTTGATCAGCAGTGTTAACATGAATTTGAGAGAAGCCAGAATAACCATCGAGGTAACAAAAGTGGGTATTTTTGGATAAACTTTCAAGCATTTGGTCGATGAACGGCAACGAGTAGTGATCCTTCCTGGTTGCCTTGTTCAGCTTCCTGTAATCCATACACATTCTATATCCAATAATAATTCTTTGAGGTATTAGTTCATTCTTATCATTAGGAACCACAGTTGTACCTTCTTTCTTAGGAACACAATGTACCGGGCTTACCCACTTACTATCAGCTATAGGGTAGATAATACCTGCGGCTAGGAGCTTGAGAATCTCAGTTCTTACAACATCCATCATCTTCGGGTTCAACCGTCGTTGATGATCAACAACTGGTTTAGCATCGGGCTCAAGGTTGATAGTATGTTGACAGATAGATGGACTAATCCCCTTAAGGTCATCAAGGGTATAGCCAATTGCACCTCGGTGTTTACGAAGTACTTCCAATAGTCGCTCTTCTTCATATCCTGAAAGGTTAGAGTTGATAATAACAAGATATACTTTCTTTTCATCTAAATAAGCATACTTGAGCGTATCGAGAAGAGGTTTAAGATCGAACACCGGGTCTTCTTTTGGTTTTGATAAAATTCCCAGAGGTTCAACCGGAAGGTTGTACTTCAGGATAGCAGGCTGTCTCAAGAATATTTCATCTTGTTCATTTCTTTCCTGCATATGCAAATCATTCTCGTGGTCCTCCATATATTGCTGCAAAGGATCATTAGGGGGAATAGCAATAGAAGCAATACTTTCAATAACTTTATCATCACTAGGTAAATCGGTACCACGAGGCTGCTTAGAGAACTTAGAAAAGTTAAATTCATATGGCTCACCATTGAATTCAACAGAAACTTTACCTTTCTTGCAATCTATTATAGCTCCACAAGTTCTAAGAAAAGGTCTACCAAAAATAATAGGACAAAAATTGTCCCTCACTGAACCAAGTACTAGAAAGTCGGTAGGGTATTTTACCTTTCCACATAGGACTTCAACGTCTTTCACAATTCCGATAGGAGAGATAGTTGCTCTGTTTGCAAGATGAATGGTAACATCAACTTCTTCAAGTTCACAACGTGAAATCTCACCGATGATCTCTTGATAAAGTGAATAGGGAATAGCACTAGCACTCGATCCCAAATCGCATAGCCCATAATAATTGTGATCTCCTATTTTAACAGATACTACTGGAGTACCTGAAATTGGGCCTTTATTCTTGGCTGTGACAAGGTTAGTGGAAACAGCACAAAAATTTACATTGCAATCCAAAACATCATTAGTAACAAGGTCTTTAACCAATGCAACTTGAGGATCGACCTTGATCTGGTCCTCAGGCTCATCAATTCTTCTCTCACTTTTATTTATTATGCCTGTCACAAGAGAGTGCTCCCTTATCCTTGCGGGAAAAGGAGGCTTTTCATATATAACTGCAGGCAAAATAGGGTCAGCAACATGAATATAAACAGGCAACTCTTTGAAAGGTTCATGATGCTGATCTCTCTTCTTTTTAAAAGAATCAACATGAGAGGCAAAATCCTCACAGAAATCAATCATTAGATGGGAATCAAGACCAATCTTAGAGCAAAAGGTATTGAAGTAATCAGTTTTCACATAGCTCTCAATATAATCATGCTCATAATTTATAGTGGGTTCAATACCTTTATCGATTTCCCAATCTTCGGTATTCCTCTGGATCCTTTCAATGAGATCCCACCTTTCTTCAACACTCTTCGTCTGAAATACCCCACTAGAGGAGGCATCCAGCATCTCCTTATCCTGACGAGAAAGCCTGGCATAAAAATTTGTAAGTATAATTTCCTTGGGTAGCTCATGAATAGGACATTTGAGCATTAGGGACTTCAATCTCCCCCAAGCTTGAGCAATGCTTTATCCGTCACGAGACCTAAAGTTATAGATATAGTTCCTGTCTCGATGAATTTCATGAAGAGGATAAAACTTGGTATAAAAGAGAGACATAAGCTCTTGCCAATCAAGCAAGTGTGAGTTATCGAGAAGCTTATACCAATCTGAAGCTTTATCTATAAGCGATACGGAGAACAATTTCCTCATGACAAACTCCATTGATACACCTGCAAGCTTAAATAATGAACATAGTTGTGACAGATATAGCAAGTGTTCACCAGGATGTCTGTCTCCTGCATAACGATTAGCCAAAACATAATCGATAATACCAACTGGTATTTTATAGGGCATAATTTCAGTAGGGGGAGGAGCAACCACCACAGGTGTGGGGCGTCTTTCCACAAGCAACGATCCAATAGCAAGGTTGTCCATAAGGACAAAGAGCAGCAACAGCAAAATAAAAACAGAAATATAAAAACTTCCTTACCAGCTTCACTTACCAATAGCGCTACACTCCCCGGCAACGGCGCCAGAAAACGGTACTTGATGACCCACAACCGTAAGGGATCTATTGCAGCGTTTTTGATAAGTAAGAGTGTCGAACCCAACGAGGAGCAGAAGGTATTGATAAGTGGTTCTGAGCAAGGAATAACTGCAAGCACTGAAAGATAACTTTTTAGGGGTTTTCTTGATATAAGCAACAGGAAGGTAAAAGCGAGCAAAGTAAAAGGCAATGGAGAGTAACAAGTGGCCCAATCCTTTCTGAGCAAAGGAGAGGCCTGGCAACTGAACTTATAAAGGCTAAAGTGTTCTTGAGGACACACGGGAGAGGTAGTCATGTGCTTTCGCCATACTCCGTATCGGTACTATGTTATGTGTTGATAAGTGCTGAGTGGGTGGATCTATGCTAGTACACTCTCTATACTAAGATGAGTGCACTCTTATGATTAAACACCCTGCAAGCATCCGCAAATACAAGATAGTATTTAAGGCAAAAGCCTAACCATAGCAATACGATCGATGATCCATTGTTCCCTTGTGCAAAAGCGTGCGAACTGGGGTTCAGGTTTCTGTCACTCCGGCAACCCACCATAAGCATTCTCTGTACACAATGTATTCCCCTAGGTCCTTAATAAGGCGAAGTGTTGAGTGTTCGACTCGCACAACACCACTAGGAAAATAACAACACAACTTAAGTATCAAACAACACATATTACTTCAACATCATATGACTACTAACAACAAGACTTTTCCCATGTCCTCAAGAACTAAAGTAACTACTCACAAGACATAAAAGAGATAATGATCAGTGGAGATAGATGGATGATAAACAATCTGGACATAATGATATTTCTCCAACAAAACTCACAAGACATAAAAGTAGTAATCAACACCGATATAGTAGAGAGGATAGATAGTACGGATTACAACACAAGTTGCAAGTGTGAGATGAGATTGGATAAAGATGGAGATGGTGCTGATGTTGGGGATGATGTTGATGATGATCTCGATGATGCCCGTGACGATGGTGATGACGATGGCGATGATCTCCCCTTCCGGGAGGTGATCTCCCCGGCGGAATCTGCCCGCCGGAGATGGCTTTTTCTTCTCTGTAGGTTTCCGCCACGGAGCGGCGGCGGTACTCCGTCAAAACTCTCTCTTTTAGGGTTTTTGGATGACGAGGAATATATATGCCAAAGGGGGCAGCCGGAAGTGGGCCAGGGGCTCCAAGCGCCCCCCCCCGGCGCGGCCAGGGTGGGGGCCGCGCCAGGTGGCCGCCTGGGCGCCCTGTGGCCCCCCTCTGGTTGCTCCTTTGCGTGTCTTCGTGATCCTTCTGGAAAATACCCTCCGTCGATTTTCAGGTAATTTGGAGGTTTTCTTCTTCAACAACTCAGCGTCCACTTTTTACCGCTGAATCCTGCGTCTGCTGCTTCGGCACCGGAAATTTGCAAACTGTGTAAAATAGGCCAAAACAACATAAGAACATCATCGTAATGTGAAATATATCAATGAATAAGGATGAATTACGATATAAAATAGTGATGCATTTTGGACGTATCAACGACCCTTGGCGGGATCCCAGCCAAGGAAGACCACAAGACCTCCGACAAGCACCTTGCCGGGGATGACAGCAGGCGCCGAGGCAAGGCCCTTGCCGAGGACATCCGCAGGGCCACCATCAGGCCCACGCCAACTAAACCTCCACCGCCTTATGCAGCTGCCGACCCAGCCAGCTGGGCAGGCACCTGCGTGGCGACATGCAAATCTTCGTGAAGACCCACCATAGAGCCACCTCAGCTGCCTGCATATCTACATGGCATCTCAGGCATCGCTGGCCAGGGCGCGTGTCGACATAAGAAGGAGCGGCGACGGACAAGACGGATGTCTCCCCCGTCCCCGATAAAGCAAGGACACATAAGCATGACGCATTAAATGCGCCTTGTCATGTAATACGAGGGATAACCTCGCATCACTGTACCCTTTCCACCTCCTGTGTGCCACTGTGGCAACCCCTTTTCCCTATAAAAGGAGGCCCGAGGCGACCAGGAGGAGGATTCGGCTTTTTGGAGCTCCTCACGCCCGATAGCTAGCTGAAGAACACAGATATACAATCCACCAAAGCAGGAGTAGGGTTTTACGCATCCTCGCGGCCCGAACCTGGGTAAAGGAACCGTGTGCTATCTATTTGATCCGCTCTTCTCTCAACCCCGTCAGAACAACCCTCAGACCGGTCGTCCTGCAACAGATACAAAGATTCGGTCTCTCCGGACGAAGATTCATCGCCGGAATAAACAACCATCTCGCCGCCAGAATCCGATCCGTCCTCGGCTTGTACTCCATGCGCTGCTCCAACGAAGACGTGCTTCATGGCGGGCTGAATCCGGGCAGGTCTCGCACGCTGAGCCGACTCGATGATGTTGGGTAAGGTGTCCAGCTCAGGGCCCGGTTCGCCAATCTTGCCGATGAAGACATGGATGCCACCGAAGGGGACCCGGTACCCGTATTCGATTGAATCGGCCTCGGGGCCGCATCCTGCATCGTCAATGTAGATCCGGCCACGAAGACTCTTAGTCATCCGGCCCACTTTGTAGCCCTTGAGCCCTTCAAAGCTGCCCTTCAAGAACTCGTAACTATCGTGTGATAGCCCCACGGTGGGCGCCAACTGTCGTGGATTTAGCATGGTAGATGTCCTAGCAAAAGGACATAGTCGTGAGGCCATCTCTACGGGTTAGCTTAAAGGGGTTAAAGCGGACGAAGGACACAGGGATTTTCATACTAGTTCGCCCCCTCGATGAAGGTAAAAGCCTACATCTAGTTTGGTGTGGTATTGCTTGGGCTTCGGTGACCAGGGAGCTGATCCGCTTTGCCTGTGTCTCGAGCTGTTGTTTCTTGTCCTAAACCGTCGCCGGGTCGTCCCTTTATATAAGAGGTGATGCCCGGTCCGGTTTACAGAGTCCCGAGGCCGGCTCATAAACGTGTCCGACTCGGTCTCCACTCTTTCTGTCTTACATCCCAACTTACATAGTATGACGGTTTACAAGTTATGGGCCCTATCGTATGGGTTCTAAGCCTTCTAGGCTATAACCTTGTCCTCTATACTGAGCTGAGCTTCTGGTAATACAATCTTGTTAACTTAAACCGGGCCCTCCTGGCCGGTTTATACCTGGTAGTAATATCCCTGACAACTTCCTTCAGTCTCCCACTTGCACTAGAGTCTATAATATAGATTACATAGTAATGATTCTAACACCCATGGACTCTTGGTGTTGATCATGTTTTGCTCGTGGAAGAGGTTTAGTCAACGGGTCTGCAACATTCAGATCTGTATGTATCTTGCAAATTTCTATGCCTCCCTCCTTGACCTGATCGCGGGTGGAATTGAAGCGTCTCTTGATGTGCTTGACTCTCTTGTGAAAGCTCGATTCCTTCGCCAAGGCTATTGCTCCAGTGTTATCACAAAATATTTTCATTAGACCTGATGCACCAGGTATTACACCTAGATCGTATATGAACTCCTTCATCCAGACTCCTTCATTAGCTGCTTCCGAAGAAGCTATGTACTCCGCTTCACATGTAGATCCCGGCACGACGCTCTGCTTGGAACTGCACCAACTGACAGCTCCACCGTTCAACAAAAATATATATCCGGTTTGTGACTTGGAGTCATCTGGATCAGTGTCAAAGCTTGAATCGACGTAACCATTTACGACAAGCTCTTTGTGACCTCCATAAACGAGAAACATATCATTTGTCCTTTTCAGGTAATTCAGGATGTTCTTGACGGCTGTCCAGTGATCCACTCCTGGATTACTTTGGTACCTCTCTACTAAACTTATAGCAAGGCACACATCAGGTCTGGTACACAGCACTGAATACATGATAGATCCTATGGCTGAGGCATAGGGAATGACTTTGATTTTCTCTCTATCTTCTAAAGTGGTCGGTCATTGAGTCTTACTCAAATTCACACCTTGTAACACAGGCATACTAGGGACATTATGTTTTGTCCATGTATTCACACATGTATCAGGATTCCGGTCAATACAATTCTAGCATGAATAAAATACATTTATCATGATGTAAGGAAATATAAATAACAACTTTATTATTGCCTCTAGGGTATATTTCCTTCACATGTATGATCTATTAGTGTGAAGAAAATAAGATTTATACGAGCTTGTGATGTGGAAGAAATAAAAGAGACAGACTGCAAAATAAAGGTCCATTATCACAAGTGGCAATATAAAGTGACGTTCTGTTGTATTAAGATTTTTTGCATCCAACCATTAAACACATGAAAACCTCTGCTTCCCTCTGCAAAGGGCCTACTTTTTACCTTTATCTCTTATCCTCATAAAAAGATTCATGGTGATCTTCACCTTTCCTTTCTGCTTTTATCCTTTGGCAAGCACAATATGTTGGAGCTAGATCTAGATATATATTGCCATGTGGATGTAGAGAGCCATGAACCATTATTGCTGACATTACCCCTGAGGTAAATCGTTTGGAGGCGAAACTATAATCCCCTAAATTTCTCTATGTTCGGTTGAAACTTCAAACTCATTGCGTGAGTGTCAGCAATTGTGAAACACTAAATGATAGTTGAGTATGTGGACTTGCTGAAAAGCTCTTACCTTTGACTCTTTCTGACGTATGATAATTGCAATTCCTTCAATGACTAAGATCATAGTTTGTTTGCTATCAATGAAGTTTCTGATTCATACTTTACCTTGTGAATGAAGTGTTACGTTTACATAAGAACGTATATGACAAAGTTATGTTATTGTCCTAAAGATGATCCTGACACCCACATGTCCCTATTTTATTTTTATCGACACCTCTATCTCTAAAGATGTGGACATATTTTTTGATATCGGCTTTTCGCTTGAGGACAAGCAAGGTCTAAGCTTGGGGGAGTTAATACGTCCATTATGCATCATGCTTTTTTGTTGATATTTATTTCATTATGGGCTGTTACTACACATTATGTCACAATACTTATGTCGTTTCTCTCTTATTTTACAAGGTTTACATAAAGAGGGGGAATGTCCGGCACCAGGAATTCTAGACTCGAAAAGGAGCAAATCTGAGATACCTATTCTACACAACTCCAACAGTCCTGAAACTTTACAGAGAATATTTTTTGAATATATAAAAAATATTAGGCAAAAGAAAAATCCGAGGGGGCCACAACCCAGCCACAAGGGTGGGGTGCGTCCTACCTCCCTGCGGGCGCCCCCTTCCTTGTGGGCCACCTAGCAGGCCTTCGACTCCCATCTTCAGCTATATCAACATGTTTTGACCTGGAAAAATAATATGGGGGTTTTCGGGATGAAGCGCCGCCGTCTCGAGGCGGAACTGAGGCAAAACTAATCTAGAGCTCTGGCAGGGCTGTTCTGCCGAGAATACTTCCCTCCGGGAGGGGGAAATCGATTCCATCGTCATCACGAATACTCCTCTCACTGAGAGGGGGTCAATATTCATCGACATCTTCACCAACACCATCTCCTCTCAAAACCTGTTCATCTCTTGTATCAGATCTTTGTCTCAAAACCTCAGATTGGTACATGTGGGTTGCTAGTAGTGTTGATTACTCTTTGTAGTTGATGCTAGTTGAATTATTTGGTGTAAGATCATATGTTCAGATCCTTAATGCTATTCAATACACCTCTGATCATGAATAGGAACATGCTTTGTGAGTATTTACTTTTGTTCCTGAGGACATGGGAGAAGTCTTGTTATAAGTAATCATGTGAATTTGGTATTCGTTCGATATTTTGATGAGATGTATGTTGTCTTTCCTCTAATGGTGTTATGTGAACATTGACTACATGACACTTCACCATTATTTAGGCCTAGAGGAAGGCATTGGGAATTAATAAGTAGATGATGGGTTGCTAGAGTGACATAAGCTTAAACCCTAGTTTATGTGTTGCTTCGTAAGGGGTTGATTTGGATCCCTATGTTTCATGCTATGGTTAGATTTATCTTAATACTTATTTTGTAGTTGCATATGCTTGCGAGAGTGGTTAATCATAAGTCGGAAGCTTGTCCAAGGAAGGACAATACCCAAGCACCGGTCTACGCACACATCAAATTATCAAAGTACCGAACGCGAATCATATGACCAAAAACTAGCTTGACAATAATTCCCATGTGTCCTCGGGAGCACTTTGCTTTATATAAGAGTACGTCCAAGCTTGTCCTTTTGCTACAAGAAGGATTGGGCCACCTTGCTGCACCTTGTTTACTTTTGTTACTTGTTACACATTACGAATTATATTATCATAAAACTATATGTTACCGATAATTTCAGTTCTTGCAGAGAAAACCTTGCTGAAAACTGTTAGTCATTTCCTTCTGCTCCTCGTTGGGTTTGACACTCTTACTTATTGAAAGGACTATGATAGATCCCCTACACTTGTGGGTCATCAGCCAACTACTTGCTGGCCTGTCAAAACTGCCCCAAAACCACTCCTCCTCTCCAGCCCATTCCCCACCTTTCCATCCCTTAGCCCGCATCAACATCCCCTAGTTCGCTGGAAAGCCATGGTGCACTGCAAGATCACGTACTACAAGATGCTGACACCGGAGCACCGCACAAAAATCATGGCGGCAGTCGGCGCCATAGACCTCCGTTCCCAAGCTCGCTTTGCGACGGGCCAATCCCAAGTTCCCTGGAGCCAAGCTCCGAGGAGGAGGAAGCCAATCGAATGTTCATGGTGGATGTGGCGGCGCAGAAGGCCCCCGATGCATATGAGTCGATGGACGTCATCTTCTTGCCAGCCTCCGGCTCCCCCATGGTGCAGGCGGACCAGCGGTTCAACCTGGTGATCCTAAAGGAGGACCGGGACGCGGAGGCTCAACTCGAGGCAGAGCGCGTGTATGCCGCTTCCATCGAGGCCCTCCTACAGGCGGAACTAGATGTCGTGGATGTGAACCAGGCGGCGGAGGCTCAACTTGACGCAGAGCGCACAGATGTCGTTGCCATCAAGGCCCTCCTGCAGGTGGAGCCGGACGTCCTGGACTTGAACCGGACGGAGGAGGCTCAACTCGACGCGGAGCGCGCGAATGCCTCTTCCATCGAGGCCCTCCTACGTGAGGAACCAAACGTCATGGATGTGAACCGGGCGGTGCTCGCATCCGTGCAGAGCGCCCGAATGCTCCACGTGAACGAGTACCTGGAGGCTGTGGAGAACCACGGTGCGGAGACACATGTTGGTAGCTACGGCTGGTACGCGCCGGCAACCAATGACGACGAGGTTGTCTCATTCCGAGAGCAGTGATAGTTTTTCTTTATGTTGTTGTTTTTAGGGATCTTTTGTTGTGCAAAAACATATATTTAGGCAAGTCGCCAGACTTTCATCATTTTGGTGAGTCGACCATTTAAGGAGGTTGGATGGATATCCCACGTCTCCTAACCCTTCTTCTTCCCCAACAGACCATCGCACGGGCCATACGGATCTTCCTCAACATGCGGCTGGATGAACATACTGTATGAACGAAAATTATGTGTCAGCGGTAGGATGGCTGAGTTTGGTTTGATCACATGCGGTAGCACGTGTCAGTGAGGGTGCGTTCCCTTGGTTGGGTTTGCGGCGTGCAGGAGCGACTGTGTGAGGGTGCGGAGCGACCGCGACGGTCGTGCGCAAGTGTGCCTCCTTTTCATTTTGAAAAACTTTAGTCAAGCTTGGTAAAAATGTGTGGCAAAGTATGGAAATGCAAGGCCTAGATCCAAACACAATACAAGTACGTACTACTTGTGTTAAAAAAGAAAGGCGGGGTTTTCCTTCGCGGGATTGATTGATACAAATCTTCGTTTGACGTGTCAAGTAATGCGTATTTTTTTCCAACGCCCAAAGAGCTAACCATCTCACTCCTCATTGCTTGATTAATGTAGTGCCATGCAAACCAACCTTCTTACTTCTGCCTGCATGCAAGGGTATATTAATGCCCATCAATTTTGCCTCGATTAGTGTTAGTGGCCTTTTGCAAATTGTAATTTTAATACTGAACTTGTATGCAAAAAAGGAGGTAGTAACATTGTGGTGACATTGATGATATCTCAAACATTGTGGCTTTGGCGAAGTGCGCTTGACGGAGCACACCATTGAGGGAGACCACGGTAAGTCGTTCGCAAGTGCCGCATGCAAGCTAAGACAACCACCTTCTTTGCATAAAGGAAGTTCGTTGAACCAAAGGAAGTGTAAATGTACTAGTACTACATAATAGCGTCATCCGTCCAACTTAGTGTGGTAAGGTGGTTTCTCGAACAAGACGATGCAGAAGCGGATTCAGCAAACAGTGAAATGATGGTTGCTTCGTCCGTGCTTTATGATTTGATGGCTCACTGCTTTGTGATTTGTGATAGAATGGACAGGGGAGTAGACTTTGTGCTCTATACGTACTGTACATGTGTCCTCATTTTGCTACACAATGTGGATGCCCTTAACCTTACCAATTAGTTCTTTTCCTATGTGCTATCTATACAAATCTCGATTATATTGAGCTAAAAAATTATATCAAGATTAGTAAAAACGAGGTGATTTTGCCGCGCAGAAGGCGGGGGAGGTTTCTTACTTTTAGAGGACGTTGGCCTGGAGGTTTGCTAACATGTGTTCCGACATGTCAGTGATTTACCAAGACGTTCCGCGTGCCACATTTGGTTGGCCACAGTGGTAGACCTAAGAGCAAGTACAATAGCGCTGAGTGAGCTGGCTATAAGAAATAAATTAGTATATTCTTGCTTGGTTGGAGGAAAGAAAAGTGGAGAGAGAAGGTAAGCAGGCTCTTGGTGAAGAGCCAGCTCTAGCACGTGCTCCTAGGCACTTTGTGAGAGACAAAGGTGGGCCATATAATAAAAAAAGTAGTACACTCTTCTGATCAACTATTGTAGTACATATTGGCTATAAGATGTGCTATAGACGACATGGCAATGGCTTATAGCCAGTAGTTGGCTATACTATTAACCATGCTATTAGCTAGTAACATGCACTCGCGAATAGCAAACATGATGATGTGGCAGAGAATTAAAGAAGAGAGAGGGGGTTAGAGTAACATATTAGGTAGACACTGTATCATGTTAAATGCTATACTACTTTGTGTCATGCATGGCAATAAACATTATCAAACTAGCAAGATGCCCGTGCATTGAACGAAACATCAAGATGCATTTATATGAGTAGTTTATCCTGTGGGAGATAAGGATGAATTAGGGAAGGCCTTATCTGCAAATGTGGAAAGGAGTGCGGGTATCTTTTGGCAAAATTGTCATAGTTTCCTTCCTATCCGTCAGATATAGATCGGACGGCCTATATTGCAGGATGGCAGGCACACCATCATCACCAACTCTATGTTTTATAAGAGTAGAGATATGATAGTACTATATGATACTATGCACTATGAAGGTAGTATCATACACTAGTATTATACGAGTGATACTAGTATATGATACTCCCCACTATGAGTAGCCCGAGGTGGAATAATGACAGAAGAAACACGTGGTTAACTTGAAGAAGATGAGGGAGAAGCGAATTAAGCAACGAGTGAAATGATGGTTGCTTTGTCCCTCCAACTTCTTTTTTTAGCATCACTTCGTCCCTCCAACTTAACTGCAGGAAAGGTGCAACTTTGTAATTTGACGGCTCATTGCTCATTAATACGCTGGCGCCATGACCGGGGTGCTTCACCCCGGCTGCTCTGCACTATTATTTCTGTATGGCACGTGGACCTGATTTCTTGATGTCGCACATGTCGGCGAAAGGGACTAGAACATTTATGAAAGCAAGCGCTCCACTCTTGTGATGGAGGAGTACACGAGATGGGAGCCCAGTGAACTGTAATTTGTGCTATAGTGTTAATGTAGTTTTGCTGTTTCGCACGATCCATCGGTACAAACCTGATTAAACAGGCAAGGGTAGGATTTTTCTCGCGCGGTAGATGATAGTACTAGCCATACATTTCAAAGGAAATTTTAATGTAAGCAAACTGAATAATTATGTAACGATGTGAGATCTAGTAAAACTAAAAACACATATGATTTATTGTGTTAGAGTGTAGTACTAGTGATGTATTGCATATTTGTTAGATGTAACATGCTACAACGTGTAGAGATGCACTTTTGGAGGGCTTACAGAGAGAAATTGTGCATAAAGTGGATTCAAATATTTGTATTCATCTTCATAACATTTGTAACTAATAATGTATCTACAATTTGTCTGTAGCTGTGAATGCTTGTTTGCTCTTACAAAACCAGTGCAACAATAATGGGGTGGCGTGCGCCAATTTAGGCACTGGCACATTGGCCTACTCGGCTCCACATAGAGAGTGAGAGAAGAGATAAATACACTGGCGGTCAGTGTATTTCAAGCGAAAAGTGTAATATGGTCAACGGACTTCAGAATATGCTCATTACGGTCACTATATACGTTTTGCGGTGATTATACAGTCACTTGCTCACCATTCTGCATCGGATTGCACTCTGTTGACCGGCCAAATAGTCTGCATGGCACCATGTTAACAGGTTAAATTGACCATGTTCCTTGTGGGTCCCACCTATCATTCGCATAGGAAAAATGTAAGATTAACACAAATTTACACAGGCGCAACAAGACTCCAACCCGTGCGTGGGAGCCACCTGGTTGTGTATGTCTGTCAGGCCTTGATGTGTGCACATGCACGTCTAGGTTGGGCACTTGAGAGTGAGCGTGTGGTGTGTGCATGCATGCATGTGTGTGCGTGCGTGAGTGTAGCGTGCGTGCGTGACTGCGTGTGTACCGTGTACGTGTGAGTGTTGCGTGCATGCAGTTCGTGTGCATGCTTGTGTTTGTGTGTGTGACTGTAGCATGCGTGCGTGGTTGCGTGTGTACGTGTGAGTGTAGCATGCATGCAGTTCGTGTGCATGCATACGTGTGTGTACAATCACCACACCGGCTTGTGTTTGTTAAAATAGATGGCTCAGCGTACCAATATAATGCCACGTCGTCCTCTGTGCCCGCGGTCGTGACTTCGAACCACCATCCAATATTTTTTTATCATTTGTTTTCATTCTTATACACACCGACAGGTGGGCCCAATGGCAGTGATATAATTTGATGCAACACTAGAGGTGCCACGTGGAGCATTTAACTGAACAACTAGTCGTGTCTTGAACAAATATAGAGCTGTACGGTGAGCCCGTGACCGTATAATAACCACAAAACGTTAACGGTGACCGTAATGAGTGGATTCTGAAGTCCAATGTACATATCATGCTTTCGCATCAAATACAATGATCGTCACTCTATATATCATGAGAGAAAAATGAAACATGCGTGATTGTGTTGGGGCGTACTTTTACAGGGCCTAGAGATAGTTTGTGTGCGTACATGAAAGGCGCGTAAAAGGGGGTGTGTGCGAGAAGAGAGAGATGCTCTTCATTTCTCTATATTATGACTAACTTTATATATAGTATAAAAATAAACAAATTTACGTTGCGGAATAAAAATCATTGGGTGCACCATGCAATGCAAACTAATTTTCGTACTCCATATAACTTTGTAATGTTGTATATATGTACGAATTCTAAAATAATTTTTTGGCCACACTTTGTGTGGTTTTATTCAAAAAGAAATGTTGTATGCGCAGTAAACGTGATGAGAGGGCTTTTTAGATCAGTGGGGTATGTGTAAAGATGTAACATGTGTGAATGTGTAGGTGACGTGTTTGGCATGGTCTAGAGAGGGTATGTGTACGTATTCGAGAGAGGCATGGATAGAGGGGCCGACGGGGGGGGTGACGTGGGAGAGATAGCACGAGAAATGATAGAGGTCTAGAGAGAGAGACGGATAGGATGTCACGGCGAGAGATGCCCTTGAGTGTGTACATGCAAGGGGAGAGGGGATATATAGAGGCATGAGGAGAATTTTTTTGTGTTGGTATGTGTGGGTGTGAGAAGATAACTAGACCTAGGCGCAGATGGTGTGTCACCGCGTGAGGTGAGGCCCCTGAGTCGGTTCCGTCCTACGCCACATTGGCCGGCCCGTGACACATTCAGGGATACCCATGGAGGACTCGTCGTACAAGACAAAGATACCGGAGTCATGAAGGGCTCTATGTCCATTGACAAAGCCGGCTAGGATTTGTAACCTAGGTCATCGAACTAAGGTAACCCCTTGTCTCTGATATTACCATTCATCCAACCTAACTTTAACGGTCATCTACAGAATGCTCTGCTGGAATCATATTCGTCAATTAGGAAGAGAGGTGGAGACAATAAATGCGATACATGCCTAAAGACAATGTGCGTACGAGAGACACATAGGCAGGTCTATATATAGAGAAAGGGTCGATGGGATTATGTGTGCATATGCGTGTGACAGGAAGAGTGCTTCTGGTAAAGGTTAGTGAAAACCGTCGTAAATGGTTGCGAGAGGGGGTGATATCGAGAGCATGTGTGCGAGAAAGACAGCTCGGGAGAGTGTGTGTGAGCATGTGCGAGAGACCACCGATGGATATACACCGTGTGCGCGTATGTGTGTGAGGGAAAGTTATCGCATGTTTGAGGAGGGGCCTATGGAGAGTGAAACTACATGTAAAATACTGATGTACATATTGATTAAAAATATAAATTGTATCCAAATATTATGATGGGATCATGATATTTGCAATGGACATAAGGAACGGGCATTGATCCAGCAGACATATATATTCTATCAAATTTGAGCATGTCTATGTTATTATTCGACATAATTGATCCATAGAGTCAATATTTTAAACTCCAGACAATGCATCGCTTTAGCAATTCGAATATAAATGTGAGTATCGTTCATGTTGTGTTTGTAAAGCACATTATACATACAAAAGTTACACAATGAACATTACAAATAGCCAGCTAGGAACTAACACATATTTGAATTCAACTTAAGGTGGTTAAAAAAATCGAATTCAACATGAAGTCCATTCAATTATTTGAATTCGAGATCATGGCATTTGTAAATCATACCTAAAATATGGGGGCACCAATCTTTGCTCTTCTTTTGTACATACTAGCATATATAGTCGTGTACCAAATAGATTCAAATATACCTCTTCTAATCGTAGTTATAAGATTTTCAAGTGTCAAAATTTAAAAAAGAAGCGCTTAATTTAATGAGGTTTTCAAACATACAAGGTCAAATTTAGCGTTGTCTATTTAGGCCAATCCTCAAAGTTCAAGAGTAGTCTAAATGTGAATGCTCCTGTTTCAAAATTTCGAACGAAGTGGCAAAAGAGCCTCTACTCGCCTGAAATCGTGTGAGATCAATGTTTGGTAGAAGGAAATTACTTTTATAACTCCGACCTATGAAACCTACTAGTCCGACGTCCAAAGGTGTAAACCGGGGTAGGTTTGTATCTTCATGTAGACGCGACGCAACAACCTCCAAAACACATTCATACACCATGGCCGCCTAAACACACATGCGCTCAGCAGAAATCGCTCCTACCCATTATTTGGGACACCTGGGATTACCATCCTACCCCCGACCTGCAGTAGGCCCGAAATTTAAGAAGGGGCAAAGTTTGTACTTTCCCAAAATTTCAGACAACCGCGTCCCATCTATTAAAAAAAACAAGCGCGTCCCAGACCGAAACATGGTTCCCTCTTAGCTCCCCACGCCCTCCATTTGATTCCCGATTCGTACTCCGTGGGCGCCAAAACTGCCTCTCCACTAGCCGCGAAACCCCGGCGTCCTCCATCCTCCACCCCATCCCACCCATCAACCGTCGCCCTCCTCCATCACGCCGAAGTCGATACCCCGACGTCGTCGTCCACCGCAACCGCAACCGCAACACCCTCCATGGCTAGTAGTTGAACCCGAGTCCAAGCTGCCTCCAGGACGCCGACGTGGGCCATACCCGAACCAGTTCAACCACTTCGTCCTGCGCCTCACCACTACCGCTCCAACGTCGCCACCGTTGACCGCACCGGAGCTGTTCTAGCTACGCCGTCCTTCGTCGCCTCAGATTTGTTTCCCCTCCACCAACAGACGACCACTGTAACACAGTCAACAATTTCTCCATGGGTGCGTCGAAGGCTCCACCCTCCCCCAAAACATCGGTTCCCCCTGTAATAAGAAGAACATCGTCGCGAAATAAGGAGGGCATAGGGCTGGCAACCGAAATTGGTACTCCTCTTCCCTTATTCGTGCAAATCTTACGTGTCCGCTTGCAGGGTATTCATCCCACAGAAGACACTAGTTGACTCCTTCCTACACCTTCTTCCTGACACTAGATATTCCTAGTAACTCGCGATGCACAAGGTTTCTCGTCATATACTATTTCACCTTAGCTAGAGTTCCATCGCCCCCTGGATTTCAATTCCTGGTCAGTTGATTCCCATTCAAAGGAAGCATTCCCCGGTGTAAGAGGCACTAGTCCCCCTTTTACAACGCGGAAGCAGTGCCTCAGTTTTTATCTTAGGGGTGTGTGGGGCCTAGGAGCTGCTGGGGCCCGATTTGGAGGTCGGCCAGGCTTAAAGGAATGGCCGGGGGGCGCTGTCAAGCACGGCGGTGGTGTGCGGTCGAGGGGAGGGCGGGGCGATGGAGGCAGGCGTCTGGGCCGGTGGTCGCTGGCGGTTCGAGAAAGATCATCAATAGTAACTTGCGGGAGGTAGGTGAGGGCCATCTATCGTTCCTTCCAAATCGGACGGTTCAGAAAAAAAATTGACTGACCTATTTATTTTGATAGGACCACATGTGGTGGTGTGCTGGAGGTGTACCTGCATTTACCTGCTATCTATGTGCTCATATTTTACTAAATCTTATGGAGTAGAATCTAATTTTGTTTGCCATCCAATCTTGTAGAACTATCATATGTCTCATGTCATTTATTTTTGAGCCACCTGCTATTACAGTGCACTAGTTCTTCACACACTTCACCCGTACTCTCACTGTTGTTTTTTATGCATGGGTATTTCAGCATCTGCCAACCGGTTGATAGAAGCAAGGAAGAAAATAGAGAAGCATCTCCAACTTTCTTCAGGCTTATGCCAGACACATTTCTGCACTATAAAGGGTGAAGTGTCACCAGATGGAGACAGTAAACGTAGCTCTAGAGTCGATGATCTTGATCGCCTTGAAGCACCATGCCAGGTGCTTGCTTTAACTTCGCGGTGTCATATGTGGTTGCATGTTGCATATGATGTCTAGCTTGTTTTCGAAAGGCCGAAGTCGGTCTTTATTAAGATAAGGAAAGATATTTTTTACATGAATGACCATTCCGGGAGCACTAGAAGACAAATAGCTAACCAGAGCACTGGCCGAGCTAGTGACAAGCCCAGCCCAGACAGGCATCACCTCGAACCAGTCCAGCCGGATGTCTAGCTTGTATTGCTTCCAACTTGGTTAAATTGCATATGCTTAGGTTACACATTATACCTTTGAATACGACATGCCTTCCTATTTTTGGTACATACTGGTACATATGTCTATTAACCATGTTCTTACATCGAACTAATGTTCTTGTGTATCCCTCGTCAATCACTTATGATGAGAGAGTCACCCCAGTGGGTTGCTGTGAGAAAAGATGCTCCTTTAAAGAATGCAGTGTCAGCCTCCCCACATGATTCTCAAGAAACAACAAGGCTAGATGAAGATGGTGAACGTAGCTCTGTAGTTGATAATCGCATTTCCCCTACACCACCATCGCAGGTGCTTTCTCTAACTTGGCAGCGTAATATGTGGTTGCATGTTGCATATGGTGTCTAAGATTGTAATTCCTCCAATCCGGTTAAGTTGCATGTGCTATTCTACTTAGTTTGTACTTTATACCTATTAATGTGACATGCCTTCCTGTTTTTAGTACATAGTACATATGTCTATTAAGCAAGTCCTTACATAAAACTACTGTTTTTTGTATCCTGCATCAATCAATATGATGAGACACGTTTAGTATAGGAAGTGTGATATTGGTTGCATCTTCCATATGATTTATAGCATATGCTCCTTCTAATTTGTTGAAACGCCATTTATGATGGGATGCTTTTAACTTGGCAGAGTCATATTGGTTGCATCTTTCATGTGGTGTCTAGCTTGCATTGCTTCTTATTTGTTGAAATGGCTTATGCTTAGTTTACACAAATATTTGTGAATATGCCATGACGTCCTGTTTTTCGTACATATTCCATCCTAGTATCATGTGTTTGCCTTACATCAAAGTAGTGATTGTCAGTATCAAGCATGAATGAGTTCTGAAGAGTGAATTTTATTGCTTTTACTTGTCGATTTTACTTGACAAGTCAAAATCAATAAAGCGGAAGGAAATTAGGAAGACAGTGGATAAAGGTGCTCCTTCCAAACGAAGGGCCTCTACAGATTCTACTCCGCCAACCCCCCAAGAGGATTTACAAGACAAAACATGCATAGACACTCAACGTAGTTGTGTTGATGATGAGTACGTCTCCCCTAGTCTGCCATCAAAGGTGCTCCCTCTAACTTGGCACTGTTATATGTGGTTGCATGTTATGTACGATGTCTAGATGGTACTAGTCGGCAACCCGTGCAGTCGCACGGGCTAGTTGTGTATGCTACTATTTGAACTTACCATATACTATCAAATATGGTGATATCTAAAAAATGTGATACATTGTTTGAAGCGATATTTCATTCCCCGGGAGTAAGCAAATCAAGATTTCCAAAAATGTATATCAGAATATATATGGTTCGATCTTGTCTTATGACCACGTTGGTTTAATGTATATAATGTCCTCGTCAATCGAGAGGCCGTCCAACGAAATGAATGCAAAACATAGAGAACATACATGACTAAAATTAGCACCGGAATAAGAAGGAAAGGTCAATCCCATATTGATGCTTCGAACATGAAAACAACAACGACATAATTTGGTATATTTTATGCCGTGTAGAAGATAAACATAACTTGTCTGTGTGCCCATCTTTGAAAGAACTAAGTCTAATGGATACATGAAGCAACGCCAAATCATATCAGGCTTGTTATCATACAAAGCATCGCATTAGGCAACCCATGCAACTGGTAGCTGCCTTCCTCTAAAACAAAAGTGCCATAAAAAAATAGTAGGTAGACAACGATGTCCCTAAAAGCAAGAAGAGTAGATGCGGGTAATTCAGAAGTCTACAACATCTGAACATTATGACAACCTTATAAAATCAAGGCTCGTGTGTACGATTGAGATGAAAAATCATTTGTAACCAATAATTTCAGTTAATTCATGAAGTGATGCAGAGTCTACCATGCATATCCACAAAAAGGAATATCATTTTGTACCAAAAAAATATAGTTTCTAGTCACACCATGTATATAGATGAATCTCTTATTTTTCAATTTGTTAATTAGTTTACCTCACACTAATAGAAAAGAAATGTGGGCTAAAATGAATGAAGTGTTGAAGCAAATCTAGCCTAATAACCTTTGGACATGTGCACCACACAACTTCTACTACTTTCAAGTCTTTCAAGTATATTGTAATGATATAAAATTTCTTAAACATCACTGGCAGGCCACTAAGAGAAACATATGAAATAATTACTTTGTTTATTTTATAATCTTCTGTTAACAAATAGATATATACTATGTTTTATAAAAAAGCTGGTTGCTAAAGTTGATTATCATCCAGCATAATAGATACACATGCTAAGTCTCAACATACATACATTATTCCTGCTTTGAGCCCATTCTGCTGAGTCGTGGTCTCGGAAGACTTTGTATCAGACTTGTACTTTGATGGAGAAAATTCTTTAAGCAGCATTTAATAGCACGGGATTCGAGCCTTTCACCTCCTGTTAAGCAACACACATACATGGAGTCTGTTCAAAGCATATCTTCACGTGTTGGTGAGCAACCAAGTAAGATAATTTGCTCTGCCATAAAAAGTAAGATAGTTTGCCTGCCTGACTTAAATTGTAAACAGAAGATCAAACTGGATTGATAATTTCTACAAAAATAAAAGCGTAAACCTGAATGCATATTATAGATAAGACAAATATATTTAATTCATTATGGTTGCAATCTTGATTAATGTCTACAGGGATGGGCCAATAAGAGGAAATATATGTATGGCTTGAACAACCTCAGCATGGTAAACCCCTCACCGGTGAAGGATAATGCATTGTCATATGTTTAGCATGTTCTGGTTTCAAATTGCTAATTAAATTCCTTTACGTACTTACAGGTTGACATATGGGTCTCACGCCTCTTGACCATAACAATGGGTGTTTTGTTCACACAATACCTCATCAACATAGCGACCAGGGGCGTAGTGTAAACACCTTTCAGTTGTGATGGGAAGAGTAACATAGCTCGACGTTAATTTCGTCCTTGTCGAAGCTGTGGATGGTGAAGCTCCTCCTCGTTGCTGCTACTGAATGGATGGAACAGTCATGGCAGGCATGCTTCATGATTAAACTTGAAGTTGTGGGGTTCAAGTGTTCTTGCAGAAGTTGGTTGGCTGAATCAACGATGGAATTTTTTTTCTATGGAGGGAGCGAGAAAGAAGATCCAATTATTAACATGGGAATAGAAATGGCTTCCAGCCGCTCCATGATTAACATCATGGCTGGAATGTCCATTGATGAAATTAATCTTATGATATTAGTAAAGAAACCAAATTTGTCCACTAGGATGACCACTAATAGATCTCCAAGCGTATTAGGAGAGGTGAAGGAAAAGCTAGCCACTTCTAGTTTGATCGCACCCTAGACGTAGCTAGATTTGTTTCTAATAGTGATGCACGTGCAAAAAGTTTGTGCTCAGGTCGATGCGATTAGGGCCTGACTGCCTGAGAGAGATATGCAAGGTTTGGCCTGGCATTTTGCCTCGTCCGCTTCTATTTTGACACGCTGGAATTTTCACCATATATGGTTTAGTGGAGTGATTAGCATCGTATCCTTGTTTAGGTTAACATGTAATATAAAGTAATTAGTTAGTAAGACACGATTCACTATTGGTGTGGTCCAAATAAACTACACGTTCGTTTATATTCCATTGAGAAAATCTGAAGCTTTCTATACTTATCTCTCCTATCCCTGATTCACTATGTCTACATTGCTAATTAATTAATTATCTGATTCCAAGCGATTAAGGATAAAAACAAACAAACATACCACATAGTAGCTCAGCAAGGCTGGATACCTGGGCACGTCTTCTTGCCTATATGTGCCATGCATGGACGTCTAGGAACGGTTTGCTGCAGGGGGAGCACGGGTGAGGTTATGCATGGTGGCGATGTAAGCTTGACCTCGAACTAAGCTAATGTCTGCTTCAGCTGCAAAGTGTCATGCATTGTCCAATGTTCGCACGGCCATCCCGATCTGCCGTGGTAGCACAGCCGCGGGCCGCGGCCTGGCACAGATGCTCGATGTCGTTGGGGCACTGGAACGCTTGCCTCCCGCTTCACCACATCCTCCAATTGCCCGTGTCGTCCTCAGCAGCAAAGCCGACTGCTAGGGTGGTGTTTTTGGCGGCGGCGACGGGGAGCATATGTCTTGCGAGTCGGGCGTGCAACTAAAAGAGATTAGGTTAGGGAAAAAGAAGGGACATCCTTTTGATGGCATACGTGGGTAATTTACTGAAAAGAACTGTTGATTTTTTTCTTACTAAAAGAGGGTCAACCAAAGTAATAATAATATAATGGAGCTGGGGAGATACGTGAGAGATTGGGGACGTTGGGCTTCTTCTTCCAAGAGGGACGTGAGAATTTGAGAGAGATACATGAAGATATTTATTTTGGAGATACGTGGGAGAGAAGCACGTGAGAGTTTTTTTTCCAGAGATATACGTGAGAGATCTAGAAGAAAGATAGGTGTAAGATTGAAAGGGTTGAGTCATGGGGGATAGATACGTGAGACTTTTTTATAGATACATGAGAGATGGAAAAATACATGGGTTAATCTAGACCGTGATAACTTGGTCCCACCCGAGATTAACGGCTCTAATTTTCTAATTAACGTGGGATTTTTTAGGGAGTCTCTAAATAGTATAAGTATAGATTGCTTCTAATTTTGTTGAATTCCGTCTACTTACTTTACACATTATACTTGTGAATAAAACAGGTGTTCTTATTTCTAGAACATAAAATATCTGTCTATCACACCATGTTCTTACATCAAAGTACTATTGTTGTATAAACTGCAACAATCACTTTTCACAAGAAACATTTAACTTGGGAGTCTGGTATAGTTTACATCTCGCATTAATTTCTAGCTTGTACTACTAATTTGTTGAAATGGCACTAATGACGAGACAGTTTTAACTTGGTAGAGTGATATTCGTTGCGTCTTACATATGGTGTCTAGCTTTCATTGCTTCTAATTTGTTGAAATGCCTTCTGCTTAGTTTACACATCATAGTTGTGAATATGCCATGCTGTGAATATACAATTTTACTTATGATGAGAGAGCTTTAACTTGGTAGTGTGATGTTGTATGCATCTTGCATATGATTTATTTCTTGTACTGAAAGTGCGTTATATCGACTAGAGGGGGTGAATAGGCGATTTTTTCATATTCATCACTAAGGAAATTCTAAGTGAGGAATTTACTAAGCAACGAACTACTTAGCAGCAGAATAGATACTCAGGTGCATGCACAACAAAGCAATAGCATAGTCATCATGATGAATTGAAAGCGTACATAGAGCACAAGTAGCATGTAAACGGGATAAGCAGGCTCAAGACCAAATGACTGAAGAAATAGGATTAAGGAATTGAGAAAGTCTTCATCCAAAGTCTTCAAACAGTACAGATCAAGTTCATCAACACATGAGATGTGGAAATGAAAGGGTTGAGGAAATAGAACCAATAGATCGATGAAGACAATGATTTGGTACACCAGTTCCAACTGCTATGACAGTTGTACGTCTGGTTAGGGCGGCTAGGTATTCAAACCTGAGGACACACAGTCCTGGACACACAGTCCTCACTGTATTCCCCTTGAGCCAAGGTCACACAAACCTCGCCCAATCACTCGTGGTATGTCTTCAAGGTGACTTCCAAACCTTCATAGACTTCGGTCTCCCGGCGATGCACAATTCCTCTTGGATGCTCTAGACCATTGATGCCAAACCATTTGGAAGATGCACAGTCTTCAAATGTACCAAGCGTCGGTTCCACACAGTAACAATCTTTTCAGTGATACTCAATCACTTTGGGTTTTAGGTGTTGGGGTTTTGCGTTTTTCCTCACTTGATGATTTTCGCTCAAAGTCCTCGGAGGATGGGTTGCTCTAAATGACAAGTGTTAGTTTCTCTCGGAGCAGCCAACCAGCTAGTTGTTGAGGGGGCCAATATTTGTAGCCTAGGGAGTACCTCGACATGATAAGACATAAATACCCTTCAATGATATGACCATTAGGTGGATAGGATATTTTGGGACAGCTGGCGCATAGCACAGCAACGGTAGGAAATTTGAGCTCTCAAATTCCTCAGGGCTATCATGTTCCTCACTTTTAGGCAATCCGCACTAACGAATTCCTAACTCCTCTGTGAGAACAAATTCCTCAGAGAACATAAGATCTTTGACTCTATCACTGAAGAAATTGACTGAACTGTATGAGATTTCCAATGGCTTCACTTGAATGGATTGGGTTGTGTAGGCTTTGAGATGAGAATTACTTGCAAAGTGTTTCCTTAGTTTTACCTCAGCCCCCCTTTAATAGTACAGTGTTTCCTATGACTCAAGAAATATAAAATGAAACTACGAAAACAAAAGTCTTCACGCTTCATAATCCTCGCATTAATATCCAAGTCTTCAAGGTCACACCAATTTCCTCATTTTCAAAGTCTTCAATAAAATCAAAGTCTTCAACTGAAGACATACATTTTAGGTGTCGACTTTCTTCATATATATCAAACTCCCCATAGACTTATAGAACATTAGTCTCTTAACCTATTAGTCTTCAATACACAAAAATCACTAAGGGGCACTAGATGCACTTACAATCTCCCCCTTTTTCGTGATTGATGAAAAATAGGTTAAGTTTTCAATGGGGATAAAAATGTGAAGTGTAACAACTGATATTGAGGAATTTGATTGCAAGATATACAAGAACTCCCCCTGAAGATATGCATATTTGAGGATTTTGGTTGAGTAGCAAATGCACATTGTAGAGTAATATCATGGAGACCTCCCCCAATATCTTGTAATTCATATACGCATTTCACAATGATATGAAGAATTTGAAATGCATGATGAAATATGGTGTTGATGAAATTCAGCAGGCGTGCATCAATGTACTTCATATGATTAGCTCACACCACAGAAACAGAAATTAAAGAAAGCAAATAAACAACGGCGGTAGAAATTGGCTAGTTAACAGGAAAGTAATATGATAAAGATCGACTCGGGGGCCATAGGTTTCAGTAGTGGCTTCTCTCAAGATAGCAGAATTCTACGATGGGTGAACAAATTACTATCGAGCAATTGATAGAAAAGTACATAGTTATGAGAATATCTAGGCATGATCATTATATATAGGCATTACGTCCGTGACAAGTAGACTGAAACGATTCTGCATCTACTACTATTACTCCACACATCAACCGCTATCCAGCATGCATCTAGAGTATTAAGTTCATAAGAACAGAGTAACGCCTTAAGCAAGATGACATGATGTAGAGGGATAAAATCAAGCAATATGATACAAACCCCATCTTTTTATCCTCGATGGCAATAGTACTATACGTGCCTTGCTGCCCCTACTGTCACTGGGAAAGGACACCGCAAGATTGAACCCAAAGCCAAGTACTTCTCCCATTGCAAGAACTATAGATCTAGTAGACCAAACCAAACCAATAATTCGAAGAGACTTGCAAGGATATTATAATCATACATAAAAAGATTTTAGAAAAAATCCAATATTATTCATAGATAATCTTGATCATAAACCCACAATTCAACGGATCTCGACAAACCAATAATTCGAAGAGCCATGCAACAACCAATTTCTATGACTACCGGTATTCAAACGAGGCTATCTACCGTTCCACTAACGCTCTAACGGTCTAGCATGTCCTATGATCAGCGTGGCTCTGATACCAAGCGTTGTGGCACCCCTGCTCGGAACAACCGGTTTACCTTCCATTGCCAGCTCAGAGATCTAGTCTTTTGGCAATACACAACAACATGGTACAGAAACAACCGCTTTATTGATGCTAACAGAATTACATAGGTTTGATATTACATCAAGGTTCGAGGCCAAGCGGCACACACGGTGCTGCTGAATAATATGTACATTATTTAATGAACATGACGGGGCCTCAATCACACAAACTACACGGAAGTGGAAGAGCGGCGAAGCGGAACTCCATTGCATAGGGACACCGTCATGGACACGGCCTAGACGCGAGGTACGCTTCGATGCGAATCGACTTTCCTGAAAGCTGGCATAACACGCCAGGTCAGTACATTGAATGTACTTGCAAGCTCACAACAAACATAAACATGATGACAGACAATATGCAGACAATTTATCAGATTAATGCAATGCAAAAACTATTACTCGTGCAATGAAGCCAATACTTACTCCGAGTCACACGGACTCATTTACCAGTCGAGCACCTCGTAACCAAACGATGACCATAACTGGGTCACACCCGAAATCAATTCATCATGAACAAGTCCATCGGTCATGATTCACCTTGAGACACATGCATCGTATCAACCATTTAATTTGCAAGAATATTTAAAAGTTGATCAATCGTGTGACTTACTTCCGAGCTATGCCCATAACCAAGAATGCGGCTATCGATAGATTTAAATACACTCTGCAGAGGTAGTGCACTTTACCCACACTACGGAATCCTGGCCTTGCACTCCCATACGTGCGGTCCAAAAGATTCTGACAAAACCCTCCCTTTGTCATGGCACTCTCCCGGTCACTCCCACCATCTCCGTCACAGGGCTAGGTCTTGGGTGGCCCCGTGTCTACCAAAGACACCAATGGCCACCGTCGTGGCAAAATGGTCCCAAATGGGGACAAGGTACCATAAAAATAAAAACGAGCACACAAGGTTATGTCTGCTTACCGGGCCAGGGTATGCATGCCCATAACCTTCCCTCGCGGGAGGCACCGGTGAGAGTCACAACAAAGGGCTGGGTCAAGACCTTCCCACAAGGTAAGCGTGGTCGCACTGAATATAAACCCGATTCAGTCGCACCATGATGTGATCAACATCATATTCAAGTTGAAACTTAATCAAGTTTACTTTGTCAAAACTTGTATCAAGATCACGATATGATGCAAATAAACACGCAACTACTCGTCATACAAAACAAGCACTCATAGATATGGATCAAACTTTTCAACATTAATATCTTGCCATACTAAAGTTCTTCTCTGGTTACAACTCATTTTTATTATCCAGCACTAATTTTATTAGGTCATCATCTAATTAAAAATATCACTACGTACATTATCTATCACACACTTACATAGTACATTTCTAATGTGAACATCTGAATCTACTTAGCCAAACAATTTTATGCATTCAACCAGTACCATAAAACAAGCATATTCAACAGAATGAAGTTACTACAATTAACCAAATTTTATTTATCAAATTTTTAATGCAAAAAAGAGCTCATATTCAAGTTGAAAATTATAGATATTGAAATAACACCATCCAAATTCTGGTGTGGCTTTCCTTAGTGCAGTGGAGGATCACAACCCTCTAGGTTTGCTTCAAGAAAAGTTTCTCCTTCTCAAAAGATTTTAAAACCACAAAAACAAATACCAAAGTACATTATGAAATTCACCAGAAATTCTAGACAGCAAGGAAAATTCTACCCTTGGGTGTGCTGCTAGAGCATTCTGAAACAAAGATAGTGCAAAAAGAATCAAATCATTTGGACTTATGGTTTAGAAATGGTGGCTGGTCAAAGTTTAGTCAAATTTCTGAATAAAATTTGAATTAAACAGAAAACCAGGGGGTGACGTCGAAGACGTAAACTAGAAATGCGCCTCCACTCGTACTGCTTCGGGTGGGAGTGGTGAGACCGACAGGTGGGTCCCGCGCGTCAGGAGAGAGAGAGAGAGAGAGAGAGAGAGAGAGAGAGAGAGCACGAGATGAGAGAGAGGTAGGGCGTCGCCAGAGCTCATGCCGGCCATGAGGGGGTTTGGGGCTAGGCTAGAGGGATAGGATTGAAGCGGGGCTCATGGCGCACCTTCCCGTACCCGTGGATTGGCCTGGGGTGGACGGAGCTGCTCGCGGTCGAGCTCGCAAGCTGCGGTGGCGGACAGAGTTCACCGAAGAGGTAGGAGACGATGGCTAGGGGCGGCTGTGAGGGCTCGGCGGAGTCCAGGCAGCACCACCAACCTCCCAATGCCCCACCCGAGCTGTTGCTTGAGCTCGAGAGGCACTGGAGCGCGGTGGCTGGACTGCGGTGGCTGGACTGCGGTGGTTGCCAGAGTCCTCGGGTGGGGGTGACGGCCAGAGGCCTGCCCGACTGAGTTGTAGCCTGTCTACATGCTCGTGGGGATGGTGTGGAGTGGTGAATGGCTAGTGAAGCGAGGAGGGGGCTATATATAGCCAGAGCAACAGGGGGGGACGTGTCGCCGCTTGAGCACTCTGGACACGCGGCTAACGTCGACGAGAAGTCCAACAGGGGGGCAAACGCACAGCGTTGACTTAGGAGCTTGCCTACACTCGTGGACGAGCACAGGAGGTGGTGGGGGAAAGGGACAAGCGCACGCGCGCACTGTGGCGTTTTGGCCACGACGTGCCCATGCTCGCTGCGGCGGCTCCGGCTTCACCGAGCGCCAAGGAGTAGTCAAGGGTGATGGGTCGGGGGTGGTGGCGTGGCGCGGCAGTCGTCGACGAGCTCTGGATCGATCACACGCGAAACAAAGGAGTAGGCTCCAGCCAGAGCACATCAAACGCATGCCAGGTATCGTGTCTAAACGCGGTCGCCGCCTTGGCATGGGCAAGACGACGCCCCGGTGCTGTCAAGCCATGTCTACGCTATCGACCGTCCAGTGTTTGCTCTGAGAGAGGTGATGGCTCATGCCCATGCCGACAGGATGTGACAAAACCTTGTTGGCACGTTTCTGACCAGAAACTTGGTCGCCAAGTTAAGCAAGATTCCAGAAGGCCATTAGGGCTGATCTCCTGGGGTTTAGGGTTTCTTAGGAGGGTGTTTAAGCTCAAGAAAGTCAAGGCCAAACACTCAAGGAAAATGCGTTTGCTGTGCAAAGTGCATTTCTGGTCCAGAATGGAAACGATTTTCTGTAGCAAAAATATTACAAAAAGAGATGCAATATTTTTGCATGGGAAGGTGTGTCGAGGTCCTAAGAAAATTCAGGAATTGTCTCAGGATTTTTGGAGCAAGAAAAATGAGGGTTGCTTTGGAGCACTAGTCTCCAAAGTAGGTTTATGATGGGAAAATGAATATTTTTCCTTTATGAAAAATATTCCTAGGATGATTTTTGGGTTTTATCAGAGAAGCAATGTTGAGATAGGCCACTTGGCTGAAAGTCAAGGATATGACCAAGTGACAAGTCCATATGAAATGATTCCAACACCCAAATCAAAGCAAAGCAGAAACCATGTTCGGAAACAGAGAGAAGGCAAGTCCGAAAAAGAGAGAGGGCAAAAATCCGGGCTGTCACGAAAACCCTTAAGGTTCGAACTCTGGGGTGCGCACAAAGATCTCTCCTTTCGCCCTAGCTCGTCTACCCAACAACCCTAGGCCTAGCTCGTTAGATCCGAGGAACAAGGGACACAAAGTTTATACTGGTTCGGGCCACCATTGTGGTGTAATACCCTAATCCAGTGTCGTGTGGTGGATTGCCTTGTAGGCTGATGAAGAACCAGTACATGGATGAACTGCCTCCTAAGGAGAGGGATTCTTGTGCTCGGGTGAGCTGGTGGTGTGCGGCCTTCTATCTGATCAGCTTTAGATGAGATGATCCCAATGGTAGTGGCTAGACCTATTTATAGTGGCCCGGGTCCTCTTCCCAAATATTGAGCGCGAAGTGATCCTACAACGGCCAAATTTGAAGGGGGACAGCTGGTACAGGCTATCTTGACAAAAGGTGGTTTTCGCCTGCCAAAGGCTCTGGTGGTGACACCATCGTGGGCTCCGTGATGACTTCCGTTCTGCCGTCCTACTGGTCTTGGTCTTGTTGCACCGATATGGAAACCTTTGCCTGATGCCTCGGGACTCTTTGCCTCCACCTACTCCTTTAGGACCAAAGAGGAAACAGGCGCTCTGCGCCCGCCTGACCTTGGTCGTCACTGCTCACGTCACGAGGACGTCGCGAGGTGTCCCTCGCCTCGATATCTCCGATCCTCATGAGCCGGCCTAGTGAGGCCACCCCAGAGGATGCCTTGTGTCGTCCGCCTCGCGGGGCTTGGCCCCTCGCAAGGGTCTTGAGTGGTCGTTGAAGATGCAGGGCCGTACCAGGCCGCCTGGTGAGCCACGCCCTGGGCCGCAGGTAGGCAAGTCTCGGTACCCCCATTCCCAGAACGCCGATAGTAGCCCCCGGGCCCAAGGTGCGCTCGGGCTTGCCTTCGCGGCGAAGCCAAGGGTGAAAGAATGCCTTGCTCGCTTCAAACGCATGTTCGAAAACTCAAATGATGAGTGGGTCGCTCGGATAGATGTTGAGTACACCACAGTCCCGGGAAGCGAGAAGAAACTAAAGGAGGCAGAGAAGAAGAAGCCCACCGTGATCCAGGAAGCCATGACGACGTTGAGTGCGAGGAATTTAAGAAGTTCCTCAAGGGCGGCCGAGTCAAATTCGTTACTATAGACTTTAGGAATGACAAGGAAATCCTGGGTCGGATAGGCCTCGTTTTGGGCTAGCCCTTCGATCTCCAGAAGGAGAGCCTGGTGTCCTCCTCTCACCCTTCAATGCTGACCCTGGCAGCAGCCATGATTGATCGTTCATACGCTAAACTGAAGAAACCTCACCACGAGTTTCATCTTGCATGGGAGTCGAAGACATTAGATGAAGATCACATCCTGTACGCAGCAATGGGTGCCTACCTTTGTTTAAATATCTACAAGGGTTGGATGAAGAAGCAGAGACTAGTGTCCAGTTCAAGCAAAGAAGCATCAGCGAAGAGGAAGAGGAAGAGGGACGAGGACGAAGTCGAGGACGTGGACTCGGACTCCGAGTAGGTGGCAGTGCCGTCGCTCATGCTGGTTCTACTGCAGTGTCAAGCGGACTAGTTGCTTAGTTTATTTTCAAGGGTGTGTTGTGTTGGGGCCCCAGCAGAACTATGCTTATGTTCTTTCTCGTTATTTGAACTCTTTAGTAGGTACATTACTACTAGTACTATGTCTTACTACTGTTCTTCTTGCAGTCGGTACTACTGCTTGTATCTTCGTGTTCCTACTGTAATTAATACGTTCGTACTAGTAGTATAATTTGGGTGAGTCGATTTGTGAAATTAGTTCTATGGAGTGAAGGAAGAAGACGGCAGGGTGCCCATGATCTATCTTATGAGTGTTGGGTGTGGAATGCAGTTCGCCGGAAAAAAATGGATCGGGCGTGCGGTTAAACACATGGCGGGGGTGGGGCGAGCATGGCGGTGGCAGGCGGTTCAGGGGAGGGCGTGGCGGCAGCGGTAGGCGGTTAGGTGTGTGGCGGGCTGAGAAGATGAACTGTGCATCTATTTTGGAGGTTGAAGAAGCCCTTCTAGCCATCCATGTTGCATCAAACGACTCATAAGAGTCGACTGACCCAAATTGCTCCTTCAGATTGCAGGATCCATGTGGCATTCAAGGTCTCGAAGGTAGATTCCGCGTCCGCACCCGGTTTGCGGGCTCGACCGGCTTCCGCCGCCACAGCCACCATGCACGCCTCCTCCGCGCGGGCGGAGACGACAATGACACAGTAGTTCCTCCTCGCCGATGTGTTGCAGCACGCGCTCGTCCTCCTCTTCGTACACTGCATGCATAGACGCGGCTCCACCAGCTGCTCGTGTGCTTGGCAGTGCTGCGGCATCGCGAGGAGCGACTATAGACAACATGAGCGGGCGAGCCATCGGCTTGGCGGCGACACGATGGTGATGGGCGAGAAATTGTTGGCCGGAGCAGGCGGACACCGGCATGCGCAACGGCGGCAGCGGCATATTGATGAGTGCGCGTATGGGAGCTTAGTTTAGTTCTATATAGGGTTTGTCAAACTTAAAATAAAACCGTACTAGTACACGTAAACATTAGACTTAGGTAGAGCTTTTATTAGTAACCACATCCACGATACGGAATCCTGTGCAAGCGCGTGAACCACGGCCGCGCGGTCGATCGAACGGTGCGTCACCGTGTCGCGCTCGAAGGACATCCACCGAACCTTTTTGTGTGTGTGAAAACAATCCCCAAATATTACTCAACTTTTTCTTCCGGGAAAAGTTCTTGACACTACAATATTTCCATATATTTTAATTTAGCTCCAGTTCGTGTTTATTTGGATTTGGACGTTTTAGGTGCACCCCAGTTTTTTTAATACTGATTTTGTGTGTCTGACTGAGAGAGAACGTGTGTATGTGTCCATATGTGTGTTGTTGCAGAAGGGCAATGTGGAGACTGTGTGCGTGTGATAGAGCCATAGAGAGGTGTGAATGTGCAAATAATCATGCATGAGTGAGACATAGACAAATGCACATACGTTGTGTATACATGAGAGAACGGTCTTCCATTTTACTTGTGTGTGTGTGTGTGAGAGAGAGAGAGAGAGGAGCATCCGTAACACAACAACCATCTCTCTCGATTCGTCCGTCCCTTGCATGATCACATGTAACACATGCATCAACGCGCACATTTTGACACCCTCACTCGGCCCATTCCCACCTCAAGGCCCTCACATCGCTCTCTATCTCGCACGCACTATCTCTTCGTGAATACCTTGTTTAGCAAGTAGTTTTCCGTCACATACACACACATTTCTCTCCTTAGGTTTGTTTTCTCTCAATATATGACACACACACACATAGCACACAACACACACACACCCCCTTCCTCGGGCACACAATTCATCCCCATCCAAGTTTATATGGCGACCGCTCTCGCTTGTGCTTCTCTCCACCGTAGCATGCACACCACCTCAATCTTGAAAGTGGGCATCGAGGAGATCGATGACGGCGACCACACTGCGCTAGAGAATGCGGGGCCATTTGGAAGCAGGATGAAGTGACGATGGCTGCCTGACTCCTTCCCCCACCCTCTCTCTCTCGCATGAAATTACCAATCCCTCTATCCTCCGCAAAAATTTATCAATCCATCAACCCACGAGATCCTTCCCCTCTCATCCATGTTTTTCCAGCTCTCTCATCAAACCTGTTGTCTCTTCTCCTTCCACGTGTACAGAATCTGGATGCACACACATCTGACGTATATTACATGTCTCCATCTTTCTCACAGACCTAACTTCTTCCTCTCTCTTTCTCTCTCTAGCTATCTCCCTCTCTTTGTTTCGTTAGGTTTATCTCCTACTCTCTCATCCACATACATACAATCTCCCCCCATCTGCTCCATCTTCGCAAGCTCTCTCTGCACATTTCATTCACACATTGGGATATGTTCAAAATGTTGCTTTTATAATGGCTGATGTAGAATTATTGTTGGTTTTGCTGCATCCTACAAAGTAATAACTGTGAAATGCATTTTGATTGTCATTTGACTGGGATTATGCGAGTTTGAGCATATTGTGAAGTACTATAGACCTCGTATACATCTTGGAATTCGACAATGATTGTAACTATTGAATTGTATAGACCATTACATTCGAAGTCAGTAGCCTAATATATTTATTTCACAATTTCAACAAATGATTAATTCACTACATACTAGGAAAAAAATGTGTACACCCTCCGTTTTTATTTATGTCTGCGTATTAGCATTGGTCAAAGTCAAGTTTTGTAAACTGTCAGAAAGTTTATAACAAAAAATATTAACGTATACTATAACAAATAAATACCATTAGGTTCATTATTGAATGTACTTTCACATCATACATATCTGTTATGGTAAATGTTTATATTTTTCTATAAACTTGGTCAAACTTTAGGAAGTTTTACTTCGGTCAAACCTAATATGCAGAGTTTACTAGTACTACTCGCTAGTTGCTTAGCCGAATCACCCAACATGCCACACGGGGAGTTCAGTAACACACAATTTTGAGGTCGGCGAGAAAATCTCCCACGACCCTGATTCGAGTAGTGGGAAGTTACCATCATAGCCTTCGGAACAGGCCGACAGATGACGGTTGGTAGAGGGCTGTTTTCATCACTTCAGGTTCACCCTACCCAGCCAGCCCCACCCCGCCACCCAGAGTAGTACACCTGAATACACCCCATTTTCTATCCCCACCGCAAAATAGACTTCTCCATGGCACCGCAGCCTTCATGCTCCTCCCCTTGTACATCAGCTCACTCGTCCACCACAAAGCATCTACCTCATCGACGACCTCGTACGCCGCACTGGAGCCGGTCCACCGTCGTAGTCGTACACAGAGCCTCTTCCCCGGCATCGTCTTCCACTGTCTCGGATCTGCTTCCCAGAAGCCGACACCAAGTGCAGAAGCACCACCATCATGGACAATGAACTGACTCCCGTTGCCGACCATGACTCACAGAGGCCACCGCGACCATCATTCTCCTCCTCGATTGGTAATGTGTGTATTGAATCACTTAGCAGTACATGTGCAGTTCCAATTTTGTTCATACCTACCCTTCAAATTTCCTGGGTGCTATTGTTCCCATAAAAGTAATTGGTTATAGCCTCCATCGTCCAACAGAATATCAGCTTGTAATTGTGCGTCGCTCCTGTATCGCGGTGTGCTTGTGTAGGTATTTCATCTGCAGCCAGTAGTGTGGCAAATGATGGATAATTTTTTAGAAGTAGCAAGATGCCCATGTGTTGGACGCATCAAGATGCATTTGTATGAGTAGTTTATCTTGTGGCAGAAAAGTATGAACGAGGGAATGCCTTATTTGCAAATGCGGAGAGGGGTGTGGGTATCTTTTTGCAAAATTGCAATAGTTTCCTTCCTATCCATCTGATATAAATCAGATGGCCTATATTGCAGGATGGCAGGAACACCATCATCACCAACTTTGTTTTTTAGAATATTAGGGAAAAAGTAGAGAGAAAAATAGAGAGTAGAGAAGTAGAGATAAATATTAAATATAAAATAAATATAACAGTAGAGAAGAGAGTAGAGATAGCAGAGACGTCGGGAAAGGATTGCACACGCGCGGGAAAAAGCGGCCGGGCATGCGCTAGTTTTGGCGTGCGGCGTCCGGCGCACTTTATAAAATCAAACACCCTCCCACTGCTCTATGCCTTGCCACCGTTCTCTCCCCGCTCTGTGGCTCACCACCGCTCTCTCCCCGCTCTTTCTCGCCTCGCCGCCGCCGCGCCACCATGCAGCCGTGTCACCGGGAAACTTGGGGATACCGTGGCATCCGCGCGCGCCCCTTTGCTGTCTTCTTCGCCGAAATACGGTTCTGCGGGATGCGCCTCGGCATCGGCAATTCCGACACCGCCAATGTGGCCGCCCGCGCGTACGATGCAGCGGCGTGGCGCCTCCGGTGGCCTCATAGAACATTGAACATCCCCAACGTGCCGACGCGGGAGCGGGCACAGGAGCTCGCGCCTCTGCCGCGGCTTATCACCGACGAGGATCGTCGCGACCACTGGAGGTGGGAGCACCATCTCGGCATCGCCGAGATGGACGAGGAAGCCATGGCGCTGTGGCACCAACGCTTCCCGCAGGACATCATCAACGAGCGCGAGTTCTACGAGCAAAGGAGGGCGGAGAGGGATAAGAGGAGGGCGGAGCGAGCCGCCTATCGCGAGGACAAGCGTAGGCAAAGAGCGGACACTCAATTCAACATGAGGCTAGGAGCAACATCGCCCTGGGAACCCGTCGACAATCGGTATCTTCAGGCCTACAGTCAGACGTTGAAGGAGGACATCACCGAGGAGGAGTCGGACGACGAGGAGTAGTTGAATAATCTATTTTTTATCTATCTATGATGAGAACTATCCTGTACTCTCTATCTCTACTTCTCGATCTCAGCACTATAAACGCGTTTTTAAAGTGCCGCGCATTGCAATTCTGTTGGAGATGCTCTAACATGGCAGACGAGTGCTTTAATGTTGCCCACAAGATGCGCGAGTATTACTAGTAGTCTATTTTTCTTGCCATGTCGAGATTTTAAAACCACGAGTGTGAACATGCAGAGGAGCAATGAAGACCAAACACGGGATATTGGGGACATCTTCAAGGAGCGTGTCAAGATAAAGAGGAGCTGCACCGAACCTGTAAAACGAACTTTGGTAAGTAACACCCTTTCAATTACTTTCGTTTAGCCTCGTGTTCTTCGATGGGTATATATTGTAGTTTCTGTTTCTCTTAAGCCTCATGTTCTTCGATGTGTCATAAGAAGAGTCTTAATCGTCCAAATGCTTTCATTTTTATCTTGTTGTAGTAAGTGGGTGTTCTCACCTTGTAGTTTGTTTTTATATTTATTTTTTTCCTTTTGAATTCACTTCTCCCAGTTCTGTGTATCTCGCTTCTACTAAATGGATCTGAGTTGCTCTGAGTAATTATCTAAAAAGAAGTAACCTCATGTCAGGATGCAGTTCCTGCGAGGAGGGAAGTATGGTCAAACTCGAGATCATATTTCTAGAATGAGGCTGGATTACACACAAGGTGCCAGTTCCCTAATGATGCTGGATTAGACACAAGGTGCAAATTCCCAAATGATGCTGGATTACACACAAGCCAGGTGGAGTCGTCAACTGTTCGTGTCCTCGTGGCTCTAGTAAAGGCTGAAAGAAAGCGTGCAACAACCCTTGAGAATGTAGCAGAGTTCTTGAAGAAGCGAAAAGAGCAATAAGATGCTCTCTTCACCCATGCCAAAGAAGAGATGGAAGAAGCCAGAAATAAGCTAGCAGAGGCAGATCAGGCTAGGCGTCTCCTGCTATCTAAAACTGTTGTCAATACAAAATTTCCTTCATAGTAGCTAGGACCAAATGTTTATCCAGTCAGCATGCCTGTTGTGATGTCCGTGCATCTACTGATGTGGCACAATTTTTTTGGGTCCTGTAATAAGAGCAATTACTTTCCAAACAATAACCGACGAAGCATTGGACATGGTATAGTTCACGCGGAAGCCCAACATTCCAAGTTCAACTTCCACATCAAACTCATTTTCACAGATATCTCCACATTCATACATAATGTCCACAACCATGATTCACTTCAAAGCCAAAAAAAATTGAGGTGTGTTATGAATAAAGAAAAACCTCTAATTCCTCCTACTAATGCGAGCACAACAAGTCAAGACCATGCGTAATTAATTATATTTTGGTCATTTTTTGTGTTCTAAAATGCCGATCGGCTCGCGGAAGGACGTGTTGCCGGCACACGTGCGGATTCAATGAAGGCAGGCGGGGCAGTCTGAAGCCGGTTGCATGCGGCGAGGAGGCGTGTTCAGCCGGGCCTGCAGCGAGTGGGGCCCCTTGGCCGGCGTGCCGGTTCAATGCCTGCGCTATGAGAGGTCGCGTCCGTGTCAGAGCAATCACTCCCTCCAGTCCTTTTTTGTTTACGTACAACAAAATCTCATTTCCATTCACATTTTACAAGTAAAATTCATGGACAAACTTTGACCCAAAATAGGATGGGGACTAGTAAACCAGAACGGAGGTAGTCATTTTTTCCCAATCAAAGAAGGGTTTCCCCCTTCCGATTTTCATTACTGAAAACCAACATGTAAATCTAAACATAGTATTTGCCCTAGAACTACCAGGTACGACATCTCGCAACATAAACCCATACAACCATACGCCAAGGAGGTACGTAGTACTATGAATTCCATTTACGCTCCATACCAATCGTTCTAAAAACTACTTAATACTTATAATGCGCCATTGAAAATCGGAACTCTTAACCCCACTAAAAAATGATATTTTAAACGTGGCTATTCGATCTGTGGCAACTGGCAAGCCACCGCCTCCAAGTCGTTCACCTGTGGTCCCGACCATCAACTCCTATGGATCAAATTATCACGCGAGCTGACTATTCCTATGAAGGTGCACTCCACCATGTACCCGGTACCCGCGAATGCAACAATCGTGCACCTAGGATTTTAGGGTTTATTTGTTAATGTTGCCTTTACGTAACACTCGTGTGTGCGAGACAATGAGAGACCGACTGCGTGCGTTCGCCTCATCTCTTCGTATATGTACTCCACCGTTTGTCTGGTGTCCAAATAATTATGCTAATAACTACTAGCAATGTGCCAATGCGTTGCCACATGATCTGAGTAGATTAGTACATATTCACCGATTAGATAGAAAAAAAGTCTAGTTTTGAAATACATATATCACTAAAAAATTGTTATGTTTCACTCAAAATATATTCCTTTGGCTGTTTTGAAGAGATAAGGGAGGAATGTTGTTGGTTTCAAGATTCGAGAAGTGATATATGTCTAATTTCTACTCTGACTAGCAAGATGCCCGTGCGTTGCACGGAACATCAAGATCTTGTGGGAGAAAAGGATGAACGAGGGAAGGCCTTATCTACAAATGTGGAGAGGAGTGCGGGTAAATTGCCATAGATTTGTTCCTATCCGTCAGATATAAATCGGACGGCCTATATTGCAGGATGGCAGGCCCACCATCATCACCAACTCTGTTTTTATCCCTACTTTTATAAATAGCATAGTTGGTGATGATCGTGTGCCTGCCATCCTGCATTATAGGCCGTCCGATCTATATCTGACGGATAAGAAGGAAACTATGGCAATTTTGCAAAAAGATACCCACACCCCTCTCCACACTTGCAAATAAGGCCTTCGCTTGTTCATCCTTTTCTCCCATAAGATAAACTACTCATACAAATGCATCTTGATGTTCCGTGCAACGCATGGGCATCTTGCTAGTTGTTGCAAAAAGCCCATGTGTGTGAGAGAGAGAGGGAGAGAGGAGGAGGACGGAGTGCATGTGTGACAAAGACACAAAGAGTGTGTGTGCGAGAGGTATCAGCTTAAAATGAGGCGATAGTGTGTGTGTGTGCACGATCGAGAGGGCATGTCTCAAGAAGGGAAGAAAAATCTACATAGATACAAGGAGCGGGAGAGAGACACGTATGCGATAGTGGAAGCACGAGTGTGCGGGTGTATAAACCTATCTAGAGGCTAGTCGATAAATGTTTGTGAGAGAAATACGAGTCGGGGGTGCGAAAGCAAGAGTTTTGTGTGAGAGATAGAGAGACAGTAGTCGGGAAGGGGAGTGGAAGCAGGAGTTGTGTGTGTGTGAGAGAGAGAGGGGGGAGTTTTACTGATCGGTAAACAAACTAATAATGTCAGTCTGGGATGGAGACGAAAAGGAGACCGCAACAAATGTTGTGTCTACAGGAGAGAGAGAGAGAGTAATTTTAGTGGTATGATTCATATCTAGAGACATATAGGGTGTGTGAGAGAATCCCATAGAGAGAAAGACAAAGTGAAAGACGAGTGGAGACTGTGTGTGTGGCAGTGAAAAATAAAGCTTAGGTACCTAGTGATACGAGAGAACGGTAGAGATGTGAGAGATATTGAAAATTGTGTAATGTATAATGATAGGGAGAGTGTGACACTTCTCAAGGGAGACCTCGAGAGACCATGTTTGCGAGGATAGGAGAAACATGAAGTAAGCGTGCGGGTTAGCTGGAGAGAAGAGAGTGATAGCTACATGAAGGAGCATGCATGCGAGAGAGATGGGCATGAAAGGATTGAACATAAAAGGTATTCAAAATATTTGAATTCGAGATGATGATACATGTAATCCATACTCGAACCAAAATTGATCTATCAAACATGCATACTCATATGAATTCACGCGCATCTATGTTATTTAATATGTAGATATTACTAATCCATACATTTTAGTAGAACATAATTTGGTTTAATTTTTTAATTTCAACCTTATGATTTTGAGATCATTGTATTTGTAAATCATATTATACATATAAAGGAGCAGAATTCTTTGTTGTGCTTTGAAAGTATATATACAAAAATGATGTATATAGAATTTTATTCCAATCGAAAATGGATCCCGCCCGAAAAAATAGAATACAAACATGATTTGAATTGAGTTGGCACGGTAAACGTGCACTTTGCAAAATTTGAACGAAGCGGGGAAAGTCGCAGTAACCGCCCGAAACCAAAATCTGCGAGATGGAAATTACTACTACCTATCCCTGCCACGCTAAGCCTATCTGCTCGATTTCTATAGGTTTCGATAGGGGTAGGTTTGTAATTTCACTCAAACGTGACATAACCACCTCTCACCCGGATTCATACATGGTCGGCGCCAAAAAACAGTGTGTCCTCGGCCGAAATCGACTCCCTCCCCGATTCATACACGATGGGCGCCCAAAACAAACTCTCGTCGGCAAATATTCGGTGTATGCGAGATTACCGTCCTATCCCCAACTGACTAATATTGTTGTGATGCAGGAAATTTGAAACGGGGGCTAAGTTTGTAAATTTCCTCGCATTTGAGACAAGCGCTCCCTGGAGACATGGTTCCCCCCTTCCTCTCTGTCACATCCCTAGTTAGCATCTGCATTAGGGTTAGTTGGTGTGTGCATCATGTTTACTTTCAAAGAAACTGGAAATGGGATTAACAGAAACCCCAGCACCCCTCTTCTTACAACTAGGGTTTGATAAAATATCTTCCAATGTACCCAAAATGCCCTTCAAAAATGTTCATCATTTCTGCCTTGGTCTCAAACCTTTGCTAAAAATGGTGCACAATTTTCTAGGACATCCAAGGTCACTGGATTAAATCATATGGTATTTGAATTTGGGCATTTAAATGCAATAAAATATTTTAAATGCCCAAATAATCATAAACTATAATGTTTCCTACTGTTCATATTATATACAGTAGGCATGACAAGTGTTATGAGTTATAAAAATGCTCTGGCATTCTATTTAATTGAACAAAGCTGCAAAAGAAATGAAACAGAAAAGAAAATAGGAAAAAGAGAGAGAGAAGAAGCTTACCTGGCGCCCCACCCGGCCCACCTGCCGGCCCAGCCCAGCTGCCGCTCCAGCGAGCTGCTTGGCTCGGCCAGGCAGGCAGGCAGGTGCTCGACGGCGACCGCACGGCGCGCCACTCAGCTGCCCTCCGCCCTGCTTCCTCCCCTCGCCGTCCTGGAGAGCTGGATCGGTCACTCACGTCGCCTCCGACCTCGCAGACACCTCCCCCTCTCCCCGGCTCCTCTCCCTCGCTCTCCCCACGCCATGGCCGATGCCGTCGTGCTCGCACCGTCGTAGAAGCCGCGCCCACCGTCGTCCTTGAGCCCCGCCTTGGTGTCCGTCATCTCCGTCGTCCTCGACTGCTTCGAACAGGCCGAGCCCCGAGCGCTCGCCCGCACTGGAGACGCCCCTGACCTCTTCTTCCCCAACTCCGGCCGCGGAGATCCCCCTCGCTGTCCCGCTCAGCTCCGACCACCCCCGAGCTCGCTCCGGCGCCTACTGCAACCCCTGTGAGCCCAGCTCCGTCCTCCCCCTCTCCGTTGGCTCTCTTCTCCCCTGGAACACACTGCACGTAGCTCACCTGCACGCACCGCCGCCGTGCTCGCCGCCGCTGATGCTCCGGTGACCATTTGGTCACTGGCACCCGTCCATCACACTCACCGCAGCACGTAGATGCGATAGGAGCTACGCACGCATCGCCTAGGCCCCTGCAGCCGCATCTCCACACACGCCCGACGCCGCTCGCCGCCGTCGAGCTTGTTGCCGTCGTCTCCGGCCACCCCAGGTCCGGCGACCACCACCATCCGACGCGCAAGAGCAAGGGCTTTCCAACGCGCCTAGCCGCAGCTCGAGCCGTGCCCCGTAGACGTTTTCCGAAGCACGCCGTCGTGTTTGGCCTCGCCGGTGGCTAAACGCCGGCGGGTTTGACCTGGTTGACCAGGGGGTTGACTACCCCTGGGTCACTGACATGTGGGCCACCTGTTGCTAATTTGTTAGTTTAATTAAGTTTCTGTTAATTTAATTAGTTAATTAGTTTAGTCACTGACCCGTGGGCCCAGGCCCCAATAACAATTAATTAGTTTTAGTTTAACCCTAATTAACTCAGTTAGTTAACTATGACACTGACCAGTGGGTCCCACTGGTCAGGTTTGACTTGGACTGGCCCTGTTGACTGCCTGACGTCAGCATGATGTCATGCTGACGCAGTAAAGGATTTTCTGGGATTTTAGATTTAAATTTAATTCAGGAAATTCCATAAAATACCCAAAACTTCTAAAAATCATATAAAATCAACCATAGCTCAGATGGAAAAGATTTATATATGAAAAATGATCAGAAAAATCCAATCTTTCCAATGGCACTGGTTTCATGCATGCTTGAACAAGTTAATTTGCTGTATACATCAAAAACATGATAATGCACTTATTTAAATAATAGTTTGAACTCCAATTTGAATCTTTGATTCAAATAGGTTCAAACCCTACTGGTTTTAGTTGCATTAGCCAACACACATGCATCTTGCCATGTCATGAGCATGCATCATATTGTTGCATTTGTTTGTTAATGATTGTATCGCCGGTTTTCTCTGTGTTAGGTCCTGCTCCCGAGGATACTGCTGCGTATCTAGTTGAAGAGCAGTTCCCGACAACTACCTTGTCAGGCAAGCAATCATTGATCATTCCGATACAAACCCAATCTTCTCGCTCCTGCTCTCTTTTACTGCATTAAGGCAACAGCGTGTGAACTGCTACTTGCTGCGGTAGTTGAACCCTATTCCCTTGCATGACCTGTCATTGCCACAGTAAATAGTTGAAACCCACTAGCATGTGTAGGAGTTGATTGAGCCATGTGATGTGTGATCCACCATGCTATTTGTTTATGTTGCCTGCTATGCTTAGAGTAGTGTCTGGTCTGGTTCATCTGGGTGATGGACCAGAATGAAATGATCATACCGATAAAGAGAAGGAAGTGTGGAATACGCTTGGTAAAGGTATCGATGAAAGGCCATGTAGGAGTACATGGTGGGTTGTTTCATTGGAATCGTCCTTAGGACCCGAGATCTGTATGTGTGGTTCAAGTTACAGCTACTACCACACATTGGGATCCTTAATTGACCCTCTCGGCTTATTAATTACCCTTGATCTCTGTCCAGGAGTTGCAACTAGTTTCTGGTGTTTATAGCTTACTGGAGGTCGTGCACAATGCTGACCCTCGGGGTGGGTTGTGATGCGACAGGTACGTGGCACGGTGTACCGGTTGCCCGTTTGGTGACTCGGGAACCCTGTACACATCGTTTGGGGCTGTGAGCGACACCCCGGCCGGATCTCCCCATGGATGGAACCCAAATAGGCGATAAACCTGGACGAGAGACTTGAGTAGTTAGTCAGGTCGTGGCCGACACCCCCGCTGGGCTTCCGCTTGAAGATTGCCGAGTACACGCCGAGTAAACGGCGATAAGTGGTGGGAGCGTGTGTGAAGAAGTACACCCCTGTAGGGTTATCAATCTATTCAAATAGCCGTTGTTCGCGGTACGGACTACTTGGTTACTCTTACAGTTCATAGACAACTTGATGGATACTGCTAAAAGCCTCAAGATAAGCGTGAGTGCCGCCGATGGCCCTTCCGTAGGATGACGGAAGAGGATCCTCGGTAGTGTATTGATGTGGTGAGTAGTGGACTCGTGTTCGTAATAACATCTTGCAATCTGTTGAGAGTTGTAGTATAGGTTAGCCAAGGTCAAAGCTGGCATTCTGCTATGAACTCCACTACCCCCTTTGATAATGTTGCATGTATGATAGGTTCTGTGGTAAGACTTGCGGAGTACCTTTGTACTCATGTTTGCTTAATAACTGTTGCAGAGGAGAACCCTGCCCCTTCTGATGGGTTCTACATAGACGTTGACGTCGACGAGTAGCTTGACACCCAGACGGAGATCTGGAGCTTGTGAAGGGCCTTGTAGATAGTCAGGCTACACCAAGCCTGTTTTATTTTCTAAGTTGTCTGTACTCAGACATGTAGCTTCTGCTTGTGCTTGTATGACTGTATGACTTGAGTGTTGGGTCATGTGACCCCTACCTGTATGGATATGTTATGTATGGCTCTTGGAGCCTTTTAAATAAAGTACTTTGAGTCATAGAGTTCTGTTGTGATGCAATGTTGTATTTGCACATGTTGAGCATATTGCGTGTATGTTTTAAATACTTGGTATGTGTGGGATCCGACACCTAGTTGTTTTCCTTTGGTAGCCTACCTTACAGTGAAATGCCTCCTAGTGATTCCAATGAGCCTTGGTAGCTTGCTACTGCTCGGAACACATAGGCTGGCCGGCATGTGTCCTTCTTCGTTCCTGTGTCTGTCCCTTAGGGGAAATGTCACGCGTTGATCCTTTAAGTCCATGTAGCTTGCTACGACTTGGGTTCATACGTTGATGACCGACACGTTCGTTGCTGGGTCATGGATGCCTGTCTCTGTAATCTAGTGCCACTTTTGGTTTATAACTAGCCATGTCGGCCCGGGTTCTCTGTCATATGGATGCTAGTGACACTGTCATATACGTGTGCCAAAATGCGCAAACGGTCCCGGGCCAGGTAAGGTGGCACCCGTGGGGTTACCGTGCGTGAGGCCGCAAAGTGATATGACGTGTTACAGCTAGATCGGTGTGACTTAGGATCGGCGTCCTGACAGCGTTGGCATCAGAGATGGACTGCCTGTAGGTTTCTCAAGCCAAACTGGTCGATGTTGAGTCTAGAAAAATTCTTAGTTATATGTAGGGGAATTGATTGTGGAAGGGAACGTAAGGCTCTTTTACTCCTTTACCTTATGCCCTTCTGATCTGAGTCAGTCTATTCTTTCTACGGGGAATTAGGACTAGGCCTCTTATCCTTACTAGGTTCACGTGTTACTAATCCGTAGATTCTTAGGATTGTTGGTTTCAAGCCTCAGTTCAGTTTCTATCCTTTTTAGTATGATGATTGTTGGACCGGAACCTTGATATGGAATTGTTGAGTGGCTATGCTATCATTTGTATGATGTCTCAAATCTTCGTTTGAGCATTTACAGTTGTTATGCTGCCCGATTTCTTCCAGAAACACTAATGCCTTTGCATTATTCCGTGTTTCAGATGTCTGGCCGCATCCCTCACCAAGTGGTTCGTTTGACTCAGTGCATTAATGTGCCCGGTCACACGGCCATGCTAGTCCGTGTGCTGACTGAGACCGGTTATCGCTGGTATCCTGAGTACACCATGGAGGAACAGTACCGGGATTTTAATCAAAGTCAGTATTTCTGCACAGTCCGGATATACCCCTCATATCCCGGAGCTAATGATCCCATCCATTGGTCTTATGGACTCAGGATTACCATCGAGATGGCAGTGCAGGATGCTGCTTATTCGATGATGACCATTCTCCGTGCTAGGCATGCCCTGTTGCTGAACACTGAGTTCTGTTACATGCCAGCCTCACTTCCCGGAGAGGAAGGCTACTACACTGGTCTTTATACTGATGCTGCTCATGAAGAGCCACTGCTTCAGACCACTGTTCAGATGTTGGAGGATAGGGACCGTGAGGTCCGTGCCCTCCGAATGGAGCTGTATAACACTCGAGCCGCTCATTGGACTACTTTGACACGGCTTGCACCTGCAGTGCACGCCGGATATCTGGACATGAGGGATTTGTACCCCGTGCGGACTCGTCTGCCTGATCGCATGGATTGGCGTGACGTTGGGGGTATTACACCTCCACGTGGGCGTCGGTTACCACCAGCATCGGGACCGAGACCACACCCATGCCCCTATGGTCCACAGCCTTCGAGTGCTCGCGAGTTCCAAGATCCGTCTGTTCCACTTCCAGGCTACGGTGGTAATCTTTACGAAGATTACTACGCGAATGTCTGAGCTAGGCCGTGGTTGTAGTAGTATTGTAGTAGTTGTATCTCCACAGTCCTGCGCGTCTTGTGGGATATGACTTAGTGTGTACTGAGTTCCGGAGGTGTAGTTAAATAATGTATAGGAGCTTGGAATGCCTCTGATGGGATGTATCGTCTTTCACCGTAGTTGTACTTTAGCCTTGGCTTGTACTAAACTTTTTATGGTGTGTATGACCACTGGTGTATATATAGCAGTTCCTATATTACCATGTCGAACGGATGAACATCTTTGCATTCTGTGTCATCCATTACATTCTGCACTTCTATGTCAAATTTTTACCATCCTTGTCTAAACCGTTGTTTTGTTTTCCTAGGATGGTCAACACTCGCAACACTCCTGCTGCTCAGGAGCAGGGTGAGGCTAGTGGGACTAGGGATGGGAATCTGCCCCAGCCACCCTCCTTGGCGGAAGTTATGCTTGAAGCAGAACGGAACAAGAGAGAGACCAACCGTCTGCTGGAACGCATAGAGCTGAACACTGGGTTCCGCCAGAGGAATGACGTGGTGTCAATCAATGACTTTATCAAGATGTGTCCACCGAAGTTCCATCACTCCACTGAACCTCTGGATGCTGATGACTGGCTACGTAGTATTACCCACAAGCTACATTCTGCCCGTGTGGCCGAAGCTGACAAGGTTACCTACGCTGCCAACCATCTTGAGGGCCTTGCCAGTCTTTGGTGGGAAAACCTTGAAGCTATGCGTCCTGCTGACCAAATCACTACTTGGGTTGAGTTCAGTGAGGCATTCCGTGAACATCACATTCCGGAAGGTCTCATGGATCGCAAGCGGGAGGAATTCTGCAACTTTACCCAGGGCCGGTTAACTGTGGATGGCTATAGCCGCGAGTTTGGCAACTTGGCACGCTATGCATCTGAGGAAGTATCCACCGATGCCAAGAAGCAGGCGAGGTTCCGCAAGGGACTCAGCCCTGAACTCCGCCGAGATCTACGTCTGCACGAGTGCACTTCCTTCCAGAAGTTGGTAAACAAGGCTATCAGTGCTGAAACAGGCCAGACCGACTTCGAGGCCACCCGCAAGCATACTCGAGACTTTGGTTCCTCATCCGGCTCTGGCTCTCACAAGCGCCGTGTGTGGGTTCCTAACACTGCTCTGCCACCCAAGTACACAGCGAGGCCATCCTATGAGGCGCCTCGCCCAACTCAACAGTTTGCACCTGCTAAGACCTATGGAGGACCACCCTCCAACTTTGCTCCACGCACCACCACTGCGACATGTTTCAAGTGTGGAGAACCGGGACACTACATGCATGATTGTCCCCAGAACCAGCCAGGAAAAACCGTTGGCCGTGGCAAGCCAACCGGCAAGGTGAATTATGTCAAGCCAATCCCCACTGCACGTGGTCATGTCAACTATGTCTCTGCTGAGGAAGCTTATGAGGATCCTAACATCGTCCTTGGTACGCTTCTCGTCAACTGCCATCCGGCATCTGTTCTTTTCGATACTGGAGCATCCCATTCGTTCATATCTGAGAGCTATGCTCGATTGCACAACATGACTTTTTGTGACATGCCTACTTCCATGGTTATTCAAACTCCTGGTTCAAAGTGGCAAACCTCTAGGGTAAGCCATGGAAATGAAATCCTTGTCGATAGACTTGTTTTCCTTGCTTCTCTAGTCGCTCTCAAGTCCTCGGACGTAAACATCATCTTGGGTATGGATTGGATGACAACTCATTACGCCAAGATTGATTGCTATACTAGGACCGTTCAACTTACACATCCTTCCGGCAAGATAGTCAATGTCTTGACCCGAATGGCCGAGCGTCAGCTCTACTCTCTTAATGCCAGCCCTCTACCAGAACTCGAAGATATTCCGGTAGTCCGTGACTTTCTGGATGTTTTCCCAGAAGAACTGCCAGGAATTCCACCTGACAGAGATGTCGAGTTCGTGATAGATCTTATTCCAGGAACTGTCCCAATCTCTAGGAGACCTTATAAGATGGCACCACTAGAATTAGCTGAGCTAAAGAAACAACTCGATGAGTCCTTGCAAAAAGGTTTCATCCGTCCTAGTTCTTCCCCTTGGGCTTGCCCCGTCCTTTTCGTCAAGAAGAAGGATGGAACGGAGCGGACGGTTGTAGATTACCAACCTGTCAATCTGGTCACCATAAAGAATAAGTATCCGCTCCCCAGGATCAACGACCTGTATGATCAGCTCGCTGGATCCTCAGTCTTCTCTAAGATGGATTTGAGGTTGGGCTACCATCAAATCAAAATCAAGAACGGGGACATTCCTAAAACGGCTTTTGTTACTCGTTATGGCCAATATGAGTACACCGTTATGTCCTTTGGATTAACCAATGCCCCAGCTACCTTTTCTCAGTTAATGAATTCTATATTCATGGAGTATTTGGATAAATTCGTCGTGGTATACCTCGATGATATACTCATCTATTCCAAGAACAAGGAAGATCATGCCGAGCATTTAAGGATGCTATCGACGAAACTTCGAGAGCACCACCTTTATGCCAAATTCTCTAAATGTGAATTTTGGTTGCCAGAAGTAACCTATCTAGGTCATGTGATCTCTGGCAAGGGTATTGCTGTCAATCCCGAGCGAGTTCAAGCCGTACTTGATTGGACTCCCCCTGAATCGGTCAAGCAAGTTAGGAGTTTTCTTGGCTTAGCGAGATATTGCCGACGCTTCGTCGAGAACTTCTCCAAGGTTGCTAAACCTCTAACCGAACTCCTCAAGAAAGATAAAAAGTTTGAGTGGACCCCACAGTGCGACTCCAGTTTTCAGGAACTGAAAAGACGCCTGACATCTGCACCTGTACTGGTACCACCAGACTTCTCCAAGGATTTTATAATCTAGTGCGACGCCTCGCGACAAGGACTAGGTTGCATTCTCATGCAAGATCGTCAAGTGATTGCATACGCATCCCGACAGTTGCGTCCACATGAGGATAACTATCCTACTCATGATTTAGAGCTTGCAGCTGTAGTCCATGCACTCAAAACGTGGCGACATTACCTCCTTGGTAATCGCTGTGAAATCTTCACTGATCATCAAAGTTTGAAGTATATCTTCACCCAACCGGATTTGAATCTCAGGCAAAGACGTTGGGTTGAGTTGCTCACCGACTACGACTTAGGAATCACTTATACCCCTGGAAAAGCCAATGTCATGGCTGATGCACTAAGTCGTAAGTCATATTGTAACAACTTAATGTTACAACAAGGTCAACCACTTCTCCACGAGGAATTTCGTAAGCTTAACCTTCACATTGTTCCTCGAGGATTCCTTTCCACCTTGGTGGCGAAACCTACCCTTATGGATCAAATCATAGTTGCCCAGCGGTATTATAAAGGCATATCTCGGATCAAGGAGAACATTGCCAGCGGAGTTGCTAGAAGTTTCTCTATGGATGATCGAGGTGTAGTGTACTTCGAGAACCGCTTGGTGGTACCCAAGAAACCACAACTACGACAAATGATTCTTAAGGAGGCTCATGAATCTCCTCTCACGATTCATCCCGGTAGTACCAAAATGTATCAGGATCTACGTCAGAGATTCTGGTGGACTAGGATGAAGAGAGAAATCGCTCAATTCATTGCTAACTGCGACGTTTGTCGTCGAGTCAAAGCAGAGCATCAACGGCCTGCTGGCACCCTTCAACCTTTAGCTATTCCTGAATGGAAATGGGACAAAGTCGGTATGGACTTCATTACTGGATTTCCCAGGACCAGGAAAGGGAATAATGCTATCTTCGTCGTTATCGACCGCCTCTCTAAAGTAGCTCATTTCCTGCCTGTTCGAGAAAATATTACCGCTAGCCAGCTAGCAAATCTGTATGTCTCTCGGATAGTATCACTTCATGGTGTGCCGTTGGAGATTAACTCAGACCGTGGAGTCTTTTTACTTCCCGATTTTGGGAAAGTTTCCAGAATGCTATGGGAACTCATCTCTCTTTCAGTACTGCCTTCCATCCGCAGTCAAGTGGTCAAGTGGAACGAGTCAATCAAATTCTCGAAGACATGCTTCGAGCCTCTGTCATTTCCTTCGTTATGGAATGGGAAAAATGTCTTCCATTTGCCGAATTCTCTTATAACAATAGTTATCAAGCCAGCTTGGGCAAAGCTCCCTTCGAAGTTCTATATGGACGAAGGTGTCGACCACCTCTTAACTGGTCAGAGACCGGGGAAAGACAATTCTTTGGCCCGGATATGATTCAGGAAGCAGAGGAGCAAGTTCGCATCGTTCGTGAGAGATTGAAAACAGCCCAGTCTCGCCAAAAGAGCCAATATGATAGTCATCATAAGGCTATGACTTTTGAAGTCGGCGATAAGGCTTACCTTCGGGTTACTCCTCTTAAGGGAAGCTATCGCTTCGGTATCAAAGGCAAATTGGCCCCTCGTTTCATTGGTCCTTTTCGCATTCTCGCCAAACGAGGAGAAGTTGCCTACCAACTGGAACTACCTCCGCACCTCTCCAGAGTTCATGATGTTTTCCACGTTTCCCAACTCAGGCATTGCTTCTCGAATCCTATCCGCGGAGTGGACCACGAAACGCTTGATCTCCAGGACAATCTCACCTATCGAGAATACCCCGTTCGTATTCTTGATCAAACTGAGCGCACCACTCGACGCCACAATATCAAATTTCTTAAGGTTCAATGGTCACATCATTCCAAGAGTGAAGCTACTTGGGAAAGGGAGGATCGTCTTCGACTTGAGTACCCCACCCTCTTTCCGGAGGAACCCGAATCTCGGGACGCGATTCTTTTAAGTGGGGGTGAGTTGTCACATCCCTAGTTAGCATCTGCATTAGGGTTAGTTGGTGTGTGCATCATGTTTACTTTCAAAGAAACTGGAAATGGGATTAACAGAAACCCCAGCACCCCTCTTCATACAACTAGGGTTTGATAAAATATCTTCCAATGTACCCAAAATGCCCTTGAAAAATGTTCATCATTTCTGCCTTGGTCTCAAACCTTTGCTAAAAATGGTGCACAATTTTCTAGGACATCCAAGGTCACTGGATTAAATCATATGGTATTTAAATTTGGGCATTTAAATGCTATAAAATATTTTAAATGCCCAAATAATCATAAACTATAATGTTTCCTACTGTTCATATTATATACAGTAGGCATGACAAGTGTTATGAGTTATAAAAATGCTCTGGCATTCTATTTAGTTGAACAAAGCTGGAAAAGAAATGAAAAATAAAAGAAAATAGGAAAAAGAGAGAGAAGAAGCTTACCTGGCGCCCCACCCGGCCCACCTGCCAGCCCAGCCCAGCTGCCGCTCCAGCGAGCTGCTTGGCTCGGCCAGGCAGGCAGGCAGGTGCTCGACAGCGACCGCACGACGCGCCACGCAGCTGCCCGCCGCCCTGCTTCCTCCCCTCGCCGTCCTGGAGAGCTGGATCGGTCACTCACGTCGCCTCCGACCTCGCAGACACCTCCCCCTCTCCCCGGCTCCTCTCCCTCGCTCTCCCCACGCCATGGCCGACGCCGTCGTGCTCGCACCGTCGTAGAAACAGCGCCCACCGTCGTCCCTGAGCCCCGCCTTGGTGTCCGTCGTCTCCGCCGTCCTCGACTGCTTCGAACAGGCCGAGGCCCAAGTGCTCGCCCATCCTGGAGACGCCCCGACCTCTTCTTCCCCAACTCCGGCCGCAGAGATCCCCCTCGCCGTCCCGCTCAGCTCTGACCACCCCCGAGCTCGCTCCGGCGCCTGCTGCAACCCCTTTGAGCCCAGCTCCGTCCTCCCCCTCTCCGTTGGCTCTCTTCTCCCCTGGAACACACTGCACGTAGCTCACCTGCGCGCACCGCCGCCGTGCTCGCCGCCGGTGATGCTCCGGTGACCATTTGGTCACTGGCACCCGTCCATCACACTCACCGCATCGAGTAGATGCGATAGGTGCTACGCACGCATCGCCTAGGCCCCTGCAGCCGCATCTCCACACACGCCTGACGCCGGTCGCCGCCGTCGAGCTTGTTGCCGTCGTCTCCGGCCAACCCAGGTCCGGCGACCACCACCATCCGACGTGCAAGGGCAAGGGCTTTCCAACGCACCTAGCCACAGCTCGAGCCGTGCCCCGTAGACGTTTTCCGAAGCACGCCGCCGTGTTTGGCCTCGCCGGCGGCTAAACGCCGACGGGTTTAACCTGTTTGACCAGGGGGTTGACTACCCCTGGGTCACTGACGTGTGGGCCACCTATTGCTAATTAGTTAGTTTAATTAAGTTTCTGTTAATTTAATTAGTTAATTAGTTTAGTCACTGACCCGTGGGCCCAGGCCCCACTAACAGTTAATTAGTTTTAGTTTAACCCTAATTAACTCAGTTAGTTAACTGTGACACTGACCAGTGGGTCCCACTGGTCAGGTTTGACTTGGACTGGCCCTGTTGACTGCCTGACGTCAGGATGATGTCATGCTGACGCAGTAAAGGATTTTCTGGGATTTTAGATTTAAATTTAATTCAGGAAATTCCGGAAAATACCCAAAACTTCTAAAAATCATATAAAATCAACCATAGCTCAGATGGAAAAGATTTATATATGAAAAATGATCAGAAAAATCCAATCTTTCCAATGGCACTGGTTTCATGCATGCTTGAACAAGTTAACTTGCTGTATACATCAAAAACATGATAATGCACTTATTTAAATAATAGTTTGAACTCCAATTTGAATCTTTGATTCAAATAGGTTCAAACCCTACTGGTTTTAGTTGCATTAGCCAACACACATGCATCTTGCCATGTCATGAGAATGCATCATATTGTTGCATTTGTTTGTTAATGATTCTATCGCGGGTTTTCTCTGTGTTAGGTCCTGCTCCCGAGGATACTGCTGCGTATCCAGTTGAAGAGCAGTACCCGACAACTACCTTGTCAGGCAAGAAATCATTGATCATTCCGATACAAACCCAATCTTCTCGCTCCTGCTCTCTTTTACTGCATTAAGGCAACAACGTGTGAACTGCTACTTGCTGCGGTAGTTGAACCCTATTCCCTTGCATGACCTGTCATTGCCACAGTAAATAGTTGAAACCCACTAGCATGTGTAGGAGTTGATTGAGCCATGTGATGTGTGATTCACCATGCTATTTGTTTATGTTGCCTTCCATGCTTAGAGTAGTGTCTGGTCTGGTTCATCTGGGTGATGGACCAGAGTGAAATGATCATACCGATAAAGAGAAGGAAGTGTGGAATACGCTTGGTAAAGGTATCGATGAAAGGCCATGTAGGATTACATGGTGGGTTGTTTCATTGGAATCGTCCTTAGGACCCGAGATTTGTATGTGTGGTTCAAGTTACAGCTACTACCACACATTGGGATCCTTAATTGACCCTCTCGGCTTATTAATTACCCTTGATCTTTGTCCAGGAGTTGCAACTAGTTTCTAGTGTTTATAGCTTACTGGAGGTCGTGCACAACGCTGACCCTCGGGGTGGGTTGTGATGCGACAGGTACGTGGCACGGTGTACCGGTTGCCCGTTTGGTGACTCGGGAACCCTGTACACATCGTTTGGGGCCGTCAGCGACACCCCGGCCGGATCTTCCCACGGATGGAACCCAAATAGGCGATAAACCTGGACGAGAGACTTGAGTAGTTAGTCAGGTCGTGGCCGACACCCCCGCTGGGCTTCCGCTTGAAGGTTGCCGAGTACACGCCGAGTAAACGGCGATAAGTGGTGGGAGCGTGTGTGAAGAAGTACACCCCTGCAGGGTTATCAATCTATTCGAATAGCCGTTGTTCGCGGTACGGACTACTTGGTTACTCTTATAGTTCATAGACAAGTTGATGGATACTGCTAAAAGCCTCAAGATAAGCGTGAGTGCCGCGGATGGCCCTTCCGTAGGATGACGGAAGAGGATCCTCGGTAGTGTATTGATGTGGTGAGTAGTGGACTCGTGATCGTAATAACATCTTGCAATCTGTTGAGAGTTGTAGTATAGGTTAGCCAAGGTCAAAGCTGGCATTCTGCTATGAACTCCACTACCCCCTTTGATAATGTTGCATGTATGATAGGTTCTGTGGTAAGACTTGCTGAGTACCTTTGTACTCATGTTTGCTTAATAACTGTTGCAGAGGAGAACCCTGCCCCTGCTGATGGGTTCTACATAGACGTTGACGTCGACGAGTAGCTTGACACCCAGACGGAGATCTGGAGCTTGTGAAGGGCCTTGTAGATAGTCAGGCTACACCAAGCCTGTTTTATTTTCTAAGTTGTCTGTACTCAGACATGTAGCTTCTGCTTGTGCTTGTATGACTGTATGACTTGAGTGTTGGGTCATGTGACCCCTACCTGTATGGATATGTTATGTATGGCTCTTGGAGCCTTTTAAATAAAGTACTTTGAGTCATAGAGTTCTGTTGTGATGCAATGTTGTATTTGCACATGTTGAGCATATTGCGTGTATGTTTTAAATACTTGGTATGTGTGGGATCCGACACCTAGTTGTTTTCCTTTGGTAGCCTACCTTACAGTGAAATGCCTCCTAGTGATTCCAATGAGCCTTGGTAGCTTGCTACTGCTCGGAACACATAGGCTGGCCGGCATGTGTCCTTCTTCGTTCCTGTGTCTGTCCCTTAGGGGAAATGTCACGCGTTGATCCTTTAAGTCCATGTAGCTTGCTACGACTTGTGTTCATACGTTGATGACCGACACGTTCGTTGCTGGGTCATGGATGCCTGTCTCTGTAATCTAGTGCCACTTTTGTTTTATAACTAGCCATGTCGGCCCGGGTTCTCTGTCATATGGATGCTAGTGATACTGTCATATACGTGTGCCAAAATGCGCAAACGGTCCCGGGCCAGGTAAGGTGGCACCCGTGGGGTTACCGTGCGTGAGGCCGCAAAGTGATATGACGTGTTACAGCTAGATCGGTGTGACTTAGGATCGGGGTCCTGACAGCGTTGGCATCAGAGCTGGACTGCCTGTAGGTTTCTCAAGCCAAACTGGTCGATGTTGAGTCTAGAAAAATTCTTAGTTATATGTAGGGGAATTGATTGTGGAAGGGAACGTAAGGCTCTTTTACTCCTTTACCTTATGCCCTTCTGATCTGAGTCAGTCTATTCTTTCTACGGGGAATTAGGACTAGGCCTCTTATCCTTACTAGGTTCACGTGTTACTAATCCGTAGATTCTTAGGATTGTTGGTTTCAAGCCTCAGTTCAGTTTCTATCCTTTTTAGTATGATGATTGTTGGACCGGAACCTTGATATGGAATTGTTGAGTGGCTATGCTATCATTTGTATGATGTCTCAAATCTTCGTTTGAGCATTTACAGTTGTTATGCTGCCCGATTTCTTCCAGAAACACTAATGCCTTTGCATTATTCCGTGTTTCAGATGTCTGGCCGCATCCCTCACCAAGTGGTTCGTTTGACTCAGTGCATTAATGTGCCCGGTCACACGGCCATGCTAGTCCGTGTGCTGACTGAGACCGGTTATCGCTGGTATCCTGAGTACACCGTGGAGGAACAGTACCGGGATTTTAATCAAAGTCAGTATTTCTGCACAGTCCGGATATACCCCTCATATCCCGGAGCTAATGATCCCATCCATTGGTCTTATGGACTCAGGATTACCATCGAGATGGCAGTGCAGGATGCTGCTTATTCGATGATGACCATTCTCCGTGCTAGGCATGCCCTGTTGCTGAACACTGAGTTCTGTTACATGCCAGCCTCACTTCCCGGAGAGGAAGGCTACTACACTGGTCTTTATACTGATGCTGCTCATGAAGAGCCACTGCTTCAGACCACTGTTCAGATGTTGGAGGATAGGGACCGTGAGGTCCGTGCCCTCCGAATGGAGCTGTATAACACTCGAGCCGCTCATTGGACTACTTTGACACGGCTTGCACCTGCAGTGCACGCCGGATATCTGGACATGAGGGATTTGTACCCCGTGCGGACTCGTCTGCCTGATCGCATGGATTGGCGTGACGTTGGGGGTATTACACCTCCACGTGGGCGTCGGTTACCACCAGCATCGGGACCGAGACCACACCCATGCCCCTATGGTCCACAGCCTTCGAGTGCTCGCGAGTTCCAAGATCCGTCTGTTCCACTTCCAGGCTACGGTGGTAATCTTTACGAAGATTACTACGCGAATGTCTGAGCTAGGCCGTGGTTGTAGTAGTATTGTAGTAGTTGTATCTCCACAGTCCTGCGCGTCTTGTGGGATATGACTTAGTGTGTACTGAGTTCCGGAGGTGTAGTTAAATAATGTATAGGAGCTTGGAATGCCTCTGATGGGATGTATCGTCTTTCACCGTAGTTGTACTTTAGCCTTGGCTTGTACTAAACTTTGTATGGTGTGTATGACCACTGGTGTATATATAGCAGTTCCTATATTACCATGTCGAACGGATGAACATCTTTGCATTCTGTGTCATCCATTACATTCTGCACTTCTATGTCAAATTTTTACCATCCTTGTCTAAACCGTTGTTTTGTTTTCCTAGGATGGTCAACACTCGCAACACTCCTGCTGCTCAGGAGCAGGGTGAGGCTAGTGGGACTAGGGATGGGAATCTGCCCCAGCCACCCTCCTTGGCGGAAGTTATGCTTGAAGCAGAACGGAACAAGAGAGAGACCAACCGTCTGCTGGAACGCATAGAGCTGAACACTGGGTTCCGCCAGAGGAATGACGTGGTGTCAATCAATGACTTTATCAAGATGTGTCCACCGAAGTTCCATCACTCCACTGAACCTCTGGATGCTGATGACTGGCTACGTAGTATTACCCACAAGCTACATTCTGCCCGTGTGGCCGAAGCTGACAAGGTTACCTACGCTGCCAACCATCTTGAGGGCCTTGCCAGTCTTTGGTGGGAAAACCTTGAAGCTATGCGTCCTGCTGACCAAATCACTACTTGGGTTGAGTTCAGTGAGGCATTCCGTGAACATCACATTCCGGAAGGTCTCATGGATCGCAAGCGGGAGGAATTCTGCAACTTTACCCAGGGCCGGTTAACTGTGGATGGCTATAGCCGCGAGTTTGGCAACTTGGCACGCTATGCATCTGAGGAAGTATCCACCGATGCCAAGAAGCAGGCGAGGTTCCGCAAGGGACTCAGCCCTGAACTCCGCCGAGATCTACGTCTGCACGAGTGCACTTCCTTCCAGAAGTTGGTAAACAAGGCTATCAGTGCTGAAACAGGCCAGACCGACTTCGAGGCCACCCGCAAGCATACTCGAGACTTTGGTTCCTCATCCGGCTCTGGCTCTCACAAGCGCCGTGTGTGGGTTCCTAACACTGCTCTGCCACCCAAGTACACACCGAGGCCATCCTATGAGGCGCCTCGCCCAACTCAACAGTTTGCACCTGCTAAGACCTATGGAGGACCACCCTCCAACTTTGCTCCACGCACCACCACTGCGACATGTTTCAAGTGTGGAGAACCGGGACACTACATACATGATTGTCCCCAGAACCAGCCAGGAAAAACCGTTGGCCGTGGCAAGCCAACCGGCAAGGTGAATTATGTCAAGCCAATCCCCACTGCACGTGGTCATGTCAACTATGTCTCTGCTGAGGAAGCTTATGAGGATCCTAACATCGTCCTTGGTACGCTTCTCGTCAACTGCCATCCGGCATCTGTTCTTTTCGATACTGGAGCATCCCATTCGTTCATATCTGAGAGCTATGCTCGATTGCACAACATGACTTTTTGTGACATGCCTACTTCCATGGTTATTCAAACTCCTGGTTCAAAGTGGCAAACCTCTAGGGTAAGCCATGGAAATGAAATCCTTGTCGATAGACTTGTTTTCCTTGCTTCTCTAGTCGCTCTCAAGTCCTCGGACGTAAACATCATCTTGGGTATGGATTGGATGACAACTCATTACGCCAAGATTGATTGCTATACTAGGACCGTTCAACTTACACATCCTTCCGGCAAGATAGTCAATGTCTTGACCCGAATGGCCGAGCGTCAGCTCTACTCTCTTAATGCCAGCCCTCTACCAGAACTCGAAGATATTCCGGTAGTCCGTGACTTTCTGGATGTTTTCCCAGAAGAACTGCCAGGAATTCCACCTGACAGAGATGTCGAGTTCGTGATAGATCTTATTCCAGGAATTGTCCCAATCTCTAGGAGACCTTATAAGATGGCACCACTAGAATTAGCTGAGCTAAAGAAACAACTCGATGAGTCCTTGCAAAAAGGTTTCATCCGTCCTAGTTCTTCCCCTTGGGCTTGCCCCGTCCTTTTCGTCAAGAAGAAGGATGGAACGGAGCGGATGGTTGTAGATTACCAACCTGTCAATCTGGTCACCATAAAGAATAAGTATCCGCTCCCCAGGATCAACGACCTGTATGATCAGCTCACTGGATCCTCAGTCTTCTCTAAGATGGATTTGAGGTTGGGCTACCATCAAATCAAAATCAAGAACGGGGACATTCCTAAAACGGCTTTTGTTACTCGTTATGGCCAATATGAGTACACCGTTATGTCCTTTGGATTAACCAATGCCCCAGCTACCTTTTCTCGGTTAATGAATTCTATATTCATGGAGTATTTGGATAAATTCGTCGTGGTATACCTCGATGATATACTCATCTATTCCAAGAACAAGGAAGATCATGCCGAGCATTTAAGGATGCTATCGACGAAACTTCGAGAGCACCGCCTTTATGCCAAATTCTCTAAATGTGAATTTTGGTTGCCAGAAGTAACCTATCTAGGTCATGTGATCTCTGGCAAGGGTATTGCTGTCAATCCCGAGCGAGTTCAAGCCGTACCTGATTGGACTCCCCCTGAATCGGTCAAGCAAGTTAGGAGTTTTCTTGGCTTAGCGAGATATTGCCGACGCTTCGTCGAGAACTTCTCCAAGGTTGCTAAACCTCTAACCGAACTCCTCAAGAAAGATAAAAAGTTTGAGTGGACCCCACAGTGCGACTCCAGTTTTCAGGAACTGAAAAGACGCCTGACATCTGCACCTGTACTGGTACCACCAGACTTCTCCAAGGATTTTATAATCTAGTGCGACGCCTCGCGACAAGGACTAGGTTGCATTCTCATGCAAGATCGTCAAGTGATTGCATACGCATCCCGACAGTTGCGTCCACATGAGGATAACTATCCTACTCATGATTTAGAGCTTGCAGCTGTAGTCCATGCACTCAAAACGTGGCGACATTACCTCCTTGGTAATCGCTGTGAAATCTTCACTGATCATCAAAGTTTGAAGTATATCTTCACCCAACCGGATTTGAATCTCAGGCAAAGACGTTGGGTTGAGTTGCTCACCGACTACGACTTAGGAATCACTTATACCCCTGGAAAAGCCAATGTCATGGCTGATGCACTAAGTCGTAAGTCATATTGTAACAACTTAATGTTACAACAAGGTCAACCACTTCTCCACGAGGAATTTCGTAAGCTTAACCTTCACATTGTTCCTCGAGGATTCCTTTCCACCTTGGTGGTGAAACCTACCCTTATGGATCAAATCATAGTTGCCCAGCGGTATGATAAAGGCATATCTCGGATCAAGGAGAACATTGCCAGCGGAGTTGCTAGAAGTTTCTCTATGGATGATCGAGGTGTAGTGTACTTCGAGAACCGCTTGGTGGTACCCAAGAAACCACAACTACGACAAATGATTCTTAAGGAGGCTCATGAATCTCCTCTCACGATTCATCCCGGTAGTACCAAAATGTATCAGGATCTACGTCAGAGATTCTGGTGGACTAGGATGAAGAGAGAAATCGCTCAATTCATTGCTAACTGCGACGTTTGTCGTCGAGTCAAAGCAGAGCATCAACGGCCTGCTGGCACCCTTCAACCTTTAGCTATTCCTGAATGGAAATGGGACAAAGTCGGTATGGACTTCATTACTGGATTTCCCAGGACCAGGAAAGGGAATAATGCTATCTTCGTCGTTATCGACCGCCTCTCTAAAGTAGCTCATTTCCTGCCTATTCGAGAAAATATTACCGCTAGCCAGCTAGCAAATCTGTATGTCTCTCGGATAGTATCACTTCATGGTGTGCCGTTGGAGATTAACTCAGACCGTGGAAGTGTTTTTACTTCCCGATTTTGGGAAAGTTTCCAGAATGCTATGGGAACTCATCTCTCTTTCAGTACTGCCTTCCATCCGCAGTCAAGTGGTCAAGTGGAACGAGTCAATCAAATTCTCGAAGACATGCTTCGAGCCTCTGTCATTTCCTTCGTTATGGAATGGGAAAAATGTCTTCCATTTGCCGAATTCGCTTATAACAATAGTTATCAAGCCAGCTTGGGCAAAGCTCCCTTCGAAGTTCTATATGGACGAAGGTGTCGAACACCTCTTAACTGGTCAGAGACCGGGGAAAGACAATTCTTTGGCCCGGATATGATTCAGGAAGCAGAGGAGCAAGTTCGCATCGTTCGTGAGAGATTGAAAACAGCCCAGTCTCGCCAAAAGAGCCAATATGATAGTCATCATAAGGCTATGACTTTTGAAGTCGGCGATAAGGCTTACCTTCGGGTTACTCCTCTTAAGGGAAGCTATCGCTTCGGTATCAAAGGCAAATTGGCCCCTCGTTTCATCGGTCCTTTTCGCATTCTCGCCAAACGAGGAGAAGTTGCCTACCAACTGGAACTACCTCCGCACCTCTCCAGAGTTCATGATGTTTTCCATGTTTCCCAACTCAGGCGTTGCTTCTCGGATCCTATCCGCGGAGTGGACCACGAAACGCTTGATCTCCAGGACAATCTCACCTATCGAGAATACCCCGTTCGTATTCTTGATCAAACTGAGCGCACCACTCGACGCCACAATATCAAATTTCTTAAGGTTCAATGGTCACATCATTCCAAGAGTGAAGCTACTTGGGAAAGGGAGGATCGTCTTCGACTTGAGTACCCCACCCTCTTTCCGGAGGAACCCGAATCTCGGGACGCGATTCTTTTAAGTGGGGGTGAGTTGTCACATCCCTAGTTAGCATCTGCATTAGGGTTAGTTGGTGTGTGCATCATGTTTACTTTCAAAGAAACTGGAAATGGGATTAACAGAAACCCCAGCACCCCTCTTCATACAACTAGGGTTTGATAAAATATCTTCCAATGTACCCAAAATGCCCTTCAAAAATGTTCATCATTTCTGCCTTGGTCTCAAACCTTTGCTAAAAATGGTGCACAATTTTCTAGGACATCCAAGGTCACTGGATTAAATCATATGGTATTTAAATTTGGGCATTTAAATGCTATAAAATATTTTAAATGCCCAAATAATCATAAACTATAATGTTTCCTACTGTTCATATTATATACAGTAGGCATGACAAGTGTTATGAGTTATAAAAATGCTCTGGCATTCTATTTAGTTGAACAAAGCTGGAAAAGAAATGAAAAATAAAAGAAAATAGGAAAAAGAGAGAGAAGAAGCTTACCTGGCGCCCCACCCGGCCCACCTGCCAGCCCAGCCCAGCTGCCGCTCCAGCGAGCTGCTTGGCTCGGCCAGGCAGGCAGGCAGGTGCTCGACGGCGACCGCACGACGCGCCACGCAGCTGCCCGCCGCCCTGCTTCCTCCCCTCGCCGTCCTGGAGAGCTGGATCGGTCACTCACGTCGCCTCCGACCTCGCAGACACCTCCCCCTCTCCCCGGCTCCTCTCCCTCGCTCTCCCCACGCCATGGCCGACGCCGTCGTGCTCGCACCGTCGTAGAAACAGCGCCCACCGTCGTCCCTGAGCCCCGCCTTGGTGTCCGTCGTCTCCGCCGTCCTCGACTGCTTCGAACAGGCCGAGGCCCAAGCGCTCGCCCATCCTGGAGACGCCCCGACCTCTTCTTCCCCATCTCCGGCCGCAGAGATCCCCCTCGCCGTCCCGCTCAGCTCTGACCACCCCCGAGCTCGCTCCGGCGCCTGCTGCAACCCCTTTGAGCCCAGCTCCGTCCTCCCCCTCTCCGTTGGCTCTCTTCTCCCCTGGAACACACTGCACGTAGCTCACCTGCGCGCACCGCCGCCGTGCTCGCCGCCGGTGATGCTCCGGTGACCATTTGGTCACTGGCACCCGTCCATCACACTCACCGCATCGAGTAGATGCGATAGGTGCTACACACGCATCGCCTAGGCCCCTGCAGCCGCATCTCCACACACGCCCGACGCCGGTCGCCGCCGTCGAGCTTGTTGTCGTCGTCTCCGGCCACCCCAGGTCCGGCGACCACCACCATCCGACGCGCAAGGGCAAGGGCTTTCCAACGCACCTAGCCACAGCTCGAGCCGTGCCCCGTAGACGTTTTCCGAAGCACGCCGCCGTGTTTGGCCTCGCCGGCGGCTAAACGCCGGCGGGTTTAACCTGTTTGACCAGGGGTTGACTACCCCTGGGTCACTGACGTGTGGGCACCTGTTGCTAATTAGTTAGTTTAATTAAGTTTCTGTTAATTTAATTAGTTAATTAGTTTAGTCACTGACCCGTGGGCCCAGGCCCCACTAACAGTTAATTAGTTTTAGTTTAACCCTAATTAACTCAGTTAGTTAACTGTGACACTGACCAGTGGGTCCCACTGGTCAGGTTTGACTTGGACTGGCCCTGTTGACTGCCTGACGTCAGGATGATGTCATGCTGACGCAGTAAAGGATTTTCTGGGATTTTAGATTTAAATTTAATTCAGGAAATTCCGGAAAATACCCAAAACTTCTAAAAATCATATAAAATCAACCATAGCTCAGATAGAAAAGATTTATATATGAAAAATGATCAGAAAAATCCAATCTTTCCAATGGCACTGGTTTCATGCATGCTTGAACAAGTTAACTTGCTGTATACATCAAAAACATGATAATGCACTTATTTAAATAATAGTTTGAACTCCAATTTGAATCTTTGATTCAAATAGGTTCAAACCCTACTGGTTTTAGTTGCATTAGCCAACACACATGCATCTTGCCATGTCATGAGAATGCATCATATTGTTGCATTTGTTTGTTAATGATTCTATCGCGGGTTTTCTCTGTGTTAGGTCCTGCTCCCGAGGATACTGCTGCGTATCCAGTTGAAGAGCAGTACCCGACAACTACCTTGTCAGGCAAGAAATCATTGATCTTTCCGATACAAACCCAATCTTCTCGCTCCTGCTCTCTTTTACTGCATTAAGGCAACAGCGTGTGAACTGCTACTTGCTGCGGTAGTTGAACCCTATTCCCTTGCATGACCTGTCATTGCCACAGTAAATAGTTGAAACCCACTACCATGTGTAGGAGTTGATTGAGCCATGTGATGTGTGATTCACCATGCTATTTGTTTATGTTGCCTTCCATGCTTAGAGTAGTGTCTGGTCTGGTTCATCTGGGTGATGGACCAGAGTGAAATGATCATACCGATAAAGAGAAGGAAGTGTGGAATACGCTTGGTAAAGGTATCGATGAAAGGCCATGTAGGAGTACATGGTGGGTTGTTTCATTGGAATCGTCCTTAGGACCCGAGATTTGTATGTGTGGTTCAAGTTACAGCTACTACCACACATTGGGATCCTTAATTGACCCTCTCGGCTTATTAATTACCCTTGATCTTTGTCCAGGAGTTGCAACTAGTTTCTAGTGTTTATAGCTTACTGGAGGTCGTGCACAACGCTGACCCTCGGGGTGGGTTGTGATGCGACAGGTACGTGGCACGGTGTACCGGTTGCCCGTTTGGTGACTCGGGAACCCTGTACACATCGTTTGGGGCCGTCAGCGACACCCCGGCCGGATCTTCCCATGGATGGAACCCAAATAGGCGATAAACCTGGACGAGAGACTTGAGTAGTTAGTCAGGTCGTGGCCGACACCCCCGCTGGGCTTCCGCTTGAAGGTTGCCGAGTACACGCCGAGTAAACGGCGATAAGTGGTGGGAGCGTGTGTGAAGAAGTACACCCCTGCAGGGTTATCAATCTATTCGAATAGCCGTTGTTCGCGGTACGGACTACTTGGTTACTCTTATAGTTCATAGACAAGTTGATGGATACTGCTAAAAGCCTCAAGATAAGCGTGAGTGCCGCGGATGGCCCTTCCGTAGGATGACGGAAGAGGATCCTCGGTAGTGTATTGATGTGGGGAGTAGTGGACTCGTGATCGTGATAACATCTTGCAATCTGTTTAGAGTTGTAGTATAGGTTAGCCAAGGTCAAAGCTGGCATTCTGCTATGAACTCCACTACCCCCTTTGATAATGTTGCATGTATGATAGGTTCTGTGGTAAGACTTGCTGAGTACCTTTGTACTCATGTTTGCTTAATAACTGTTGCAGAGGAGAACCCTGCCCCTGCTGATGGGTTCTACATAGACGTTGACGTCGACGAGTAGCTTGACACCCAGACGGAGAACTGGAGCTTGTGAAGGGCCTTGTAGATAGTCAGGCTACACCAAGCCTGTTTTATTTTCTAAGTTGTCTGTACTCAGACATGTAACTTCCGCTTGTGCTTGTATGACTGTATGACTTGAGTGTTGGGTCATGTGACCCCTACCTGTATGGATATGTTATGTATGGCTCTTGGAGCCTTTTAAATAAAGTACTTTGAGTCATAGAGTTCTGTTGTGATGCAATGTTGTATTTGCACATATTGAGCATATTGCGTGTATGTTTGAAATGCTTGGTATGTGTGGGATCCGACACCTTGTTGTTTTCCTTTGGTAGCCTACCTTACATGGAAATGCCTCCTAGTGATTCCAATGAGCCTTGGTAGCTTGCTACTGCTCGGAACACGTAGGCTGGCCGGCATGTGTCCTTTTTCGTTCCTGTGTCTGTCCCTTAGGGGAAATGTCACGCGTTGATCCTTTAAGTCCATGTAGCTTGCTACGACTTGGGTTCATACGTTGATGACCGACAGGTTTGTTGCTGGGTCATGGATGCCTGTCTCTGTAATCTAGTGCCACTTTTGGTTTATAACTAGCCATGTCGGCCCGGGTTCTCTGTCATATGGATGCTAGCGACACTGTCATATACGTGTGCCAAAATGCGCAAATGGTCCCGGGCCAGGTAAGGTGGCACCCGTGGGGTTACCGTGCGTGAGGCCGCAAAGTGATGTGACGTGTTACAGCTAGATCGGTGTGACTTAGGATCGGGGTCCTGACACTCTCCACCTCCATTTCCCCATTCGTACTCCGTGGGCGCCAAAACACCCTCTCCACCCCAGCCTCCTCCGTCCGCCACCCCATCTACCACCGTCCTCGTCCACCATGCCGGAGCTGATACCCCAATGCCGTCGTCCATTACAAGAGATCGACCTCTCTCATCCACGGCTTCGGACCGGGATCCTTGCATCCCGTCCTCTCGCTTCATCCCCGCCATCGTCCACCTTGCCGGCGCTGCTCCTACGACCGTCTCGTCCATCGCGCCCCGCCGCCACCGTCTACCCTCCTAGATTTGCTTCCATGCCGCCGACAGCCATTGCTACCGCAACACCGTCAAATTCTCAGCAGATGCACACACGGCGCCGCACCAGAGACGGTACTCTTTCGAATCTGCTCAACTTATTTATCACAGCAAGAAAATATATCGCCACTACTTTACTCTGATATCTTGTCCATCACTTACTTGCTAGTTGAAAGCAAACATTGGTTGCGAAGTTGCCTTTGTCCGGTTTGCACCTTCAGATCCGCCATGGCACGCTCAACACTATACTCCCAATGCTTATGGTTTTCGCCTTTTATATTCCACACTAATTAAATCACAGTAGACTAAATTTCAAAATTGGGTCAGTCGATTTTTCAAAGCTCGCCGGAGTTCGCCGATGCGAACGAAGGGGCTCGGGTGGGGCCTTTGGTTGTGGGGGCCGTGGTGACGCCTCATTGAACGAAGAAAACTTGACGCGGGTGGGGGCGGGGGTGGGGGTGGGGGTGGCGCAGGAACACAGGCGGTGGGGGCCGATGTTACGGCCGGCGGCCCGTGTGGTGATTAGTATGGGAAGAATCAGAGACGAGGAAGAAGAAGGGTTAGGAGATGTAGGATCTTCATCCAACCGCCTCAAATGGTCGACTTCACGCGACTTGCATGAAGACATGCCTTTATATTCAGTACCATCAGCATACCTGCTTAGCTCTGCCCCTGAATCCATCAAGCTAAACAACGTGCCACTCATAATTCCAAACTTGTTACTCAAGTACGAATCTGATATCATGCTGATATTACTAAAACAGATAACATTTAATTGGTCAGCTAATGTTCCTACTTTACTTTCGAAAAAGCACGTGCACCACATATAGAGAGACAACAAGGAGTTGCTTTCTTAATGCGCTCTGGTTCATCATGTGTGGGCACTGCGCAATGAACATTTTATTATCCAAAATCTACTTGCTCTTCTTTAGCATGTTCCTCTTCCGTTCTTCTTTAATAAGTACTCTCTCCGTTCCTAAATACAAGTCTTTGTATAGATTCCACGATGGCCTATATACGGAGCAAAATGAGTGAATCTACACTCTAAAATGTATCTGGATACATCTGTACGTGATCCATAGTGGAAATCTCTACCAAGACTTTATTTTGGAACAGAGGGAGTTTGATAGTAGTACAGTATGTTCCTTGTAGTGAAGATGAGTAGGGACATTTGAAGTGTAGAGGTCTATACGGTCAGTGGTATGGACACTTTGAACTCCTCGGGCCTCTTTGATTCGTAGGATTTTGTAAACATGGGAATAGGATTTGTAGTGGCATGCCCACTTGAATCCTATAAAAATATATTAATAGTACCGCACCTTCAGTTGAAGAGAGCTGGTATTCGAAGCCTTTCTAGCCGTACCGGCAATACTAGCACATATATTCCAGGATGTTCCACTTTGCTAATTTTACTCTGATGCTTACAGTTTTCCCGTTATATCTACACTATGATCTGTGTAGCTGCTTTATGTCGCACTAGCAGCAGTCCACTCTTGAAGCTAAACACCGCAATGACTTACAAAATTGGCACCAAGGCATTGAGTGCCATTCTGGATGGAATGAAACTCATACGCTCCCCACATGTTGATTCTTGTTCCGAATATGATCCTACTGACTATTCTAACCACGAGGAGTCAAAGGTAGATGGCCTATCCTGTTCACCCATCAAGGTGCCTATTCTAATTTGGCAAGGTTTTATTGATTACGCGTATGTTGCATATGTTGTCTTGCATTTCTTCTACTTTGTTGCTCCGCCATCTGCTTAGTTTACTCACCATATATGTCGAGATGCCATGCCCCTCCATTATCAATACATATTCCATCTGTCATCATACCATGTTTTTCCACTCAAATGTTGTTCTTGTGCATCAAACATCAAAAAGGAAGAGGGTGATTGCCGAACCTGAAGGAGCACCAGCAAAGTCCTTGAAAAACGTGGTTGTGCCGGAGAAATCAGACGGCACCCCACTTATATTGGTTGTACAACCAGTGACACAAAACGTGGGACCGACTCCAGCAGACTGTACGCATACTTTACTGGCCACACCACTAGCCGCACCACACAGGACCTACACTCCAGCAAAAGGTATGCCGATTTCAGTTGCCATAGAACCAGCCGTACCACAGAAAAATCCCACTCCAGCAAAAAGTACAGCAAGTCCACCAGCCGAAGACCTATCCCAACTACAGAGACGGCCAATTCCTGAATTTTGGAAACCCATTCCAGTTATTCCCAGTTTAAAAGACAATACTTTCAATGTTGTTAGGGACTACGTGCATATATTCCCATCATGGGAAGATTATAGTGAAGACAAACACCATTTTCACATCTTCATGTCCCACTTATGTGTAAGTGCTATAATTCATGGTGATTATTTTCCTGTTTTCTGCTGATTGAACACATCAATGATTTAAATTATATTGTTGTAAGTAGGCGACGGTCAATCTGGATAGTCATGACGAGCAAAGCTTGCTTGCGCTTTTCAAGGAAGCATTGCAGCAGTATTGGTGTTACCTGAAGAAATCACACTTTGATGGCAAGTCTATGAATTTATTTCTGGTGAAGTCTCATGTGCTAAATTTAGAAGACATTGAATGGAAAAATCTTGTTATGCACTAGTCTCATTCCGAGGATGAGGTACTATCTATGATATCGCATGACAATTTGAACTTCTACTTTTCCGCATGTGCCTGACGGATCTTTTTTGCAGGAAATCTGCTCGAAAAAGAATTCCGGTTTGAAAAGAATGACATGATATCGCAAATATGTTGCCCGCTGCTTTGCTCTTGTTAGTACCTGTTGTCCTGTATCACTGTACTTACATACATACCTGGTTCATTATGTGACAGCGGTATGCATGATAGCTTGCTTATCAATTGTTTGCTCCAAATTATCTGATATGTATGAATGGTTACATTAGTGTAGAATATATCCAATGCCAATGAAATTTCTTAAGCTCTGCATTGTTCTTGTAAGTACCTGTTGTCCTTTATCAGTGTACTTATATGCATAGGTAGTTGTTCATCTACCATCACTCTACAACTTAGTTTCCTTTGCCTCCATTTTCTATACATAAGATCTATATTTACTCTTACCATAAGGTTGGATAACACAGATGGTACTGAAGAAGTTTAGCTCTGCATTACTCTTGGCTGTACCTTTTGCCTATATCGCTGTACTTACATTTATAGGTACTTGGTTATGTAGCATCACTCTTCATCTTATCTTAAATATTCTCCATTTTTTCTTATATTGTCACATCTATATTTACTCTTAACAAAATGTACAATAAAGGCAATGCTTATGAAGAAGATTATGTGCTAAACTTCTTGATTTGCCCCCCCCCATCAGCATGGACAAGGGCTTTATAGAGCCTGCCTTCACCAATAATGTAAGTTTGTCCTTCTCAAGCCTTCAAACTTTGTTGTGTATATTTGGTTAGGCATAACTACAACAGCTGTTTATTTTTGGTGTTTGCATTAAATTGCATGTTTAAAGTTTATTATGTAGTTCATAAACAAAAGTTTGTCCTTCTCAATTTAAGTTTTCAGTTGTACATCCAAGTTCCTTCTTCATACCATGTAAATTAAACTATAGAGAGCTAGTGATATTCTTTTGCACTACATGTATGCTTCTGTTCTTGATCCGTAATCCAGTGGTGTGGTGAACCTACCAACTAAAGCACAATGTCATATTCTGCAATGTCTTAACTATGAACAACGTCATATCATTCTACTATTATTTAAACTGTCTCTTTATTTGCCAATCTGAAATGGGATAAATTGACAGTGCACTAACCATTGATACTTATCAGTTCTTGATCTATAATGGAGTGGTGTCGTGAAGCTGCCAACTCCTTCACAATGTCATTTCTTGCCATGTCTTAACCTAAGCAATACCATATTGTGTTCATGCAATTTAAAACTGTGTCACTTTATACGTCACTAAGAAATGTGATGAATTGTCAGCACTGATACTTTTATGTGCAAAACCTGTCATCTGTCTACTTGTTTATCTTTAAAAGTGAGGAGGATATAAGTGTCAAACAAGCGCAGTCTCATCAGCTTGCTCAGCTGATTGCGCTGCAGCTCCCCAGTAGGGCTAACCTTTCTTGAACTCTATTGAAATGCTATCGTTTTGTATATTATTTTGTCGGCGTGTTTAGTTGCACCGACGGCGATCTTTGATACCCCGTGTATGTAATCTGCTGTCTGCTTGTGCTTTATTATCAGAGTGGCAAACTTTGATGCCCAATGGATGTAATATGCCATAATTTCTTTATTGTATAGTCTAGGTTTTCTCTTATTCACGATGCTGCAGTTATTTTACTGTATATATATCATGTCTTCGCAGTAATCCGGCCAAACCGTAAAATTATGGTACATAATCGGGTCGTCATGTAATCACGATGTATGATCCGCATCATGGGCCCCGTCATCTTGGTCCGTTAGAAGGGCTAAATGTAAACAGCCCACTAGTAGAGTCGGGCCTTTAATAGGCCGAGTAAACCGCCAGCCCTCTTTTCGCAAGCAAACTCAATGGGCTTTTAGGAGGCTGAGAAATAGATTTGGCCTGAAACATGCCGAACAGCTCACGGGCCGACAGAAGCCCAAAGTGGACCCCGGCCCATGATTGTGCCAATCAAATCACGGGCTTTTAACAGGCCAAAATTGTCTCGGTCCATGTGTCAACATATCATAGGCGCATCTCGACAATTCGATGAGTGACACCTGTGCTAACACGGAGGTGACACGTGTTTCCGTTAGCCAGTCGGAATTTTACACGTGGAGAATCCCCACTGGTCCGGGCTGTTAACGGGTTACCGGATCCAAAACCGGACAAGATAGCTTAATGACGTATCCTTACGGTGGATGCCATGTGTCGGTCACCCTTGACGAAAGCACTTATGTGACGCGCGATTTATCGTCATGGAAGTGGACACTTCCGGGATGATAATTTTGGTAATTTCATGGAACACTTCTACGACAGCACAGGTATGACTATCTTGATTCTGTCATAAAATTTTCATGGATGTGGATGCATGACAGAAAACGTGACCTACTGTGACAAACACGTATCATCACGGAAGTGTATTTTTTTGTAGTAGAGGGGGGCGCCGGGCGCGCCTTCCTATGCGAGGGAGGGAGGCACCCCATCCATGGGCGCGGATCCTGAGGCACGGCCGCCGGGTGCTGCATCTTCGTGAGGCTCTAGGGCGAGCATCTGCTTCTTCTTCTTCGGGATAGCTTCACGGGGGTAGATAGTGTCTTCGTTGTCGGGGTCTTCGACTGCCGTAGCCTGGTAAGCGCGCTCGAGGGAGCACACTGCGTCTTTTTCTTCGCAAGCGACAGTGATGATATCTCGGCTCCCGGGCATCTTGAGGACGTTGTAGCCATGGTGGGTCACGACCATGAACTTGGCTAGGGTTAGATACCCAAGGATGGCGTTGTACGGGATGCGGATGTGAGCGACGTCGAAGTCGATGAGCTCGGTGTGGTAGTTGTCGCGGGTGCCAAAGGTAACATGGAGCCGGATCTGTCCGGTCAGGGTGGTGGAGCCGTCGGTCACACCTGAGAATGGCTTGGTGGGTTGCAGCAGGTCATATGGTATTTGGAGACGGTCAAATGTGTCGACAGAGAGGACGTTGAGCCCTGCACTACCATTTATGAGGGTCTTGGTGACTTGGACGTTGCTGATGACGGGTGAGCAGAGCATTGGGAGAGCGCCGGCGATAGCCGTGCACTTAAGCTGGTCAGCAGAGCAGAAGGTGATGGCGCACTTTGGACCACTTGAGCGGCCGTGTGGCTTCTATCCTGGGAATAGCTGCGTTTACTTCTCGAGCAAAGTACTTGAAGAGGCGCTGAGAGGCTGGAGCCTGCGCACCGCCCAAGATGCAAGCGATGGTGCGAGGCTCCTGGAAGCTCCCAGCCCCCTCGTCTTGGTCGTCGTTTCTTCTTAGTGGTGGCAGCAAAGGGAGGCCAGCCTTGCCCTGACGACGGTCCTCAAGAGGCTGGTCCCTCCAGGCACCCTCGCGAGACTGATCGTGCCAGTGGTCCTCACGAGGATGATCACACCACACTTGACAAGGGCCGTGGTCGTCCCAGCGCACCCCAGTCCGGCTTCCTCCACGGTGGCAGCCCTGGTCACTACGCTCGCGGCGTCGGCTGATGCGCCCGTCGTGGATGGCCCTAAGCTCTTGGCAGTCGTTGGTGTTGTGGTTGTGCATGTTGTAGAAGGTGCAGAGTGAGCGGCTGCTCTTGGATGACTCCGGGTGGTCGTGGCCATGCTTCATCTCTGGTTCTGCCGTGAGCATAGCCACCCCCTTGCGCTTCACGTCCTTGTCCTTGGCCTTCTTGTCTATAGGGTCAGCAGTTGAAAGCTTGACGAGGGAAAGGCGCCCCTTCTCAGCTCTGGCACACTTGGTCGCGAGGTTAAACAACTCTATGGCAGTGCACAGAGCTTCGTGGATGGCGAGATCCTCCTTCATCTTGACGTCGCAGACGCCATTGGAGAATGCTGAGATGATGGCCTCGTCCGTGAACTTGGGGAACTTGAGGCAGACACTTTTAAAGTGCTGGATGAATTTTTGCAGGGTTCTCCTGGTCGTTGCTTGATGCACCGCAGGTCACCTGCAGCCAGCAGGCGGTCGCGGGTGCCCTAGAAATTGGCGATGAAATTCTCACGCATCTCACCCCAGGAGGAGATCGGTCCCGCACGCAGGTTCAGGACCCACGAGCGCGCGCCGTCCTTGAGAGCCTTGGGGAACCAGTTCGCCATGATCTTCTCGTTGCCGTTGGATGCCTCGATGCTCAGCTCATAGAGTTGCAGGAATTCAGCAGGGTCAGGGGTGCCATCATAGCGTGGAGGTAGGTCGGGCTTGAACTTCCCAGTCCAATTGACGTTACGCGGCTCAGGCGTGAGGGCCATGCAGCCTGCTGTTGACACCGGAGCTTGTTGCGGAGGTGGAACTTGGTCTTGGTTTCTATGCGCCGCCATGGCGGCGAGCACACGGTCTCGACACGGTGGTGGAGGGAGCGCTGGCGCTCCTCCTTGAGGCCCCTGGATCTCTTGGCAGCTTCCTTCTTCATGCACGGGCGCCCCGCGCGGTGGGTCGCGCCACAGGGCCGCGTGCCTTGGATCGTGGACTACACCTTGATGCGGAGGTGGTGGAGGGTGAGGTAGCAAGAGAGACGGGCCAGTGGCTGCGTTGACAGCGGGCGATGGAGAACAGGGAGTGATAACCCACAAGTGTAGGGGATCGCAACAGTTTTCGAGGGTAAAGTATTCAACCCAAATTTGTTGATTCGACACAAGGGGAGCCAAAGAATACTCTTAAGTATCAGCAGCTGAGTTGTCAATTTGACCACACCTGGAAACTTAGTATCTGTAGCAAGATAGTTTAGTAGCAAAGTAATATGATAGTGGAGGTAGCGGCGATAAAAGTAACGATAGTGTTTTTGTAGTTTTGGTGATAGTAGCAGCGGAAAAGTAAATAAGCAACAAGCAATATATGAAAAGCTCGTAGGCACTGGATCTGTGATGGGAAATTATGTCGGATGCAATTCATCATGTAGAAGTTATAACCTAGGATGAACAGAACTAGCTCCAGTTCAACAATGCAATGTAGGCATGTATTCCGAATATAGTCATACATGCTTATGGAAAAGAACTTGCATGACATTTTTTGTCCTACCCTCCCGTGGCAGCGGGGTCCTATTGGAAACTAAGGGATATTAAGGCCTCCTTTTAATAGAGTACCGGACCAAATCATTAACACATAGTGAATACATGAACTCCTCAAACTATGGTCATCACTGGGAGTGGTCCCGATTATTGTCACTTCGAGGTTGCCAGATCATAACACATAGTCTGTAACTATAGACTTTTAAGATAGGATCAAGAACACACATATATTCATGGAAACATAATAGGTTCAGCTCTGAAATCATGGCACTCGGGCCCTAGTGACAAGCATTAAGCATAGCAAAGTCATAGCAACATCAATCTCAGAACATAGTGGATACTAGGGATCAAACCCTAACAAAACTAACTCGATTACATGATAGATCCCATCCAACCCATCACCGTCCAGCAAGCCTACGATGGAATTACTCACGCATGGCGGTGAGCGTCATGGAATTGGTGATGGAGGAAGGTTGATGATGACGATGGCGACGATCTCCACTCTCTGGAGCCCCGAATGGACTCCAGATCAGCCCTCCTGAGAGAGACTAGGGCTTGGCTGCGGCTCTGTCTCGTGAAACGTGATAATTCTATCTCCCTGATTTTTTTCTCCCCGAAAGTGAATATATAGGATCTGGGGATATGTCGGTGGAGCACCAAAGGGCCCACGAGGCAGGGGGTCGCGCCCTGGGCAGGGGGGCACGCGCCCACCCTCGTGGACAGGGTGTGGGCCCCCTGGTCTGGATCTTCTTGCAGATATACTTTATATTTTCCAAAATAAATCTCCGTGGAGTTTCAGGTGATTGTGCGAACTTTTATTTTTGCACAAAAACAACACCATGGCAGTTCTGCTGAAAACAACGTCAGTCTGGGTTAGTTCCATTCAAATCATGCAAGTTAGAGTCCATAACAAGGGCAAAAGGGTTTGGAAAAGTAGATACGTTGGAGAAGTATCAACTCCCCCAAGCTTAAACCTTTGCTTGTCCTCAAGCAATTCTATTGATAAACTGAAAGAAATAAAGAAAAACTTTGACAAACTTGGTTTGCTCTTGTTGTTGTAAATATGTAAGCCAACATTCAGGTTTTCAACAAGATCATGAACTAACCACATTCACAATAACTTTCAGGTCTCAAGACTACTCACATCAATGGCATAATCAACTAGTGAGCAATAATAATAAACCTCGGATGAAACACTTTCTCAAAACAATCATGATATGATATAACAGGATGATATCTCGCTAGCCCTTTCGGAGACCGCAAAACATAAATGCAGAGCACCTTTAAAGATCAAGGACTGACTAGACATTGTAATTCATGGTAAAAGAGATCCAGTCATGCTCATACTCAATGCAAATTAGTAGTAATACATGCAAATGACAGAGGTGCTCTCCTACTGGTGCTCTTTCATAAGAGGATGATGACTCAGCATAAAAATAAATAGATAGGCCCTTCGCAGTGGGAAGCAGGGATTTGTAGAGGTGCCAGAGCTCGATTTTTAAATAGAGATGAATAACATTTTGAGCGGTATACTTTCATTGTCAACATAACAACCAAGAATCTCGATATCTCCCATGCTACGCACATTATAGGCGGTTCCTAAACAGAATGGTAAAGTTTATACTCCCCCAACCACCAACAAGCACACTCCACGGCTAGCCCGAAACAACGGGTACCATCCAAACGAGCAACAGCCATGGGGGAGTTTTGTTTATTATGATTTTGAGCATGGGACTGGGCATCCCGATTACCAGCCATTTTCTCATGAATGATGAGCGGAGTCCACTCATCGTGACAATGACCCACCTAGCATGGAAGTTATAGACATCCCTAGTTGATACATGAGCTGTTCGAGCATACAAAACAGAATTTCATTTGAAGGTTTGGAGTTTGGCACATACAAATTTACTTGGAACGGCCGGTAAATACTGCATATAGGAAGGTATGGTGGACTCATTGGAATAACTTTGGGGTTTATGGAAGTGGATGCACAAGCTGTATTCCCGCTTAGTACAGGTGAGGGCTAGAAAAAGACTGGGAAGCGACCAGCTAGAGAGCAACAACGGTCATGAACATGCATTAAAATTAATCAACAATGAATGCAAGCATGAGTAGGATATAAATCACGATGAACATAAATATCGTGAAGGCTATGTTGATTTGTTTCAATTACATGCGTGAACATGTGCCAAGTCAGATCAGTTAAATCGTTCAAAGGAGGATACCACCCCATCATACCACATCACAATCATTTTAATATCATGTTGGCACGCAAGATAGACCATTATAAACTCTTAGCTAATTAAGCATGGCATGAGCAGCTATGATCTCTAATTGTCATTGCAAGCATGTTTCATTCATAACAAGCTGAATCAGGAACGATGAACTATCATATTTACAAAAACAAGAGAGGTCGAGTTCATACCAGCTTTTCTCATCTCAATTAGTTCATCATATATCATCCTTATTGCCTTTCACTCGCATGATCGAACAGTTTGGAAAATAATAATAGTGCACGTGCATTGGACTAAGCTAGAATCTGCAGCCATTTAATATAAGATAGAAGACAAGGTAATATGGATCAAGGTTAAATCAACAACAAAGCATATGAGAGCCACTAAGCAATTTCAATCATGGTCTTTTACTCTTAACCCCCAAAGAAAATAAACTATTTACACGGGAAAGCTCCCAACAAGAAGAAGAAGAACAGGAAATATTTTTGGGTTTTCATTATAACTACTACTACAAGCAAAGAAAGTAAACTAGCTAGAAGCTACAACTAATATTTTTTTGTCTTTCTGGGTTTTTCTAGCACACAAGAAAAAGACTAAGAAAAAGAAATTGAAACTAAGCATGGATGGTACGGTGAAAGAGTGTGAGCACCGACAACTAGAATAAGTGTGTGAACATGAATCTAAAGTCGGTGAGAAACACGTACTCCCCCAAGCTTAGGCTTTTGTCATAAGTTGGTCTATGGCCAGTATTGGCCTGACGGATATCCAAAGTCGTAGTTGGGGTTGTACTGGGATGCAGCAGCCACTGCATGTTGAGCTGTAGCTCGAAGGCGGGCTGCCTCCGTCATGTTATAATAAGAATTTGCCTCCTCCATATTAATAGTGTATCTCCCTTTTGCCTGAAAGTTAAACAAAGTGGGGGCAGGAAAAACAATAGGGATGGCATGTTGTCTATTAAAGATTAGTCGATAGATGAGGGTTTGATCATCCCACTCTATAAACTGGTGACTAGTCATAGCATGGCAATCTAAATGAGCAGGAGGTAAAGGTTCATCATTCACGTGCACAGGCAAACCAAGACGACGGGCTATGCGAGTGGCACAAATCCCACCAAATAAATATCCGTTCATACCATTATGTTGTAGCCTACGTGCAACTATGGCTCCCAAGTTATATTGTCCATCACCTAGACAGCACTCCTGAGAACACTAAGATCTAGGACACACATGTGACAAGCTTCATCTTTACTATTTATGCATCTACCGATAAAGAGAGCAAAGTAATGAACAGCAGGAAAATGGATGCTCCCTATGGTAGCCTGTGTGATTTCCCTAGATTCCCCCACTGTGATACTAGCAAGGAACTCTCTAAATTCATATTTGTGAGGATCACCCATACTGCCCCACTTTGGTAGCTTACAAGCATCATTAAAATCCTCTAAGTCCATGTATAAGATTTATCGTATAGGTCAAACAGGACAGTGTGAGAATTACGTGAAGATGAAAATTTAAACCTTCTCACAAAGCTATCAGTTAAGCCACGGTATTGAGGGCACTTATCTTGTATGAAGCCCTCGAGGTCAGCGTTGCACACGTATGCGTAAAATTCATCCTTGATGCCAGCCTGATCGATGAAGTCATCTGACGGCCATTCACAAGGCCACACATCAGCATCCCTCGGTAGTTCTTCGTCCGGCTCACGGAACGCGAGCCTCGGTTCTTGCTTCCTTGAAGAACCACCTTGGAAGTTTTTCCTATGCATTTTTCTGAAATTTTTAGTAACTCAAAATAAAAGTTAACCAAACTCAACAAGATTGATAACAACAACTCTTATAAGTGCCTAGAGACTATATCATGCATTAGAACTACTTGGGACCAAGAAAATTTGACATGCAAGCTCAAGAAGAAGGTCAGCATAAATTTGCAACAAATAGAGCACTAGAACAAAAACTAATTGTACCAATGGAAGACGCACATACCAAGGAACAATCTCCCCAAACAGTTTGGTGAATGGTGCTTTGAGCAAGGAGATAAAAAATGGCAGCAAGATGAGCTAGAACTCGGGTTTGAGCTGGTTGGTGATTTTTTTGGGAGGAAGAAGAAGAGCATGGGTGCAGAAATAAGTGGAGGGGGGCCACGTGGGGCCCACAAGGCAGGGGGCGCGCCATGGGCAGGGGGGCGCGCCCTGGACCCTCGTGGCCAGGTGCTGGCTCCCCTCGCTATGTGTTCTGTGCCATATTTTCTCAAATATTCTAGAAAAAACCATATTTCATTTTCTTGGCATTTGGAGAATTTTTATTTTCGGGGTATTTTTTTATTGCACGGATAAGTCTGGAAACAGACAGAAAATACTATTTTTGTTTTATTTTTCCTAATTAACAGAAAGTAAAAGGAGGGTATATAAGGTTTGTGCTATCTAGATTCCCCTATCCCATGCTCATCAAAAGGAATCCATTAACAAGGTTGATCAGTTCTTGTTAGTAAACTATTTCCGAGTAACATGAAACCGGAGAATTTTCGAATAACACTAGGTTACCTCAATGGGGATATGTATGTCCCGAACAATAAGGATGTCATATGTCTTCTTGATAGTAGGAATAGGAAACTCAAAACCTCCAATAGTTATAGTAAAAAAATTCCAATATAATTGATACTGTGGACTTGAGGTTGTTTCCTCGGAAAGTGTACCGTATGCTCATTACCATTGACATGAAAAGTGACATTGCCTTTGTTGCAATCAATAACAGCCCCTGCAGTATTCAAGAAGGGTCTTCCAAGAATAATAGACATACTATCGTTCTCGGGAATATCAAGGATAACAAAGTCCGTTAGAATAGTGTCACAACCCTAGTTCTGGTATGCACTACGCTAGTCTTGATGTTTGCATCATGTTTAAATTTCAAATGAAATTGAATTGAGGACTTGTGAAACCCTCAGAAAAAACCTTTTGAAAAATGACCCAAATAAAAATTGCTCCAAAAAGGTCCAAGAAAATGTTCATGTTGCTCTCTGGAAATATTGGTTAGAGATAAAAATCAAACCAATATTATTAGGAGCTCATAAGTATTTATTTTGGGCATTTGGAATTAATGCAATAAATATTTGCTTTGGATATATATATTTATTATATATTCTATATATGTCCAATAATTCTGGATTTTGTGAGGGGCTTGGGTTAAATCCTTAGGACCCTGCAAAATTGTCAGAATGATTTAAATGATTTTCTTTAAAATCAAAGAAATGTCAGAAAAATAGAAAAGAAAAATAAAAAAGGGTTAGAGTTACCTGGGCCACTTGCTGGCCTGGCACTGGGCCGGCCTAGCTGCCAATCATCGTCCTCCTGGCGATGACAGGAGGCAGGGGCACGCGCCCGCCGCTCTCGCGCATGGCCGCCACGCCTCCTGCCTGCCTGCCCCTCCCCCTCGCCGCCTGGAAGACGCCACGCGACGCCACGCACCTCCCCAAACCTCTCTGGCTCTCTCTCGTCGCCTCTCCCCTCCTCTGTCTCCCTCCCTCGCTCGGACCCGACCGCCGCCGTCGCCGCCGGTCGCCGCTGCCGTGGCCACAGGCCACCCCACACACAGCCTAAGTGCCCGAGAGCTCCGCCACCTCGTCCCCGTCCTCTACGCCAAATCGCAGGACCCCGGACGCCCTGAGGCCTCGTCCTCGAGCTCGTCTTCACCGCCGGCCGCCGTGGATCCCCCTCGCCGCCCCAACCGCCCCAAGACCTCCCCGAGCTCGCCGTTCGTCGCGTTGCAATCGCCATGAGCTCCTCCTTCTTTCCCCCCTGTCCCATCACTCTCGCGCGTGCTTTAGCCTCGATCCCCTCCGTGACCACAAGCTCACCACCACCGGCGATGCCGCCGCCGTGGCCACAGCCACGCACGATCAAAACCGAGGACGTCCCCGCACTTAGTGCTTCACCAGGAGGCCGTATCACCCAGCCATTCGCCTACCCGTGCCCCGTAGCTCCGTTTCTGACGTGGGCCGAACTCCGGCGCCGCCGCAAGCTCATTTCCGGCGAGCTCCGGCCGCCTTAGCTGCTGCTGCTTGCTGGAACGGGCGCGGGTGAGCTCCAGCTCCCCGTAGTTGGTCTCCGCTGCGCAAAAGACCGTCGGAACGGCGATCCCGACGCCCTCCGTCGCGTTTGCTGCCGCCGGCGGCTAAACGCCGGCGTGTTAGCTGGGGGTTGAGCAGGATTTGACCCCCCTGGGTCAATGATAGGTGGGCCCCCACCCCTCCAGTTAGTTGACCGTTTAGTTTTAATTAAGTAATTTTGTTTGTTAGATTAGCCACTGACATGTGGGCCCTGCCCTGCTAACTTTCTGCTAGGATTAGTTTAGTGTTAATTAACTTAGTTAATTAACTGAGTCACTGACCAGTGGACCCCACTGTCAGGTTTGACTCTGGTCAGTCTGGTTGACCTGCTGACGTCATGCTTGGGTCATGCTGATGCAGTATTCTAGTTCTGGAATTTAAATAAATCTTAAATGATTTATTTATTTCAGAAATTGGTTTACACTTAAAAAAATCACAGAAATTCAACCGTAGCGCAGAATGAAATAAATTATATATGAAAAATTATCAGAAAAATTCAATCTATCCATCTGTACAATTTTCATGCATGACAAATGAAGTTATACCTACTGTTTATATGAAAACACATAAATGGCATTTTAAAATGCTTATTTTAGAGTTGCATTTGAACCCTTGGTTCAAATGGAATTCAACCAAATAAAATGCTGGCACCGTCCTTCTCGATAGTTTCTGCTCCGAAGACCGTTCCAGAGTACCTGTCAGAGGAGCAGTGCTCTACCCGTTGTTATACCAGGCAAGCAAACCCCCTTGTTCATTCCGATACAACCCGTATCTCGCTCATGCTCTCTGTTATTGCATTAGGACAACAACAACTTCAACTGCTACTTTGTGCTACGGTAGTTGAACCCATTCCTCTGCATGACATGTCATTGCCACAGTAAATAGTTGAAACCCACTAGCATGTGTAGGAGTTGATTGAAGCCATGATGTGATCTTACCATGCCTTGCTTGCTATTGCTTAGAGTGTGTCAGGTCTGATTCATCGGGAATGAATTGGAGTGAAGTGAAATGTTCTGATGCTGAGAGTCAAGTGTGTGAACACGATTTGGTAAAGGTAGCGGTGAGAGGCCATGTAGGAATACATGGTGGGTTGTCTCACTAGAACCGTTCCTAAGAACTGAGTTCTGTGTATGTTGTCCAATGACTAGCTACTACCACACATTGGGTTCCGGTAACTCGGCCCCACTCGACATATTAATCAACATGATCTCTGTCCAGGAGTTGCAACTAGTTTCTGGTGTTTGTAGGTAGTGTTAGTAGTCTACCAAGTGGCACTCGGCCAGGTGGGCTTGGGATAGACTAGGCACCATGGCACGGTGTACCAAGCGTAGATCCACTCCGCGAGGTGGGCTTGGGAACCCTGCGCACATCATTTGGGGACGTGAGCGACACCCCGGCCGGATCTCCTTACGGATGGAACCCGAATAGGCGATAAACTTGGACTAGAGTCTTGTGTGGTTAGTCAGGTCGTGGCCGACACCCTCGCCAGGCTTCCGCTTGAAGGTTGCCGATATACACGAGATGTACATGGCGGTAAGTGGTGAGAGCGTGTGTGAAGAAGTACACCCTTGCAGGACTAACATGATCTATTCGAATAGCCGGGTCCACGGTTATGGACTTCTTGGATGCTTACGTGGTACATAGACAACTTGAAGTGGATACTCTAAAATACTCAAGACAAGTGTGAGTGCTATGGATGGCCTTCTCATAGGGAGACGGGGATGAATCCATAGTGGAGTATTGTGTGGTGCTTAGTGGACTCATGTGCGCCACCTCAAAAGAGTTACCGGCAGTCGTAGAATAGGATAGCCACTGAGTCAAGCTGGCTTGCTGCAACTAAGCCCCACTTTGTCTTCTTGATACAAGTGCATGTATGATAGGATCTGATGTAAGTCTTGCTGAGTACCTTTGTACTCACGTTTGCTTAATTTATGTTTTGCAGATGAGACTGCTGTCTCACTAGTAGATCTGCTTGGACTTCGACAAGTAGCTTGTTACCTCAGCTACGTTCTTGGACGAGTGTTGTAGATAGACAGGCTCTTCAGCCTTTCTCATTTGTAGATGTCTGTACTCAGACATGTATGCTTCCGCTTGTTGCTTGTATGCTCTGAATGTTGGGTCATGAGACCCATGTTTGTAATATCTGGCTCCTCGGAGCCTAATGAATAAATACATGTTTCATAAAGTCTTGTTGTGATGCCATGTTGTATTTGCACATATCGAGCATATTGTGTGTATGTTATTGAAATGCTTGGTATGTGTGGGATCCGACACCTAGTTTTTTACCCTTGGTAGCCTATCTTACAGGGAAATGTCTCCTAGTGCTTCCACTGAGCCTTGGTAGCTTGCCACTGCTCCGGAACACTTAGGCTGACCGGCATGTGTCCTTCTTCGTTCCTGTGTCTGTTCCTTAGGGGAAATGTCACGCGTTGTTCCTTTAAGTCCTTGTAGCTTGCTACGACTTGGGTTCATACGTTGATGACCGACACGTTCGTTGTTGGGTCATGTATGCCTGTCTCTGTAATTTAGTGCCACTTTTGGTGTATAACTGGTCATGTCGGCCCGGGTTCTCTGTCATATGGATGCTAGCGACACTTTCATATACGTGAGCCAAAATGCGCAAACGGTCCCGGGCCAGGTAAGGTGGCACCCGTGGGGATACCGTGCGTGAGTCCGCAAAGTGATATGGTGTGTTACATGCTAGACCAGTGTGACTTAGGATCGGGGTCCCGACAGCTTTGGTATTAGAGCCTGACTGCCTGTAGGATTACCAAGCCAAACTGGTCGAAGTTGAGTCTAGAAATTCTTTAGTTATATAAGGTAATTGATTGTGGAAGGGAACGTAAGGCTCTTTTTACTCCTTATACCTCATGTCTTCTGATCTGAGTCATCCTACCTTTCCTACGGGGTTAAGGAACTAGGCTTCTTTTCCGTCTATCAGGATCACGTGTTACTATTCCATAGTTCCTTAGGATTGGTTGATGAGAGTCCTACTCCTGTTTTCAAGTTCTTCCGGTGTAGATTGTTTAGTACTATCACAGAACCTTGAGTGATGATGTTGAGTTGTTATACTACCCTTTTTGTTAGCAGGATGTCTCATTCTGAGCATTTTACTGCCGTTATGCTGCCGGAATTATCCTAGTAGTTCGGGAGATACTAATTTCTTGTTATACCTTTTGCATCCTATAATTGTTGATGTTTCCGTCCTCGGTTTCGCTTCTCAGGATGTCTTCAATTAAGCGAAGCTCAGCTGCTCGTAGACAGAACCACGGAGGTGGTAGGGAGGAGGAGGATCTTCCCGAGCAGCCTTTGTTGGCAGAGTTAATGTTAGAGATGGAGAGAAACAAGCGTGAGTCTAACCGCTTGTTGGCATGTATTGAGGATAACACCGCACATCAGTGCAAGGAATCAGCAACCATCCATGACTTCATTCGTCTGAAACCACCCACCTTCCATCATCCCATTGAGCCACTTGATGCAGATGACTGGCTCCGTAGTATCACTCACAAACTGCATTCTGTGAACGTAGCTGAAGGAGACAAGGTCATCTATGCCACTTATCACGTGGAAGGTCCTGCTAGTCTTTGGTGGCAGAACTATGAGGCCATGATTGCAGCTGGCCAGATTCCTACCTGGAGAGATTTCACCGAGGCTTTTCGTGAGCATCATATCCCTCAAGCTCTCATCAATCGTAAGAGAGAAGAGTTCTGTAGTCTTACCCAAGCTAATATGGCTGTTGATGCTTATAGTAGAGAGTTTGAGAACCTCACCCACTATGCTACAGAGGAAGTGTCCACGGACGCCAAGAAGCAAGCTAGGTTCCGAAAGGGTCTCAACCCCAAACTGCATCGTGATCTCCACTTGCATCATTGCAACACATTCCAGGCTCTTGTGAACATGGCCATCAATGCAGAGATAGCTCAGCTCACATACGAGGAGTCTCGTAAGCACATCCTTGATTTGGGATCTTCCTCCGGTTCTAGTTCTCAGAAGCGCCGGATTTGGGTTCCGAACTCTGTTCTTCCACCCAGTTGTACACCGAGGCCGTCCTATGTGGTACCTCTTCCAGTTCAGCAGTATGCTCCACCCAGGTCTATTGGTGGACCGTTTGCCAATGCGGGACCACGTCCTACCTCCAGGATTTGTTACAAGTGTGAAGAGCCGGGCCACATTGCCCGTATTTGCAATCAGACCCGTGTTGCTCCAACCCAGTCCGAGAAATCTGTTGGCCGTGATAAGCCATCACGTAAGATGATCAATGTCAAGTCAGCTCCCACTGAACATGGACGTGTGCATCACGTCTCATCCAAAAACGCTCATGATGATCCAGATGTCATTTTTGGTACACTCCTTATCAATTGTCATCCGGCATCGGTTCTATTCGATACTGGAGCATCTCATTCTTTCATTTCCGAAAGTTATGCCCGCTTGCATGACATGTCATTTTGTGATATGCCCTCTCCATTACTCATTCAAACTCCTGGATCCAAATGGCAAACTTCTAGTGTAAGCCATGGTAATGAAATCCTTGTTGACTGACTTGTGTTCCTTGCATCACTTGTAGCCCTCAAGTCTTCAGATATTAATATCATCTTGGGTATGGACTGGATGACAGCTCATCATGCCAAGATTGATTGCTACACTAGGTCTGTTCAGCTTACACACCCATCTGGCAAGATAGTCACTGTCACCACTAGAGTTGCAAAGCGTCAACTCTATTCTCTTGATGCCAGTCCTCTTCCACACCTTGAAGATGTTCCGGTAGTCTGTGACTTTCCGGATGTCTTTCCAGAGGAACTGCCAGGTGTTCCACCTGACCGAGATGTAGAGTTTGTTATAGAGCTTATCCCAGGAACCGCTCCAATCTCTAGGAGACCTTACAAGATGGCACCCTTAGAACTAGCTGAGCTTAAGAAACAACTTGATGAGTCCTTGCAAAAGGGTTTCATCCGTCCTAGTTCTTCTCCTTGGGCTTGCCCCGTCCTCTTCGTCAAGAAGAAGGATGGTACGGATCGGATGGTTGTAGATTATCGTTCTGTTAATTTGGTCACGGTAAAGAACAAGTATCCGCTTCCCAGGATCAACGACCTGTATGATCAACTCGCTGGATACTCAGTCTTCTCCAAGATGGATTTGAGGTTAGGCTACCATCAAATCAAGATCAGAAACGGAGACATTCCTAAGACGGCTTTTGTCACTCCTTATGGTCAGTACGAGTACACCGTCATGTCTTTTGGTCTAACCAATGCTCCAGCCACTTTCTCCCGCTTGATGAACACGATCTTCATGGAGTACTTAGATAAGTTCGTCGTGGTTTACCTCGATGATATTCTTATTTACTCGAAGAACGAGGAAGAGCATGCCGAACATCTTAGACTTGTTCTAGCAAAACTCAGAGAGCACCGCCTTTATGCCAAGTTCTCCAAGTGCGAAGTTTGGTTACCAGAAGTGACCTATCACGGCCATGTAATCTCTGGTAAGGGCATTTCTTTCAATCCCGAGAGAGTTCAGGCCGTCCTTGATTGGACTCCACCTGAAACAGTTAAACAAGTTAGGAGTTTCCTTGGTCTAGCCAGTTACTGTCACCGCTTCATTGAGAACTTCTCTAAAGTGGCCAAACCTCTCACGGAACTTCTCAAGAAAGACAAAAAGTTTGAGTGGTCCCCACAGTGTGTGCACAGTTTTCAGGAACTGAAAAGACGCCTGACTTCTGCCCCCATACTTGTGCCACCGGATATCACTAAATATTTTGTTATCTACTATGATGCCTCACGACAGGGACTAGGTTGCATTCTTATGCAGGATCGTCATGTGATTGCCTATGCATCTCGACAGTTGCATCCACATGAGGAGAATTATCCTACACATGATCTAGAGCTTACAGCCGTAGTCTATGCACTTAAGACCTGGCGACATTACCTCCTTGGTAATCGTTGCGAGATCTATACCGATCACCAGAGCCTCAAGTATATCTTCACCCAACCAGATTTGAACCTTAGGCAAAGACGTTGGTTGGAGTTGATCTCAGATTACTACTTAGGGATTACCTACACCCCAGGCAAGGGAAATGTCATGGCTGATGCGCTAAGTCGTAAGTCCTATTGCAACAATCTCATGTTGCAGCAGGGCCAACCACTTCTCCATGAGGAATTATGTAAGCTTAATCTTCACATTGCTCCTCGCGGATTCCTTTCTACCTTGGTGGCAAAACCTACTCTTGTGGATCATATTATAGAAGCCAGAAGCATGATACCGGGATTACCCGGATCAAGAGAAACATAGCCAAGGGTACTGCTGGTAGTTTCTCCATAGATGATCGAGGTGTTGTTTTCTTCCAAAACCGGCTGGTGGTTCCCAAGAAGCAACATCTTTGGCAACTGATCCTTAAGGAGGCTCATGAATCTCCTCTCATGATTCATCCCGGTAGTACTAAGATGTATCAGGACCTACCCCAGAGGTTCTGGTGGACTAGGATGAAGAGAGAAATTGCTGAGTTCATTGCTAAATGTGACGTTTGTCGTCGCGTTAAGGCAGAGCATCAAAGACCTGTTGGCACCCTTCAGCCTCTAGCTATTCCTGAGTGGAATGGGAGAAAGTTGGTATGGACTTCATCACTGGCTTTCCCAGGACCAAGAGAGGGAATAATGCTATCTTCGTAGTCATTGATCGTCTCTCCAAAGTGGCTCACTTTCTACCTATTCGAGAGAGTATCACTACTAGTCATCTTGCTGACTTGTATATTTCTCGAATAGTGTCACTTCATGGTGTTCCACTAGAGATCAATTCAGACCGTGGTAGTCTTTTCACTTCTCATTTTTGGGAGAGTTTCCAGACTGCCATGGGCACCCATCCTTCCTTCAGTACCGCTTTCCACCCTCAGTCAAGTGGTCAGGTGGAACGGGTTAATCAAATTCTCGAAGACATGCTTAGAGCTTGCATTATCACATTCGGTATGGATTGGGAGAAATGTCTTCCTTTCGCCGAGTTTGATTATAACAATAGCAATCAATCTAGTCTCAAGAAAGCTCCTTTTGAGATACTCTATGGACGAAGATGTCGAACACCTTTGAACTGGTCAGAAACCGGTGAAAGACAATTCTTTGGACCGGACATAATCCAGGAAGCAGAAGAGCAAGTTCGCATCATTCGTGAGAATTTGAAAATAGCTCAATCTCGTCAAAAGAGCCAGTATGATCGTCATCATAAGGAAGTGGCTTATGAAGTTGGCGACAAAGCTTATCTTCGGGTTACCCCTTTGAAGGGTACCCATCGTTTCGGTATCAAGGGCAAGTTGGCTCCTCGTTACATTGGTCCATTTCGCATTCTCGCTAAACGAGGAGAGGTTGCCTACGAGTTGGAACTACCTCCACATCTTTCTCGAGTACATGATGTGTTCCACGTCTCTCAACTCCGGCGTTGCTTCTCGGATCCCATCCGCGAAGTGGACCATGAAACGCTTGATCTCCAAGATAACCTCACATATCGACAGTATCGCGTTCGCATTCTGGATCAAGCAGAACGTGTCACTCGACGTCGTAACTTCAAGTTTCTCAAGGTTTAGTGGTCTCATCATTCCGAGAGAGAAGCTACATGGGAGCGAGAAGATCGTCTCCGACTGGAGTACCCCTCCTTCTTTCCGCCGACTCCTAAATCTCGGGACGAGATTCTTTTGAGTGGGGGCGAGTTGTCACAACCCTAGTTCTGGTATGCACTAGGCTAGTCTTGATGTTTGCATCATGTTTAAATTTCAAATGAAATTGAATTGAGGACTTGTGAAGCCCTCAGAAAACCCTTTTGAAAAATGACCCAAATAAAAATTGCTCCAAAAAGGTCCAAGAAAATGTTCATGTTGCTCTCTGAAAATATTGGTTAGAGATAAAAATCAAACCAATATTATTAGGAGCTCATAAGTATTTATTTTGGGCATTTGGAATTAATGCAATAAATATTTGCTTTGGATATATATATTTATTATATATTCTATATATGTCCAATAATTCTGGATTTTGTGAGGGGCTTGGGTTAAATCCTTAGGACCCTGCAAAATTGTCAGAATGATTTAAATGATTTTCTTTAAAATCAAACAAATGTCAGAAAAATAGAAAATAAAAATAAAAAAAGGGTTAGAGTTACCTGGGCCACTTGCTGGCCTGGCACTGGGCCGGCCCAGCTGCCAGTCATCGTCCTCCTGGCGATGACAGGAGGCAGGGGCACGCGCCCGCCGCTCTCGCGCATGGCCGCCACGCCTCCTGCCTGCCTGCCCCTCCCCCTCGCCACCTGGAAGACGCCACGCAACGCCACGCACCTCCCCAAACCTCTCTGGCCCTCTCTCGTCGCCTCTCCCCTCCTCTGTCTCCCTCCCTCGCTCGGACTCGACCGCCGCCGTCGCGGCCGGTCGCCGCTGCCGTGGCCACAGGCCACCCCACGCCCAGCCTAAGTGCCCGAGAGCTCCGCCACCTCGTCCCCGTCCTCTACGCCGAACCGCAGGACCCCGGATGCCCTGAGGCCTCGTCCTCGAGCTCGTCTTCACCGCCGGCCGTCGTGGATCCCCCTCGCCGCCCCGACCGCTCCAGGACCTCCCCGAGCTCGCCGTTTGTCGCGTTGCAATCGCCGTGAGCTCCTCCTTCTTACCCCCTGTCCCATCACTCTGGCACGTGCTTTAGCCCCGATCCCCTCCGTGACCGCAAGCTCACCGCCGCCGGCGATGCCGCCGCTGTGGCCACAGCCACGCACGCTCAAAACCGAGCACGTCCCCGCACTCAGTGCTTCACCAGGAGGCCGTATCACCCAGCCGTTCGCCTCCCCGTGCCCCGTAGCTCCGTTTCCGACGAGGGCCGAACTCCGGCGCCGCCGCGAGCTCGTTTCTGGCGAGCTCCGGCCGCCTTAGCTGCTGCTGCTTGCTGGAACGGGCGCGGGTGAGCTCCAGCTCCCCGTAGCTGGTCCCCGCTGCGCAAAAGACCGCCGGAACAGCGATTTCGACGCCCTCCGCCGCGTTTGCTGCCGCCGGCGGCTAAACGTCGGCGTGTTAGCTGGGGGTTGACCAGGATTTGACCCCCCTGGGTCAATGCCAGGTGGGCCCCCACCCCTCCAGTTAGTTGACCGTTTAGTTTTAATTAAGTAATTTTTGTTAATTAGATTAGCCACTGACATGTGGGCCCTGCCCTGCTGACTTTCTGTTAGGATTAGTTTAGTGTTAATTAACTCAGTTAATTAACTGAGTCACTGACCATTGGACCCCACTATCAGGTTTGACTCTGGTCAGTCTGGTTGACCTGCTGACGTCATGCTTGGGTCATGCTGACGCAGTATTCCAGATCTGGAATTTAAATAAATCTTAAATGATTTATTTATTTCAGAAATTGGTTTAAACTTAAAAAAATCACAGAAATTCAACCGTAGCTCAGAATGAAATAATTTATATATGAAAAATTATCAAAAAAATTCAATCTATCCATCTGTACCATTTACATGCAAGACAAATGAAGTTATACCTACTGTTTATATGAAAACACATAAATGACATTTAAAAATGCTTATTTTAGAGTTGCATTTGAACCCTTGGTTCAAATGGAATTCAACCAAATAAAATGCTAGTTACATTAGCTCAAACAACATTATAACTTCATGCCATATTCATGCATCATATTGTTGCATATGCTTGTGTTTGATTGCTGGCACCATCCTTCTCGATAGGTTCTGCTCCGGAGACCGTTCCAGAGTACCTGTCAGAGGAGCAGTGCTCTACACGTTGTTATACCAGGCAAGCAAACCCCCTTGTTCATTCCGATACAACCCCTATCTCGCTCCTTCTCTCTGTTATTGCATTAGGACAACAAGGACTTCAACTGCTACTTTGTGCTACGGTAGTTGAACCCATTCCTCTGCATGACCTATCATTGCCACAGTAAATAGTTGAAACCCACTAGCATGTGTAGGAGTTGATTGAAGCCATGATGTGATCTTACCATGCCTTGCTTGCTATTGCTTAGAGTGTGTCAGGTCTGATTCATTGGGAATGAATTGGAGTGAAGTGAAATGTTCTGATGCTGAGAGTCAAGTGTGTGAACACGATTTGGTAAAGGTAGCGGTGAGAGGCCTTGTAGGAGTACATGGTGGGTTGTCTCACTGGAACCGTTCCTAAGAACTGAGTTCTGTGTATGTTGTCCAATGACTAGCTACTACCACACATTGGGTTCCGGTAACTCGACCCCTCTCGACTTATTAATCAACATGATCTCTGTCCAGGAGTTGCAACTAGTTTCTGGTGTTTGTAGGTAGTGTTAGTAGTCTACCAAGTGGCACTCGGCCAGGTGGGCTTGGGATAGACTAGGCACCGTGGCACGGTGTACCAAGCGTAGATCCACTCGGCGAGGTGGGCTTGGGAACCCTACGCACATCATTTGGGGCCGTGAGCGACACTCCGGCCGGATCTCCTTACGGATGGAACCCGAATAGGCGATAAACCTGGACTAGAGTCTTGTGTGGTTAGTCAGGTCGTGGCCGACACCCTCGCCTGGCTTCCGCTTGAAGGTTGCCGAGATACACGAGATGTACATGGCGGTAAGTGGAGAGAGCGTGTGTGAAGAAGTACACCCCTGCAGGGTTAACATGATCTATTCGAATAGTCGGGTCCACGGTTATGGACTTCTTGGATGCTTACGTGGTACATAGACAACTTGAAGTGGATACTCTAAAATACTCAAGACAAGTGTGAGTGCTATGGATTGCCTTCTTGTAGGGAGACGGGGATGAATCCATAGTGGAATATTGTGTGGTGCTTAGCGGACTCGTGTGCGCCACCTCAAAAGAGTTACCAGCAGTCGTAGAATAGGATAGCCACTGAGTCAAGCTGGCTTGCTGCAACTAAGCCCCACTTTGTCTTCTTGATACAAGTGCATGTATGATAGGATCTGATGTAAGTCTTGCTGAGTACCTTTGTACTCACGTTTGCTTAATTTATGTTTTGCAGATGAGACTGCTGTCTCACTAGTAGATCTGCTTGGACTTCGACAAGTAGCTTGTTACCTCAGCTACGTTCTTGGACGAGTGTTGTAGATAGACAGGCTCTTCAGCCTTTTTCAGTTGTAGATGTCTGTACTTAGACATGTATGCTTCCGCTTGTTGCTTGTATGCTCTGAATGTTGGGTCATGAGACCCATGTTTGTAATATCTGGCTCCTCGGAGCCTAATGAATAAATAAATGTTTCATAAAGTCTTGTTGTGATGCCATGTTGTATTTGCACATATTGAGCATATTGTGTGTATGTTATTGAAATGCTTGGTATGTGTGGGATCTGACACCTAGTTGTTTACCCTTGGTAGCCTATCTTACAGTGAAATGTCTCCTAGTGCTTCCACTGAGCCTTGGTAGCTTGCTACTGCTCCGAAACACTTAGGCTGGCCGGCATGTGTCCTTCTTCGTTCATGTGTCTGTCCCTTAGGGGAAATGTCACGTGTTGTTCCTTTAAGTCCTTGTAGCTTGCTACGACTTGGGTTCATACGTTGATGACCGACACGTTCGTTGCTGGGTCATGTATGCCTATCTCTGTAATTTAGTGCCACTTTTGGTTTATAACTGGTCATGTCGGCCCGTGTTCTCTGTCATATGGATGCTAGCGACACTATCATATACGTGAGCCAAAATGCACAAACGGTCCCGGGCCAGGTAAGGTGGCACCCGTGGGGATACCGTGCATGATGCCGCAAAGTGATATGGTGTGTTACATGCTAGACCGGTGTGACTTAGGATCGGGGTCCCGACAAATAGTAACATTTGCAACTACAACAGGCACATCCTCACAAATACTGATAGGTATAGCAATTGATTTATTAACCATTTGCAAAGATATTTCAGTAGGTGTCAACTTACTCAAGTCAAGTCTATGATATAAAGAGAGAGGCATAACACTAACACCAGCTCCAAGATCACACAAAGCAGTTTTAACATAGTTTTTCTTAATGGAGCAAGGTATAGTAGGTACTCCTGGATCTCCAAATTTCTTAGGCATTCCACCCTTAAAAGTGTAATTGGCAAGCATGGTGGACATTTCTACTTCATGTATCTTTCTTTTGTTGGTAATAATATCTTTCATATACTTAGCATAAGGATTTGTTTTATGCACATCAGTCAAACGCATACGCAAAAAGATAGGTCTAATCATTTCAGCAAAGCGCTAAAAATCCTCATCATCCTTTTTTCGTGGATGGTTTCCGAGGAAAAGGCATGGGTTTCTGAACCCATGGTTCTCTTTCCCTACCGTGCTTCCTAGCAACAAAGTCTCTCTTATCATAACGTTGATTCTTGGATTGTGGGTTATCAAGATGAACAACGGGTTCAATCTTTACATCATTATCATTGCTAGGTTAGCATCATCATGAACATCATCATTAATATTATAACTAGGTTCATGTTCATTACCAAACTGTGTCTTAGCATCAGAAATAGATATATCATTGGGATTCTCAGGTTTGTCAGCTACAGGTTCACTAGAATCATGCAAAGTCCTATCATTTTTCTTTTTCTTCTTCTTAGATGAACTAGGTGCATCTAAATTAGCTCTCTGAGAATCTTGCTCAATTCTCTTAGGGTGGCCTTCAGGATACAGAGGTTCCTGAGTCATTTTACCACCTCTAGTTGCAACTCTAACATCATAGTCATTACTCTTACTATTTATTTCATTGAGCAAATCATTCTGAGCCTTAAGTACTTGTTCTACTTGAGTGGTGACCATAGAAGCATGTATACTAATGAGTTTTAGTTCATCTTTAGCTCTAGACAGATAATCAATCAAGCGTTCAATCATATAAGCATTGTGTTGCAATTGTCCCTACATAAGCATTGAAGTTTCTTGTTTCACAATAAAATTATCAAACTCATCTAAGCATTGGCTAGCAGACTTATAACGAGGAATATCACCTTCATCAAATCTATAAAGAGAATTTACCTTTACTACCTATGTCGGGTTATCAAGATCATGTATTTATTCAATAGGTGGTAAATTCTTAACATCTTTAGCCTTAATACCTTTTTCTTTCATAGATTTCTTTTCCTCTTGCTGTCGGGGGAAACTGTCCACCACGAACACCTATGGGGCCGGAGCCCCTTGTACGTTGCGGTAAGGGAGCAGAGGGAACACGAAGAGCAGATCGAGGAGAGCACGCGTGCAGTTTACCCAAGTTCGGGCCGCGCGGACGCGTAAAACCCTACTCCTGCTTAGATTGTATTGAGTTTGTGAGCTCGGGAGCTTGAAGAACTGGCTGCACCGAGCGAAAGAGCTGTCTAGGTTCCGAACCCTTTCTACGTTGCGCATGGGCCTCCTTTTATAGCTCAAGGGGTCACCGAAAGGTGCCAACGTAGAGGAGGGTAAAAATGTAACTTTGGTGGTAGTTGTAATAGTGCGGGAAAAGTGGATGAACAGTGGATGAACAGTGGTCATCACCTAACTTGACAGTGGGGGACAAGAGCATTAAATTCCCGTCGCCGTCGACCCCAAAAGCGCCCGCCCGTGCGTCTCCGTTCGCCACGGCGGTAGCCTCGTCACCGTGGAGCGCCACCGTGTCCCCCAGGCTGCACAGCCATCCGCCACGCGTCCCTGGAAGGGCCCCAGGGCGACGCGTGGGCCGATGAGCTGGAGGGCGGGCACACAGTGCAGGCTTCCCCCGGCAAGTACCTTGCCGGTGTCTTGAACTTGCCGGGCCCTGAAGCTTGTCGCTCCCCGGGCCCTACCGGGGCGCATGCTGCGCCGAGGCATGTCTTCTGAGATGCAGTCTTCTGGTCTTCCTGGCAAGCTCCTCTTGCCAGGGTCTTGCGTTAATGTTATAGTCTTGAGCCTGGGACGGCCTTCCCGGCAAGCTCCACTTGCCGGGGCCTTGATCTTCTGTCTTGTATACTTTGTTTTTGAATGGCTTTATAGGGACCAGGAAGGTTTCCGGCAAGCACGTGGTAAACCCTGCCGCGGGAAGCTGCTACTGCCCGTGCACAAGTTGGGGTACTAAGGTACCCCTATCTTAGTATACCGACAGGAGCCCCCGGGCCTGGGCCACACACGGTGCCGAGCGTTGTTGGGCCAGGCCCAGAACAGTGCACGGGCATGCGCGGCCCACGGCGAGCCATAGATTCCCTTCCGCATCCGCCGCGTCCCTCCATAACGGCACGCGTCGATTGTGGCGTCGTGGGAGAGATCGTGGCCACGTTCTTTAATGGGAAATGCGGAGCGTCCCCCACTTCCCCCTTAAAAGCAGAGGAAGCAGGGGCAGTTTCCCTCCTGCGCTTTCATTGCTTCTTCAACCTCAAGAAATCCCCCGCTGTGCTCCGCCTCCACACCTCCTCCGCCGTCTTCCGCATCCGCGGCGCCGTTGAGTTCTTCACCCCTTCCCTCGCCGCCTCCGCCATGGCCCCGAAGACCGAGAAGGCGAAGGCGGAGAAGGCCAAGAGGGAGAAATCCGAGCAGGCGGCGAAGCTCGCCCTTCTGTGGAAGAGGAATGTGGTCTTCGCGCCGAGGCTCGGCGCGAGGGAGCTCTGGAACAAGTACTATCTCTTCTAGGCCAAGGAGACCAAGGCTCATCCCCGGACCAGAGTCTACCCCGCCGGCGCCAAAGATCTGCTTCCCGGCGGGTATTTCTTCTTCGCTGTCTTCTTCCACTGCGGCTTGTGTCCTCCATTCTCGGAGTTTTTCTGTGATATCATGAACACGTACAACCTCCATCTCTTAGACTTTACCCCCAACGCCATCCTTACAATGGCGGTTTTCGCACATCTGTGCGAAAACTACATAGGGATCTATCCAAACGTAGCACTCTTTCGGCATTTCTTCATGCCCAGAGCAGAGGCCGGCGCTCCCCTCTCCGGGGGTATCTCTTGGATCTTCCGCTTGAACAAGAAGGACTCTTATCTGAAAGGAGAACTCCGCGGCAAGTGGGAGGAGTGGCGCGCAGATTGGTGTTCGATAGTGGAGGACCACCCGGAGCCGTTCACCGCGCCGCGCACAACAGCCATAGTGCGCGGCAGGGACTGGAGCGATTTGGCCCCGGATGATGTCAAGCTCAACGCCGCCCTCGTCAGGATACTTCGTCTCCGGGTAGCCAAGTTGACCATCAGAGAGGTAGGGGCAGATTTCCTCCGCCGCCGCATTGCCCCTTTACAGGAGAGGAAAAGGCCAGCATGGGAGTTTGGCAATGCGGCGGATATTATGAGGCTGCGCCCAGGTTTGAACTTCAACTTCACGGCGCTGGAGCTGAAGGGGATGGTCCGGGAGCTTTTCAAGCACGACCCGGCCCATCCGGAGTGGTTTAGACACCCCCGGGGAGTGGTGCCGCTGTGCAACAGCACTACCCGGGATGCTTTGCGCGCAATGATGCCCGCGTGTGACTCTCACGGCGTCGACCCCACCTGGATAGTGCCCACGCCGGATGCCATTATGAGCTTCTTCGATAATCTGGTCGAGGTGGCCAAGAACGCCGAGGAGAACAAGGGTCTCACTCGGGAGACCACGGAGCGGGATTTAGCTTATATTGCTTCCCGGATGGAAGAAGCCGCCGCAGCTGCAGCGGCGGGGGACTTCGGATTCACTGTCGACGAGGCAGATGCTGAGGACGCGTCGTGCCAAGCCGAGGAGGCAGAGATCCGCAGACTACTCAAGCTTCCGCCCGACGAGCTCGCCGGGGTTCCTTCTCTGAGGTATGCCGGGATTCCCGGAATCGTGAGCGAGGCCGCGGCAAGGGGCGAGGTTGCCGGAGGCAGCAGAGGTGCCGGAGGGAGTGGAGCCGCAGGGCAGGGTGCTGGACCCAGCGGGCCTATTGGGGAGGAGGAGGAGGACGAGGCCGATGAAGACACCGGCAGGTCCCTAGGGCTCGACGACGACGCCTCCTCGTCGTCGGAGAACTCCCCACCTCCGGCAAGTCCAAAGCAAGCGCCCGGGAAGCGCCTCCGCAAGGCGCCCACAGCGACGAGGACGCAGGCGCCCCGACAGCAGCCTACTCGCCGGGCGGCGCGGGCCACCAGAGCGAGCCAAGGCGCGACGGAGGCCCCCAACGCACCAGCCGCGGCGGAGGCGCCCCACGCGTCAGCCGCGACGGAGGCGCCTCGCGCACCAGCACCTAGCGGAGGGGGATCCTCTCAGAGTGGAGCAGCTGTTCCGCCTGCTCCCCGGGCCTCGGCGCCAACGGAGGCTGGGTCTTCGCAGCCCCCAGCTCCGAAGACCGCCAAGCGCCCGAGGGAGCCTTCTCCTCCTACTCCTCGCGCGGGAGCGCCTCAGGTGGAGTTCGACTTCTCCGCCCTGAGCGACGACGACGACGAGGAAGAGGAGTAAGCACTTGTAATTTGTAGCTTCTTCAATTCTGTCTTGATTCTTTCGTTGATGATTCTGATCTTGTTTTTTGTTTTCAGGTCCCTGGCCCAGCGGGCGGCGAAGCGGGCCAAGATCCCCGTGGTCGAGGTCGACGACGACTCGCCCGTCGCGACGACAGGGGACGCGCCGGCGACGAACTTGCCGGACCCAACCGCTGCTCCGAGGAGCAGCCCCCAGCGCAGCCCCCAGCGTAAGTCTGGTCTCGAGCTTCCCACTTATCGAGCGCGCTTGAGGTTTTTTTTTTGCTTTGTACTGATATCTTGTTGCTTTGTTTGTTTTGTTTGTCTTGTGCAGAAATGGAGCCGCAGCCGCAGGAGCAACCGGAGGTCACTCCCGAGGAGCTGCAGATCCCACCCTCCCCGCCAAGGACGAACTCCCCGGCGAGGGAGAATATCCCGCCAAGGACGGGCTCCCCGCCAAGGGCGGGCAGCCCGACAAGGGTGGCCACCCCGCCAAAGGAGGGCACGGGCGGCCCTCCGCCAGCAAGGGCCACTGCTCCACCGCCAAAGGAGGACTCCCCGGCGAGGGAGCCTGTCGTCGACGAAGTCCGCGAAGGTAAGTCTTGTAGCTTCGTCTTCTTGAACTTGTCTTTTTGGATATTTGCTTGATCGTCTCTTTTCATCTGCTTCTAGATCCTCCTGCGCCGGACCGGATGGAGACCGAGGCCGCCGGCGAGGAAGGCGCGCAAGGCGACGGCGGCAACGCCACTACCGCTGAGGGCATGGCAGGAGCCGACGAGCCTGCCGCGGAGGAGACTGCTCCAACCGCAGACGCCGCGGCCGGGGAGGGGGACGGCGGCCACACTGCCGGCCCGGAGGCGGCAGGAGCGTCAAGCGCTGCGCCGGCCGCCGACCCCTCCGCCGACAAGGAGCAGTCGGGCTTCTATCTTGAGGCCCCCAATGGCGTCTTCATACAAGTGCCGTGGGGGTCCTCGTCGCGAGCCCCCGTGGAGGGAGAGACCTTTGATGGAGAGGTCCTCGCCTCCGCGGGGCTGAAGAATGTTGATGTGCCTGGCGGGAGCGATGAGCCCGAAGAGGAGAAACTTCTCCGCCAGCTCCTGGCCCTTTACCGGGCCAGGCAGGCGAAACTGGAGTCGCGAGAAGCCCTCACCGCCAAGGCCGGAGCAGATTTGGAGAAACGCGCCGCAGAGCTCCGCGCCGCCAACCAGGCTGCTCTCCGCGACTTGGCGGAGGAGCACGAGAGGCTTGCCGGAGAGCAGCAAGAGTTCCTCCTGGAGAAAGCTGAGGCCGAGGAGCAACAGCGACTGGTCGGTGAAGCGTTGTCCCAGCGAGAAGGAGCGCTCAACCAGCGGATGGTCGACCTCGACGCTCACGAGGACGACCTTACCGCCCGGGAGCAGGCCCTTGGCAGAGAGTTGAAGGAAGCGAAAGACGCCGCGGCCACTGTGGAGACCGCCAAGAAGGACCTTGAAGCTAAGGTGGCGCAGCTGGAGGAGTACCTGAAGGCGAGCACGGAGAGGGTCACCGCGCTCAACATAGAGCGCGAGAAAGACGCCCATACCAACTCCGAGCTTCAGGTACGCCTCTCCAAGCAGGGCGACGAGCTCAAAGCCGCCAAGGACTCAATTGCTGATCTGGAGTTGAAGGTTTCCACGCTGAGAGATTCGCTTGACGCCGCCCGGGACCGCGAGACCAAGTTGAAGGAGGAGGTTCGTAAGGAGCGGGAGCTGGTGGAGAGCGCCGCCACCTCCGCAAACCTCTTCAACCAGGCGGTGGAACAATGGAAGGAGGAGCTGGTCGATTCTGCTGCCAAGATCGACAAGGAGCTGATGGCGATGAGGGCGGAGCACCTTGTGTATTCTCCGGACGAGAGCCTCCCCCACAGCGCCAGATTAAGTCTTTTCTTCAGAGGGATCGCGCCGGCGCTCGCACGGCTGCAGGAGAAGCTCCCCGCGCAGCTGGCCGAGGAGTCGCACCAGCTCTGCGCGGGAACCTTGGAGCGCGTCTTGACCAAGATTGTCTACCGCAACCCTGGTATTAATCTTGTCAACGTCCTCCGCAGCTTGCCGGCCGACGCAGATCAGGAGGCACTGAAGGCGCAGGTCACCCACATCATAGCCAAGGTGAACAAGATCTCCAGGCGCGAGGGCGATCGCGTAGATTAGACCTCCTTCTTTTTATTTCCTTTGCTGCTACAAAGTGTGTCATGAACATGAATCTATTAGTCATTGCGACAAGTTATCTCTTGTAATATATTATCTTATTTTGAGCAATCAGTGCAATGTTATCTCCCTTGCTTTGGTCCTTTACTTTGTATGCTTCTTACCCTACGCTTTTAGGAAACTCGCCGGCAAGGGGCCCTTGCCGCGAGCGCTGAGTGCTGGACTCTGAGCAGCCTGCTGGCAAAGGGCCTTACCGGAAAGTAACCTTGCCGCAGCTAGTCGCAACACACTTAACTTGCTGAGCGAACTCGAAAACGAAGCAAGGGCGCGACACTTGTCGCAGCTCACTTAAGTCGTTGAGCGTACTCGAAAACAAAGTAAGGGTGCGGCTAGCCACGGGTAGGTTCCTCCGCGCACAGGTTTTCCATACAAAGTGTGGTTGTTCAAGGAAGATAACTAAAATTTAAAAATTTGAACTTCTCAAATTCTGGTAACTTAGCTTTCATATATTGCTTGTTTCCCTGACAAGGCTTCTCTTTCTTGAACAGCACTTGGTTCATCCTCCATCTCCTTCCCCCCCCCCTGGCAAACTTGTGCGCGAGGAACATTCCTTCTGCTTAAGAGGGAAAGAAAAAGAGGATGGAAAACAAGTATAGTGCCTTTCGGCATGCTAATGCTTATCGGGGATGTGTGCCGCACAAAACGCCAAATAATGCATGCTAATAACCAAAGAAAAGCACGGAAAATGGCAAGTAGTGCGAAACACAAAAACTTTACTGATGCACGGGATCTGCGCCCGGCTTTGTACAAAGGATTACATGCAACAGCGGCAAGACTCGTACAAAAGGTGGTTGCCGGAGCGGATCACGGCAACCGCGCCTTATGGATGATACTTTCGAAGATGCTCTATGTTCCAGGAGTTGCTCACCGGTAAGCCTTCTTCGGTCTCAAGGCGGACAGCGCCGGGCCTTGTGACTTGTCTCACCCGATAAGGGCCTTCCCACTTTGGCGTCAACTTGTTGGAATTCTTGGCGGACTGAACACGCCGAAGAACAAGGTCGCCTTCCTCGAGACTCCTGGCCTTAACCTTGCGGCTATGATAGCGGCGCAAGGCTTGCTGGTATCGAGCAGCTCGTACAGCAGCCTGGAGACGTTCCTCCTCGAGGAGCAATGCATCATCTTGTCGCAGTTGCTCTTGCTCGAGCTCATCATAAGCGAGCACTCGAGGAGATCCGTATACGAGTTCCGTGGGGAGAACTGCCTCTGCTCCATAGACAAGAGCAAAGGGTGTCTGTCCGGTGGCTCGACTTGGTGTCTTTCTGATTGACCAAAGGGCCGCCGGCAACTCCTCTATCCAGTTTCTTCCGCACTTGCGCAGCCTGTCAAAGGTTCTTGTCTTGAGTCCGCGCAGCACTTCAGCATTTGCCCTCTCCGCTTGACCATTGCTCCTCGGGTGAGCAACAGAAGCGAAATAGACCTTGGCGCCAAGGTCTTGGACGTACTGCATGAAGGTGCGACTAGTAAATTGTGTACCGTTATCGGTGATGATCCTGTTAGGGATCCCGAAACGGCAAACAATCGACCTGTAGAACCTGACTGCTGACTGTGCTGTCACCTTTCTCACCGGTTCCACTTCTGGCCACTTTGTGAACTTGTCGATTGCAACGTACAAGTACTCAAAGCCCCCGACAGCACGGGGGAAAGGGCCGAGGATATCGAGCCCCCAGACCGAGAAGGGACAGGACAAAGGGATCGTCTGGAGAGCTTGAGCTGGCTGATGAATTTGCTTGGCATGGAACTGGCACGCTTCACACTTGGTTACTTGTGCAGTTGCATCTTGGAGGGCTTCTTGCCAGAAGAACCCTTGCCGGAAAGCTTTTCCGGCAAGTTCCCTTGCGCCAATGTGATGGCCACATATGCCTCCATGTATCTCTGCCAACAGCTTCTGTCCATCTTCTCTGGAAATGCACTTCAACCTGACACCATTGAGTCTTCTTCTGTACAGCTCATTATCAACGAACTGGTACATACTTGACTGTCTGGTTATCTTCTATATCTCTTCTGGGTCGTCGGGAAGTTCTCCAGTTTGCAGAAAACGGACGATCTGCTGCGCCCATGCCGGAGCCCGAGGCTCGACGGCAAGGACTAAAGGCATGAGGGCCGCTGCGGTAACCTCAGCTTCCACGGCAGCAACTTGCGTCTCCGCCGGAGCTGATGGTTCTCTGGCAAGCTCGCCGGGGCGAGACTTGTCGGGAACGATTGCTTCAACTGTACAGACCCTTGGATCTACAGGAGCAAACTGTTCCTCAGCGTTCTGGTCGTTGATCCTGGGAACCTTGGCGGCGGCTTCGGGAAGATCCGCCGGCAAGTAGTCGCCGGAGACCAACTTTCTCTTCTTACTTTGCCCAACTGATGGTGTAACGGATGGCTGAGTTAGCTTGAGCAGGAAGGTCCCTGGTTCCACAGGTAACTTCATTGCAGCACACTTTGAAAGGCCGTCTGCAATATCATTCTGAGCTCTTGGAACGTGCTCCATTTGCAGACCTTCAAAGTGTTCTTCAAGCTTCCTCACTTCATCTACATAAGCTTCCATCAAAGGGATCTGGTAACTCTTGTTAACCTGTCGGACCACCAACTGAGAATCTCCCCGCACAATCAGCTTCTTGATCCCAAGTTCGGCCGCAATCCTGAGGCCGGCAAGCAAGCCTTCATACTCAGCAGTATTGTTTGTTGCTTGCTCCCTGGGAAAGTGCATCTGGATAACATACTTGAGGTGCTCTCCGGTGGGCGCTATGAGCACTACGCCGGCACCGGCGCCTTGCAGCGAGAAGGCACCATCAAAGTACATTACCCATTCACTTGTCGCTTCTTGTACGGGAACACTTGTCTCTGGAACTTCTTCATCGGGCGTTGGGGTCCATTCAGGTATGAATTCTGCTAAAGCTCGGCTCTGGATAGTCGAAGTACTCTCAAATTTGAGACCAAAGCTTGACAGCTCCAGTGCCCACTCGACGATCCTGCCTGTTGCTTTTGGATTTTGCAATATCCTCTTCAGCGGAAAGCGAGTGACCACTGTTATCTCATGTGCTTGGAAGTAATGGCGCAGCTTTCTCGAGGCCATGAGGAGACCGAAAAGCAACTTCTGCACCCCGGAGTATCTTGATCTAGCCCCCTGCAAGAGGGAACTCACAAAATACACCGGGCGCTGCACCATCTTCCTTCGCATTTCTCCTTGTTTCTGCGCAAAGTTGTCCTTGTCGGGACCAGAGCTTGTCGGAGCAGCCCCCTGCTTGTCGCTGGATTCGCTTGCCGGTGGTGTAGACTCCTCGTCGGCCTCCCTCTCCGCTACTAACGCAGCACTAACAACTTGATTGGTGGCCGCTAAGTACAGCAGCAACTTCTCTTGTGGCCTAGGTGCGACAAGTATTGGAGTGGAGGATAGGTATCCTTTCAAGTCTTGCAGTGCTGCCTCCGCTTCTTGAGTCCATTTCATAGGACCTGCCTTCTTCAAGATTTTGAAGAAAGGCAGGGCGCGCTGTGCAGACTTCGAAATGAACCTACTGAGGGCAGCTACACAACCCGCAAGTCTCCTGACATCCTTGACGTGCTTCGGGGCTTCGATCTGCTCGATGGCTTTTATCTTGTCGGGATTGGCTTCAATCCCCCTCTAGGATACAAAGAACCCGAGAAGCTTGCCGGAGGGGACTCCGAAGACGCACTTCTCGGGGTTCAACTTAAGCTGGATCTTGCGCAGATTTGCAAATGTTTGTTCCAGATCTTGTATCAGTGTATCTTTGCTCTTGCTCTTGACCACTATGTCATCCATGTAGGCTTCTACATTTCTGTGGATCTTTGGCTCAAAAGCAGTGTGCACCACCCTTGCAAAGGTTGAGCCTGCATTCTTCAACCCAAAGGGCATCCGTATGAAGCAATACGTGCCGCATGGAGTGATAAATGCAGTCTTCTCTTCATCTTCCTTGGCCATGAATATCTGGTGGTAGCCTGAATATGCATCAAGGAAAGAGAGCAGCTCACATCCGGCGGTGGAGTCAACAATCTGGTTAATGTGCGGCAAGGGAAATGGATCCTTGGGACATGCTTTATTCACATCGGTGAAGTCTATACATAGTCTCCACTTCCCGTTGGCCTTACGCACGACAACTGGATTTGCTAACCACGTGGGATGGATCACGCCTCTAACCAGGCCTGCTGCTTCTAGCTTCTTGATCTCTTCTGTAATGAATTCTTGGCTCTCCATGGCTTGCTTCCTGACCTTCTGCTTGACGGGCCGCGCATGAGGACAAACAGCAAGCTTGTGCTCAATTACCTTCCTGGGAACGCCGGGGATGTCAGATGGTTGCCATGCAAACACATCGACATTCGCCCGCAGGAAGGCAACGAGCGCGCTTTCCTATTTGCTGTCAAGCGTAGCACTGATGGTGAAGGTACCACCAGTGCCGTCCTCCTTGGCGGACACCTTCTTGGTTGCCGGTGGAGCGGCCATCCCCTTCTTGCACTTGCCGGTGGAGCTCGATGGGACGTCCTCGACGGCAGCGCAGCACTCCGAAGAGGTGCGTTTGCCGGAGTGGGCCCCAGAGCACTTGCCGCACTTGGTCTTGGTCTTCTTCCCCCCGGGAGCTTCAGCGGCAAGTGTGTTGCTCTCCGCTGCGGCTGCTGCATCCCGGTATATCTTGTCGGCGCAGATAAGAGCGTCCTTCTTGTTGCCATGGACAGAGATGACGCTTATCGGCCCCGGCATCTTGAGTACGTTGTAGGCGTAGTGGGAAGCTGCCATGAACTTGGCGAGGGCAGGACGTCCAAGTATCCCATTGTATGGCAATGGGATATCGGCAACATCAAAGGTTATCCTCTCTGTCCTGAAGTTGAGTTCCCCGCCAAAGGTCACTGGCAGAGTGATCTTCCCCTTGGGCTTGCTCCTCCCCGGGTTTATTCCTTGGAACGAACCGGTCTCTTCGAGCTCGCCATCTGGGATCTGGAGTTTCTTGATCACAGCTGAGGAGATCAAGTTTAGGCCGGCCCCGCCGTCAACCAACATTTTGGTGACCTTGAGGTTGCGGATGGTTGGTGAAACCAACATCGGCAAGCACCCGACCGCAGTGGTGCGATCAGGGTGATCCTCAAGATCAAAAATGATGGGCGTGCTGGACCACTTCAGCAGCCTGCGCGACTCAACGGGCGGCTCTGCTGCGTTTACTTCCCGCACCCACTGCTTGAGTTGGCGGTGGGAAGTATGCAGAGAGGCGCCTCCATCGACACACAGGACCTCTGTGGCCTTCTGGAACTCCTGCTCGTTGTTATCACCTTCCTCCATGTCGTCGTCATCTTCCTCTTCATCCTTGTCGCGGCCCCGGGGAGGTCGGTCACCTTGCCGCTGCTTGGCCTTGCCGCGGCGTCCTCCCCGGCCATTGAATGGCCGCTTCTTGCTCGGCTCTCCCCCGCCACCTTGGGCCTTCTCCTTGTCGCGCCGCTCGTATTCAGCTTTCTGCTGCTCTACGAGGTACTCGACGCGCTTGCAGTTCGAAAGGTCATGACCCTTGGTGCGGTGGATCTTGCAATATTGCTTGTCGGAGCCGTCCTGCTTGTCGGCTGCCGCTACAGGGGCAGGCTCCTTGCCGGAGCTGCCGGCCTGTGCTGTCTTGGCGGGAGTCTCCTTGCCGGACTTCTCGACGACCAGCACTTCCTTGCTTTTCTTTCTCCTGTTGTTTCGCCGCCGGCTCTTCTTTGCCGGGGCGGCGTCCTCACTGTCGCTTCCCCCTGCGCCAGCATCCTCCCCGGGGAGTCTCCTCCCCTCTTCGGCGCGCGCGCACTTGTCAGCCAGAGCGTAGAGCTCGCTGACATCCTGTATCTTGGTCATGGCCATCTCTTCTCGCATGCGGCGGTTACGCACGTTCCGGTGGAACGCGCTAATAACCGCAGCAGGGTGGACGTCGGGAATGTTGTGTTGCACGCGGCTGAATCGTTGAATGTACTTGCGCAGGGGCTCTCCTTCCTTCTGGGCCAAGATGTGGAGATCACTCTCCTGGCCGTGGGGTTTGTGGCCGCCCGTGAAGGCACCAACAAATTGGTGGCAAAGGTCTGCCCATGAAGAAATGGAGCCTTCCGGCAAGTGCATAAGCCAAGAACGAACGTTTGGCTTAAGCACCAGCGGGAAGTAGTTCGCCAGTATCTTCTCGTCGCGCCCCCCGGCAGCATGCACCGCGATGGTGTATATGCTGAGGAACTCCGAGGGGTGCGTCTTGCCGTCATACTTCTCGGGTACGTCGGGCTTGAAGTTTTTCATGCTGGGCCACTGGACATGCCGCAGCTCACGGGTAAACGCAGGGCAACCTGCCGCGTACGGCAAGTCGCCTGGCTCACCGGGCGCGTGTGTGTCAACAGCGGTCCCAGCGCGTTGATCTGATTGTCGCCGAGCTTCTCGGCGGCGCTCGATCGTCGTCCGAGCGTCTTCTTGTCGCCGGTCGTCAAGGACTTGGCGCTGGTCCCGACGAGCCCGCGGATCCGACGACGCCGTGGAGTCATCGTCGACGTTTATCCGGCGGGGAGGCGTCTTCTGCTTCCGCGGCGGGGAGTGTACGGTGGTCGCACCCCCGGCGGTCTTGTCGCCATCGGCCTTCGTCTTCTCGACTTGCCGCGGCCGCGATGTGGCCGGCTGCTGCGGCGTGTCGTTGTTGGCGAAGGCGATGAGGCTTTGTATCGTTGCCCTCCAGTCTTCGGCCTTGTCTGCCGCGGGAGGGAAATCGAGGAGCAGTTGCGCTCTTGCGAGCGCTTCTGCTGGAGAGGAGGGGAGCGGGGGCGAGCGGTGCGAGGAGCGAGATATGCTCGGACTTCTAACAGGGTTAGAAGGAGCAGTCTCTCGCCCCGGCGACCGCGCCTTGCTCGTGCCAGGGCGGTGGCCCGGAGCATCCCACGAACCTCCGGTTTGTCCTTGCCCCAGCAAGCGGATGGTACCTCCTGTACCACGGCGCTGCTGGGTTGTCGTTTGCTGCGATGGACGTGGCGCGTCTACGGACACCGAGGCTCGGTCGTCCGTCTTGTCCTTGGATTTGGTGGCGCCGCGAGTTTCCTCGCTGGCGACCACCCTTCCGCCGGCGTCTCCTCCACCCACCGTTGGTTCTGGTGGTGGTGGAACAGACGCAGACGGGCCTCCGACCTCCGAAGCCTTCTTCTTCGGGGCCATGCTGTTGCTGATGAAGTCGATGTGGCTGGAGAGGTTGATGAAGGATGCGCCCGCGTGAACGCCGGATCAGGTTCGCACAACCTCGACGCCCCCTACCTGGCGCGCCAAAGATGTTGGGGGAAACTGTCCACCACGAACACCTATGGGACCGGAGCCCCTTGTACGTTGCGGTAAGGGAGCGGAGGGAACACGAAGAGCAGATCGAGGAGAGCACGCGGGCAGTTTACCCAGGTTCGGGCCGCGCGGACGCGTAAAACCCTACTCCTGCTTAGATTGTATTGAGTTTGTGAGCTCGGGAGCTTGAAGAACTGGCTGCATCGAGCGAAAGAGCTGTCTAGGTTCCGAACCCTTTCTATGTTGCACATGGGCCTCCTTTTATAGCTCAAGGGGTCACCGACAGGTGCCAACATAGAGGAGGGTAAAAATGTAACTTTGGTGGTAGTTGTAATAGTGCGGGAACAGTGGATGAACAGTGGTCATCACCTAACTTGACAGTGGGGGACAAGAGCATTAAATGCCCGTCGCCGTCGACCCCAAAAGCGCCCGCCCGTGCGTCTCCGTTCGCCACGGCGGTAGCCTCGTCACCGTGGAGTGCCACCGTGTCCCCCAGGCTGCACAGCCATCCGCCACGCGTCCCTGGAAGGGCCCCAGGGCGACGCGTGGGCCGATGAGCTGGAGGGCGGGCACACAGTGCAGGCTTCCCCCGGCAAGTACCTTGCCGGGGTCTTGAACTTGCCGGGCCCTGAAGCTTGTCGCTCCCCGGGCCCTGCCGGGGCGCATGCTGCGCCGAGGCATGTCTTTTGAGATGCAGTCTTCTGGTCTTCCTGGCAAGCTCCTCTTGCCAGGGTCTTGCATTAATGTTATAGTCTTGAGCCTGGGACGGCCTTCTCGGCAAGCTCCACTTGCCGGGGCCTTGATCTTCTGTCTTGTATACTTTGTTTTTGAATGTCTTTATAGGGACCAGGAAGGTTTCCGGCAAGCACGTGGTAAACCCTGCCGCGGGAAGCTGCTACTGCCCGTGCACAAGTTGGGGTACTAAGGTACCCCTATCTTAGTACACCGACACTTGCATATCTTCAGGATTGAGAAATAGAACACCTCTTTTCTTCGGAGTTGGCTTAGGGGCTGGTTCAGGAAGTGTCCAATTATTTTCATTGGCCAGCATATTATTCAATAGTAATTCAGCTTGTTCAACTGTTCTTTCCCTGAAAACACAACCAGCAAAACTATCCAGGTGGTCTCTGGAAGCATCGGTTAGTCCATTATAAAAGACATCAAGTATATCATGCATCTCAAGAGGATGATCAGGCAAAGCATTAAGTAATTGGAGAAGCCTCCCCCAAGCTTGTGGGAGACTCTCTTCTTCAATTTGCACAAAGTTATATATTTCCCGTAAGGCAGCTTGCTTCTTATGAGCAGGAAAATATTTAGCAGAGAAGTAATACATCATATCCTAGGGACTACGCACACAACCAGGATCAAGAGAATTAAACCAAGTCTTAGCATCACCCTTTAACGAGAAAGGAAACAACTTAAGGATATAGTAGTAACGAATATTTTCATCGTTGGTAAATAGCGTAGCTATATCATTCAACTTAGTAAGATGCGCCACAACACTTTCAGACTCATAGCCATGGAGAGGATCAGATTCAACCAAAGTAATTAACTCAGGATCAACAGAGAATTCATAATCCTTATCAGTAACACAGATAGGTGAAGTAGCAAAAGCAGGGTCATGTTTCATTCTAGCATTCAAGGACTTTTCTTTCAACTTAGCTAATAATTTCTTAAGATCATATCTATCGTTGCAAGCAAGAAAGTCTCTAGCAGTTTCTTCATCCATAACATAACCCTCTGGAACAACAGGAAATTCATATCTATTGGGAGAAGCCTCATCATCACTTTCATAAATATCATCAGTTTCAATATTTGCATTCTCCCTAACCTTAGCAATTTGTTCATCTAGAAATTCACCTAGTGGCACCGTATCGGGCATAGAAGTAGTTTCATCATACATAGCAGAAGTAGCATCATCAAGAACATACGACATATCAGATTCAATAGCAGGAGTAGGTGTCGCAAGTTTACTCATAACAGAAGGAGAAACAAGTGCAGAGCTAGATGGCAGTTCCTTGCCTCCCCTCGTAGTTGAGGGTAAGATCTTGGTTTTTGAGTCCTTTAAATTCTTCATAGTGATCAACAGATATAAATCCCAAGTGACTTAAAGAATAGAGCTATGCTCCCCGGCAACGGAGCCAGAAAATAGTCTTGATAACCCACAAGTGTAGGGGATCGCAACAGTTTTCGAGGGTAGAGTATTCAACCCAAATTTGTTAATTCGACACAAGGGGAGCCAACGAATACTCTTAAGTATTAGCAGCTGAGTTGTCAATTCAACCACACCTGGAAACTTAGTATCTGCAACAAGATAGTTTAGTAACAAAGTAATATGATAGTGGCGGTAGCGACAATAAAAGTAACAATAGCGTTTTTGTAGTTTTTGTGATAGTAGCAGCGGAAAAGTAAATAAGCAACAAGCAATATATGAAAAGCTAGTAGGCATTGGATTGGTGATGGGAAATTATGTCGGATGCAATTCATCATGTAGAAGTTATAACCTAGGGTGACACAGAACTAGCTCCAGTTCATCAGTGCAATGTAGGCATGTATTCCGAATATAGTCATACGTGCTTATGGAAAAGAACTTGCATGACATCTTTTGTCCTAACCTCCCGTGGCAGCGGGGTCCTATTGGAAACTAATGGATATTAAGGCCTCCTTTTAATAGATTACCGGACCAAAGAATTAACACATAGTGAATACATGAACTCCTCAAACTATGGACATCACCGGGAGTGGTCCCGAATATTGTCACTTCAGGGTTGCCGGATCATAACACATAGTAGGTGACTATAGACTTTCAAGATAGAATCAAGAACACACATATATTCATGGAAACATAACAGGTTCGGATCTGAAATCATGGCACTCGAACCCTAGTGACAAGCATTAAGCATAGGAAAGTCATAGCAGCACTCGAACCCTAGTGAATACTAGGGATCAAACCCTAACAAAACTAAATCGATTCCATAATACATCCCATCCAACCCATCACCGCCCAGCAAGCCTACGATGGAATTACTCACGCACGGCGGTGAGCATCATGGAATTGGTGATGGAGGAAGGTTTATGATGACGATGGCGACGGTCTCCACTCTCCGGAGCCCCGAACGGACTCCAGATCAGCCCTCCCGAGAGAGATTAGGGCTTGGCAGTGGCTCCGTCTCGTGAAACGCGATAATTCTTTCTCCCTGATTTTTTTCTCCCGAAAGTGAATATATAGGATCTGGGGATACATCGGTGGAGCACTAGGGGGCCCATGAGGCAGGGGGCGCGCCCCCACCCTCGTGGACAGGGTGTGGGCCTCCTGGTCTGGATCTTCTTGCAGATATTTTTTATATTTTCCAAAATAAATCTCCATGGAGTTTCAGGCGATTTCGAGAACTTTTTATTTCTGCACATAAACAACACCATGGCAGATCTGCTGAAAATAGCGTCAGTCCGGGTTAGTTCCATTCAAATCATGCAAGTTAGTGTCCATAACAAGGGCAAAAGGGTTTGGAAAAGTAGATACGTTGGAGACGTATCAGCGAGGAGGTCCGCCGGCAGGACCTGTCTAAGGGGCGCGGGCGGCGAGGGCGGCCCGTCGCTCAGCACGAGCACGGCGAGCGTCAGCCATGGAAGCGATGGAGCGGTGACGCGCCGATCTATAGTAGGGAGGCTTCGACACACCCCTACCTGGCGCGCCAAATGTCAGATTTCGGGTTCCGCAAACCCTTGAGAGGTTCGAACTCTGGGGTGTGCACGAAGAGCACTCTCTCCCAGTGCGCTCACCCTACGATTCCACAGCCTAGTTCGACGAACTCAAAGAAATTGGACACAGAGGATTATACTAGTTCAGGCCACCCTGTGGTGTAATACCTTACTCTAGTGTGTGTGTTGGATTTCCTTGTATGGCCGAGGATGAACTAGTACAAGGGATGAATAGCCTCCGGAGGAGAGGTGTTCTTGGGCTCGGATGAGCTTGTGGTGTCTCTTCTACTAGGTGAGATCTCTCTCGGATCCAGATCAGATGATCCCCATGGTGGTGGCTAGGTCCTATTTATAGTGGCCTTGGTACTCTTGCCAAATATCTGCGGGAAGGGATCCCACAATGGACAAATTTGAAGGGGAACAACTAGTACAGGTTATCCTGACAAAAGTAGTCTTCACCTGCCAAAGGCTCTGGTGGTGACGCCGTGCCGGGCTCCACGATGACCTCCGTTCTGCAGTCCTGATGGTCCTTAGTGAAAGTGCAACTAATCCCCGGGTGGTTTTGGTAATTAATAACAACATATATATCATTGAACTAATATTCTCTTGAGAATCATTTCAGAAAAGTTCGATGATATGGGTATGGAAATGTCTGAAGAAGTGGACCCCTCAAAATGCTAAGACAAGCATTGGCAAAAGCTCAAGACTCCATTTTTGGTTTAGTGATCAAAGATCACATTGAGTCCATAGGAAAAGCCAATACTATTAAAAGGGGATGAGGTTGTGTTAATGTTCTTGTTTCTCAAGTGCTTGGTGATCTAGCTCCCTCAACTATCAGCACTCTTCACTTTACAACACACTCATAAGTAATCTCGGACAAACCGATTCTGCAAACTCAGTCCCACCGAGATGAACCACTTCAGTTCTTTCCCTAAACCCTAACTTTTCGGTCCATCCGATTCTGAGTCTCGGTCTCACCGAAAATGTTCTGCCAACCTTCTGTAACCAAATGACAGCATTTCGGAATATCCGAGTTGTTGTTTTCGGTCACACCGAGATGGCAAACCCTAACCTTTGACTCACTTCGGACAAACCGAGATGGTATTTTCGGTCCCACCGAAAATCCCAACGTTCACTATATTTGAACTTTCGGTCTGACCGAGTTTTCACTTCGGTCTCACCGAGATTGGTCAAATGTGTGTGTAACGGTTAGATTTTGTGTGGAGGCTATATATACCCCTCCACCCCCTCCTCATTCGTGAGGAGAGCCATCAGAAAGTACCACCACTTCTACCATACACTTTCTGAGAAGTGAACCACCTACCCTTGTGTTGAGATCAAGCCATTCCATTCCTACCATATGAAACTTGATCTCTAGCCTTCCCAAGTTGTTTTCCACTCAAATCTTTCTTCCACCACAGCCATATCAGTGAGGAGAGTTGAGTGTTGGGGAGATTATCATTTGAAGCACAAGAGCAAGGAGTTCATCATCATCAACACCGTCTATTACCTTTTGGGGGTGGTGCCTCCTAGATTGGTTAGGTGTCGCTTGGGAGCCTCCGTCGTTGAGATGTGGAGTTGAAACAAGAAGTTTGTAAGGGCAAGGAGATCGCCTACTTCGTGAAGATCTACCCCGAGTAAGGCTAGTCCTCCGTGGGCGTAGGCCGTGATGGAATAGACAAGGTTGCTTCTTCGTGGACCCTTCGTGGGTGGAGCCCTCCGTGGACTCGAGCAGCCGTTACCCTCCGTGGGTTGAAGTCTCCATCAACGTGGATGTACGATAGCACCACCTATCGGAACCACGACAAAAATCTCCGTGTCACCAAACTGCGTTTGATCTTCTCCACATCCTTTTTACATGTGCAATTTACTTTCCGCTGCATATACTCTAGAATTGCATGTGTAGGGTGTTACTTGAATTGGTTTTAATTGTGAAACTGCCAAAAACATTGCATGATCTAAAGGCAGATTTTTTATATTGTCAAGTAGTCTAATCACCCCCCCTCTAGACCTACTTTCGATCCTACAAGTGGTATCAGAGCTTTGGTCTCCATTGCCTTGGTTTCCATTGCATTGGACTCCATAAGCTTGGTTTCACAACCTAGGAGAGTATGGCGTCTAGTGAGGGTAATTATCGTAGAGGTCCTTACTTTGATGGTACAAATTTTGCTAGTTGGAAGCATAAAATGAAAATGCATATTCTTGGTCATAACCCAGCCGCATGGGGCATTATTTGTGTTGGCATGCAAGGTGATTTCTTTGAAGAAGGAAAAGTTCCGGATCGCGAAGCTACACCCGAAGAATTGAAGATGTTGCAAAACAATGCTCAAGCTTGTGACATTCTCTTCAATGCTTTGTGTCCCGAAGAGTTCAACAAAATCAGCCGTCTTGAAAATGCTAAAGAGATTTGGGATACTTTGGTTGAAATGCACGAGGGTACTGAATCTGTGAAGGAATCAAAGCTAGATATTCTTCAAGGTCAACTTGACAAGTTCAAGATGAAGGATGGTGAAGGAGTCGCTGAAATGTACTCTAGGCTTGCTCTCATCACAAATGAGATTGCTGGCTTAGGAAGCGAAGAAATGACCGACCGATTCATCATTAAGAAGATTCTCAGAGCTTTGGATGGAAAGTATGACACCGTGTGCACTTTGATCCAAATGATGCCAAATTACAAGACTCTCAAGCCAACTGAAGTCATTGGAAGGATTGTTGCTCATGAGATGACACTTAAGGATAAGGAAGAGCTTCACAACAAGTCAAGTGGTGCTTACAAAGCTACAAGTGATGCTCCTACTACCTCAAGTGACAAGCTAGTTTCCAATGAAGACATAAGCCTAATGGTCAGGAACTTCAACAAGTTCTACAAGAATAGAGGCAAAGAAAGAAGCTCAAAGTCTAGATCATATGATGGAAAGAGATCTTCTAGTCGTGATCGAAACTGCTACAATTGTGGAAGACCCGGACACTTCTCAAATGAGTGTACGGCTCCCCACAAGAGAAGAGAAGAGTCTCCAAGAAGGAAAGCAAGAGATGAGTCACCTCGGAGAGAGAGAAGGAGTAGAGATGATCGTTATGAACGAAGACCTTCTCGGAGAAGCAAGGACTCGGAGAGGAAAGACAAGTCATCAAGGAGCTATACAAGAAGAAGACATCAAGCTCATGTTGGTGAATGGGTCTCCGGCTCCGACTCTGACAGTCAATCCGATGGAAGCTATCACCCCGACTCCGACTATAGTCAAGATGAAGGTGTTGCCGGACTTGCACTAGTATCCTCCAACTCCAACTCCTATGACTTATTTGATTCACCAAATGAGGGAATTGGAAGATGCTTCATGGCTAAAGGCCCCAAGGTAACACACCCTGAATTCATTGACTTTGATAGTGATGAGGATGACTTGCTTGGTGAAGATGAGCTCTTGCATGATAAATCTAGTGAGCTTAGTAATGATGAAAATGCTAGTAGTCTTTATAGTCGAGAAGAGTCGAATGACAATGCTATGAAGGAGATTGAGCGTCTAACTAAAGAACTAAACACTCTTAAGTTAGCTCATGAAACAACTCAAGAAGATCATAGAGAGCTCCTAAGATCTCATGAGAAGCTACGCTTCGAGAAGCTCACTCTAGAGCAAGAACATGAGTTTCTAAAAGCGATCAATGACGATCTTCGAAAGAAGAGTTCTTCATATCTTGCCAAACGACTTATCTTGTCTAATTTCTTGCCACCTATTAAGACTAAGCATGACAAGCATAAGAAAAATTCTTCCTCTAGTAGTAACAATAACAATGTTAAATCAAATGTTGTTACTTCTAGTAGTTCTCTTGATTCCACTAACAATGTTTCAAGCCAAGTTACACTTGAGCAAGAAAATAGCTTATTGAAGGAAATCATAGAGAAAGGTGTCTACAAGAGTCTTGCCGGAAGCAAGAACTTTGAGGAGATTGTTCGCAAACAAGGAAGACACCGGAAGAATCAAGGGATTGGTTTTGAGCGAAAGTTCAACGCCGAAGGTGTTGAGTGGGAAGAAGGTCAATACCCTACTCCACAGTTTGTCTCACAAAAGGAGAAGTATGATCCTACTTCTTCCAATGTGGAACAAGCTCAAGATGACCTTCCACCACAAGACCACAAGCTAAAGGCCAAGGACAAGCTTCAAGAAGAAATTGATGCATTCATTGAAGCACCTCAAGCCATGGTCAAGTGGGTTCCCAAGGACACATCAAGTTCTACTTCGTCAAGATCAACTACAACACCAAGGATTCCCATCAAGATGATGTGGATCCCAAAGAAGAAGAACTAGTAGGTTCTTGAGGGTGACTCCGCCAACAAACTTCACTCATATTCTTTTTGGCAAGAACTTGTGCAATCAACTTCCACATCATGCACTTGTTCATGGAGTCACAAACCCTCTTGTTGGTAAGTCAAGGGACAAGGTAATCATTGCTTTCATGGACATCATCTTTTGTGTACTTCACTCTATGTCTATGGATATTCTTGTTTGTTCCTTGTGGGACTAACCCATGTAGGTATTGAAAGTGCCCTAATCCAAAGGATTGCTCCTAACTCATGATGATCTACATCAACATTGAGCATCCACATCCTCAACATCTACATGAAGTCTTCTACGACAACCCAAGGTTAGTTTGACCCTTTAAAAGGGGTTCTCACATCTAGGGGGAGCTTTGCTCTAAAAATTGGGCTAAAGCATCTCCAAGTGATGTGAACACATAAATGCTTTATGTAAAAGTGGTAACCCCACTTGTGCTTGAACGATGAGTATGACCTATGATCAAATGTTCTCATTTGGCTCCTAAGTCAATATACTCATATATAGATGACCTAGTCATCGACAAATTGTGTGCTAGTAGCTAGAGTGATTGGTTGTGCATGTTTGACACATATTTCAGTTGCTATCTTATTGTGTGAGCATGTTGAATGCATGATTCTATTCATTCAAGGACATCCATTTGTGGTTTTGATTGTTTTGGTTTCTTTTTCTGGCCAAATGGATGGACAAGAATGCCTAAGCACCTTTCCCTAGCTATCTATGCTTTCTTGTCTCAAAACTCTATTCATGCTCATATCACAACTTTGAACAAGTCTTTTTCGGACAGTCCGAGTGAGGAGCACTCGGAACCACCGATTCGTCTAAGGCTGACTTCCAAAACCTTCTAAGTCCATTTCGGTCTGACCGGTTTCTCAATATCGGTCCAACCGAAACGCTTAGACTGATCTAGGTTTCATCTTAGTGAAACCGAGTTCAAACTCTCGGTCTGACCGATATGTGTAACTGCACAACAGATATACATCTCGGTGACACCGAGTTTTTCAACTCGGTCCCACCGATAGCACGGGGTTATATATACCTGAGGGGCTGCGCGCGATTTCTTTCTTCAAACCGTTCGCCCCCAAGACCCCTGCTGCCGCCGCCCTGGTCTACGGATCGTCGCCTTCGTCGCCTGTGTGCCCTCGCCGCAGGTCTCCGCCGCCGTCAACGGTAATCATCTCCACCGTTGCCGCCGTAGAGGGACACCACCAAGTTAGGGTGTGTCCCGATCCCTTTTCGTGCTCCACTACTGATTCTTGCACGATAGGCTGCCATGATTCAATCCATGTTTGATATGTTCCCCACACAATAGTTCAGATCGTCTAGTTTCGAGGAAAATTCTTAGGTTTAGGTTTCCACGGAATGCATCTCGGTGAAGCCGATTTTTGAAAATCGGAATGACCGATTTGGCCTCTGGCCATTGCACTGCATAGTTCGGTTTAACCGAGTTGTGGCAATCGGAACGACCGAAAAGAAGTTTCAGTGAAACCCTAAGTTTTCGGTAGGACCGGAACCCACTTCGGTCTGACCGAAAGTGGTGTGTAGGTTTCTGTTGAGCACTTCGGTTGCACCGAAACCTAAAATCGGTTTGACCGAAATACATTCTGTGAAAACTCAAAACTAAGTTTTTAACTCATTTTTTTTGCAAAAACTTCTGCAGTTGTGATAACTCTTCCATTCTGCCTATACCTTATCTTTTCACAGGTCTTTCAGCCATGTCAGATGTCAGTGACAGCCAGAACAGGTCTGAATCACCGTTTGCTGAAATTCCAGAGGCAGATACAAGTCCAGCAAGCAGTTCTAGTGATGATGGTGAGAGGAGCACCCCTAGTGGTCTGCCTCTCGCAGCTACGAGAACCAGGAAGAAGAGAACTTCGGATGATGAGGACTCCGACTTTGTTGCTGAGGAAGTTACCTCCAAGCCCAAGAGGAATGTGGTTGCCAAAGAGCACCAAGGGTAGCAGCCAAGGAAAGGTACAAGCAAGGTAAAACAGTCAGCAGTTGCTAAGAAGCTCAACTTGGAAGAGCCTGCTCCAAGCAAGGTGAAGAAGACTTCCAAAAGGAAGAGGGTTGTTTATGCTGAACCTCAAGTTGATGCTGAAGAAGAAGAAGAAGTAGCACCCCAGCCTCCTCCTCAGAAAGCTAAGTTTATGGGTGATGCTATTCGGGCTCGAGCCTCCTCTAAGCCCAAGAAGCCTGCTCCTTCCAAAGCAGCTCCAGCCAAGCCCAAGAGAACAACCAGAAGCATTCCAGCTTCTGAGAAGAACAAAGGAGAGATGCCACCGTCTGAATCAGATGAAGAGCATGTGTTGCTCAAGCTCCGTCCCAAGTTGCCACTCCACAATGATGCTCATCCTCAAGCTGAGGACATGAAGGCAAGGAAGGACAAAGGTCTCAGGCTATGGAGACAGTCTGATCCATATGCCGTAAGGAGAAGGACTGCTGTGGACCCCAGATTCCACACCAGAGAGCAGCAGGATTTCTATGAGACCGTGCTAATGGATAAGAAGCCCATTGTTGCTGACACCAGGTATGTTGACTGGAAGTACATTGACAGTGAAGAGCACCGGGACTTCTTTCCCCATGTGCATGAGAGCTTTACTGCATGTGGAGTTGCTGACTTCGTGGGTCAAGAGCTGACAGCCTGGAATGACGAGATGATCATGCAGTTCTATGCCACTGCCCACTTCTACCCCGATGGCAAGATCACCTGGATGACTGAAGGTCAAAGGTTTTCTTCGACTGTTGAAGAATGGGCAGAACTTCTGAACGCTCCAGTGCAGAGAGAGGACGACATTGATGTCTATGGGATTCCTAAGAAGAGTCATGATTCCATGAAGAATATGTACAAGGAGATCCCAGCTGCTGATTTAGAGGGATGGAAGCTCGGCTCAGTGTATTATCTCCAGGAAGGTCTGACCACCACTAACACTATTCTGAGGCATACTTTGATGCCTAAGTCAGGTGACCACCGGATGATACGAGGCTATTCTATCAACATGCTGCACATTCTCGATGAGAAGGCACCTTTTAAGGTGATGGACTTGATGGTAGAAACCATTAAGAGGACTGCAGCTGACCAGAAGAGGTCATGTGGGTTTGCACCGCAGATACAGATGCTCATCAACGCCAAGTTTGGCACGGGCAAATTCATGTTGGATAGGAAGCACTTGCCACTGCAGCCAGAGCATGAGGACAACGTAGTTGTGATGGATGAAGAGGATCCCACCTCAGTTGAAGGGCAAGCCAAAATTGAAGCTGCGAAGAAAGCTAAAGCTGACAAAGAGGCAGCAGCTGCAGCAGCTAAGCCAAAGAGCTTTGGAGAAAAAATTCTTGAAGCTACCCAAAGGATTGAACAACGCCTGGCCAGCATTGAGCAATCTCAGGAGAGCCTTGAGAGGATTGTCGAGGACAAGATCCACGCTCTGGACGTGAAACTGACTGAGATTCAGGTGTCTGTCAACAAGCTTGAGGCAGACATGGAGGAGACTAGGCAGGAGAGAGCAGAGCTTATGCAGGATGATCTAGTCCAGGACTCTCATCGCCAGACTGCTCAGGTTCCCAGAGGATCCAGATCTGCAGCTATCCCAGTGACAGACTCCAGGGCTACCACTTCAGCACCAGCTACAGCTCCAGCAGTTCCTTCAGCTCCAGCATCCACTCCTCCACCGCAGACATCAGCAGAGGTCTTCGCAGATGCAACTATCTCTACACCGACATCTACCCAGACGGGAGCCGCCAGCAGAGCCCGCAGTGACGTTTAGCTCTATACCTTTTCGAACTTTTTGGTAACTTGTTGCCAAAGGGGGAGAAATTGTTATAGATCATAGGGCTTCGAGAGAGAGAGTGCTCTTTCGTCTTTTCGTTCTTTTGCCGGTTTTCCTTGAGATACATTGGTTTCTTTTGGTTCCAGATACTTTATGTGTGCTTGCTACTACGTTTGATGCTACCTTAATGAGTGCTCAGTCATACTATGCCTTAATGTGTGCTTATTGCTTATCATATGCTATTTCTTATTGTATGGCTATTTACTCTTGTCTTGGTGATTGAGTGTATGTTACTCATTATTATCATTTTGTGCGCTCCACCAAGATGTATGTGACATGGAAGAGTGACCCATAATCCTAATCGATTGTGCATTTGCATTCAAACGCAAATTTCAAATAATGCACGAATTTAGGGGGAGCTCTTGTTTATCACATACTTCTCAAAGCGACGATATTATTCTTTGATTATATCCTTTGTCGAAGCTTTGATCTATATGTTGTCATCAATTACCAAAAAGGGGGAGATTGAAAGTGCAACTAATCCCCGGGTGGTTTTGGTAATTAATAACAACATATATATCATTGAACTAATATTCTCTTGAGAATCATTTCAGAAAAGTTCGATGATATGGGTATGGAAATGTCTGAAGAAGTGGACCCCTCAAAATGCTAAGACAAGCATTGGCAAAAGCTCAAGACTCCATTTTTGGTTTAGTGATCAAAGATCACATTGAGTCCATAGGAAAAGCCAATACTATTAAAAGGGGATGAGGTTGTGTTAATGTTCTTGTTGCTCAAGTGCTTGGTGATCTAGCTCCCTCAACTATCAGCACTCTTCACTTTACAACACACTCATAAGTAATCTCGGACAAACCGATTCTGCAAACTCAGTCCCACCGAGATGAACCACTTCAGTTCTTTCCCTAAACCCTAACTTTTCGGTCCATCCGATTCTGAGTCTCGGTCTCACCGAAAATGTTCTGCCAACATTCTGTAACCAAATGACAGCATTTCGGAATATCCGAGTTGTTGTTTTCGGTCACACCGAGATGGCAAACCCTAACCTTTGACTCACTTCGGACAAACCGAGATGGTATTTTCGGTCCCACCGAAAATCCCAACGTTCACTATATTTGAACTTTCGGTCTGACCGAGTTTTCACTTCGGTCTCACCGAGATTGGTCAAATGTGTGTGTAACGGTTGGATTTTGTGTGGAGGCTATATATACCCCTCCACCCCCTCCTCATTCGTGAGGAGAGCCATCAGAAAGTACCACCACTTCTACCATACACTTTCTGAGAAGTGAACCACCTACCCTTGTGTTGAGATCAAGCCATTCCATTCCTACCATATGAAACTTGATCTCTAGACTTCCCAAGTTGCTTTCCACTCAAATCTTTCTTCCACCACAGCCATATCAGTGAGGAGAGTTGAGTGTTGGGGAGATTATCATTTGAAGCACAAGAGCAAGGAGTTCATCATCATCAACACCGTCTATTACCTTTTGGGGGGTGGTGCCTCCTAGATTGGTTAGGTGTCGCTTGGGAGCCTCCGTCGTTGAGATGTGGAGTTGAACCAAGAAGTTTGTAAGGGCAAGGAGATCGCCTACTTCGTGAAGATCTACCCCGAGTAAGGCTAGTCCTCCGTGGGCGTAGGCCGTGATGGAATAGACAAGGTTGCTTCTTCGTGGAACCTTCGTGGGTGGAGCCCTCCGTGGACTCGCGCAGCCGTTACCCTCCGTGGGTTGAAGTCTCCATCAACGTGGATGTACGATAGCACCACCTATCGGAACCACGACAAAAATCTCCGTGTCACCAAACTGCGTTTGATCTTCTCCACCTCCTTTTTACATGTGCAATTTACTTTCCGCTGCATATACTCTAGAATTGCATGTGTAGGGTGTTACTTGAATTGGTTTTAATTGTGAAACTGCCAAAAACATTGCATGATCTAAAGGCAGATTTTGTATATTGTCAAGTAGTCTAATCACCCCCCTCTATACCTACTTTCGATCCTACACTTAGTCTTGTTGCAGCGATATCGAAACCTTTGCCTGATCCCTCAGAACTCCATGGCTGTGCTTGCCCCCTTAGCACCAAAGAGGAAACCGGTACATTGCGCCCGCTGGCGCCCGCCTGGCCTTGGTCGTCATGGCTCACGTCACGTGAACCTCGCGAGGTGCACCTTGCATAGTTATCTCTGCTCCTCGGGAGCCATCCTAGAGAGACTGCCCCCAGGTAGGTCTTGATGTCGCCCGCCTCGCGAGGCTTGGCCCCTCGCGAGTGTCTTGAGTTGCGGTTGCTGAAGCTGGGCCGCACCAGGCCGCTGATGGAGCCACGTCACGGGCCGCAGGCAGGCAAGTCTGGGTACCCCCGTTCCATGGACACCGACAAACATATACTTCTTCCTTAATCTTACCATTGAGGAATGCACTTTTCACATCCATTTGATATAAGATGATATTATGATGGTTAGCATAAGCATGCAATATGCGAATTGTTTCAAGTCTAGCAACAGGTGCAAAAGTTTCATCGAAGTCAATTCCATCAACCTGTGTGTAGCCCTGAGCTACAAGACGAGCCTTATTCCTCACCATAAGGCCATTTTCATCTTGCTTGTTGTGATAGATCCACTTGGTGCCTATGATGATGTGCTTGTGAGGATCTGGTCGCTTGACGAATTCCCACACATGGTTGAGCTCGAAATTGATGCAATTCCTCTTGCATAGCTTGAACTCACTCAGGTTCTAGAAATACCTCATCAACTTTGGTGGGCTCTGTGATAGAGACAAAAGCAAAGTGCCCACAAAAGTTAGATGAGTGTGAAGCTTTTGAGCATGTGAGGGGACCTGGAGTGCTGATGTCGTCGATGATTTTCTAAATCTACACTTCTTTTGCCACTTGAGGATGAGCTGGTTGACGACTTTGATTCTGCTGAGCATTTTCTTCAGCAGCAGTTTCTTCAGGTGCACGAGCATGATTTTGTTCATGTTGTGGAATGATTTCCTCGGCAAGTTCTTCAGTGGGGATGATATCCTCAGTAGACTTGAACTTTTTGGATTCCTCAGAAGGCATTTAACCTATCATAGCAAGCAGGTGCTCTCTTTGAGAGCCATTAGTTTCATCGAACCGCACATCAATAGTTTCAACAACCTGGTGATGACGGATGGTGAAGACTCTATAGGTGTGCGAGCCCTTTCCATAGCCAAGCATAAAACCTTCATGTGCTTTCGGTGCAAATTTAGAGCTATGATGAGGATCTCTAATCCAACATTTAGCACCGAAGACTTTGAAATAACTCACATTGGGTTTCTTGTCAGTGTGGAGTTCATAAGAGGTTTTCCTGAGTAGATTGTGGAGATATACCCTGTTGATGATGTGGCACGTAGTGTCAATAGTCTCAGGCCAGAAATGAAGAGGCGTCTTGTATTCGTCGAGCATAGTGCGAGCCATCTCAATAAGAGTCATGTTCTTGCGCTCCACAACGCCATTTTGTTGAGGAGTGTAAGGAGCAGATTGCTCATGAGTAATACCAAGTTCATCGAGATAGTCATCAAGACCAGTGTTCTTGAACTCGGTCCCATTGTGACTCCGGATATGCTTGATCTTCACCCCGAAATTCATCGAGGCCCTTGAAGAAAATCGCTTGATGATTTCCTGCACATCATGTTTAAATGCGATGATATGCACCCACGTGTAACGAGAATAATCATCAACAATAACAAAGCCATATTGAGATGTTGCATTTGTTAATGCCAAATAATGAGTGGGGCCGAAGAGGTCCATGTAAAGCAATTCAAAAGGACGAGTGGTAGTCATGATAGTCTTTGACGGATGCTTGGATTTGGTCATCTTTCCAGCTTTGCAATCCCCCACAAAGATGATCTTTGAGGAATTTGACACCCTCAATACCAATGATGTGCTTCTTCTTCACAAGCGTGTGCAAGTTCCTCATGCCAGCATGACCGAGTCGTCGATGCCATAGCCATCCTCCTGAGGCTTTTGCGAGTAGACATGTAGCAGGTTGTGGTCCTGTAGAGAAATCAACAATATATAGGTATCCTCTCCTAAAGCCTTCGAAGACTTTGGAATTATTCTAAGACTACAATACATCGATATTTGCCAAAGATGATAAGCATATCAAGATCACAAAGCATTGAGACACACATGAGGTTGAATCCAAGAGACTCGACAAGCATGACTTTGACCATGTGTCGATCTTTTGAGATTGCCACCTTACCTAGACCCAATACCTTGCTTTTTCCTTTGTCAGCATAGGTGATATGCTTCAGATGAGAAGGAGATAAAGCAGAGTCCATCAATAGGTTCTTATCACCAGTCATGTGATTTGTACATCCACTGTCAAGGACCCACTGAGTAGCTTTGAGAGATTCATCCTGCAGATGAATTAGTTCATCTTACAAACTCATAAGCTTCATAGTGAAGAATATGACATCAAATTCATCATAATGAATTTCATCAACAAGAGCATTATAGGTAGTAGGATGAGGACTTGAGAAATGAATAAGTCATCTCTTCATGATTTGCCTACATCCTTTCAAGCATACTCAGGTCTCCAGCAAATTCTTCAGACGTTTGAGTACGTCTGGAGACCTGACGCTTCATAGGAGATTAGTTCTTTTTCTTCACCACCCACATTTGAAGGGGTGGCAAAGAGTTCATCCCGCGAGCTCCGTATGAAAAAGGTGGCATTGAAGCCAGTGCACTTTGTTTCACAGGAGACGGGTTAGAATATGAATATGAGTAAGTAGAGAAATTCTTTGAGGACTTATGAACATAATGGTTTGAAGAATGATGCACATATTCATAACCCTTAGACTTTCCATGTGAAACAGAAATGTTAGCACGATGATGATCATATGAGGAATTTGATCCGCTTGAGGAATTTAGTCTATATGAGGACTTTGATCCATATGACGAATTCGATGTGTGGTTCCTGTTCCACATGTGGTGTCACGAGGACATTCACTTGAAGATTTTCAAGCTACATTTTGGGAACCCAGATTTTCCTCATAGGGGGACCATTCCTGCAGTTACTTCCAACATATCTAGCAAATACTTCACCATTCTGATTTTTGAACATTTTATAGTTGGAGTCAAATGACCCAACAGATGAATGTGAAGATTCACAAGTAAAGCTAGATAAGGTAGATGGATCTACGGGAGGTCCTTTTGCAGCAACCCATGAGGTTTTGGGATACTGCTCAGGTTTCCAGTAGGTCCCATCAGCATTGAGTTTTCTCTCAAAGGCAATACCCTCTTTCCTAGGGTTCCTATTCAAGATCTGCTTTTTGAGCACATCGCAAAGAGTCTGATGACCTTTGAGGCTTTTGTACATGCATGTCACATACAATTCCTACAACCCTGCATTTTAGTCAGTAGCATCGCTAGTTTCCTTAGTTGAGGAAATTGTCACCATAGAAATAGTTGAAGAATTTGCAACAATAGAAGCATTTGAACATTCGGGTGAAGAATAAGAAGTTGCATGTTCGATGCATTTCAGACATGGTGGAATGAATTCTTCCTGAGTGGAACTGGTCTGTTGAGCGAGCAATGAATTGTTTTCCTTCTGAAGATCTTGATAACTCACCCTTAACTTTTCAAGATATTTCTTTCTTTGAAGAAATTCATAAGAAAGCTACTCATGATTGGTTAGGAGCGTGTTATGAAGACCATGTAGGTTCTCAAATTTAGACTGTAGTCTCTAAAGATTATCAGTTATGGTTTGAGATCGATCCAATTCTTCACCCAACAGGTCATCACTTTTGACTAGCTGATTTTGAACCTTTTCCAAAGACTTTTGTTGTCTTGTGGCAATATTAGCAAGTCTGGAATAGCTAGGTTTGAGGTTTTCAGCAGATTCATCTTCACTAGAATCAGAGGAGGGACGTTTGAGTACCATGGCACCTTTTGCCAGTAGGTGGGAGCGTAGTCATCGTTGCCGTCGTCAGCAGTGTTTGGGAAGTCATTTTCCTCAGTGTTGAAGATGGACTTGCTAACAAATGAGGTAACGAGACCTAGGCTCGCCACACCAGAGTCTGGCTCCTCAGATTCCTCCTCTTCCTCATTTTCCTCAGATTCGGCTTCTGAGTCCATTTCCTTGCCAATGAATGCCCTAGACTTTTTGGAACTGTTCTTCCTATGGAATCAAGACTTTGAAGATTTTGATGATGAGGACTTTGAAGATCTCTTCTTATTCTTCGAGTCGTCTGAGTTGTCATCCTTTTATTTCTTCTTCTTAGAATCCTTTGACCACTGAGGAGAATCAGTGATAAAGTGACCAGGTTTCTTGCATTTGTGGCTAGTCCTCTTCTTGTAATCACGAGATGAGGAATCTGATCTCATGTAATCACCTCTTGAAGATTTTCCAAAGAGACCATGTCTTGGGATGTTTTGAAATTTTCTCACGAGCATTGCTAGCTACTGGCTTAGTTCTTCAGGATCTGCCTTTGCCTTGGCCTTCAGCGCACATTATCTTCCATAGCTTGGCCCATAGATATATGTCTTTTCAGCTTGTTGGAACTCATGAGTGTACAACCTTTCAAGGATATCAGTGGGATCAAATGACTTGTAGTCTCCACGTTCTTGAATCATTAGTGCTAGAGTGTCGAATGAGAAATCAAGTGATCTTAGCAATTTCTTCACCACCTCCTGGTCAGTGATGTCTGTAGCACCAAGTGCTTGAAGCTCATTTGAGATGCCAGTGAGGCGATCGAAGGTTTGCGGAACGTTTTCATTGTGGAGTCTTTTGAAGCGGTTGAAGAGATTGCGAAGAACATCAACTCAAGAGTCACGTTGAGTTGAGACTCCCTCGTTGACCTTGGACAGCCTATCACGGATAAGCTTTGCTGTCTCCAAAGCACTCACTCTACCGTACTGCCCTTTGCTCAGATGGTGAGAAAGTGGGAACGCCATTTTCTACAACGTACCAGAGATCGTTGTCAATTGCCTTAATATGCATGTGCATCTTGTTCTTCAAGTAGGGGTAGTCTGTCCCATCGAAGGTAGGACCCCAGCCGAGACTTTGATCATGCCTGCAGTCTACATAACTAAAACTCCAGGTGGTTAAACCAAAATCACACAGAAAAAAGGAGTACCTTACTCTGATACCAATTGAAAGTGCGTTATATCGACTAGAGGGGAATGAAAAGGCGATTTTTACAAATTTTTCACTAAGGAATTTCCTAAGCAACAAACTACTTAGCAGTGGAATAGATACTCAGGTGCATGCACAACAAAGCAGTAGCATAGTCATCATGATGAATTGAAAGCATACACAAAGTACATGTAGCATGTAAACAGGATAAGCAGGCTGAAGACAAAATGACTGAAGAAATAGGATTGAGGAAATTGAGAAAGTCTTCAGTCAAAGTCTTCAAACAGTATAGATCAAGTTCATCAACACATGAGATGAGGAAATGAAAGGGTTGAGGAAATAGAACTAGTAGCTCGGTGAAGACAATTATTTCGTAGACCAGTTCCAACTACGGTGATAGTTCTATGTCTGGTTAGGGCAGCTAGGTAATCAAACCTGAGGACACACAGTCCCGGACACATAGTCCTCACCGTATTCCCCATGAGCCAAGGTCACACCGACCTCGCCCAATCACTCGTGGTAAGTCTTCAAGGTGACTTCCAAACCTTCACAGACTTCGGTCACCCGGTGATCCACAATTCCTCTTGGATGCTCTAGGCCATTGTCGCCTAACCGTATGGAAGATGCACAGTCTTCAAAGGTTACAAGTGTCGGTTCCACACAGGAACAATTTCTTCAGCGATGCTCAATGACTTTGGGTTTTAGGTGTTGGGGTTTTGGGGTTTTCCTCACTTGATGATTTTTGCTCAAAGTCCTTGGAGGATGGGTTGCTCTAAATGACAAGTGTTGGTTTCTCTCGGAGCAGCAAACCAGCTAGTGGTTGAGGGGGCCGCTATTTATAGCCTAGGGAGCAGCCCGACATGATAAGACATAAATGCCCTTCAAAGATATGACCGTTAGGTGGATATGATATTTTGGGAAAGCTGGCGCATAGCACAACAAGGATAAGAAATTTTAGCTCTCAAATTCCTCAGGGATATCATGTTCCTCACTTGTAGGCAATCGGCACTGGCGAATTCCTAACTCCTCAGTCAGAACAAATTCCTTGGAGAAATTGACAGAACTGTATGAGATTTCCAATGGCTTCATTCTAAAGGATTGGGTAGTGTAGGCTTTGAGATGAGCATCACTTGTAAAGTGTTTCCTTAGTTTATCCCCTTTAACAGTACGGTGTTTCCTATGACTCAAGAAAGAGAAAATGAAACTACGAAAACAAAAGTCTTCACACTTCATAATCCTCGCATTAATATCCAAGTCTTCAAGGTCACAAAAATTTCCTCATTTTCAAAGTATTCAAGATAACCAATGTATTCAACTTAAGACATACATTTCTAGGGGTCGACTTTCTTCGTAAATATCAAACTGCTCATAGACTTATAGAACCTGTGTACACTCACAAACACATTAGTCCCTTAACATATAAGTCTTCAATACACCAAAATCACTAAGGGGCACTAGATGCACTTACATGTACTTGTTCACATTTGTTTAAATGCCAGTTATGACGAGACACTGTTAACTTGGCAGAGCTATATTTATAGCATCTTTCATATGGTGTCTACCTTCCATTGCATTCCTTATAATTTATTGAAATGCCTTCTACTTAGTTTACACATCATAGTTCTGATTATCTCAAGCCGTCCTGTCTTTGTACATATTACATCCTCCTATCATGCGGTTGCCTAACATCAAAGTTTAGTTCATCTGTATCATGCATCAATTTATTCTGAAGAACTAAATTTTTATTCCTTTTTCTTGTCGTCTTGACTTGACATGGCACAGAGAAAGAGGAAGGACCACATAATGGCAGGGGATAGTGTTAGTACTCAGGACACATGGAAATGGAAGCGGAAGAATTATGCAGATTCTGCTGGTACTGATGGTGTAATAGAAAGTCAAAGTCCACCGGAAAATGGTACAAACACGATATCCCGTGCTACACAAGCTGCAAAACAATCTAAATAGACACTAATAGCTGCCACCAAACAAACAACGACAGCGCTAGTTGTTGCAACACCTTCCACAGTCCCACCAGCTGCATGAGTTACTCGTTTGTCAACTTAGCTAGCAGTAGGTTCCCAAGCTCCCTTGCCACCTGACACTACTTTCGAAGCAATCTTGACACAAGACGATTTGGCAAGATCAAGAGAACCTTGTGAGCTTCAATAGCAAGAAGGTCGTTGCTGGAGTCAAGTTATAGTTGCATGCTTCTTTATATGTAGTCTCACAGTTTGATGTACACTAACACTTCCTATGTTCGTTGTTGGACTAGCACATAGGCGCAAGAGGAAACATACATCAGGGATAATGCTCGATAGGTTAACTAAATCTAGAGGAGGAAGAATGGAGATCCGTTTTGAGTTAGGTTTAAAAAGGTCATGTGATGCTATAGAGTCAGCCATGTTAGTATCAGAGGCAACGGTTGCTGTTAGGTGTCATGCACGTATCCTCCCAACATGGAATCAGTACAGGAATGACAAAGACGAAACCCAGTTCAACACCTTCCTCGACCATTTATCTGTAAGTATGGTTATGTATGGAAACTAGTAATATCGTCTTGCTCTGTCCCATACTTTCTAGGTCGCTGATAATGAGAATCCCGTAATTTTCAACAGATGAGGTTCAAGTTAGATAGCCAAGATGATGCATCCAGACAAGCTTGCACCCATGTTTTCAAGTCTATTGTGCGACCGTATCGGTATAACTTGAGGAAACCTCACTTTGAAGGCAAGGCTAACAATGAACTTGCCCAAACATCTCCAGTGGAAAATATATCGGATGAACACTGGAGAGGCCACGTTAAACACTAGTCTGATCCAAAGTATCAAGTACGTTATATATATGTGATCAAATCACATGTTGAACTCCTTTCTACGCTTGTGCCTCACAAATCAATCTCCTTGTAGGTGAACTGTTCAAAGAACAAGGCCAACCGTATGAAAGTGAAATTCCAACAGACGATAGAATCTCGTACCTATATTGCACACTACGAGGCTCTTGTAATTAGCTGGTGTTTCACTCTTTTCCTTTTGCCATATTATCAAATCTATATTGACTTGTTCGAAATGCAGAGGAAGGCCCGCAAGGACCAAAAAGTAACTGAACCAAATGTTGTGGAAATCTTCAAGGACTATCACACCAGCAAGACGAATGGCATGAGTACACCAGTGAAAGCCTTTGTTGTAAGTCCTAAATCCTCATGCCTTTTAACTACTAATAACAATGGCTTATGCATTGAACTGCACTGTTTGCAGCCAATGTCTATTACTCTTTTCAATTTTTGTACACAATTGTCTTAGCGTATCATTGCACCTTACAATGTTTGAAAGAGAGGAGCGATGTTCCTTTGATCTTGATCTGTAATCTAGTTCCGCGCTAGACTTTCCCACACAATGTTACAATTGCATGTTTGTCTGTTCTTAGTTGTTTTGTGATATGAATGATGTCATACTATGCTTACTGTATTATAAACTTTGTCCCTCTATGCTTAGCTATCAATACAATGTGAAGAAATAGACAGTACATTAGCCATGGTACATGGTCATATGTTTGGAACCTGGTTTTATTATGTACTTTGCAGTAAATTACAACTAATATTTTACCTGGAGTTTCTTCATGTGCTTTACACCAATACGACCCAAACGGAAGTGCCACAAATATGTTGCGCTATTATTATCAACTTTGCATCTTTTGGCATGAATATTATGAATATGTGTATTATCACTATCAAGATTCAACAAAAATAGACCACTCTTCATGGGTGCATGACTATAAAATATATTACTCATATAAATAGAACAACCATTATTCTCTGATTTAAATGAATAACCGTCTCGCACTAAACAAGATCCAGATATAATGTTTATGCTCAACGCTGGCACCAAATAACAATTATTCAGGTCTAAAACTAACCACGAAGGTAGATGTAGAGATAGCGTGCCGACGGCGATCACATCGACCTCGGAACCATTTCCCACGCGCATCGTCACCTCGTCCTTAGCCAATCTTTGTTTAATTCTTCGCTCTTGTTTCGAGTTACAAATATGAGCAACCGAACCATTATCAAATACCCAGGCGCTACTACGAGCATTAGTAAGGTACACATCGATAACATGTATATCAAATATACCTTTGTTCACTTTGCCATCCTTCTTATCCACCAAATACTTGGGGCAGTTCCGCTTCCACTGACCAGTCCCTTTGTAGTAGAAGCACTCAGTTTCAGGTTTGGGTCCAGTTTTGGGCTTCTTCCTAGGAGTGGCAACTTGCTTTCCATTCTTTTTGAAGTTCCCTTTCTTTCCCTTGCCCTTTTTCTTGAAACTAGTGGTCTTTTTAACCATGAACACTTGATGCTCCTTCTTGATTTCTACCTCTGCAGCTTTGAGCATTGCGAAGAGCTCGGGAATTGTCTTCTCCATCCCTTGCATATTATAGTTCATCACGAAGCCTTTGTAGCTTGGTGGCAGTGATTGGAGAACTCTGTCAATAACACTATCATCTCGAAGATTAACTCCTAGGTGACTCAAGTGATTATGATATCCAGACATTCTAAGTATGTGTTCGCTGACAGAACTATTCTCCTCCATCTTGCAGCTATAGAACTTGCAGGAGACTTCATTTCTCTCAACTCGTGTATTGCTTGAAATATTAACTTCAACTCTTGGAACATCTCATATGTTGCATGACGTTCAAAACATCAGCATCTGCTCCTGCAGTAGGCCTTTCACCTAGCTGTGCATCAAGGACATAATTCTTCTATGCAGCAATGGGGATAATCCCCAAGTTAGGAACCCAGTCCGTGTAGTTGCTACCATCATCTTTCATCTTTGCTTTCTCTAGGAACGCATTGAAATTCAAGGGAACGGTAGCACATGCCATTGATCTACAACATAGATATGGAAATACTATGAAGACTAAGTTCATGATAAATTAAGTTCAAATAATCAAATTACTAAAGAACTCCCACTTAGATAGACACTCCTCAAGTCATCTAAATGATACACGATCCAAATCAACAAAACCATGTCCGATCATCACATGAGATGGAGTAGTCATCAATGGTGAACATCTCTATGTTGATCATATCTACTATATGATTCACGTTCGACCTTTCGGTCTCCTGTGTTCCGAGGCCATGTCCATACATGCTAGGCTGCTCAAGTTTAACCTGAGTATTCCGCATGTGCAAAACTGGCTTGCACCCGTTGTATGTGAACGTAGAGTCTATCACACCCGATCATCACGTGGTGTCTCAACACGACGAACTGTAGCAATGGTGCATACTCAGAGAGAACACTTTCTCCTTCAAATTTAGTTAAGGGATCATCTTATAATGCTACCACCGTACTAAGCAAAATAAGATGCATAAAATATAAACATCACATGCAATCAAAATATGTGACATGATATGGCCATCATCTTGTGCTTTTGATCTCCATCTCCAAAGCATCGTCATGATCTCCATCATGACCGTCTTGACACCTTGATCTCCATTGTAACGTCGTGGTCATCTCACCAACTATTGCTTCTATGACTATCGCTAACTCATAGTGTTAAAGTAAAGCAATTACATGGCTTATGCATTTCACACAATAAAGAGACAACCATAAGGCTCCTGCTGGTTGTAAGATATCTTACAAAACATGATCATCTCATACAATAATGTATAACTCATCGTGTCTTGATCATATCACATCACAACATGCCCTGCAAAAACAAGTTAGATGTCATCTACTTTGTTGTTGCAAGTTTTACGTGGCTGCTACGGGCTTCTAGCAAGAACCGGTCTTACCTACGCATCAAAACTACAATGGTGTTTGGTCAAGTTTGTTGCTTTAACCTTCTTCAACGACCGGCCGGAGTCAAATTCGATTCAACTAAAGTAGGAGAAACAGACACCCGCCAGCGACCTTTATGCAAAACTAGTTGCTTGTCTGTCGGTGGAACCGGTCTCATGAACGCGGTCATGTAAGGTTGGTCCAGGCCGCTTCATCCCACATTACCGCCGAATCAAAGTAAGACGTTGGTGGTAAGCAATATTACTATCACCGCCCACAACTCTTTGTGTTCTACTCATGCATATCATCTACGCATAGACCTGGCTCATGATGCCATTGTTGGGAAACATAGCATGCAATTTCAAAAAAAATTCTACGCTCACGCAAGATCTATCTAGGAGATGCATAGCAATGAGAGGGGGATTGGGTTTCTACGTACCCTCGTGGACCGAAAGCAGAAGCGTTTAACAAGGTGGTTGATGTAGTCGAACTTCTTCTCGTTCCGACCGATCAAGCACCGAACGTATGGCACCTCCGAGTTTTGCACACATTCAGCTCGATGACGTCCCTTGAACTCTTGATCCAGCGAAGTGTCTAGGAATTACATGATTTCCGTCAGCACAACGGCGTGGTGACGGTGATAGTGAAGTGATCAGCACAGGGCTTCGCCTAAGCACTACGCAGATATGACCGTGGGAGTATACGATGGAGGGGGGCGCCATACACGGCTAACAATTGTTGGTGTGTGTTCTCGGCGCCCCCTCCCCATGTATATAAAGGTGGGAGGGGGAGGGGAGCATCTAGGGTGTGCCCCAAGTAGTAGGAATCCTACTTGGGGCCTAGTCCAATTCACCCCCCCCCTTACCATATTTTCACCAGAGGGAAAAGGGAAGAGGGAAGAGAGGAAGGGAAGGGGGCGAACCCCCTCCTCCTTCTCCTATTATGCCTCCTTCCTTTGGGGGTGGTGCGCCACCCCTTATGGGCTGGTGTGCTCCCCTCCTATAGCACATGAGGCCCATTATTCCCCCGGGAGTTTCGGTAACCCCCCCAGGTACTCCGATATGTACCCGGTACCCCTCGGAACACTTCCGGTGTCCGAATACTATCGTCATATATATCAATCTTTACCTCTCCACCATTTCGAGACTCCTCGTCATGTCTGTGATCTCATCCGGGACTCCGAACAACATTCAGTCACCAAATCACATAACTCATATAATAACAAATCGTCAACGAACGTTAAGCGTGCGGACCCTACCGATCCGAGAACTATGTATACATGACCGAGACACCTCTCCAATCAATAACCAATAGCAGAACCTGGATGCTCATCTTCTTTCCTACATATTCTATGAAGATCTTTATCAGTCGAACCATAATGAGAACATAAGTTATTCCCTTTAACATCGGTATGTTACTTGCCCGAGATTCGATCGTCGGTGTCATTATACCTAGTTCAATCTCGTTACCGGCAAGTCTCTTTACTCAGTTCGTAATAAATCATGCTGGAACTAACTCATTAGTCACTTTGCTTGCAAGGCTTATTATGATGTGTATTACCAACAGGGCCTAGAGATACCTCTCCGATACTCGGAGTGACAAATCCTAATCTCGATCTATACCAACTCAACAAACACCTTTGGAGATACCTGTACTGCATCTTTATAATCACCCAATTACATTGTGACGTTTGATAGCACACAAGGCATTCCTTTGGTATTCGGGAGTTGCATAATCTCATAGTCGGAGGAATATGTATTTGACATGAAGAAAGCAATAGCAGTAAAACTGAATGATCATTATGCTAAGCTAACGACTGGGTCTTCTCCATCACATCGTTCTCCTAATAATGTGATCCCGTTATCAAATGACAACTCATGTCCATGGTTAGAAAACCTTAACCATCTTTGATCAACGAGCTTGTCAAATAGAGGCTCACTAGGGACACAGTGTTTGTCTATATATTCACACATGTATCAAGGTTTCTGATTAATAAAATTCTAGCATGAATAATAAACATTTATCATGAGGAAGGAAATATAAAATAACAACTTTATTGTTGCCTCTAGGGCATATGTCCTTCTCCTATCTAACCCAATGATGAGCTGACAGGTGGATCATCAGGCGAATGAGAATTATACACATGGAAAATCCCCATTGGTCGGGCTATTAACGGATTATCGGATCAAAAATCAGACCCGATAGCTTAACGGCAACTCGTTATGGTGGATGCCACATGTCGGTTACCCTTGACAAAAGCACTTCCGTGACGCACCATTTATCGTCATGGAAGTGAACACTTCCGTGATAATAATTTTGGTATTGTCATGGAACACTTCTACAACAGCACATGAATGCCTATCTTGATTCTGCCATAAAATCGTCATGGATGTACATGCATGACAGAAAACGTGACCTATTGTGACAAACACGTGTTATCACGGAAGTGGTTTGTTTTGTAGTGATATGTTCTATATGTTGTGCATGTGGTGCTCACTTATTAACTATTTGGTCCAATTCTACAAATGTGATGTTCAATTGTTCAGTGTGCAATATTGTATTGTCTTCCATGTGAGAAATAAATCAAATTTATCTTTACAAAATAAATGAGAAACAAATACAATTGCTATATTTCCAAGTTGTCAAGCATGCTTGGTGTGGTTAATTGTTTGATCTTCTAGTATGTTATATATTGTGCAATGCGATGCTCAGTTAACGTTTGGTTCATTTGTTATGGTGTTTAGTTAATTCTTTGGTTCAATTCTGCAATGCAATGTTCAATTGTTCTGGGTGCATTCTTTTATTGTATACCATGTGAGAAATAAATCGAATTTGATTGTGCTAAATACATGAGAAACAAATACAATTGCTTTATTTCCAAGTTGTTATGCATGCTTGGTTTAGTTAACTGTCTAATCTTCTATTAGGAGTATATTATATTGTGCAACGTGGTGCTCAGTTAATGTTTGGTTCATTTCTTGTGGTGTTTAGTTAACTGATTGGTTCAATTCTACAATGCGATGTCCAATTGTCATGCATAGAATTTTGTATTGTTTTGCGTGTGAGAAATAAATCGAATTTGGCTGCACTTAATACATGAGAAACATATACAATTTCTATATTTCCTACTCCCTCCGTTCCTAAATATTTGTCTTTCTAGACATTCAAATGAACTGCAACATTCAAATGTATGTAGACATATTTTAGAGTGTAGATTCACTCATTTTGCTTCGTATGTAGTCACTTGTTGAAATCTCTAGAAAGACAAATATTTAGGAACGGAGGGAGTAGTTCTTAATCATGCTTGGTTTGGATAAATGGGTTTTCCATGTGGCTCGAATTAATCTGATGAATCTGCAATGTGCTTATTTTTCATCAACATATTTTACTGATAGCATGCGAACCCTCACTTAACCTTATCACTAACTAGTTTATATGTGTTGCAAAGAAACAATGGAAGCACAAAGGTTTACAATCGAGGTTTGCACATGCATGGTCCTTTGTCTAATAGCACATTATTGTACAATTGCAGGAACCATTCTAATATTTTGGTTTTTAACAATTTGGTCTTGCACATGTAGGTCCTACTATCTGAGGTTTTGACGCACTGTTCGGCCCTTTTTGCATATGGGGAAATGAGTTGTCTTTGAATATCAGTCTAGTCAAGAAACTCAGAACGATTGTTAGGATAAAGAAACTAGCGACAAAAAACAACAAGATCTTTGTCTGCACAATGAAGAAGACATCAGTTCACTACAAGATGGTACTAACTATTATACCTTGGCTTTTTTATTCCTCTGCCCCATTTCCAATCTAGAGAAGATTTTTATGCACATGCTTGTTTTCAGGCCTTTCCAAAGCAGTTCACTAAAGATTACCTCTCAAACCACCTGTATTGTCTAGAGGCGAGGAGGGTATTCATACAACATCCACGGTTCAGTATTGAAGTGTTACTGAAGAGGACAAAGGATGGACGATCAATCATCCACACGCACTAGCCTAAAGTTGCAAAGACCTTCAACATCAATGAAGGCTCAATATTCGCCTTCTGCTTCGACAGTTTTCTAGATGAGATTCATCTGTCTATGTACCATCTATGATGCTAATTTCGAAAGGTTACAGATGTTGCATGTGAAACTTGGTGCTGGTGCATTTGTGTAATGGGTTAGCTGAGTGCTGAAGCTATATGATGTTGTACTCTAATGTATTTCAATTATGAAATCATGCTTCCTTAATATGAAATGTCAATTAGATTAATAAATGGATTGTTAATAATATAATAATTAGCCTGCTAATTGGGTTTTTCTATTGCACACGATTATTGAGAAAACAGCGTGGGCGATAACCTCAGGCAACGAACACAATTTCTAGGAATAAACCGTGTTGGACTAATGAACAATCACACATGACTTCCTCTTGAAAACTGTTTGCGTTAGGACACCTTGTGCAAATGTTTACCACATAAAAACTGTGTGTGATGGACAGCCTATGCCACACAGTTTATTCTACGCACCATGTGTGATGCATTCAATAACACAAATGGTGAAATTGTTAATATCATCTGCAATAACAACGCTATCACAAACGATTTAATGGGGAAAATGTGTGTGATGTACGTGCGAATAGAAACATTTTCCTTGGAGTGACTGTGTGAGATGTATATACGAAGGGAAACGTACTTCTTGGATTGACTGTGTGGGATCTACATACTAACCGAAACGTATTCCTTGGATTGACTGTGTAAAATGTACAGACGAACGGAAACATTTAGCTGGAACTGACTGTATGGGATGTACTTACAACTAGACACAATTTGGCCTGTATAATTGTATTCTTTTTAATACAACTACACGTATAACCATATTTGATCGCTCGCCCATCGCACACGGCCTCAGTTTTCTGAGCGTGTGTGGCTGGATTGCCTATCCCCGATGGTTTCTGGGTCGTGTCGGAAGGACCCCCCTATCTCCCACACTCACTTGGCGACGGTTCCAAATGTCGTCTTGGAAAGGGGTTAAAAACCATTTGTATAGCACCTCACTGTACCCGTGATTGCTTCTTCCTATCCTTCTGAGAAGCTCTTCATCTTCTGATTCTAATTCAGATGTCTCATATTTAGATTCTAGAGTCATGTCAGCACACGCTCTGATCAGCTGCGATATTCTCTTCATATTAGATTCGATGGTTGCTCTGGCTTGTACATCAGTGACTGGTCTCATTGAAGAAGATGAGAAATATTAATTTTTCTTCGGGAGCTAAGTATGATGATCCGTTTGAGTGAATCCATTGCAGTCAAGATACTTCCATCTTTTGCTAGGTTTTCTATCCCAGCAATGATAGTTTGCTATGAGGCGACCAGATTGTTTGTACTTGAAGCACTTCATTTCTTTCGGAGGTAACTTTCTTGATGATTCAGGCAAGTCAAATTCGTCATCATTTGTGAGCACAGATTCTATCTTCTGAGATCACTTAGCATTTCTGTGAGCATTTCCAGTTCCCTTGTGATAGTGTGTTGATCCTCGACATCATCTTCTTGTGAACTGCCATAGTGTGAAAGAATTTTCCCTTCACTTTCCGAAGAAGATTCTTGATATCCATTGTAAAGTTCCATCTTTTCTTTGTGAATGGACAGCAGCTTCATGACCTCGATGTATTGAAGTTCTTCATAGTCTGGTCCTTGCTTGATTTCAGCTACGATTGGATTGAAGGTTGCATCAAGAGCAGTTTGTAGCTTGTTGATCACATCTCAATCGGTGATATCTGCCATTGATGAAGTCTTTCAACAACATTGGTCAGTTGATCAGTGAGTTCCATAGAACTCTCCTTACGAAGACTTCTGAAAGCAGCAAACATGGCACGGAGCATTTTAGTGTGAGGATTTGTTCTGGTAATGAATTCTTCATGAGTATTTTTGGTGGCATCCCAGAGTTGCTTTGCAATGTCAAGCTCTTAGAACCGAATGAAAATGTCTTTCGAGATACTGGCAGAGATAATATCTTTTGCTTGTGCATTCAACCACATCATAGCTTTGTCATCAGAATTGGAAGCATCAGGGTGCTGAATAGTTTATCCATTTTCCACAATCTACTAAAGTTCTATGTTGGTGGCTTGAAGTCTGATTCTCATTCTCTGTTTCCAGTAGACATAGTCATTTCCATGGAAGATAGAAAACCTTTCAAAGTGCAAGGATCTACCTGTATACGACATACTCAAAACTCCAAGGTTGTTAAACCTTCAATAAAAAGACACAGGGAGTACCTGCTCTGATACCAATTGTTAGGACTGAGAGTATGTCGACCAGAGGGGGTGAATGGAAGATTCAAAAATTATTGCTAATATTATGAACTGATCTCAAACACAGCAGCAGAAATAAGGTTCGGTAGAAAAGAACTTAATCAAGCATGTTAGAGGAACGAATCTATCGAGGTAGGATGCAATAATAGTTTGAGCATAGGATATCATAGGTTTGACAATAATGATGGTAATGCAATATGCGAACAGGCGCGGCATCTTGAGAGAAAAGCTAGGTAAGGACTACGAATGAAAAACACGAGAAAGAACAATGATGAGGAGAAAGAAAGTGACATAGGGATATCATGCTAGTCTTAATAAGATAAGTGTGAAGAGAGATTTATACGACTGGGAAGACTACACTAAATGATGAGAATGCAAAAAGGTGATCAACAAACTAAAACAGATGGGAACGACAGAGATGATAGAAACGAATGATATGCAACAGTCAATGAAAGATCAGATAAACTATCGTCAAAGAGCACAAAGTAAACTGCTAAAGGAAATGGAGTAAGGTAGAGTGAACCAGTGGTGCTCAATGGCAACAGATGGATTTGGTAGACCAGTTCGCCCTTCTACCAAAGGACTACGTCTGGTTGGAGGGGTTGTGATTTAACATAGAAGATAAACTCACTTCGCCCTATTCTCCTTCAACTCGGAGCTGATCAGACTCCAGTTGATTTCACTCATGGTAGATACTTGTCGGCGATCTCCAAACCTTCGAAAGACCTCTTCGCAAACCACAATGACTCTTGGTTGCTGAAGATCTTGCTCGGTGATACAATAACTCTTCAACACTCGAGCCGACACCTATCCATCTAGAGAGTGTGTAGATCTCAAGAGTAATAGGTACAAAAATTCTAAACTCATAACTACTGTGATGCTCAACCACTATCTATGTTTTGGCTCTTGATTTTTCACTCGGTGGATCTTAAACTCAAATTACTCAGAGAGGGGATGCTCAATCAATCTTCTTAAAAATCTTAAGCGGAGCAGCCAATGGGCAACGTTTGAGCAGGGTGGCTATTTATAGCCACGGCCTTCCCTGAAGGGAAAAAACCAAATTGGACATGTGGATTAGCCAATGGCCAAACGACACAAGTCCAATGGCCATAATTTGAGCACAACGGTAACATTCCTTGCGGAGCAAGTAATGCTAACTCCTTAGTTCAAAAGATATGTCCTGTAGCACGAAGAATAACGTCTACTGTGGGTAGGTAATCATTCGAAGCATAAAGAGATTTCTCAACGTCTTGCATAGGTTTTGGGCTAAGCATCACAGCAGATCTAGGCTTCGAGAACCTATACCCCTCTTAATTGTACAAAGGTCATATGACTCAAATAAATGAAAGAAGAACAACAAAATGAACACTACGCCTGCACTTTGTCTTCGACTTCCATTCTCTATAGTCAATTTTCTTTGGAAAAAATCTCCGAACCAATTGCTTCACATCAGCAATAATTTTTCGAGCATTTAACTCCTTCACAACAATCTTCTCGCCTACATGCCTACATCAGATATAGCACATTCTTCTTAGCAATGCAGGTATTCTTCGGTGAAGTTCCTTGAGCTTGACACCAGAGATAACATTATGTTCGGTTTTGTCACACCCTGCATTTTGTAACATTTCATTTGCATTAATAAAGCATGAAAATTTGGACCAACAATTTTTTTTGGCATCATTTGGCTTTTATTTGGACTTAAGTTTTTCTCTCTATGCTTTTCAAGTGCTCTTTAAAGTCAACTACTCCCTCTTGTATATGTCATCTCCTTACCCCAAACTTCTGCCCAATGATCATACCAAGTGTATATAACAGTATAGTATTTTCTTACAAAAATAATTTGGCCAAAAAGTATTTTCAAAAATTAGTTTTCCAAAAATCCCTGAATTGAGGTTTGCACTGCAAGTGCTTGATTTAGGGTGAGAAAAATATTTCAAAGATTATATTTGAAACCTAGTAGATATAGTACTCCCATAAACCACAAAAATTTAATTTTTAAAAGTCATTTTCCTATTTTATTTAAAAGCTTTTTCTTAAGGCCAGAAATGGTCTTTAATAGGGAAAAATTATTTAACTATTTCAAAAATATTTGGCAAAATTCAGGGAGACTCTTAGGACATATATTGTCCATATATAAGAGTTTCAACACTTGGTCATGTTCAAAATATTGGACAAATCCATCAGAAACCATTTCTGGATATTTGAAGCTTTTGAAATATTTACAAAGGAAATATTCTCTATAAATTCCAGGGAAATTATATCATGTCATGTATGACATGTGTGATGATCTTGCCAAGCCCCATGCCTTGGGAAGCAAGAAAACATCATCAAAACCATTCTGTCCATTTTTTAAGTTTGAGCAACTTTACATTGCCAAACTTGTCCAAATGCTCTCAAACTTGGTACACATGCTAAAATGGTCTAATAATGAATCTATACCAAATGGCACAAGTTTTGGAGAAGGGTAACTTGATCAGACTACCCCAAAACCATTTCTGTTCAGATTCAAATTTGAACAACTTTACATTACCAACTTTTTACTTGGGACTTCAAACTTTGTGGGCATGATCACAATCCCAAATGATGAAACTACACAAAGTGGTGCATCAAGGAGGGATGATTTGCTTAACTCAAACTTGGTGAAACCATTTCTGTTGATTTATAGGGTTCACCAAAGTTACATTGGCAAGTTTCTTCAAATGAGACCAAACTTGGTGGAACACCCTATTTCCATATACCATTTGATCCTGTTAAGTCTCATGTCAAATGGAAATCATTTGATTGCTCAAAACCTCATCAAAAGCCTTCTGGTGATTTTTGAAAATTACCACTTTCACCCCTTTTCTTATTCTCCTTGAGCCCAACTTTTTACCACAGCTTCCTCAGGCTCCCTTGCACCTCCAGTAACTCTCCACTGGCATTAGCTCAATGATTGAGTAGGGGTAAAAACCCCAATTTGCATTCTGGACAGCAGTTTTCACCATTCTATCTCAGCCCCCTCTTCTTCTAGAAGCCTTCCCTGGCATCCAATGCTCCCCCTGCCTTGTTTACTTCCCCATAGAGCCAATGGGCACGGTGGCCGCGCCCAGAGCGCATGGGACACGGACATGCCAGCCATTTGGGCGCTCTGGAGCGCGCTACAGTGCGCTTCCGCACTGTAGCCTCCTCCAATCCGCAGCGCCCGACCACCTCGAGCCTTCCCCTTGTGCCAGTCGAGGTGCCTCGACATCCGCAACACGCCACGACTTTGTCCCCCTCCTCCTTCTCCCTCCTCTCGCCCCAGCTCGCACGCGCGACGGCCGCCCGAGAGCTCCAATGAGCCTCCTCACACGCGCGCTGCTCTGGACTCCCCCTGCTCTCTCTCTTCCTCTCCCCGGCTCTGGACCGCATCCAGCAACGCCACAGACACAGCTCCAGCTCCTCCCGAGCCCTATGGCAACGGGCAGAGGCTCGCCGGCGCAGGGTCCACGGCACCTCACCGTTCGCCTATAAAAGGACACCCAGCGCCCCTCCTCTCCTAACCAGCCGCTCTCTCACCCACCTAATCATCCCCCTACGCCACTCACTCCCGTCCAGACAGGCCCGAGCTCGAGATCGAGCTCGAGCTCCGCCGTGGCGGCTCGCCGTCGTTGGCTCGGTACAGACCCTCCCCGCCACTACTCTCGTTCGATCTGAAACCGCCGAGCCTCGCTGATCATTCCCCCCACATTTCCCCTCTCTGCAGCTGCCGGAAACGGCCGGAGCAACCACCACCCGTCGCCTCTCCGCCGTCCCTCCTCGTCACCGGCGAACCAGGCCACTCCAGTGACTGCCTCCACCACCACCCGAACGGCAACTCCACGCTAACTCCATCCCTGCCCTTAGCTCGCCCTGCCGTTCCCTGAATCGCCGCCGGTGAGCTCGCCGGCCCTCTGCTGGAGGGTTAGGGATGATAGGCGGGCCCCGCCTATCAGCCTCTCCTCTCACTCGCCTCTCTCTCCTCTCGCTGACGCCTGGGCCCCACCCGTCAGGTTTGAAACCTGGCGCAGGCGCAGGCGCCCGTGCGCTGGGTTGTTTCCCCTCTGGGCCTGCTGCACTGTGGCCATTCTGGCCCAGTTGCACAGTAGCCCTTTTCCTTTTTCTTTTCTGTTAGTTTTTAAATAATTCCACAAGATAAAATATTTATCCAAATAAATTAATTCTAGTTCCTAAAAACTTGTAAAATTCCAACCTATTTAATGATATCACTTTCACCCATATCCATGAACCTTTTTTGTTCTGTTCAAATTTAAATCTAAATTTGAACACTTAAACCTCTGTTCAAAAATTCATATACCCCATTCTGGCACTCCAAATTCCAAACTAAGAATTTTTGCCATCTTAGTTTTCCCTCTAATTTTATAAAAATAAGTTGACATTTTTCTGAGCACTTTTATTTTTCTATTTTTTTATTGTCTTATTTTTCCTTTGTTCTATTGCGACGATTAGATACCGTGTTTGACGAGGTTGCTGAAGAAGAAGAAGGAGAAGGACTTGAAGGATTTGAAGACTAAGCCAACCAAGGCAAGCTATGTCTATGGAACCCCTTTTTATGCATGTCATATAGCACCATATCGTTATTGCAACGGAATCATGATGAGGTGGAAGCCACTTGTTGGTTTGCCACTGTACTTCCTCGTTGATACTTGCATTTGGGCATGACCCTACCTTCTTATGAGGGTTATGCCGGTGGGAGTAGATAGGTTGCTATAGTAGTGGCTATGCTAGTGGAACGGGATATGCATAATGATGAAAGCATAGTTCATTCGAGGCACTCTTTCAAAAAAACCATCGGGTGTCACTTATGCTCGAGGGAGATGATGAGATGGGTAACCACTTGATGACGAAGTGGTGTACCAAGACAAGTGTGTGTGTGATGTTTTTCAAACGGATTGCTTTAAGTTGCGACCATTATTCCAACTTTACATGCGCAACCACTCTACCCTTATATGGGAAAGGGCATTATTGATTACCTAGGCCGATACTAGCATGGTGCCCGCATTACTAGTGACGGGAGTGACATGAGGTCACTCTCGGGACGGGGTCGTGCTTGGATAGGCGGCCATGACTGTTTTCACAGGGCACCGAACACACCGTTGGTACCCCGTGCCCGTGGTATGTGAAATGGGAGCGAGGCTCCAAAAATCTTAAGATGTGAAATGTGGGTCGCGGGGGTTGTTACCAATCGAGTGGACTCCATATTAGTGTCGCCTAGGGAAAGATAGTGATCGGGTGCTTACCCCGGGTACTTGAGGTACCGTGGGTCGTGGATGACACGGAAGTTCCCCGGATCTAGTGGGTAAAGTGTGCAACCTCTGCAGAGTGTAAAACTATTCGAATAGCCGTATCCACGGTCAAGGATAGTTGGGTAAACACTCTTGGGCTACGTCCAATGTTTGCGAAACCCTGTGTGTGTGTGTGTGAAAGCTCCATTTGATTTAAGTCAAAAACGACTTGACAAGATGAAGAGGTCATAGCTTGGCTATGTTGATATCTGTAACCTATATTTCCTATGATGCATGCCACAGATAGCTCATGTCATTACACTCACAAACTTTGCTTTCTGCAAACATATCCTATCTAGTGCTATTTCATATCTTGTCATACTTGTTCCAAAAACATGGGTTGCTTGCGAGTACATTCAAAGTACTCATTGGCTTGCCACTGGTTATTTAATTGGCCAGGAATGGAAGAGCAGGAATATGAAGAAGAATTCTATGGAGACGAACATGCGAACTAGGACGCTTTCCCAGTCAGAATGCCTGTAGGGTTAAGGCAGATGGCATGGGTTCTACTTATCTACGAAGACTTCCGCTATTCGAGTTTATTTGCTATTCAGCCCATGAGGCTTTATCTATGTAAGACTTGGCCATAAAGGTCATAATTTGTGTAAGACGGTATGTATGGATGTAAGACTCTTGTTATTAAAATTATGTGTGTTCAGTGAGCATTGATCTCTGGGATCACTGTACACGTGCATTCGGTGATCTCGACTCTTAAGTCGGGGTCCCCATAGAGCTGGTATCAGAGCCATCCTGACTGTAGGAAGCCTTAGTTAGCATGGGCGTTAGTTAGATGAGACCCTTTTCAAAAACCTTCTGAACCTCTCTTCTTTTCTAAACCTTACCAAACCTGAGATATCATCAGCTTATTAAACTCTCCTATTCAACCTTTGTAGATGGCCGCTGTACCTGAAGAGCACCTGACCACTGGGTTCCCCTTGCTTCTCGAGGATAGCTTCCAGGACTGCCAGTTCCACCAAGCACCCATCCTCACCTACCATGAGCATTGGGTTGACGACACTGAGGTGGAGTACCATGTGGAAGTGATCGTGAAGGCAAACGATCCTCCCACAAGTTGGTTCTTCGAGGGACCCCATATGGCAACACTACCCCTCGCTGTCGAGGCTGCTGCACTCAAGGTACTAACCCTTCTCCGTGAACTTCTTCCGGAGATGGCAGCCAAGATGACAACCCGCTTCTTGCCTTATCGGAAGGAAGGTGAAGATGAAACCAGCGCGCAAGCCCCTCCACTGAAGGAAGGACTTCCCCTTCGATTCCAGACCTATTTCAACCTTTGTGCCGATAGCTTGGCACAAGATTTGGCCTCGGAATCGATGAAGCTCCGAGAAGAACTCGACAAGACCAAGGCACTTCTTCGCCGAGCACAAGAGAAGATGGATAGGATCAAGTAGGAAGGCGCACCTCCCGGGCGATCCGCTATCGCGTATCGAGGCGGAAGGCCCTCATGAGATGTATCTTCCAAGGATGAAGAGCCACCCCAACGACGCCGTATGACGGCAAGGGAATATCACAAGCTTTTCCCTGCACCACCGACAAAACACTGCCGTATCCAACTCCTCCACTCCCCCACACCCTCAAGTGATAGGGGGTCCAAACAGATGGAGACAAGGAGGAAGAACCAGAAGAGCCAGAATACGCGACCGAGCATTCCGCCGCTTAGGCATTATTCGCAACTCGGATATGCCAGCTAGTGACCTCTACGGTAGCATAGGTCGTGTAACCCCTATGCGAAGTAGAGTCCTTGTATGGTTCGTATGAAGCCATCTAGTATTTGCTTTTGCTGTGTTTGGATATACGTCGTATCTTCCCTTCGGGAATATGTAAACGACTACATCACCCATTTGGATTTTAATGAATGTGTTTGGCCCTTTTTGGCCCTTGCATGAAAATGATTAGTGTCACACCCACCCCCTTACTAGGCACCCATCTTTATTGCTTTCCCTCTTCATTCCAAATCATGAGACCTTTACCGCTCCAACAGGATGCCTGTTGTAACTCGTACTGGTACCTCTACCCAGCAGCCCGAAGCCGGAGCATCCGCCCAATCAGAGGCCGGCCAAGACCAAACCCACGACCAACCTCCACTACCACCTCCCCCGAACATGGACATGGCTCAGCTTCTCCAAGCTTTCCGAGACGAACGCCAAGCCAACACCGCAGCCCTCCAGATGATTGCTCAAGCTGTCACCAACAACCGCCAGCCGGCGGGGAATTGCAATGGACGTTCCATGTTGGCAGAGTTCAAGAAGCATGCACCGCCAACTTTCATCGAGACTGCTGAACCTCTGGATGCAGACGACTGGGTCCACACCATTGAGGACTTACTGGAACTAGTCGGTTGCACTGAGGACCACGAGAAGGTGGCTTATGCTGCCCACTACCTCGGGGGGACTGCTAGAGCTTGGTGGGATGGATTCAAGGTCATTCATGCTAGGCAAGACATCACTTGGGACAACTTCAAGGAAGAATTCCGCAAGGCCCATATTCCTTCCGGAATCATGGCTATCAAAAAGCGTGAGTTTCGAGCCCTGAAGCAAGGAAGTGGCACTGTCAAGGAGTACATGCAGAAGTTGAGTGTTCTGTCAAGGTATGCCCCTGAAGATGTCAGCACTGATGCTGCAAAAAGGGAGCACTTCATGGAAGGCCTCCATCAGACTCTGCAGTACTCGCTTGTCGTGTGTGACTGCCCAACCTTCCCTGACCTGGTGAACAAAGCACTCATGCTTGAAGACAAGCGGCGTGCTCTGGAAGACACTCGCAAGCGCAAGATGATCAGCAAGGGAAGTTCCAGCAACCAGAAGCCTCGCCCGTGGTAGCCAGCCCCGGTCAAGCCAACCTACCAGCAGCCAAGAGCTCCTGCATCTCACACCAACTATCAGCCTCAGCAGTATGCCAACCCAAGGCCAACTTTCAACCCCAATAACAGTAGTGGCAACAAGATCAACAATCCAAACAAAGTGACTTACTTTAGATGTGGTCAGTCAGGACACATCTCAAGGGTGTGCCCCAACAAGAAGCCTGATGCCCCACGCCCCAATGCATAGAACCCAGGACAAGGCTGCGGGATGCCACCAAGGAACCAAGATCCTCGCAACCCGCCTAACCATGGGAAGGGGCGTGTGAATCACGTCACTGCTGAAGAAGCCCAGGAAGACCCGGACGTTGTGCTGGGTACGTTCCTTGTCAACTCAGCACCTGCAACTGTCTTGTTTGATTCTAGAGCCACACATTCATTTGTCATTCAAAGATTTGCATTAAAAAGTGGCATGACCCCTACACCCCTGAATAACCCCATGGTGGTACAAACCCTCGGAGCAGAGATGAGAGCCAAGATAGGCTATAAAGGAGTCGGTATTATCATTAACGGTATAGACTTCCTAGCAGACCTTATCATCTTAAGATCGCAAGGCTTGGATGTGATCTTAGGAATGGATTGGCTCAGCAAGCACCAAGGCTTGTTAGACTGTGCCAACCGGACTGTCACTATGACCAATGACCAAGGAGTCGAAGTTAAGTTTGCTTCCAACTCCTCTTCTCCTCAAACCGCTCAAGCCAACTGTCTGTCTGAAGTTGGACTGGAGCAAGTGTCGGTAGTATGCGAGTACCCCGATGTCTTTCCAGATGAGCTACCGAGAATGCCCCCTAACCGTGACATTGAGTTCATCATCGAGCTCATGCCCGGGGCAGGACCCATCTATAAGAAGCCTTATAGAATGGGGACAGAAGAATTAGCCGAGTTGAAGAAGCAACTGGAAGAGCAGCTAAGGAAGGGATTTATCCGCCCAAGTGCCTCCCCTTGGGGATCACCTGTTCTGTTTGTGGCAAAAAGGGACGGTACCATCTGCCTATGCATTGACTACCGTTCCCTCAATGAGGTTACAATCAAGAACAAGTATCCACTTCCCAAGATTGAAGATCTGTTTGATCAACTCAGCGGAGCCAAGGCGTTCTCCAAGATCGACCTCAGATCTAGGTACTACCAACTGAAGATCAGACCCCAAGATATTCCAAAGACGGCATTTGTAACAAGATATGGCCTGTACGAGTGCACGGTCATGTCTTGGATTAACCAATGCCCCATCTTACTTCATGTATCTCATGAATAAAGTCTTCGTGGAATATTTGGAAAAGTTTGTTGTTATGATGACATTCTTGTCTTCTCAAAGACGGAGGAAGAGCACGAGCAACATTTGAGGATGGTCCTAGACAAGCTTCGAGAGCACCACTATACGCCAAATTCAGCAAATGTGAATTTTGGCTGCATAAAGTTGGATTCTTAGGTCATGTCTTGACCGAAGAAGGATTGTTAGTAGATCCCGCGAAGATCGATGCTGTGACCCAATGGCAATCTCCAACGACCGTCAAGGAAGTCAGAAGCTTCCTCGGACTTGCGGGCTATTACCGCAAATTCGTGGAAGGATTCTCTAGCATTTCCCGGCCAATGACTCAGCTCCTGAAGAAGGACAAGAAGTTCAAATGGACGCCAACATGCGAAGAAAGCATCCAAGAGCTCAAGAAGAGATTGACCACCGCCCCAGTTCTGGCAACACCTGATATTCACAAGGAGTTCGTGATATATTGTGATGCCTCTCGAACCGGATTGGGAAGCGTTCTGATGCGAGAAGGACGAGTCATAGCTTACCTCTCAAGGCAGCTAGGACCTCATGAAGAGAACTACGCTGCTCACCATCTTGAGTTAGCAGCAGTGGTTCATGCGTTGAAGACATGGCGACATTACCTCCTAGGGAAACGGTGTGAGATATACACAGACCACAAAAGTCTGAAGTATATTTTCACCCAGAAGGAATTGAACATGAGGCAACGAAGATGGTTGGAACTAATCAAGGATTATGACCTCAGTGTTCAATATCACCCCGGGAAGGCTAACGTGGTAGCCGATGCCTTAAGCAGAAATGCTTGCTCCCTGAATGCCATAATTCAAAGAAGGCAACCAGCCCTGTTTGAAGAGCTGGAACAATTCAGTTTGGAATTGGTCACTGTCGGTGTATTTGGATCGACACCTACGGGATCACAAGAATCCCTACTATGGTTGCGGGGCGCGGGGTTGAGAGAAGAGCGGATCTAACAGTCAGGACACGGTTCCTTTACCCAGGTTCGGGCCGCAAAGATGCGTAAAACCCTACTCCTACTTCGATGGATTATATCTTTGTGTTCTTCAGCCAGTGAGGAGCTCCAAAAGAGTCGTGAGGAGTTATAAAAAGCCAAATCCTCCTGCTGGTCACCTCGGGCCTCCTTTTATAGGAAAAAGGGGTCGCCACAGTGGCACACAGAAGGTGGAAAGGGTACAGTGATGCGAGGTTATCCCTCGCATTACAGGACAAGGCGCATTTAATGCGCTTAGCTTAGGTGTCCTTGCTTTTTCAAGGACGAGGGGAGACGTCCGTCTTGTCCGTCGCCGCCCCTCCTCGTGTTGACACGCGCCCTGGCCAGCGGTGTCTGAGGTGCCATGTAGGCAGACAGGCAGCTGAGGTGGCGCAATGGCGGGTCTCCACGAAGATCCGCGGGTTGCCACGCAGGAGCCTGTCCAGCTGGTCGGGTCGGCAGCTGCGTGGGTCGGTGGAAACCCGGTTGGTGCGGGTCTCGGTGGCCCCGCGGGTGTCCTCGGCAAGGGCCTTGCCAAGGCTCCGGCAAGGGTCCTGTCGTGGCGCCTGCTGTCATCCCCGGCAAGGTGCTTGCCGGGGGCCTTGTATTTCTCCTTGGCTGGGATCCCGCCAAGGGTCGTCGTCTTCTTAACTTGTATCTGATCTTGGATGTCTTCACAAAGATCTGCATGCCACCACGGGGATATCTCCCGAATCCTCGCCCCATGGGGGCGGTGGAGTCAAGGGTGATCCGCTCCGTAGGTGCGGGGTGAGCTGCCACGGCAAGGGTCTTGCCGGGGCTGCCAGAGCCACCTCCTGGCAAGGACCTTGCCGGGGGAAGCCGCTTTGTCCCTTTGCTCTTTGTGGTCTTGTTCTTCGCATTGTTCCAGTCTCCATCAAGCTTCGGTCTTACCCCGGCTCACCTCCCTTTCCATGCTTGGTGTGGTGGTGCCCGTGGCTCAGACTGCCCGTGCACAGTCATAGGGGCAAAAAAGTGTACCCCTCTTTTTGTACACCAACAGGAGCCCCCGGGCCTGGGCCACACATAAGCGTGACACGTTGTTGGGCCAGGCCCAAAACTGTGTGCGGGCATGCGGGGCGGTTTTCACCGTGGTAAAATTTTCCATGCGCTGCGCCTCCCACGACCCGTGCGCGCGGTGTGGGGTGGAGGGGCGTGCGTGACATGGGCGGCATGCGTGGGGCGGTTTCCGCAGGCATGCGTCACATCGCAGTAAATGCGAAAGGAGGGCGGCATTGCGTCTTCCCAGTAAACGGGGGGAGGTGTGGAGGCGTGGCCCATTTACTGAACGGGGCCGAGGCGCGGTCTTTAAGGCGTCCACTCCCCATGATCACGGGGTGGGGAGAGGTCGCCTCAGCCGTCCCCTCGGTTCTGCACGTCTGCCACGTGCCCTTCATGCGTTTGAGGTGGCGAACAGTGGAGGCGGGAAACTGAGCCGTCGCTGGTTGGGGCAGTGGGTCGGTCCCGGCCCCCCTCGCCTTCTGCGTCTTGGTTGGCCGAGCGGGGCGGTCGAGCCCCAGCCCCGCCCCTTTATAAAGAGCGGGGGGGGAAAGGACGGCGCCCCGCACTTCTCCATCTTCTTTCTCCTTCTGCTTCTGCTCCTCCCTTCTGTTCGCCATGAAGAGAGGAAATCCCGGCCCTTCCATGGTGGCGGCGAGGGTCGCTGCTCAACAACGCATCCCCCCTTCTCCTGCACCTGAAGTGGTCGAACCAGCCACGAGGGGAAGAGGGAGGGGGCGGGGCCGTGGTCGAGGCCGGGGCGCTCAGAGAAGAGGAGGACGGGGCGGCCTGCCAGCCTCGCCCCCGCTAGCAGCTCCTCCTCGAATGGAAGGTCATATTGGAGATGACCCTTGTGAGTTCTTCGTTAGGATGCGGGGGGAGCCGCGCGTCACCTGCGTCTCCCGACTCCATTTGCGCAGGAGATGGAGGTCGATCTGCCGGAGTCGCTGCGGCTGCACATGAGGGGCTGCGGGATCAGTGGCACGCGGGTCTGCGTCGACTTCCCTGCCCCTCATGTGATGTATCTTCGCCAAGGATGGAAGACGTTCGCTCGCATCCACAGCCTGACGGATGGGCTCACCCTCCACTTCAAGTTGATGGAGGACGGCCACCTCTCCGTCAAGGGCTTCGGGCACCTCGGGACTCGCGCGAGGTGCTGCGTGGAGAGCTCCTCCGATGACGAAGACTCCTCCTCGAACGAGGGTGATGAGGAGGACAGCGGTAGCGACGACAAGGGCGGTGGACGGCAGGATGAAGGGTCCGACAAGGTGTCGGGCGCCGCTCCTGGTGGCACCGGCGACCCCATCATCCGCGTTGCCGGCTCCTTGAACTTCTCGGGGCCGTCTCCTTGGCGGCTGGCGTAGGGAGGCTGCGGAAGAGGAAGAGGAAGAAGGCGGGCGGCAAGGTCGTCATGTCGGAGTACGCGGGCACCGACGCCTTCGACGCGTACTGACGTCCTGCCGCCTCGTCTTCGAGCTCTGCCTCCGGCGCCGTTATCACCGTCCAGCCCTTGGGAGGCCGCCGAGATGCCTTCTCGGTGTCTTCTGCCACCCGTAGCTCGCCTAGGAGCCCCTTTTGCCCTTCTCGCCTCCTTGACCTACCTCCTGAGGAGAGGGACAAGAAATGCATTACGGGCACCTTATCTCTTTTTAGTCTGTAAGCCTTTGGGCATCTGTTAAGTTTAAAACTTGTAATCTCCTTGTTCATGTTTTTCATTCCCTATGGACTGTACCTGAATGGAATGTTTTAAATGAAAAAGGAATGTTTGCCGGGTCATTTGTTCGTAGGTAAAAACCCACAACAGGGAATAAATCCCTGATATCTTTAAGATAAACATTTCCTCGCCCGGCAACAGGCCCTGCCGTTTCCCTACTTCGCTCGACCTTTCTCACGCCTTTGGCGGAGGCAGGGATGAAGTGGGCTCAGGCTCCTCGTTTCATCCTTCTGCTGCCGCGACTACGACCAAACTTAGTCCTAGGAACGAGCCCTAGGGCCTAGAGTTATGGGAGAACGGTAGCTTAAGGAAAAGAACGAGGTTTCACATACCTCAGTCCATAAAGGAATGCATGAAAAGGGATAAAGAACTTATCTGAAGCTGCAGCCCCCGGCAATCCTGGTCTGCCGTGGGTGAATCCTTACCCTTGTAGCCCCCGGCAACACTGGCTCGCCGGGGCCTAGGTGTTGGTCTATTCTTCTTTCTTTTCCTCAAGTGGCTTCGGCAAGGATGTCTGCGCGTCCTGTGAACCAAAGAAGATAGAGGAAAGACAAAGACTCGACCTCTAAGCTAGGGGTTAGCCGCCGCTAAGCACTATCAACACTAACCAAGGACGAGACTCGACTCAGCATGCATGCTATAACTTAGGGCGCCAGCACTTCATTTATTTATGCTCAGGGTCTGCGCCTGGCTTTGTACAAAGGGTTACATGCCTTGCCGGCAAGGCTTGTACAAAAGGTTGGCTTGCCGGGGGGCCGGCAAGCCGCGCCTTATGGGTAAAACTTGCGAAGATGCTCGATGTTCCAGGAATTACTCATCGGAACGGCATCCTCGGTCTCCAGGCGGACAGCGCCAGGCCTGGTGACTCGTATTACCTGATGAGGGCCTTCGCACTTAGGGGTCAACTTGTTCGTATTCCTGGCCGATTGAATGCGCCGGAAAACAAGGTCGCCTTCCTCAAAGTTTCGGGCACGGACCTTGCGGCTATGGTAGCGGCACAAGGCTTGCTGGTAGCGTGCTGCTCTCACAGCCGCCCGAAGACAATCTTCCTCAAGAAGCATTGCGTCGTCTTGCCGCAGTTGCTCTTGCTCAAGCTCGTCATAAGCGAGCACTCGAGGTGACCCGTATATGAGTTCTGTGGGGAGAACTGCTTCTGCCCCGTATATCAGGGCAAAGGGCGTCTGGCCGGTGGCTTGATTTGGCGTCGTTCTGATCGACCAAAGAACCGCCGGCAATTCATCAATCCAGCGCCTCCCGCTCTTGTGTGCAGCCTGTCAAAGGTATTTGTCCTTAATCCTCGCAGCACTTCAGCATTTGCCCTCTCAGCTTGACCATTGCTTCGAGGGTGAGCAACGGAAGTGAAACAGACTCTCCTGCCGAGGTCTTGGGTATATTGCATGAAGGTGCGGCTTGTAAAATGTGTGTCGTTGTCGGTGATGATCCTGTTGGGCACACCAAAATGGCACACTAGTCCCTTGAAGAACTTGACGGCTGACTAAGCTGTGACCTTCCTTACTGCCTCCACTTCTGGCCACTTTGTGAACTTGTCGATTGCAACGTACAAGTACTCAAAGCCCCCGATGGCGCGAGGGAAAGGGACCAGTATGTCGAGCCCCCATACCGAGAAGGGCCAGGAGAGAGGAATGGTTTGAAGGGCTTGAGCTGGTTGATGAAGTTTCTTTGAATGGAACTGGCACGTTTCACACCTGGTGACCAGTGCCGTCGCATCCTGGAGGGCAGTGGGCCAGAAGAAGCCTTGCCGGAATGCCTTGCCAGCAAGGGCTCTCGACCCTATGTGGGATCCACATATGCCTCCATGTATCTCTGCCAACAGCTCCAGTCCTTCCTCTTGAGGGATGCACTTCAATTTCACACCGTTCGGTCTCCTTCTATACAGGACGTCATCGATGAACTGGTACATGGCAGACCGACGGGCTACTTTCTCCGCTTCCTCCTGCTCCTCAGGAAGTTCCCCAGTCTCAAGGAATCGGACGGTATGTTGCGCCCACGCTGGAGCCTGGGGCTCGACGGCGAGGACCAAAGGCATTTCCTCCGGCAAGGGAGCGGCCGTCTCAACGGCAAAAGCTTGACGCTCCACCGGAGTTAGCCCTCCGGTGGCGGGCTCAGTGTCTCCGGCAACATCCTTGCCGGCGGCTCCATGGAGCTCGGCGGGAAAGTACTTGCCGGGCCCTGATTTCCTCCTTTTGTTCTGCCTTGTTGATGGATCAACGGATGGCTGAGAAAGCTGAAGCACAAAGGTACCTGGTTCCACAGGTAGCTTGAGGGCAGCGCGCTTTGACAGGTAATCGGCGATGTCATTCTCCGCTCGGGGAACGTGCTCCGCCTGTATACTGTCAAAGCGCTATTCCAACTTTCTCACTTCATCGACGTAGGCCTTCATCAACGGCCTCTGGTAATCCTTGTTGACATGTTTGACGACAAGCTGCGAGTCGCCCTGACAATGAGCTTCTTGATTCCGAGGTCTGCCGCGATCCTAAGACCAGCAAGCAGCCCCTCATACTCAGCAGTGTTGTTCGTTGATACCTCCCTAGGGAAGTGCATTTGGACCACGTACTTGAGGCGCTCTCAAGTGGGCACGACCAGCAGTACGCCAGCCCCGGCGCCCTGCAAGGAGAAAGCTCCATCAAAGTACATGATCAAGTTGCAACTCGCCTCTTTGCCGGGGAGAGCAGTTTCCTGGACTTCTTCATCAAGCGTTGCGGTCCATTCTGTGACGAACTCTGCCAGGACTCGGCTCTGAATTGTCGAGGTACTTTCAAACTTGAGGCCAAAGCTGGACAGCTCCGGTGCCCACTCTACAATCGTTCCCGTCGTGTCTGGATTGTGAAATATCCGTTGTAGAGGGAGGCGAGTAACGACAGTGATCTCGTGCGCCTGGAAGTAGTGACGCAGCTTCCTTGAGGCCATGAGAAGGCCGAAGAGCAATTTCTGCACACCGGAGTACCTTGATCTAGCCCCCTGCAAGAGGGAGCTAACGAAGTAGATCGGGTGCTGCATCATTTTCTTCTTCGGCAGCACTCCAACCGGCTGTGTCGCCTCTGCACCAGTGGCATCAGGCTCTGTTGCTGCTTTCACCTCATCATCGATTTCTCTCTGCGCCACTAGTGCGGCGCTGACCACTTGGTTTGTTGCCGCTAAGTATAGCAGCAACGGTTCTTGTGGTCTAGGCGCAACCAGTATTGGCGTGGAGGAAAGATACCTCTTCAGATCTTGTAATGCTGCTTCGGCTTCTAGCGTCCACTCCATTGGGCCCGCCTTTTTCAAAATCTTGAAAAAGGGGAGGGCGCGCTCGACAGACTTGCAAATGAATCTGCTCATGGCGGCAATGCAGCCAGCAAGCCGACACACATCCTTGACCCGTTTGGGTGCTTCAATCTGCTCTATTGCTTTGATCTTGTCCAGATTGGCTTCTATCCCACGCAACGACACAAAGAAACCGAGAAGCTTGCCAGATGGGACGCCGAAGATGCACTTCTCAGGGTTCAGCTTGAGGTTGATCTTGCATAGGTTTACAAATGTTTCTTGTAAATCCGGTACAAGGGTTTCCTTGTTCTTGGTTTTTACCACTATATAATCCATATAAGCCTCCATATTTCTATGGAGCTGGGGTTCAAAACCAATCTGGATTGCCCTTGCAAACGTCGAGCCAGCAGTCTTCAACCCGAAAGGCATTCGTACGAAACAGTACGTACCACATGGGGTGATGAATGTTGTCTTCTCTTCATGTTCTCTTGTCATGAAGATCTGGTGGTAGCCGGAGTAGGCATCGAGGAATGACAGCAAGTCAGACCCTGCCGTGGAGTCAACAATCTGGTCTATGCGCGCCAACGGGAAGGGGTCCTTGGGACAAGCTTTATTGATATCTGTGTAATCAATACACAACCTCCACTTCCCATTCGCCTTGCGCACTATCACTGGATTGGCCAACCACGTTCGATGGAGCACTCCTCTTACCAAACCCGCAGCTTCCAGTTTCCGGATCTCCTCGATGATGAACTCTTGCCATTCCAAAGCTTGCTTTCTGACCTTCTGCTTGACGGGCCGCACATGAGGACAGACATCAAGGTGGTGCTCAATCACCTCCCTGGGAACGCCGGGGATGTCGGATGCCTGCCAGGCAAACACGTCGACATTCGCCCGCAGGAAGGTGACGAGCGCGTCTTCCTATTTGTTGTCAAGGGCGGAGCTTATGGTAAAAGCCCCTCCCGTGCCGTCCTCCTTGACAGAAACCTTCTTGGTTCCTGGCGGTGTGGCCCTGGATCTCTTGTTCCTGCCGGTGGAGCTCTCTGGCACGTCCTCGATGGGGGCGCGACACTCCAAAGAGGTGCGCTTGCCAGAGTGGGTGTCCGAGGTCTCGCCGGCCTTCTTCTTTCCGGTGGAGCTCTCTGGCACGTCCTCGACGGGAGCACAGCACTCCGAAGAGGTGCGCTTGCCGGAGTGGGTGTCCGAGGTCTCGCCAGTCTTCTTCTTCTTCCCTCCCGGGGCTCCAGTGGCAGGAGCAAGTGCCCTTGTAGCGGTAGCTGCTGCGACCGCTTGCTGGTACAGTTGGTCAGCGCAAACCAGCGCATCCTTCTTGTCAGAGGGGATGGTGATGATCGTCATAGGCCCTAGCATCTTCAGGGTGTTGTAGACGTAGTGTGACGCTGCCATAAACTTGGCCAGCGCTCGGCGGCCAAGGATCCCGTTGTAGGGCAAGGGGATCTTGGCAACATTGAACACGATCCTCTCTGTCCTATAGTTCAAATCACTTCCAAAAGTCACGGGTAACGTGACTTTCCCCTTCGGTTGACTTCTCCCTGGGTTGACCCCCTGAAACGTGCCCGTCTCTTCGAGGTCTCCATCAGGAACTTGCAGCTTCTCGATCACGGTGGGCGAGAGTAGGTTCAGACCGGCCCCGCCATCGACTAGCATCTTTGTTACCTCGAGGTTGCGTATTGTTGGTGAAACCAACAATGGCAAGCACCCGACTGCAGTAGTGCGATCAGGGTGATCCTCGGCGTCAAAGATGATAGGTGTGCTGGACCATTTTAGCGGCTTTTGGTCACCGGATGATGGATCCGCCGCAATAATCTCACGCGCCCACTGTTTAAGTTGGCGGTGAGAAGTATACAGCGAGGCGCCACCATCGATGCACATGGCGTCCGTAGCCTTCTGAAACTCTTGGTCGCCAGACTTGTCGTCCTCTTCGTGATCGTCATCTTCGGGCCTTCTGTCGCGGCCCCGGGCGGGCCTTTCCTGTTGTTTCTCCTTGCCGCGACGGCCCGCTTGGCCGTCATGCCTCTTGCCGGACCCCTCAGCGCCGTCCTGGCCCTTCTCCTTGTCCCGCCTCTCGTATTCAGCCCTTTGCTTCTCAGAAAGGAGCTCAACCTGGTGGCAGTCCTGGAGATCATGGCCTTTGGTGCGATGGATCTTGCAGTATCGCTTGCCGGAGTTTCCTGGCTTCTCGGCAGCCGCCAAGGCCCGGCAGGCGACGCACCCGGCAATCTCCTTGCCGGGGTCACCCGCCCTGCTTTTCTTGGTGGAGCCGGCGTCATCAGATCCCTCGACGGCAAGTACAGCTTTACCCTTGCGCTTCCTGTTGCGGTGCCGGCCCTTCTTCGCTGGGGCGGCGATATCCTCGTCTAAAGAGTCGGTTTCCGCACCAGCGCCTTCGCAGGGGTACTTCCTTCCTTGCTCGCCTGTCTGACTGGTGGCGCGCTTCGCGCCAGCGCTCGATGGTGGTTCGAGCGTCTTCATGAGCTCGCTCCTGAAGAACTCGACGCTGGTCGACGTGTGTCCACGGGTCGGACGACGCGATGGAGATGGCGTCGCCCGCGACGTCCCGACGAGTCGACACACGCGATATCGGGCGAGGAGGAGGCGAATGCATCGTAGCCACGGCGCTGCTGGTCCTCCCGCCGCCGGTGCGTGGGACTCCATCGGAGCGTCGACCTGGGAGCTCCGCTGGATTTGTTTCATCCTTGTTGGCGACTGCGACAAGGCTTCGGATGGTGGCTCTCCATTCGTCGAGTTTCCCCGTAACGGGAGGAAAGTCGAGGAGCAACTGCGCGCGCGCCAGGGCTTCGGCTGGGGTGAACGGTAGCGAAACCTGCACGGATCGCGACGGGCTTTGACCCCTGAGCGTGTCAGGAGGAGCTTCATCACGATCCCGCAGTCGCATACCGTTTCCACCAGTGATTCGGCGAGCGAGCAGGTTTTCTACGTCCCGGGAGGGGCGCTCGGGGCTCTTCCTAGGGCGACGCCCGGGATCTTCGGGGTGACGATGCCGTTGGCACCGGTGTGGGAGTTCTGGAGGTCCTTGCGTCGCCATCGGGTGATGCGGCCGCGACCTTGGAAGGCCTCGCGCCACCCGCGGATGGCTGGGCTCCATCTTTGGAACCGGCGGTGTGTGGCCCGTTGCCAGGGGCACAAACATCGCCACCTCCCAAACTCCGGCTGCCGGGATGGCTTTGGTGTTCGCGAGCAGCGCTCCGGGTTCTTTCCGCGACCGGTCCGCTGCTCGCCCGCGTCGGGACGGGCTGTCCGGCTTCCGACTAGCCAACCGCCACCATCGTCTTCTTCTTGGGCGCCATGACGATGAAGAGGCGACGAACTGACTGCCAAAGTCGATTCTCACAACTGCTCTTCCCTACCTGGCGCGCCAAAGATGTCGCTGTATTTGGATCGACACCTATGGGATCACAAGAATCCCTACTACGGTTGCGGGGCACGGGGTTGAGAGAAGAGCGGATCTAACAGTCAGGACACGGTTCCTTTACCCAGGTTTGGGCCGCAAAGATGTGTAAAACCCTACTCCAGCTTTGGTGGATTATGTCTTTGTGTTCTTCAGCCAGTGAGGAGCTCCAAAAGAGTCGTGAGGAGTTCTAAAAAGCCGAATCCTCCTGCTGGTCGCCTCGAGCCTCCTTTTATAGGAAAAAGGGGTCGCCACAGTGGCACACAGGAGGTGGAAAGGGTACAGTGATGCGAGGTTATCCCTCGCATTACAGGACAAGGCGCATTTAATGCGCTTAGCTTAGGTGTCCTTGCTTTATCGGGGACGAGGGGAGACGTCCGTCTTGTCCGTCGCCGCCCCTCCTCGTGTTGACACGCGCCCTGGCCAGCGGTGTCTGAGGTGCCATGTAGAAAGACAGGCAGCTGAGGTGGCGCAACGACAGGTCTCCATGAAGATCTGTGGGTTGCCACGCAGGAGCCTGTCCAGCTGGTCAGGTCGGGAGCTGCGTGGGTCGGTGGAAACCCGGTTGGTGCGGGCCTGACGGTGGCCCCGCGGGTGTCCTCGGCAAGGGCCTTGCCGGCGCTCCGGCAAGGGTCCTGTCGTGGTGCCTGCTGTCATCCCCGGCAAGGTGCTTGCCGGAGGCCTTGTAGTTCTCCTTGGCTGGGATCCCGCCAAGGGTCGTCGTCTTCTTAACTTGTATCTGATCTTGGATGTCTTCACAAAGATCTGCTCGCCACCACGGGGATATCTCCCGAATCCTCGCCCCATGGGGGCGGTGGACTCAAGGGTGATCCGCTCCGTAGGCGCGGGGCGAGCTACCGTGGCAAGGGTCTTGCCGGGGCGGCCAGAGCCGGCTCCCGGCAAGGACCTTGCCGGGCGAAGCCTCTTCGTCCCTTTGCTCTTCGTGGTCTTGTTCTTGGCGTTGTTCCAATCTCCATCAAGCTTCGGTCTTACCCCGGCTCACCTCCCTTGCCATGCTTGGTGTGGTGGTGCCCGTGGCTCAGACTGCCCGTGCACAGTCATAGGGGCACAAAAAGTGTACCCCTCTTTTTGTACACCGACAGTCATTCCTAGACCATCTGTAAGTCAAACCAACCCTGATGGACGAAGTCAAGAAAGCACAAGGTGGGCACGCAAGCATTGAAGGCATCAAAAAGAAAATGAAGCTAGGCAAGGCCCCAGGATTCTGCGAGGACGAGCACGGGATTGCTTGGTACAAAGGCTGCATATGCGTACCAAACAAGATGGAGCTGAAGACTTTGATCCTGCAAGAAGCCCACGACACTCCGTATTCCATCCACCCCGGAGGAACCAAGATGTATCAGGACTTGAAGGAAAGATTCTGGTGGCACAGGATGAAAAGAGAGATTGCAACCTATGTTGCAAAATGTGATATGTGCCAAAGGGTCAAGGCTGAATATCAGCAACCCGCTGGATTGCTCCAACCACTCAAGGTTCCTGAGTGGAAGTGGGATAAAGTCGGCCTGGATTTCATCACTGGATTACCAAGGTCGAATAAAGGACATGACTCCATCTGGGTCATAGTCGACCATTTGACCAAGGTAGCCCATTTCATTCCTGTCAAGACTACCTATAATGGCAACCATATGGCAACTCTCTATATCGATCAAATCATGAGCCTCCATGGTGTTCCAAAGGAGATTGTGTCAGATCGAGGCACCCAGTTTACTTCAAGGTACTGGAAAATATTGCAAGAAGCCTTGGGAACCAAGTTGTCTTTCAGCATGGCTTTTCACCCGTAGACCGGAGGTCAGACAGAGCGAGTAAATCAAATTCTCGAAGACATGCTCTGAGCCTGTGTCTTGGCATATGGAGCCAAGTGGGAAGATTGCCTCCCTTTTGCCGAGTTCTCCTATAAAAACAATTATCAGTCGAGCCTTCACATGGCACCATTTGAGGTGTTGTACGGACGCAAGTGTCGCACACCCCTCAACTGGTCAGAGACTGGATAAGGACTAGTCTTTGGACCAGATATTCTCCGCGAAGCAGAAGAGCAAGTCCAACTAGTAAGAGAGCGTTTGAAGGCCGCCAAATCAAGGCAGAAGAGCTATGCTGACACTCGTCGCCGATACATGATTTTCCGTGTTGGAGACCATGTGTACCTGCGAGTAACTCCTCTAAAGGGAACCAAGCGTTTCCACGTTAAGGGAAAACTTGCACCAAGATTTATTAGCCCCTTCAAGATCACCCACCGACGAGGAGAAGTGGCTTACCAGTTGGAACTACCACCTGAGCTATCTGATGTGCACAACGTATTCCACGTGTCACAACTCCGGAAGTGTCTCCATGTTTCGGAGAAGCCTGATCTCTACAAGGATGTCGATCACCAAGCCATTGATCTCCAGCCTGATTTAACCTACCGTGAGAAGCCCATTCGCATTCTGGAAGAAGCAGAGCGACGGACGCGAAGCCGCACCATCAAGTACTTCAAGGTCCAGTCGAGCAACCACACGGAAGCAGAAGCAACCTGGTAACGAGAAGACTATCTTAGATCCGAGTATCCAGATCTCTTTTGAGCCCTAGTTTAGGAATCTCGGGCATGAGATTCTTGTAAGGGGGGTAGGTATGTCACACCCTGCATTTTGTAACATGTCACTTGCATTAATAAAGCATGAAAATTTGGACCAACAAATTTTTTTGGCATCATTTGGCTTTTATTTGGACTTAAGTTTTTCTCTCTGTGATTTTCATGTGCTCTTTAATGTCAACTACTCCCTCTTGTATATTTCATCTCCTTACCCCAAACTTCTGCCCAATGGTCATACCAAGTGTATATAACATTATAGTATTTTCTTACAAAAATAATTTGGCCAAAAAGTATTTTCAAAAATTAGTTTTCCAAAAACCCCTGAATTTAGGTTTGCACTTCAAGTGCTTGATTTAGGGTGAGAAAAATATTTCCAAGAGTATATTTGAAACCTAGTAGATATAGGACTCGCATAAACCACAAAAATATAATTTTTAAAGTCATTTTCCAATTTTATTTAAAATCTTTTTCTTAAGGCCAGAAATGGTCTTTAATAGGGAAAAATTATTTAACTATTTCAAAAATATTTGCCAAAATTCAGGGAGACTCTTAGGACATATATTGTCCATATATAAGAGTTTCAACAATTGGTCATGTTCAAAATATTGGACAAATCCCTCAGAAACCCTTTCTGGATATTTCAAGCTTTTGAAATATTTACAAAGGAAATATTCTCTATAAATTCCAGGGAAATTCTATCCATTTTTTAAGTTTGAGCAACTTTACATTGCCAAACTTGTCCAAATGCTCTCAAACTTGGTACACATGCTAAAATGGTCTAATAATGCATCTAGACCAAATGGCACAAGTTTTGGAGAAGGGTAACTTGATCAGAGTACCCCAAAACCATTTCTGTTCAGATTCAAATTTGAACAACTTTACATTACCAACTTTTTACTTGGGACTTCAAACTTTGTGGGCATGATCACAACCCCAAATGATGACACTACACCAAGTGGTGCATCAAGGAGGGATGATTTGCTTAACTGAAACTTGGTGAAACCATTTCTGTTGATTTCTAGGGTTCACCAAAGTTACATTGGCAAGTTTCTTCAAGTGAGACCAAACTTGGTGGAACACCCTATTTCCATATACCATTTGATCCTATTAAGTCTCATGTCAAATGGAAATCATTTGATTGCTCAAAACCTCATCATACACCTTCTGGTTATTTTCCAAAATTACCACTTTCACCCCTTTTCTTATTCTCCTTGAGCCCAACTTTTTACCACAACTTCCTCAGGCTCCCTTGCACCTCCAGTAACTCTCCACTGGCATCTGCTCAATGATTGAGTAGGGGTAAAAACCCCAATTTGCATTCTGGACAGCAGTTTTCACCATTCTATCTCAGCCCCCTCTTCTTCTAGAAGCCTTCCCTGGCATCCAATGCTCCCCCGTGCCTTGTTTACTTCCCCCTAGAGCCAATGGACATGGTGGCCGCGCCCAGAGCGCGTGGGACACGGCCATGCCAGACATTTGGGCGCTCTGGAGCGTGCTATAGTGCGCTTCCGCACTGTAGCCTCCTCCAATCCACGGCGCCCGACCACCTCGAGCCTCCCCCTCGCACCAGTCGAGGTGCCTCGACGTCCACAACACACCACGGCTTTGTCTTCCTCCTCCTTCTCTCTCCTCTCACCCCACCTCGCGCGCGCGACGGCAGCCCGAGAGCTCCAATGAGCCTCCTCGCATGCGTGCTGCTCTGGACTCCCCCTGCTCTCTCTCTCTTCCTCTCCCCGGCTCTGGACCACATCTAGCAACGCCACAGACACAGCTCCAGCTCCTCCCGAGCCTTGTGGCAATGGGCAGAGGCTCGCCGGCGCACGGGTCCACGGCACCTCGTCGTTCGCCTATAAAAGGACACCCCGCGCCCCTTCTCTCCTCACCATCGCTCTCTCACCCACCTAATCACCCCCCTACGCCTATCATTCCCCTCCAGACGGGCCCGAGCTCGAGATCGAGCTCGAGCTCCGCCGCGGCGGCTCGCCGTCGTCCGCTCGGTACAGACCCTCCCCGCCGCTCCTCTCGTTTGATCTGAAACTTCCGAGCCTCGCTGATCATTTCCCCCGTCATTTCCCCTCTCTGCATCTGCCAGAAACGGCCGGAGCAACCACCACCCGATGCCTCTCCGCCGTCCCTCCTCCTCGCCGGCGAACCAGGCCACTCCGGCGACTGTGTCCACCACCACCCGAACGGCGACTCCACGCTGACTCCATCCCTACCCTTAGCTCTCCCTGCCGTGCCCCGAATCTCCGCCGGTGAGCTCGCCGGCCCTCTACCGGAGGGTTAGGGATGACAGGCGGGCCCCGCCTGTCAACCTCTCCTCTCCCTCGCCTCTCTCTTCTCTCGCTGATGCCTGGGCCCCGCCCGTCCGGTTTGAAACCTGGCGCGCGCAGGCGCCCGTGCGCTGGGCTGTTTCCCCTCTGGGCCTGCTACACTGTGGCCGTTCTGGCCCAGTTGCATAGTAGCCCTTTTCCTTTTTCTTTTCTGTTAGTTTTAAATAATTCCACAGGATAAAATATTTATCCAAATAAATTAATTCCAGTTCCTAAAAACTTGTAAAATTCCAACTTATTTAATGATATCACTTTCACCCATATCCATGAACCTTTTTTATTAAATCTAAATTTGAACACTTAAACCTTTGTTCAAAAATTCATATAACCCATTCTGTCACTCCAAATTCCAAACTAATAATTTTTTCCATCGTAGTTTTCCCTCTATTATTTTATAAAAATAAGTTGACTTTTTTCTGAGCACTTTGATTTTTCTGTTTTTAATATTGTCTTATTTTTCCGTTGTTCTATTGTGATGATTAGATACCGTGTTTGACGAGGTTGCTGAAGAAGAAGAAGGAGAAGGACTTGAAGGATTTGAAGACCAAGCCAACCAAGGCAAGCAGCCCTTTGACCATGTCTATGGAACCCCTTTTTATGCATGTCATATAGCACCGTATCGTTATTGCAACGGAATCATGATGAGGTGGAAGCCACTTGTCGGTTTGCCACTGTACTTCCTCGTTGATACTTGCATTTGGGCATGACCCTACCTTCTTATGAGGGTTATGCCGGTGGGAGTAGATAGGTTGCCATAGTAGTGGCTATGCTAGTGGAACGGGATATGCATAATGATGAAAGCATAGTTCATTCGAGGCACTCTTTCAAATACCCCATCGGGTGCCACTTATGCTCGAGGGAGATGATGAGATGGGTAACCACTTGATGACGAAGTGGTGTACCGAGACAAGTGTGTGTGTGATGTTTTTCAAACGGATTGGTTTAAGTTGCGACCGTTATTCCAACTTTACATGCGCAACCACTCTACCCTTATATGGTAAAGGGCATTATTGATTACCTAGGCCGATACTAGCATGGTGCCGGCATTACTAGTGACGGGAGTGACATGAGGTCACTCTCGGGATGGGGTCGTGCTTGGATAGGCAGCCATGACTATTTTCACAGGGCACCGAACACACCCTCTTGGTACCCCGTGCCCGTGGTATGTGAAATGGGAGCGAGGCTCCAAAAATCTTAAGATGTGAAATGTGGGGCACGGGGGTTGCTAACAATCGAGTGGACTCCATATTAGTGTCGCCTAGGGAAAGATAGTGATCGGGTTCTTACCCCGGGTACTTGAGGTACCGCGGGTCGTGGATGACACAGAAGTTCCCCGGATCTAGTGGGTAAAGTGTGCAACCTCTACATAGTGTAAAACTATACGAATAGCCGTGTCCACGGTCAAGGACAGTTGGGTAACCGCTCTTAGGCTACGTCCAATGTTTGTGAAACCCTACATGTGTGAGAAAGCTCCGTTTGATTTAAGTCAAAAAGGACTTGACAAGATCAAGAGGTCATAGCTTGGCTATGTTGATATTTGTAACCTATATTTCCCATGATGCATGCCTCAGATAGCTCATGTCATTACACTCACAAACTTTCCTTTCTGCAAACATATCCTATCTTGTGCTATTTCATATCTTGTCATACTTGTTCCAAAAACATGGGTTGCTTGCGAGTACATTCAAAGTACTCATTGGCTTGCCACTGGTTATTTAATTGGCCAGGCATGGAAGAGTAGGAATATGAAGAAGAATTCTATGGAGACGAACATGCGAATTAGGACGCTTTCCCAGTCAGAATGCGTGTAGGATTAAGGCAGATGGCATGGGTTCTACTTATCTACGAAGACTTCCACTATTCGAGTTTATTTGCTATTCAGCCCATGAGGCTTTATCTATGTAGGACTTGGCCATAAAGGTCATAATTTTTGTAAGACGGTATGTATGGATGTAAGACTCTTGTTATTCAGCTTCTGTGTGTTCAGTGAGCATTGATCTCTGGGATCACTGTACACGTGCATTCGATGATCTCAAATCTTAAGTCGGGGTCCCCACAGGTTTTGCATGGACTTTCTCTGTGTGCACTAGCAAATAAATCAGCCCATGCCTATTTCTGTCAATATTCTCCAAAACACAAGATGGCAAATATTGCACCAACATGATCTTAAACCCATAATTCATCCGACCCCAACAAACACACCGCAAAACAAGATTACATTGGATAGAACTCCAGGGAGATCATGGAGAACATTGTATAGAAGATCAAAGAGAGAGCATTAGCCATCTAAATACTAGGTATGTACCCATAGGTTTGTGGTAAACTAGTCACACATCATCGGTAGTATAACAAGATTGATTTAGAAGCCCTCTGGCGATCGATTCCCTCTTCGATTGAGTACCAAAAAAGGCCTCCAGATGGGATCACGGAAGAACAGAAGCTTGTGGCGGCAAATTTTTTTTTGGGGTGGCTCTATGAGGGTTTCTCAATATTTGAAAATTTATAGAAGAGGAATTAGGTCAGACGGAGCCACGTGAGGATCATTAGGTAACAGGACCCACCTACCCATCTAGGGTGCGCCACGTTGCCTTGTCGTCTCCTCGTTTGTCATCTGGTCTCCACCAGAAGGTTCTAGGATCTCTTAAGTCTATAAAATCACCAAAAATGTTCGTACCATTTGGACTCTGTTTGGTATTAATTTCCTGGAAAACCAAAAACAAAACGAAAACAACAACTAGAACTAGGCACTGGGTTAATAAGTTAGTCCTCAAAAATGATATAAAATAGTATAAAAAATATCTAAGATTAGTAATATAATTGAAATTGCAACTAATCTCCGGGTGGTTTTGGTAATTAATAACAACATGTATCTCATTGAACTAATATCCTTTCAAGATAAATATTTCAGGAAGTTCATTGGTTGGCATGGCTTGGATTAGAAATATGGACCCCTTAAAATGCCAAGGACAAAGATTGGCAAAAGCTCAAGACTCTACATTTTCATTTTAGTGATCCAAGATCACATTGAGTCCATAGGAAAATCCAATACTATTAAAAGGGGATGATGTGTTTCTTAATGGCTTACTTGCTCAAAATGCTTAGTGATATGCTCCAAATCCCTCAACCGCTTTCTCATTTCCACATATGTCCCAAACCTAAAAGCCAAACTTGGCCCCACCGATTTGATCTATCCGACGCCACCGAGTTCACTTGATATAGCCACTGCCACAAACCCTAATTAGTTCGGTCTCATCGATAGGGATCTCGGTCTCACCGAGATAGGATTGCAAACTCTTTGTTTCCCTTTGTAACATTTCGGTCTAACCGAGATGAGCGAATCGGTCACACCGAGTGTGCTTGGCCAAGTCTCTATTAGCGTATTACTGAAATCGGTCTCATAGAGTTCATGTGATCGGTCTCACCTAGATGAGGTTTGCCCTAACCCTAACGCATCAGTCTCACCAAGTTAATATTGTCGGTCCCACCGAAATGTCTAACATTCACATATTGAAGAGCTTTGGTCTGACCGAGTTCATTTATCCGTTCTAGTCGAGTTGGATCAAATGTGCGTAACGGTTAGATTTTGTGTGGATGCTATATATTCCCCTCCACCCCTTATCCATCAGGGTGAGAGCCATAAGAACGTGCCTACACTTCCACTATTCATTTTCTGAGAGAGAACCACCTGCTCATGTGTTGATACCCAGATATTCCAATCCAACCACAAGAATCTTGGCCTCTAGCCATCCCCAAGTTGCTTTCCACTCAAATATTCTTTCCACCATATCCATATCAGTGAAAGAGAGTTGAGTGTTGGGGAGACTATCATCTGAAGCACAAGAGCAAGGAGTTCATCATCAACACACCATATATTACCTTTTGGAGAGTGGTGTCTCCTAGATTGGTTAGGTGTCACTTGAGAGCCTTAGACAAGATTGTGGAATCGAACCAAGGAGTTTGTAAGGGCAAGGAGATCGCCTACTTCGTGAAGATTTACCCTAGTGAGGCAAGTCCTTCGTGGGCAACGGCCATGGTGCGATAGACAAGGTTGCTTCTTCGTGGACCCTTCGTGGGTGGAGACCTTTGTGGACTTGCACAACCGTTACCCTTCCTGTGTTGAAGTCTCCTTCAACGTGGATGTACGATAGCACCACCTATCAGAACCACGCCAAAAACATCCGTGTCTCCAATTGCCTTTGCACTATCCAACCCCTCCCTTTACATTGATATGCAATGCTTTAATTTCCGCTGCCACAACTCTAGAATTGCATGTGTAGGAAGATTGCTTGACTTGTGCTAAATTGCTAAAATCTGCCAAAACTTAGAATTGGGAAAAGGCTAAGTTTTTATCGGTCACGTAGTCTAATCACCCCCCTCTAGATATACTTTCGATCCTACACATGCTTTGGTGATCAGAGCTTTGGTCTCATTTTTCCTTGATTTCCATATGTTTGTTGATCATAGCCTTGGTTTCACAACATAGGAGAGTATGGCGTCTAGCGAGGGAAGTTACCACCGTAGAGGTCCTTACGTTGATGGTACTAATTTTTCCAGTTGGAAGCATAAAATGAGAATGCATATTCTTGGACATAACCCGGCTGTTTGGGCTATTGTGTGTATTGGTTTACAAGGTAATTCTTCGATGGGAAGGAACCGAATCATGAAGCTACTGTTGAAGAATTGAAGGTGTTGCAATACAATGCTCAAGCTTGTGATATCCTCTTCAATGGATTGTGTCCCGAAGAATTCAACAAAATCAGGCGTCTTGAGAATCAAAGGAAATTTGGGATACTTTGATTGATATGCACGAAGGTACTGACTCCGTCAAGCAATCCAAGTTGGATGTGCTTCAAAGTCAACTTGACAAGTTCAAAATGAAGGATGGTGAAGGTGTCGCTGGAATGTACTCTAGGTTTGCTCTCATCACAAATGAGATTGCCGGCTTAGGAAGTGAAGAGAGGACCGATAGATTCATCATCAAGAATATCCTAAGAGCTTTGGGTGGAAAATATGACATCGTGTGTACATTGATCCAAATGATGCCCAATTACAAATATCTCAAGCCAACGGAAGGCATTGGTAGAATTTTTGCTCACGAGATGCCACTTAAGGATAAAGGAGAGCTTCACAACAAGTCTAGTGGTGCTTACAAAGATTCATGTGATTCTCCTACATCATCAAGTGACAAAGAAGTCTTAAATGAATAATTGAGCTTGATGGTGAAGAACTTCAACAAATTCTACAAGAATAGAAGTAAAGCAAGAAACTCCAACTCAAGGTCCTACAAATGACAAAATATCTTCTAGTCGTGATCAGAATTGCTACAATTGTGGGAGACCCGGACACTTCTCAAATTAGTGTACGGCTCCACACAAGACAAGAGAAGATTCACCTAAAAGGAGAAGTAGAAGAGAAGATTCACCACCAATAGAGAGAAGGAGTAGAGACGATTGTTATGAACGAAGACCCTCTTGTAGATGCAAGGATTCAGAAAGGAAGGATAAATCATCAAGGAGCTATACAAGACAAAGTCATCAAGCTCATGTTGGCGAATGGGTATCCGGTTCCGACTCCGATGACCACTCTGAGAGAAGCTATTACTCTGACTCCGAAGATACTCAGGTTGAAGGTGTTGCCGGAATTGCATTTGTGTCAACCAACTCCTATGATATATTTGACTCACCAACTGAAGGAATTGAAAGATGCTTCATGGCTAAAGGCCCTAAGGTATCACACCCCGAATATCTTGATTTCAATAGTGATGAAGATGGTTGGCTAGGAGATGATGATTTATTTATTGGTAGCACTAGTGATGAAAACTATGATGAAATTGCTATTAATCATGCTAATCAAGATAAAACTATGATAAGAAGGAGATTGAGCGTCTAACTAAAGAACTAAACACTCTTAAGTTAGCTCATGAAACTACATTAGAAGATCATCCAGAGCTTTTGAGGACTCGTGAGAATCTATGCTTTGAAAAGCTCAATCTAGAGAAAGAACATGGGTTCTTAAAAGCAATCAATGATGATCTTAGTAAGAAAAGTTCTTCTTACACTGCCAAGTGTTTAATCTTGTGTACTTACATGCCACAAGTAAAATCTAGCAATAAGAACAAGAAAAATTCTTCCTCTAGTAGTAACAATAATCATGATAAATCCAATATTTTTTCTTCTAGTAGTTCTCTTGATTCCACTAATGATTCTCTTAGCCAAGTTACACTTGAGCAAGAAAATAGCTTATTGAAGGGAATTATAGAGAAAGGTGTTCATAAGAGCCTTGTCGGGAGTAAGCAATTCGAGGAAATTGTACGCAAGCAAGGAAGGCACTAGAAGAATCAAGGTGTTGGTTTCGAACGAAAGTTCAATGCCAATGGAGTTGAGTGGGAAGATGATCAATACCCCAAGACAAAGTTTGTTCCTCAACAAGAGAAGTATGATCCTACTTCCTTCAAGGGGACACAAGCCAAAGATGATATTCCACCACAATACCACAAGCTAAAAGGCAAGGACAAGCCTCAAGAGGAGATTGATGCATTTGAAGAAGTTCATAAGGCCTTGGTCAAGTGGGTTCCCAAGACTACGTCAAGTTCTACTTCATCAAGTACATCTACAACTCCAAGGATTCCCATCAAGATGATGTTGATCCCGAAGAAGAAGAACTATATATTTCTTGAGGGTGACTCGGTCAACATACTTCACTCATATGCATATTGGCAAGGACAAGTGCAATCAACTTTCACATCTTGCACTAGTTCAAGGAGTCACAAACCCTCTTGTTGGTAAGACAAGGGACAAGGTAACCTAATTATTTCCTGGAGATCATCTTGTGTGTAATCCACTCTATGTCCACGAATATCCTTGTTTGTTCCTGGTGGGACTAACCCATGTAGGCATTGAAAGTGCAACTCGCTCCAATGAATTCATCCAAATGATATAGATCAACATTGAGCATCTACATCTTCAACACCTACATGAAGTCATCATCGACAAAACCCAAGGTTCGTTCATCCCTCTTATACGGGATATCACATCTAGGGGGAGCTTTACTCTAAGAATTGAGCTAAAGAAACTCTAATGGTGTGAACACAACAATGTTTACATAAAAGTGGTAACCCCACTTGTGCTTAAACGATGCATGACCTATGATCAAATTTCTCATTTGACTCCTAAGTCAATGTACTCATATATATAGATGACCTAGTCATCGCCAATTGCATGATAGATGCTAGAGTGTTTGTGCATGCTTTGCCACATATTTCATTTGCTATCTTATTGTGTGAGCATGTTGGGTGCATATTTCTCTCATTCGAGGACATCCATTTGTTGCTTTGATTGCTTGGCTTTGTTCTTTTGCCAAATGGATGGACAATAATGCCTAAGAACTCCCTCTAGCTATCTATGTTTTTCTTGTCTCAAACTCTATTCATGCTACATCACAAAGTTTGATCAAGTCAGATTAAAACCCTCTGGGTGAGGAGTGATAACCCACAAGTGTAGGGGATCACAACAGTTTTCGAGGGTAGAGTATTCAACCCAAATTTATTGATTCGACACAAGGGGAGCCAAAGAATACTCTCAAGTATTAGCCATTGAGTTGTCAATTCAACCACACCTGGAAGACTTAATATCTGCAGCAAAGTATATAGTAGCAAAGTAATATGGAAGTAAGGATAACGATGGCAAATGTAATAGTACTAGTTTTGTAGTGATTGTAACAGTAGCAGCGGTAAAGTAAATAAGCAACAAGTAATATGTGAAAAGTTCGTAGCCATTGGATCAGTGATGGATAATTATGTCGGATGCAATCCCTCATGTAATAGTTATAACATAGGGTGACACAGAACTAGCTCCAGTTCATCAATGTAATGTAGGCATGTATTCCGAATATAGTCATACGTGCTTATGGAAAAGAACTTGCATGACATCTTTTGTCTTACCCTTCCGTGGCAGCGGGGTCCTATTGGAAACTAAGGGATATTAAGGCCTCCTTTTAATAGAGTACCAGATCAAAGCATTACCACATAGTGAATACATGAACTCCTCAAACTACGATCATCACCGGGAGTGGTCCCGATTATTGTCACTTCGGGGTTGCCGGACCATAACACATAGTAGGTGACTAATGACTTGCAAGATAGGATAAAGAATTCACATATATTCATGAAAACAGAATAGGTTAAGATCTGAAATCATGGCACTCGGGCCCTAGTGACAAGCATTAAGCATAGCAAAGTCATAGCAACATCAATCTTAAAATATAGTGGACACTAGGGTTCAAACCCTAAGAAAACTAACTCGATTAGATGGTAAATCTCATCCAACCCATCACCGTCCAGCAAGCCTACGATGGGATTACTCACGCACGTCGGTGAGCATCATGGAATTGTGATGGAAGAAGGTTGATGATGACGACGGCGACGATCTCCACTCTTCGGAGCCCCGAACGGACTCCAGATCAGCCCTCCCGAGAGAGATTAGGGCTTGGCGGTGGCTCCGTATCATAAAACGCGATGAATCCTTCTCTCTGATTTTTTTCTCCCTGAAAGCGAATATATGGAGTCAAGGTTGAGGTCGGTGGAGCGTCAGGGGGGCCACGAGGCAGGGGCACGCCCCCACCCTCGTGGACAGGGTGTGGGCCCCCTGGTCTGGTTTCTTCCGCCGGTATTTTTTATATATTCCAAAATAATTCTCCATTAATTTTCAGTTCATTTTGAGGACTTTTATTTCTGCACAAAAATAACACCATGGCAGTTCTGCTGAAAACAGCGTTAGTCTAGGTTAGTTCCATTCAAATCATGCAAGTTAGAGTCCAAAACAAGGGCAAAAGTGTTTGGAAAAGTAGATACGTTGAAGACGTATTATCTCCCCCAAGCTTAAACCTTTGCTTGTCCTCAAGCAATTCAGTTGACGAACCGAAAGTGATAAAGAAAAACTTTGACAAACTCTGTTCGCTCTTGTTGATGCAAATATGTAAAGCCAACATTCAAGTTTTCAGGAAAGATTATGAACTAACAACATTCACAAGAACTTTCAAGTCTCATGTTTACTCATATCAATGGCATAATCAACTAGCAAGCAATAATAATAAACCTCGGATGACAACACTTTCTCAAAACTATCATAATATGATATATCAAGATGGTATTGTTGGGGAACGTAGTATTTTAAAATTTTCCTACGATCACGCAAGATCTATCTACCAGATGCATAGCAACGAGAGGGGAGAGTGTGTCTACGTACCCTCGTAGACCGAAAGCGGAGCCGTCAAGTGACGCGATTGATGTACTCGAACTTCTTCGCGATCCAACCGATCAAGCACCGAACGTACGGCACCTCCGCGTTCGGCACACGTTCAGCTTGATGACGTCCCACGAGCTCTTGATCTAGTTGAGCTTCACGGGAGAGTTTTGTCAGCATGATGGCATGGTGACGGATATGATGAAGTTACCGGCACAGGGCTTCGCCTAAGCGCTGCAACAGTATGACCGAGGTGTGTTTCTGTGGAGGGGGGTACCGCACACGGCTAAAACAATTCAACTTGTGTGTCTTTGGGTAGCCCCCTGCCCTCGTATACAAAGGAGCAAGGGGGGAGGGCCGGATAGCCAAGCTTGGCCCGCCATAGGGAGTAGGATTCCTACTCCTAGTAGGAATAGGAATCCTCCTTCCTATTCCTACTAGGAGTAGGAAAGGAAGAAGGAGAAGAGAAGGAAGGAGAGAGGTGGTGCCCCCCACTCCTAGTCCTACTAGGATTCCCTAGTGGGGGCGCCGGCCAGCCTCATGGGCTGCCTCCCACTTTTCCTTCAAGGCCCACTATGGACCATACTCCCTCGGGGGGTTCCGGTAACCCCCCCTCCGGCAATCCGGTTAAATCCAAAACTTTCTCGGAACACCTCCGGTGTCCGAATATAGTCGTCCAATATATCAATGTTTACGTCTCGGACATTCCGAGACTCCTCGTCATGTCCGTGATATTATCCGGGACTCTGAACTACCTTCGGTACATCAAAACTCATAAACTCATAATATCGATCGTCATCAAACGTTAAGCGTGCGGACCCTGCGGGTTCGAGAACTATGTACACTTGACCGAGACTCATCTCCGGTCAATAACCAATAGCGGAACCTGGATGCTCATATTGGCTCCTACATATTCTACGAAGATATTTATCGATCAAACCGCATAACAACATATGTTGTTCCTTTTGTCATCGGTATGTTACTTGCCCGAGATTCAATCGTCGGTATCTCAATACCTAGTTCAATCTCGTTACCGGCAAGTCTCTTTACTCGTTCCATAATACATCACCCCGTGACTAACTTATTAGTCATTTGCTTGCAAGGCTTATTATGATGTGTATTACCGAGAGGGCCCAAAGATACCTCTCCAACACTCGGAGTGAGAAATCCTATTCTTGATCTATGCCAACACCACGAACACTTTCGGATACACCTGTAGAGCATCTTTATGACCACCCAATTACGTTGTGACGTTTGATAGCACACAAGGTGTTCCTACGGTATTCGGGAGTTGCATAATCTCATAGTCATAGGAACTTGTATAAGTCATGAAGAAAGCAGTAGCAGTAAAACTAAACGATCATAGTGCTAAGCTAACGCATGGGTCTTGTCCATCACATCATTCTCCTAATGATGTGATCACGTTGATCAAATGACAACTCATGTCTATGGCTAGGAAACATAACCATCTTTGATCAACGAGCTAGTCTAGTAGAGGCATACTAGGGACATATTGTTTTGTCTATGCATTCACACATGTACCAAGTTTCCGGTTAATACAATTCTAGCATGAATAAAAGACATTTATCATGATATAAGGAAATAAATAATAACTTTATTATTGCCTCGAGGGCATATTTCCTTCAGTATCCCACTTGCACTAGACTCAATAATCTAGATCACATCACCATGTGATTAACACCAATAGTTCACATCACCATGTGACTTAACAGTTTATAGTTCACATCACCATGTGACCAATACCCAAAAAGGTTTACTAGAGTCAGTAATCTAGTTCACATCGCCATGTGATTAACACCCAATGAGTACTAATGTGTGATCATGTTTTGCTTGTGAGAGAAGTTTACTCAATGGGTCTGCCAAATTCAGATCCGTATGTATTTTGCAAATTTCTATGTCTACAATGCTCTGCACTGAGGTACTCTAGCTAAATGCTCCTACTGTCAATATGTATCCAGATCGAGGCTCAGAGTCATCCAGATCGATGTCAAAGCTTGCATCAACGTAACTCTTTATGATGAACTCTTTATCACCTCCATAACCGAGAAATATTTCCTTAGTCATCCAGTAACTAAGGATAATTTTGACCGTTGTCCAGTGATCTACTCCTGGATTGCTTTTGTACCTCCTTGCCAAACTCATGGCAAGGTACACAACATGTTTGTTACACAGTATGGCATACTTTAAAGAGCCTATGGCTGAGGCATAGGGAATGACTTTCATTCTATCTCTATCTTCTGCTGTGGTCGGGTTTTGAGTCTTTACTCAACTTCACACCTTACAAATCAGGCAAGAACTCCTTCTTTGACTGATCCATTTTGAACTACTTCAAAATCTAATCAAGGTATGTACTCATTGAAAAAACTTATCAAGCGTCTTGATCTATCTCTATAGATCTTGATGCTCAATATGTAAGAAGCTTCACCGAGGTCTTTCCTTGAAAAACTCCTTTCAAGCACTCATTTATGCTTTCCAAAATATTTCTACATTATTTCTGATCAACAATATGTCATTCACATATACTTATCAGAAATGTTGCAGTGCTCCCACTCACTTTCTTGTAAATACAGGCTTCACCGCAAGTCTGTATAAAACCATATGCTTTGATCACCTCATCAAAGTGTATATTCCAGCTCCGAGATGCTTGCAGCAGTCCATAGATGGATCGCTGGAGCTTGCACACTTTGTTAGCACCTTTTGGATCCACAAAACCTTCTGGTTGCATCATATACAACTCTTCTTTGAGATATCCATTCAGGAATGCAGTTTTGACATCCATTTGCCAAATTTCATAATCATAAAATGCGGCGATTGCTAACATGATTCGGACAGACTTAAGCATCGCTAAGGGTGTGAAAGTCTCATCGTAGTCAACTCCTTGAAATTGTCGAAACCCTTTCGTAACAAGTCGAGCTTTGTAAACAGTAACATTACCGTCTGCGTCGGTCTTCCTCTTGAAGATCCATTTATTTTTGATGGCTTGTCGATCATCGGGCAAGTCAACCAAAGTCCACACTTTCTTCTCATACATGGATCCCATCTCAGATTTCATGGCCTCAAGCCATTTTGCGGAATCTGGGCTCATCATCGCTTCCTCATAGTTCGTAGGTTCATCATGGTCTAGTAACATGACTTCCAGAACTGGGTTGCCATACCACTCTGGCGCGAAACATACTCTAGTTGATCTACGAAGTTGAGCAGTAACTTGATCCGAAGTTTCATGATCATCATCATTAGCTTCCACACTAATTGGTGTAGGAATCACCGGAACTAGTTTCTATGATGTACTACTTTCTAATTCGGGAGAAGGTACAATTACCTCATCAAGTTCCACTTTCCTCCCACTCACTTCTTTCGAGAGAAACTCCTTCTCAAGAAAGGATCCATTCTTAGCAACGAATATCTTGCCTTCGGATCTGTGATAGAAGGTGTACCCAATAGTCTCCTTTGGGTATCTTATGAAGACACATTTCTCCGACTTGGGTTCGAGCTTATCAGGTCGAAGTTTTTTCACATAAGCATCGCAGCCCCAAACTTTAAGAAACGACAACTTTGGTTTCTTTCCAAACCATAGTTCATAAGGAGTCATCTCAACGGATTTAGATGGTGCCCTATTTAACGTGAATGCAGTTGTCTCTAATGCATAACCCATAACGATAGTGGCAAATCGGTAAGAGATATCATAGACCGCACCATATCTAATGAAGTACGGTTACAACGTTCAGACACACCACTACGCTGTGGTGTTCCGGGTGGCGTGAGTTGTGAAACTATTCCGCACTGTTTCAAATGAAGACTAAACTCGTAACTCAAATATTCGCCTCCATGATCAGATCATAGAAACTTTATTCTCTCGTTACGATGATTCTCTATTTCACTCTAAATTTCTTTGAACTTTTCAAATGTTTCAGACTTGTATTTCATCAAGTAGATATACCCATATCTGCTCAAATCATCAGTGAAGGTCAGAAAATAACGATACCCGCCGCGAGCCTTAATACTCATCGGTCTACATACATCAGATGTATGATTTCCAATAAAGCAGTTGCTCGCTCCATTGTTCCGGAGAACGGAGTTTTAGTCATCTTGCCCATGAGGCATGGTTCGCAAGCACCAAGTGATTCATAATCATGTGATTCCAAAAGTCCATCACTATGGAGTATCTTTATGCGCTTTACACCAATATGACCCAAACGGCAATGCCACAAAAATAAGTTGCACTATCATCATTAACCTTGCATCTTTTGGCTTCAATATTATGAATATGTGTATCACTACGATCGAGATCCGACAAACTATTTTCATTGGGTGTATGACCATCGAAGGCTTTATTCATGTAAACAGAATAAGAATTATTCTATGACTTTTAAATGAATAACCGTATTGCAACAAACATGATCAAATCATATTCATGCTCAAGGCAAATGCCAAATAACATTTGTTTAGGTTCTACACTAATCCCGAAAGTATAGGGAGTGTGCGATGATGATCACATCAATCTTGGAACCAATTCCAACACATATCGTCACTTTGCCATCCTTCTTATCCGCCAAGTATATAGGGCAGTTCCGCTTCTAGTGACTATTTTCTTTGCAGTAGAAGCACTTAGTTTCAGGCTTGAGTTTAGCTTGGGGTTTCTTCATGGGAGTGACAACTTGCTTGTCATTCTTCTTGAAGTTCCCCTTATATCCCTTTGCCCTTTACTTGAAACAAGTGGTCTCGTTAACCATCAACACTTGATGCTCTTTCTTGATTTCTACCTTCGCCGATTTTAGCATCTCGAAGAGCTCGGGAATTACTTTCATCATCCCTTGCATATTATAGTTCATCACGAAGTTCTACTAACTTGGTGATAGTGTCTAGAGAACTTTGTTAATTACTACCTTATCTGGAAGATTAACTCCCACTTGATTCAAGCAATTGTAGTACCCAGACAATCTGAGCGTATGCTCACTGGTTGAGCTATTCTCCTCCATCTTGTAGGCAAAGTACTGTCAGAGGTCTCATACCTCTCGACACGGGCATGAGTATGAAATACTAATATCAACTCTTGGAACATCTTATATGCTCCGTGGCGTTCAAAACGTTTTGGAAGTCCCGGTTCTAAGCCATACAGCATGGTGCACTAAACTATCAAGTAGTCATCATACCGAGCTTTTGTCAAAACATTCATAACGTCTGAATCTGCTCCTGCAATAGGTTTGTCACCTAGCGGTGCATCACGGACATAATTCTTCTATGCAGCAGTGAGGAAGATCCTCATATCACGGAACAATTCCGCATCATTGCTACTAACATATTTAAGCTTAGTTTCTCTAGCAACATATAAAAAATAAATGGGGAGCTACATCGTGAGCTATTGATCTACAACATAGATATGCTAATACTACCAGGACTAAGTTCATGATAAATTAAAGTTCAATTAATCATATTACTTAAGAACTCCCACTTAGATAGACATCCCTCCGGTCATCTAAATGGTCACGTGATCCAAATCAACTAAACCATGCCCGATCATCACGTGAGATGGAGTAGTTTCAATGGTGAACATCTTATGTTGATCATATCTACTATATGATTCACGCTCGACCTTTCGGTCTCTAGTGTTCCGAGGCCATATCTGCATATGCTAGGCTAGTCAAGTTTAACCCGAGTATCCTGCGTGTGCAAAACAGGCTTACACCCGTTGTATTTGAACGTAGAGCTTACCACACCCGATCATCACGTGGTGTCTCGGCACGATGAACTTTCGCAACGGTGCATACTCAGGGAGAACACTTATACCTTGAAATTTTGTAAAGGATCATCTTATAATGCTACCGTCGTACTAAGCAAAATAATAGGCATAATAAGATAAACATCACAGGCAATCAAAATATGTGACATGATAAGGCCATCATCATCTTGTGCTTTTGATCTCCATCTCCAAAGCACTGTCATGATCACCTTCGTCACCAGCGCGACACCATGATCTCCATCGTAGCATCGTTTTCATCTCGCCAACTATTGCTTCTATGACTATCGCTACCGCTTAGTGATAAAGTAAAGCAATTACATGGTGATTGCATTTCATACAATAAAGCGACAACCATATGGCTCATGCCAGTTGCCGATAACTTTACAAAACATGATCATCTCATACAAAACCGTATAACTCATCATGTCTTGACCATATCACATCACAACATGCCCTGCAAAAACAAGTTAGACGTCCTCTACTTTGTTGTTGCAAGTTTTACGTGGATGCTATGGGCTTTAGCAAGAACCATTCTTACCTACGCATACAAAACCACAATGATGTTTCGTCAAGTATGTGCTGTTTTAACCTTCACAAGGACCGGGCGTAGCCACACTCGATTCAGCAAAAGTGAGAGAGACAGACACCCACCAGTCACCTTTAAGAAACGAGTGCTCATAACCGTGAAACCAGTCTCGCGTAAGCGTACGCGTAATGTCGGTCCGGGCCGCTTCATCACACAATACCGCCGAAGCAAAGTACGACATGCTGGTAAGCAGTATGACTAGTATCGCCCACAACTCATTGTGTTCTACTCGTGCATATCATCTAAGCATAGACCCGCTCATGATGCCACTGTTGGGGAACGTAGTATTTTAAAATTTCCCTACGATCATGCAAGATCTATCTACCAGATGCATAGCAACGAGAGGGGAGAGTGTGTCTACGTACCCTCGTAGACCAAAAGTGGAAGCGTCAAGTGACGCGGTTGATGTAGTCGAACTTCTTCGCGATCCAACCGATCAAGCACTGAATGTACGACACCTCCGCGTTTGGCACATGTTCAGCTTGATGACGTCCCATGAGCTCTTGATCTAGTTGAGCTTCACAGGAGAGTTTCGTCAGCATGACGGCGTGGTGAAGGATATGATGAAGTTACCGGCGCAGGGCTTCGCCTAAACACTGCAATAGTATGACCGAGGTGTGTTTTTCTGGAGAGAGGGGTACCGCACACGGCTAAAACAATTCAACTTGTGTGTCTTTGGGTGCCCCCTTCTCCCGTATATAAAGGAGCAAGGGGGGCGCGCCATAGGGAGTAGGATTCCTACTCCTAGTAGGAATAGGAATCCTCCTTCCTATTCCTACTAGGAGTAGGAAAGGAAGAAGGAGAAGAGAAGGAAGGAGAGAGGTGGCATCCCCCCCCACTCCTAGTCCAACTAGGATTCCCTAGTGGGGGCGCCGGCCAGCCTCATGGGCTGCCTCTCACTTTTCCTTCAAGGCCCACTATGGACCATAATCCCTCGGGGGGGTTCTGGTAACCCCCTCCAGCAATCCGGTTAAATCTGAAACTTTCTCGGAACACTTCCGGTGTCCGAATATAGTCGTCCAATATATCAATCTTTACGTCTCGGACATTCCGAGACTCCTCATCATGTCCGTGATCTTATCCGGGACTCTGAACTACCTTTGGTACATCAAAACTCATAAACGCATAATACCGATCGTCATCAAACGTTAAGCGTGCGGACCCTGCGGGTTCGAGAACTATGTAGACATGACCGAGACTCATCTCTGTTCAATAACCAATAGCGGAACCTGGATGCTCATATTGGCTCCTATATATTCTACGAAGATCTTTATCGATCAAACCGCATAACAACATACGTTGTTCCTTTTGTCATCGGTATGTTACTTGCCCGAGATTCGATCATCGGTATCTCAATACCTAGTTCAATCTTGGTACCGGCAAGTCTCTTTACTCGTTTCGTAATATATCACCCCGTTACTAACTCATTAGTCATTTGCTTGCAACGCTTATTATGATGTGTATTACCGAGAGGGCCCAGAGATACCTCTCCGACACTCGGAGTGACAAATCCTATTCTTGATCTATGCCAACACCATAAACACTTTTCGAGACACCTGTAGAGCATCTTTATGATCACCCAGTTATGTTGTGACGTTTGATAGCACACAAGGTGTTCCTATGGTATTCGGGAGTTGCATAATCTCATAGTCATAGGAACATGTATAAGTCATGAAGAAATCAGTAGCAGTAAAACTAAATGATCATAGTGCTAAGCTAACGCATGGGTCTTGTCCATCACATCATTCTCCTAATGATGTGATCCCGTTGATCAAATGACAACTCATGTCTATGTCTAGGAAACATAACCATCTTTGATCAATGAGCTAGTCTAGTAGAGGCATACTAGGGACATATTGTTTTGTCTATGTATTCACACATGTACCAAGTTTCCGGTTAATACAATTCTAGCATGAATAAAAGACATTTATCATGATATAAGGAAATAAATAATAACTTTATTATTGCCTCTAGGGCATAATTCCTTTAGGTATCTCGCTAGCCCTTTGTGAGACCGCAAAACATAAATGCAGATGACTCAACATAAAAGTAAATTAATAGCAATCATACTCATGGTAAAAGTGATAAAATCACAATCATACTCAATGTAAATTAATAGCAATACATGCAAATGATAGCGGTGCTCTCCCACTGGTGCTTTTTAGTTAGAGGATGATGACTCAACATAAAAGTAAATAGATAGGCCCTTCGCAGAGGAAAGCAGGGATTTGTAGAGGTGCCAAAGCTCGATTCTGAAATAGAGATGAATAATATTTTGAGCGGTATACTTTCATTGTCAACAGAACAACCAATAGTTCTCGATATCTTCCATGCTACACACATTATAGGCGGTTCTGAAAGTGCAGTATATCGACTAGAGGGGGGGTGAATAGGCGATTTTTATGAAATGCTTCAAAACATGGTAGTTTCGAAGACAAACGATAAGCTCAAGCCTATTTGTATGCAGCGGAAAGTGGACTACACTAGATAAGCCATAGTCATATATTCAATGAAGTGAAAGCATGAAGAGTAATAGCAACTAGGCAGTAGTGATCAAAAAGGAAGAAGGAATGAAGCCAATCATAACAAGTAGATATTAAGTGAAGACAATCAGATAAGGCAAGCATGCAATGTCTTCACAGCACAGTGTTGTAAGTAAAGGGAAGGAAGGATAGAACCAGTAGCTCGGGGAAGACAGTGATTTGTTTGACCAGTTCCAGTTGCTGTGACCACTGTACGTCTGGTTAGGGAGGCTGAGATTTAACTCAGAAGACCGCGTCTTCACCTTGTTCCCCTTGAGCTAAGAACACCTAGTCCTCGCCCAATCACTCTGGTAAGTCTTCAAGGTAGACTTCCAAACCTTCACAGACTTCGTTCACCGGCAATCCATAATTACTCTTGGATGCTCAGAAAACTGGCCGGAGGAAACACGGTCCTCAAGTGCAATAAGTCTTCAGGTCACACAAACAGAAAGACTTCAGTGATGCCTAACACTCTTTGGCTCTGGGTGTTTGGGTTTGTCCTCGCAAGGATTTCTCTCTCAAATGCTTCGAAGGTGGGTTGCTCTCAAACGACAAAAGCGGTGCAATAACTCTGAGCAGCCACCAATTTATGGTGTAGGGGTGGGCTATTTATAGCCACTAGGCAACCCGACCTGATTTGTCCGAAGTGACCCTGGGTCACTAAGGAACTGACACGTGTTCCAATGGTCAGATTTCAAACACACACGACAACTTTACTTGAGCTCCAAGTAAAGCTGACTCATCCGCCTCTGGATAAGATTTGCTCTCATAGTCTTCGCTCTAAGACATAGGATTTGGTTGAGCATCACATCAGTCACTCTGACTTAGTTCACTTGGACCCCACTTAAAAGTGCGGTGGTTCCTATGACTCAACAAAGAAGAAAAGGAAACAGCGACAAATCTACGTCTTCGCTTTCCATAGTCTTCACACAATGTCTTCTCATGTCATAGTCTTCAATATGATTATCTTCATATACCACCACAGTTGTCAATGTCTTCATACATTTTTAGGGGTCATCTCTGGTAGGTTAACCGAATCAATGAGGGACTACTACCTGTGTTATCCTGCAATTCTCACAAACACATTCGTCCCTCAACTAGATTTGTCGTCAATACTCCAAAACCACTAGGGGTGGCACTAGATGCACTTACATGTTCCCAAACAGAATTGTAAAGTTTATACTCCCCCCACCACCAACAAGCACACTCCACGGCTGGCATGAAACAACGGGTACCGTCCATACTAACAACAGCCCTGGGGAAGTTTTATTTAATTATTATGATTTGAGCATGGGACGGGGCATCCCGGTTACCAGCCATTTTCTCATGAATGATGAGCAGAGTCCACTCATCGTGAGAATAAACCACCTAGCATGGAAGATATAGACAACCCTAGTTGATACATGAGTTGTTCGAGCATACAAAACAGAATTTCATTTGAAGGTTTGGAGTTTGGCACATACAAATTTACCTGGAACGGTAGGGAGATACCGCATATAGGAAGGTATGGTGCTTCATATGGAATAACTTTGGGGTTTATGGAAGTGGATGCACAAGCAGTATTCCCACTTAGTACAAGTGAAGGCTAGAAAGAGACTGGGAATCGACCAGCTAGAGAGCGACAACAGTCATGAACATGCATTAAAATTTATCAACAATGAATGCAAGCATGAGTAGGATATAAATCACAATGAACATAAATATCGTGGAGGCTGATTTTGTTTCAACTACATGCGTGAACATGTGCCAAGTCAAACCAATTGAATCATTCAAAGGAGGATACCACCCTATCATACCACATCACAACCATTTTAATAGCATGTTGGCACACAAGGAAGACCATTATAGACTCTTAGCTAATTAAGCATGTCATGAGAAGCTATGATCTCTAATTGTCATTGCAAGCATGTTTCATTCATAATAGGCTAAATCAGGAATGATGAACTATCATATTTACAAAAACAAGAGAGGTCAAGTTCATAGCAGCTTCTCTCATCTCAATCAGTTCATCATATATCGTCATTATTGCCTTTCACTCACACGACCGAACGGTGTGGATACTAATAATAGTGCACGTGCATTGGACTAAGCTGTAATCTGCAAGCATTTAATACAAGGGAGAAGACAAAGTAACATGGCACATGGTTAAATCAACAGTAAAGCATATGAGAGCCACTAAACATTATCATCATGGTCTTCTCCTCTTGACCCCCAAAGAAAAGATAAGAAACTATTTACACGGGAAAGCTCCCAACAAAGAAAAGAAGAACGAGAAATCTTTTTAGGTTTTCTTTTAATTACTACTACTACTACATACATGGAAAGTAAACTAGCTAAGAAGCTACAACTAATTTTTTTTTGTTTTTCTTAAGGTTTTTGTGACACACAAGAAAAAAGAATAGGAAAAGAAATTAAACTAGCATGGATAGTACAATGAAAAAGTATGACCACTGACTACTGGAATAAGTGCGTGAACATAAATGTAATGTCGGTGAGAAATACGTACTCCCCTAAGCTTGGGCTTTTGGCCTAAGTTGGTCTATTGCCACGGATCAAAGCTCCTCTCTCCGGTGCATGACAGAGTGTCCTCTGGTTGCCACTGGTTGGCAATCTCATCCAGATCTCACCGATAAACTGATTGCCGATAGGGGTCAAATGATGGCTCCGGCTCAAGCTCTGAGGCATGTGCTTGGCTCCAGTCCGCATAAACGGCATCCGGCAAAACGAGGTACGTGCCAGAAAGTAAATCAAACAAAGAGGGTGCAGGCAGGGTAATAATCTCACAATACTTTTCATCAAATATCAATTTATACTTAAGCATCTTCTTCTTATCTTTAACAATAAAATCATGCGCTATCATACTCTTATAGTTTAGCAAAGCCGGGGCTAGCAACTTTTCTTCCTTCTCATGATGCCTAATAGGTATTCTAAAGTGTTCACCATGGCGTGAAGCAAAGATGCCTCTGAAGATGCGGCCCTTTGTACGGTTCATACTTAATGGTTTAGCAAGAACGGCACAAAGCATGGCGCAAAGTAACAATATCAGGGGCACTAAGGTTTCCACTGTTCCCGCGACCAACTAAGCATCTACTAGCAAATATTGCAAAGTAGCGTAGAACAGGAAAATGTATGCTAGTAATTCTTGCCCTTGAAACTTTCCTCGTTTCCCCTACAGCTAACATATCGATAAACCCCTCAACATTCTTACGATGTGGTTCCTCTAGGCTACCAGCAAAGGGTATCTTACATACTTGACAAAATTCATAAAAAGACATCTCCTTAACCTCATCATATAAATGAAACTCCACTGAAGGTGGTGATTTCTTAGCATGGAAATGAAATTTTTGCACGAAGATATTAGTGAGTAAGAGATATTGTTCGCGTTGGTCGTGGAGGAAGTCGGTGAGGCCTGCATTCTCAGCCAACTAATAAAAGTCTTTATAAATCTCGGTGGCTTCCAAGAACTCATTGCAATGCCATTCGCACGGTCGTACTTCCATAGTACGAGGAAGATTGTATTTGGGCTTCTTGTTCTCCTCCTTCTGCTTATCCTTTGGGCTTTGACTAGAAGAGCCTCTCAACAATCTCCTCATCATTTTCTTCTTCTGAATTTTTTTGAAATATTTAGTGACTCAAAATAAAAGTCAACCAAACTCAACAAGATTGATAGTAATTACTCCCACAAGTTCCTACAGACTATATCATGCGTTAGAACTACTTGGAACCACATAAATTTGACATGCAAGCTCAAGAACATGGTCACCTACGCAGCAAAAATTTGCAATAAATAAAGCACTAGAACAAAAACTAATTGGACCATTGGAGGAGTCACATACCGAAGAACAATCTCCCCAAACAGTTTTGTGAATGGAGCTTTGAGCAATGAGATCGAAAGTGGCAGCAAGATGAGCTAGAACTCGTGCTTGAGCTGGTTGGTGATTTTTTTGGGAGGAAGGAGTGTGTGGGTGCTGGAGTAAGTGGAGGGTGGCCACATGGGGCCCACGAGGCAGGGGTGCGCCCAAGGGGGCGCCCTATACCCTCGAGGCCAGGTGTTGGCTCCCCCAGCTGTGTTCTCAGTGCCAAATATTCTTAAATATTCTAGAAAATATCATATTTCATTTTCGGGGCATTTGGAGAACTTCTATTTTTGGGGTATTTTTTATTGCACGGTTAACTCAGAAAACAGATAGAAAATACTGTTTTTTCTTTATTTAATCTAATTAACAGAAAGTAAAAAGAGGGTACAGAAAGTTGTGCTTTCTAGATTCAACCCTCTCATGCTCATCAAAAGGAATCCATTAACAAGGTCGATCAAGTCTTGTTAATAAACTCTTTCCGAGTAACATAAAATCGGAGAATTTTCGAATAACACTAGGTTACCTCAACGGGGATATGTATGTCCCCAACAATAAGAATATCATATTTCTTCTTGATAGTAGGAAAAGGAAATTCAAAACCTCCAATAATAATTGATGAAATTTTTCCAATAGAATCGATAATGTGGACCTCAGGTTGTTTCCTTGGAAAGTGTACCGTATGCTCATTACCATTGACATGAAAAGTTACATTGCCTTTGTCGCAATCAATAACAACCCCTGTAGTGTTCAAAAAAGCTCTAACAAGGATAATCGACATACTATCGTCCTCAGGAATATCAAGAATAACAAAGTCCGTTAGAATAGTAACGTTTGCGACCACAACAGGCACATCCTCACAAATACCGACAGGTATAGGAGTTGATTTATCGGCCATTTGCAAAGATATTTCAGTAGGTGTCAACTTATTCAAATCAAGTCTACAATATAAAGAGAGAGGCATAACACTAACACCAGCTCCAAGGTATAGTCGGTACTCCTCGATCTCCTAGTTTCTTTGGTATTCCACCTTTCAAAGTATAATTGCCAAGCATGGTGGAAATTTCAACTTTCGATATCTTTCTTTTATTTTTGATAATATCTTTCATATACTTAGCATAAGGATGCGTTTTAAGCATATCAGTCAAATGCATACGCAAAAAGATAGGTCTAATCATTTCAGCAAAGCTCTCAGAATCCTCATCATCCTTTTTCTTGGATGGTTTAGGAGGAAAAGGCAAGGGTTTCTGAACCCATGGTTCTTTTTACTTACCGTGCTTCCTAGCAACAAAGTCTCTCTTATCATAACATTGATTCTTTGATTGTGGGTTATCAAGATCAACAACAGGTTCAATCTCTACATCAACGTTATTGTTAGGTTGAGCATCATCATAAACATCATCATTAACATTATCACTAGGTTCATGACATTACTAGATGTCTCTCAGCATCAGAGATAGAGATATCATTGGGATTCTCAGGTGTGTCAACAACAGGTTCACTAGAAGCATGCAAAGTCCTATCATTTTTCTTTTTCTACTTCTTAGAAGAACTAGGTGCATCTACATTAGCTCTGTGAGAATCTTGCTCAATTATCTTAGGGTGGCCCTCAGGATACAGAGACTCTTGAGTCATTCTACCCCCTCTAGTCACAACTCTAATAGCATTATCATTTTTCTTACTATTTAATTCATTGAGCAAATAATTTTGTGCTTTAAGTACTTGTTCCACTTGAGTGGTAACCATAGAAGCATGTTTACTAATGAGTTTAAGTTCAACTTTACTCTAGACATATAATCACTCAAGTGTTCAATCATGTAAGCATTATGTTGCAATTGTCTACCAACATAAGCATTGAAGTTTTCTTGTTTAACAATAAAATTGTCAAACTCATCTAAACATTGGCTAGTAGACTTATAACAAGGAATATCACCTTCATCAAATCTATAGAGAGAATTTACCTTTACTACCTGTGTCTGTTTATCAAGATCGTGTATTTCTTCAATAGGTGGTGAATTCTTAACATCTTCTGCTTTAATACCTTTTTCTTTCATAGATTTATTTGCCTCTTGCATATATTTAGGACTGAGAAACAGAACACCCCTTTTCCTTGGGGTTGGATTAGGATCTGGTTCAGGAAGTGTCCAATTGTTTACATTGGTCAACATATTATTCAATAACAATTCAACTTGATCAACAGTTCTTAACCTGAAAACTCAACCAACACAACTATCCAGGTGGTCTCTAGAAACATCGGTTAGTCCATTATAATAGATATCGAGTATTTCATTTTTCTTGAGAGGATTATCAAGTAAAGCATTGAGTAATTGGAGAAGCCTCCCCCAAGCTCGTGGGAGACCCTCTTCTTAAATTTGCACGAAATTATATATTTCCCATAAGGCAGCTTGTTTCTTATGAGTGGGAAAATATTTAGCAGAGAAGTAATAAATCATATCCTAGGGACCATGCACACAACCAGGATCAAGAGAATTTAACCATGTTTTAGCATCACCCTTTAAGGAGAATGGAAATAACTTAAGGATATAATAGTAGCAAATTTTTTTCATCTTCGGTGAATAGGATGGCTATATCATTCAATTTAGCAAGATGTGCCACAACAGTTTCAGATTCATAGCCATGGAAAGGATCAGATTCAACCAAAGTAATTAACTCAGGATCGACAGAGAAATCATAATCCTTGTCAGAAACACAGATAGGTGAAGTAGCAAAAGCAAGGTCATATTTCATTCTAGCATTCAAAGACTTTTCTTTCAGCTTAGCTAATAATTTCTTAAGATCATATCTATCATTGCAAGCAAGAAAGTATCTAGCAGTTTCTTCATCCATAACATAACCCTCGGGCACAATAGGCAATTCATATCTAGGGGGAGAATCCTCGTCATCACTTTCATCAATATTATCAGTTTCATTAATTGCATTCTCTCTAACCCTAGGAATTTGTTCATCAAGAAATTCACCTAGTAGCACAGTATTATCAAGCATAGAAGTAGTTTCATCATGTAGAGCAGAAGTGGCATCATCAAGAACATGCGACGTATCAGATTCAATGGCGGGAGTAGGTGTCACAAATTTACTCATAACAGAGGGTGAATCAAGTGCAAAGGTAGATGGCAGTTCCTTACCTCCCCTCGTAGTTGAGGGAAAGAACTTGGTTTTTTATTCTTTCAAGTTCTTCATAGTGATCAACAGATATAAATCCCAAGTGATACCTATGCTCACCGGCAACGGCGCCAGAAAATAGTCTTGATAACCCACAAGTTTAGGGCATCGCAACAGTTTTCGAGGGTAGAGTATTCAACCCAAATTTATTGATTCGACACAAGGGGAGCCAAAGAATACTCTCAAGTATTAGCAGTTGAGTTGTCAATTCAACCACACCTAGAAGACTTAATATCTGCAGCAAAGTATTTAGTAGCAAAGAAATATGGAAGTAACGGTAACGATGGCAAAAGTAACAGTAGTAGTTTTGTAGTGATTGTAACAATAGCAGCGGTAAAGTAAATAAGCAAGAAGAAATATGTGAAAAACTCGTAGGCATTGGATCAATGATGGATAATTATGTCGGATGCGATTCCTCATGTAATAGTTATAACATAGGGTGACACAGAACTAGCTCCAGTTCATCAATGTAATGTACGCATGTATTCCGAATATAGTCATATGTGCTTATGGAAAAGAACTTGCATGACATCTTTTGTCCTACCCTCCCGTGGCAGCGGGGTCCTATTGGAAACTAAGGGATATAAAGGCCTCCTTTTAATAGAGTACCGGACCAAAGCATTAACACATAGTGAATACGTGAACTCCTCAAACTACGGTCGTCACCGGGAGTGGTCCCGATTATTGTCACTTCGGGGTTGCCGGATCATAACACATAGTAGGTGACTAATGACTTGTAAGATAGGATCAAGAACTCTCATATATTCATGAAAACATAATAGGTTCAGATGTGAAATCATGGCACTCGGGCCCTAGTGACAAGCATTAAGAATAGCAAAGTCATAGCAACATCAATCTTAGAACATAGTGGATACTAGGGATCAAACCCTAACAAAACTAACTCGATTACATGGTAAATCTTATCCAACCCATCACCGTCCAGCAAGCCTACAATGGGATTACTCACGCACGGTGGTGAGGATCATGGAATTTGTGATGGAGGAAGGTTGATGATGACGACGGCGATGATCTCCACTCTCCGCAGCCCTGAACGGACTCCAGATCAGCCCTCCCGAGAGAGATTAGGGCTTGGCAGCGGCTCCATATCGTAAAACGCGATGAATCCTTCTCTCTGATTTTTTTTCTCCCCAAAAGCGAATATATGGACTTGGGTTTGAGGTTGATGGAGCGTCAGGGGCCCACGAGGCAGGGGGCGTGCCCCCACCCTCGTGTACAGGGTGTGGGCCCCTGGTCTAGTTTCTTCCGCCGATATTTTTTATATATTCCAAAATAATTCTCCGTTGATTTTAAGGTCATTCCGAGAACTTTTATTTTTGCACAAAAATAACACCATGGCACTTCTTCTGAAAACAGCGTCAGTCCGGATTAGTTCCATTCAAATCATGCAAGTCAGAATCCAACAAGGGCCAAAGTGTTTGGAAAAGTAGATACGTTGAAGATGTATCAATGAGCACTCGGAGTCACCGATTCATCATAGACTCAAACTTCCAAAACATCTTAGTGCATTTCGGCCTAACCGATTCATCCCTTTCGGTCATACTGAGTCCATTAAGAGGATCTATATTTCAATCTCGGTGCAATCGATTTGACCAGTTCGGTCTCAGTGAGTTGCAGTAACCGCTTGCCATTCTGCATCTCGATGCCACCGAGCTGTTCCACTCGGTCACACCGACATGGTCTAGATATAAATAACCACGGGCCGAACTTTGGAACTTTTTCCGAATCTTTTTGTCCGCGCCTGCCAGCTCTATCGATTCGAGGTCTCTGGATCATCTCCTCCTCGTCAGCGACCCCGTACCGCTGGTCTCTGCCGCCGTCAACGGGAATCTCCGCTACCATTGTCGTCGTAGCGAACTAATCACCGAGTTAGGGTATGAGTTCGATCCTTTGTGCTTTCTCAATCCGATTCTTATCACAAAGTCAATGCCATGATTGCCATATTTGAGATTACTCTGTCAAGAAAAACTCCTTTTATATTAGATTTCATTCAAAATTTTAGGGTTAAGTTTCCGCCGATCTCATCTTAGACCGACCTAGTTGTAGAAATCAGACTCAGCGATTCGGCTTAGGCCATTGCACTTTTGACTTTCGGTATGATAGAAACTTACAAATCGGTGTGACCGAGTTCAACTCTTAGTGAAACCCTAGCAATCTCGGAGTCACTGAACTGTGTGTCGATCTGACTGATTTCACTAGTTTAGTCTCTAAAGTTGCTTCGGTGTCACCGAGTTTAACAAATCAGTAGCTCCGAAATGCTTTTTGTAGAAACGTAAAACTAAGTTTTTGACTCAACGGTTTTGAAAAAAGTCTCTGCACTTTGTGATGCTCATCCACTCTACCTCAACTATATCTATTCACAGGGTCAGCTTGCAGTTTCAATCATGTCTGAGGGCAATGATGATACGTCTTCAACGTATCTATAATTTTTAATTGTTCCATGCTATTATTTATGATGTTTTGGATGTTTAGTGGGCTTTATTATACACTTTTATATTATTTTTGGGACTAACCTATTAACCCAAAGGCCCAGTACAGATTGTTGTTTTTGTCCTCTTTCAGGGTTTTACAGAAAAGGAATATCAAACGGAGTCCAAATGGAATGAAACCTTCGGGAGAGATATTTTTGGAGCGATACCTTCACGGGAGACTTGAGAACCACGTAATAGGGCGCATGTGGCATCCACGAGGGTGGGGGAGCGCCCCCTCCCCCTGGGCGTGCCCCCCTACCTCGTGGGCCCCATGTTGCTCCCCCAGTGCCCTCCTTCCTCCTATATATACCCATGTATCCTAAAAACATCGAAGCAACAGAAAAAACCCTAATTCCACCGCCGCAACCTTCTGTTCCCGTGAGATCCCTTCTTGGGGCCTGTTCTAGAGCTCCACCGGAGGGGGGATCTTCCACTGAGTGCTTCTACATCAACACCATCGCCTCACAATGAGTTGTGAGTAGGTTACCACAGACCTTCGGGTTCGGGTCCATAGTTAGTACCTAGCTGGCTTCTTCTCTCTCTTTGGATCTTAATACCAAGTTCTCCTCGGTCTTCGACGAGATCTATTCGATATAATCTTTTTGCGGTGTGTTTGTCATGATCATATGAATTGTGGGTTTATGATCAAGATTATCTATGAGAAATATTTGGTACTTTTCTGAATTCTTTTATGTATGATTATAATATCCTTGCAAGTCTCTTCAAATTAACGGTTTGGTTTGGCCTACTAGATCTATAGTTCTTGCAATGGGAAAAGTGCTTGGCTTTGGGTTCAATCTTGCGGTGTCCTTTCCAAGTGACAGTAGGGGCAGCAGGGCACGTATTTTATTGTTGCCATCGAGGATAAAAAGATGGGGTTTATATCATATTGCTTGAGTTTATCCCTCTACATCATGTCATCTTGCTTAAAGTGTTACTCTATTCTTTTTTAACTTAATACTCTAGATGCATGCTGGATAGCGGTCAATGTGTGGAGTAATAGTAGTACATGAAGAATCGTTTCGGTCTACTTGTCACGGACGTGATGCCTATATATAATGAGCATGCCTAGATAGCCTCATAATTATTCGCTTTTCTATCAATTGCTCGACATTAATTCGTTCACCCACCGTAGAAATCTGCTATCATGAGAGAAGCCACTAGTGAAACTTATGGCTCCCGGGTCTATTCTCAACATATCAATCTACAATCTACTTTACTTTGCTGTTTTTACTTTCTTTTCTTATATCGAAAAATACCAAAAATATCAAACTATCATATCAATCAGATCTCACTTTCGTAAGTGACAGTAATGGTATTGACAACCCCTTTTCGCGTTGGCTGCGAAGTTCTTATTTGTTTGTGCAGGTGCGAGGGACTCGCGCGTGGTCTCCTACTGGATTGATACCTTGGTTCTCAAATACTGAGGGAAATACTTACGCTACTATGCTACATCACCCTTTCCTCTTCGAGGGAATACAATGCAAGCTCGAGAAGTAGCAAGAAGAATTTCTAGCACTGTTGCCGGGGAGGCTTACGCAAAAGTCATATACCAAGTACCTATCACAAAACCTTATCCTTCGCATTACATTTATTTGCCTCTCGTTTTCCTCTCCCCCACTTCAACCTTGCCGTTTTAATTGCCCTTCTTTTTGCCGTGTGTTTACCGTTCACTTGCTTCTTGTTTGCTTGTGTGTTGGTTTGCTTGCTTGTCACCATGTCTAGCACACCTATCATTATCAATACTCCCGAGAGTGAGGTTCTTAATTTTAAACAAAGGGAGGAAGAAAACCTAAAAGATGCCTGGTATAGAATTTGCAATGCTCAAAATAGATCTACTAGGAAGCTTTCCACTTCCATGCTTCTTCGCAATTTTTATGCTGGCATAACTCCGTGGAATATATATATTTTAGATACCATTACCGGCGGGAATTTCTTGGGTAGCCATACTTTTGATTCTTGTAATGCTATGACTGAATTATTTGGCTCACCACCCCTTATGGTTAATGGGACTGTTTTAACTCTGGAACATGTTTTGCAAAGGCTTGAAATCATTGAAAACAAAGTTGCTACAGTACATTTGGTTGAGAATTTGGATAGAAAGATCCACAGTGAAATTACCCAATATTGATCCAAGGTAGGAGTCGTTCTGAATTTTTTTAAAGAAAAGGAACCCATAGTTAAAGAAAAATAGATCAAGATTCTACTAGAATCGATAAACTTGAGGATATTATTACTAATGTAGGGTCTGCTCTTTCTGCTATGAAATCTACTTCAAATCCCTCTACAAATAAATTGTCTAAGTTCATGTATGTTCCTAAAAACAAGGGAGAACCATCTAGTAAAGGAATCGCGGATCTTAAATCTATAAGTGTTCATCCTAATTTTCTCACTTTTGCAAGAGAACCTTTTGATACGAATGAATTTCTTGATTTCTTCCTCAAAAGTTTGATTATCAATAGGGATAAATAAGTTCCTAAGAATTACAAGTGCTTAATTAAAGAATTGCATTCCAAACATGGCAATACCTAGATCTATCCTTGTATCGTGCCTAGCTAGGGGCGTTAAACGATAGCGCTTGTTGGGAGGCAACCCAATTTTATTTTCTTTGTTTTTTCTTCTGTTTAGGAATAAATATTGCATGTAGCTTCTATTTAGATGTGGTTTTGTGTTTTAATTAGTGTTTGTGCCAAGTAGAACCTTTGGGAAGACTATTGTGAAGTTTATATGATCTTGCTGCAAAAAACAGAAACGTTAGTGTCACTAGAATAGTCACCAGACTTTACTGGAGAGTGCTATTTATTTGATTCTTTTTGCAGATGATTAATAGACAAATTCCTCACGTTTACCAATTTATTTCAATTTTTTGGAGTTGCATAAGTATGCGAAAGTTACAGATTACTACAGACTGTTCTGTTTTTGACAGATTCTGTTTTTCGTCTGTTGTTTGCTTATTTTGATGAATCTATGAGTAGTATTGGAGGATATAAATCATAGAGAAGTTGGAATACAGTAGGTTTAACACCAATATAAACAAAGAATGAGTTCATTACAGTACCTTTCAGTGGTGGTTTGTTTTCTTATACTAACGGAGCTCACGAGATTTTTGTCTAAGTTTTGTGTTGTGAAGTTTTCAAGTTTTGACTATTGCTTTGATGGACTATGGAACAAAGGATGGCAAGAGCCTAAGCTTGGGGATTTCCAAGGCACCCCAAGGTAAAATTCAAGGACAACCAAAAGCCTAAGCCTGGGGATGGCCCGGGAAGGCATCCCCTCTTTCGTCTTCATCTATCGGTAACTATACTCGGGACTATATTTTCATTCACCACATGATATGTGTTTTACTTGGAGCGTCATGTATAATTTGAGTCTTTGCTTGTTAGTTTGCCGCAATCATCCTTGCTGGACACACCTTTTTGAGGGAGATAAATATGTCCTAGAAATTGTTAGAACACTCTATGTGCTTCACTTATATCTTTTGAGCTAAACAGTTTGCTCTAGTGCTTCACTTATATCTTTTAGAGCACGGTGGTGATTTTATTTGGTAGAAATTATTGATCTCTCATGCTTCACTTATATCCTTTTGAGAGTCTATTAGAATAGCATGGTAATGTGCTTTGGTTATAAAACTAGTCCTAATATGGTAGGCATCCAAGATAAATGTAGTAAAAACTTTCATACAAAGTGCATTGAATATGATGAGAAGTTTGATACTTGATGATTGTTTTGAGATATGAGGATAGTGATATTAGAGTCATTCTAGTGGAGTTATTATGAAATTGAGAAATACTTGTGTTAAAGTTTGTGATTCCGGTAGCATGCACGTATGGTGAACCGCTATGTGACGAAGTTAGAGCATGAGTGTCAGGCCCAAGATGCGATTCTATCCCGATCACGTGCCACTTCGTGATTGGGGCACAACCGCATTTCGGGCGCTTAGCAAGATGGATATCATTACATCATACCATTACATACATACATGGGGGATACAACAATACATACAAATCACATGAATACAACAACATCAATACAAGGGATCCGACTACGGATGCAAACATGAAAAGCACAACGACATCCATCTGCTATCCCAGGCTGCCGACCAGGAACCTAACCCAAGACTGAAGAAGAAGAAGAAGAAGAAGAAGAAGGAAGAACTCCAACATAACGAACAACGCTCTCACGTCGAGTCATCGGAAACCTGCACCTGCAACTGTTGTTGTAGTATCTGTGAGCCACGAGGACACAACAATCCCATAACCATGGGTAACAAGACTAGCAAAGCTTGATGGGAAGGAAGAGGTAAAGTGGTGAGGTTGCAGGAGCAACTAAGAAAAATATGGTGGCTAACTTACGAGTACAAAAATAAGATGAGCATCTATGCAAACGGTCGCAAACTAGTAATGATCGCTAAAGATCCTGAAGTACCTACGAGTCAAACATAACCGCACCGTGTTCTCTACAACTGGACATTAACAAATTCCAATCTACCACATAACCGCAGGCACGACTTTTGAAAGATCATAACCCTGCAGGGGTGTCCCAAGTTAGCCCATCACAAGCTCTCACGATCAGCAGAAGTAATAAGAATATTACCCCTTATCTTAGGGACAATCCGATCTGGCTCGGTATTTCGGTGCACAAGACGTTTCGACAATGGTAAAACAAGTCCAGCAAGACCTCCCGGTGTGTCGACACCCTGATAGTAGCCGCGCGTATCTCGTCTCAGGCCACGACCGGATGGGCGATTATACAAGTAAAACCAGCCCTCAGGTTTCCCCAAGGTGGCCCCGCATACTCCCCATTCGGGACCAACACCATCAGCACTAGCCCCCCTCCTATGTATAAAGAATCCTCGGGTAGCGCTAACTCCCTATGCAATTAATTAATTAATTAAGTTGTTATTATGAGCGAATTAAGACCAATGTTCGGCCTTGCTGGAGGAGTTTTATTCAAAGACGAATTGTCAAGGGGTCCCCATATACCCTACCATGTAAGGAACGCAAAATCAAGGAACATAATGTCGGTTTATCGGCTCCTAAGGTGGCATGAGTGGAACAAAACACCGAGCAAAAGGCCAAGCCTTCTACCCATTGCCGAGTATATAGGTGTGTTAATATATATAAGATATATTGTGATATTCCAACAAGCCAAGCTCCAACATGGAGCAATCTTCATCTTCACCTGCAGCTAACAACGCTATAAGAGGGGCTGAGCAAGCAGGTAACATAGCCAAACAATGGTTTTTGCTAGGAAGGTGTCAAAGGTTAGAGGTTTCATGGCAACAAGGAGAGGCTGACAAAAAGATAGGTAGCGCGACATATAATGATAGCATCGAGTCATCTAGCATAGCAATGATAGTAAAGGTATCCAAGGTGATGGTCATCTTGCCTAAGATCCCGCAAGGAAGAAGAATGAGTCCATGAAGTAGATGACATCACGAAGACGAAACAAGCGTAGTCGAACGAATCCTCACGATCGCAACGAAACAAGAACTATCGAGAAGAAGCACAACTGGAAAGGAGCAAACAACATGGTAAACACACAAGCATAAAATTGGCATAATGCTCAATCAAGTATGATGCATGACAAGATTAACTAGGCATGGCATGGCAAGGTGCAACAAACAATACTATAAATTAAGTGGAGCTCAATATGCATCGAGTTGCATATTGACGAAACACCACATTCAAGTATTTAGTTCGCTCTTGTTCATAAACATAACAATATTAAATGTTGATTAACATGGCAAGGGGTGAAGCATAAGTAAACTAACTATTGAGGCAAGTTTAAATGAGGCTGGAAACACAAATAACAACTCCGGAAAAACCTCATATGCATATTATGAATTTGGTACTATTCTGCCTAAAAATATATTTGATTGTTGTTAAACAGCAAAAGTATGTGCACCAAGTTAACCTACACATTTTTCCACCACATTTACATATAAAGTTTATTAATTTTGGAGCTACGGTTATTTAGTTATGAATTAAACCATTTTAACATGTTATTTTCATAAAATTAAACAAACAGAAAGTTTAAACATTTTTAACATGCATGGCAGCTGGAAATTATTAATCTACACAAAAATCTAAGCAACTTTCATATATAAAGTTTTTACATATGATGCTTGGTTATTTAGCTAATCACAAATCAAAATGATGGCATTTCTGTGAATATGCAAAACAAAGAAAAACAGTAGGGGACATGGATTGGCCAGCCATTGTCAATGACGAGGGGGGCCCGGGGTGCTGAGGTGGCAGGAGTGGGGGTGTGGAGAGGGTATGTGGACAGAGAGGATGACAAGTGGGACCTGGATGTCATATGCTCAAAGGCAAATATGTTGGAGGCAAAATTAAAAGAAAAATGGCCAACATGGGTTTCTAGCCCAGGAACTCTTGGGTTGAGCATGGTTGTGCTAGCCAGCTCGGCTAGTCTCTGTTGTGATAAAACAAAGGATATCAGTTTAAAAGAACAGATCCAAAGCGGGGTGCAGAGAGAAAAATAACAGGCGAAAAAATAGGGGTTCTAGAAAATGATCCTACGAGGATTCAAACTCGGGTCTCTCGGGTAGAACTCAATAGCCCGATCCACTAGGCTGCTGGTGTGTTACTGAAATAAAAGGGCTACTGGCCCCTCTTGAACAGGTTCAGAAAGATCCAAGAATGGAGCCATGGATGCTCACGATGGTTGCGGCGATGCAGGCAGACGGAGCAACGGCACCGCAGCTTCAAAGGGCCGGCGGGGGTGCGGAAGATGGTGAAGGCGCAGCTACCGGAAGCGCGCGCACAGTGGCTCGACCTCAAGCTCGCGCTCGACTTGGGCACGGCACGACGGCGACAACAACAGCTTAGAGAGCATGGGTGAGAAGCAGGGAAAGCTGCAAAAGAGGCGGTGCATGTGTGGGTGCTGCAAGGGTGGCGTGTTGCTGGGCTATCTCCGGAGGTCGTGCGCGAGCAGGCGCGGGATCTCCTCGATTGCGCCCAAAATTTTAACAGAACAAGAGCTTCACGAAATTACCAAGATGAGAACAGGCGATCATGGCTTCAGCACGAACGGATCATTGGTTATGATAGCAGAGATGATGCGGGTAAATATCTAGGGGAAGAAGGAGCTCACCGAGGTCCCGTAGGACATGGAGAGGAAGCGGGGAAGGCGCTGCAGAGGACGAGGCGAGGCGCTGATTGGCGGAGGCGGTTCTGGCTCCAAGAAGAAGAAACAAAGGAAGTAGACGATGTGGACGACGGTGTGAAGGCGAGATGGGGTCCGATCCGTGACGCAGAGGAAATGGTCGACGTCGGGGTTCTCATGGTCACCTCGGATGCGGCTGGGCTAGGCGGAGAGTGCGCCGACGACGGGCACATGCTCCTGTGATCTCTCAGTCTCTCATGGGAAAGGAGAAGGAAGGCAGGGGAGAGGCCCTTGGTGGCGGCGGAGATGGGGAAACCCTAGGGGTTGGGGCTGCGGCTTTATACATGCACGGATGGAGGGCTCGGCCACGGGGGCGCCGCGGTGGCCATATACCCGTCCTTTTACTTTGTGTGTGTGTGAGAGAGAGAGAGCTGCGGGAGGAGGAAGAAAAGGTGAAGAGTGAGGGGGTGACATGTGGGGTCGCCTAGGTGCTCCTTGAAGAATTTACCAGCGAGAGGGAGAGAAGGGGCACGCTGGCGCTGGCTGGGCTCCAAGAAGGAGGAGGCCCAAGTGCAGCGCCCAGGTAAGGCCTTCTCCCGTCTTAAATTCTTTCTGCAAATAAACAATCCACAGAATATAAGACGAAAAAGGCCAGGGGTTTAAGGGATGAATTTGAAAGAAGTAACAATACTTCTGGACTCCTGGAATTATGCACCATTTAAATAAAATACTTTGGCATTATTTAGAGATATAAAAAATAATTCAAGTTTGAATTTATTTCAAACTAGAGCCATTTTTGAATTTGTCCAGAGCATATCTGAAAAGGATGAAATTTGGAGGAGGGGCATATGGCATGGTCTAGAATTTTTAGGAAAAGAATGAACATTAATGGAGGTAGCGAAGAACTCACTTGCATGAAGAAGTAAAAGAATAAGAGGAAGAAGAAGACGAAGGATGGGTGTTGCATGGGACATATGCATAGGGCAAGCAACAAAATAAACATAGTGCAAAGCACAACAAGATGGACCTCACAATGCACATGATGAGCATGTTGAAATGGAAAAAGAGACAAGGGCACAATGCAATAAGATGGCAAGAGACACAATGCAAACACATGGCATAACAAGTGAAATGAGCATGGTACAAGAAGTAAGGATATGAAAAGACACCCAACATGATCATGGCATAAACATATAGGAATGAAATATGCAAAACAATTATGATAATGCAACAAACACAAAGAGCACACGGCAACAACTAAAATAAAAGGAAGGCAACTAGAGCAACGGTCTCGGGGTGTCACAATGAGGTATTTGTAGAGTGTCATCCTTTGTGTGGAGGTCGGGGGCAAGCGATGGTTAACTCCTACCAACCAACCAAGGAGCATGCGTTGATTGCTTTGTTTTGATGACTCGTAAATTTTTGCAATAAGTATACGAGTTCTTTATGACTAATGTTGAGACCATGGATTATACACACTCTCACCCTTCCACCATTGCGAGCCTCTCTTGTACCGTGCAACTTTCACCGGTACCATACACCCACCATATACCTTCCTCAAAACAGCCACCATACCTACCTATCATGGCATTTCCATAGCCATTCCGAGATATATTGCCATGCAACTTTCCACCGTTCCATTCTTATGACGCGCTTCATATTGTCATATTGCCATGCATGATCATGTAGTTGACATCATATTTGTGGCAAAGCCACCATGCATAATTTTTCATACATGTCACTCTTGATTCATTGCACATCCCGGTACATCGCCGGAGGCATTCATATAGAGTCATACTTTGTTCTAGTATCGAGTTGTAATATCGATTTGTAAATCAATAAAAGTGTGATGATCATCATTATTAGAGCATTGTCCCATGTGAGGAAAGGCCAAATAAAAAAAGAGATGACCCAAAAAATATATATAAAGAGAGGTGCTAAATAAAAAAAGAGAAAGCCCCTCCAAAAAAGAGAAAAGAGAGAAGGGACAATGCTACTCTCCTTTTCCACACTTGTGCTTCAAAGTAGCACCATGTTCTTCATGATAGAGAGTCTCATGTTTAGTCACTTTCATGTACTAGTGGGAATTTTCATTATAGAACTTGGCTTGTATATTCCAACGATGGGCTTCCTCAAATGCTCTGGGTCTTCATGAGCAAGCAAGTTGGATGCACACCCACTTAGTTTCTTTTGTTGACCTTTCATACATTTTTAGCTCTAGTGCATCCGTTGCATCGCAATCCCTACTCACTCACATTGATATCTATTGATTGGCATCTCCATAGCCCGTTGATACGCCTAGTCGATGTGAGACTATCTTCCTCCTTTTTGTCTTCTCCACAACCACCATTCTATTCCACCCATAGTGCTATGTACATGCCTCACGCTCATGTATTGCGTGAAAGTTGAAAGGTTTGAAAAGATTGGGTATGAAAACAAGTGATTGGCTGAAACCGGGGTTGTGCATCATATGAATATTTTGTGTGATGAAGACGGAGCATAGCCAGACTAAATGATTTTGTAGGGATAACTTTCTTTAGCCATGTTATTTTGAGAATACATGATTGCTTTGTTAGTATACATGAAGTATTATTATTTCTTATTTTATTATAAACTTTTGTCTTGAATCTTTCGGATCTGAACATTAATGCCACAATAAAGAGAATTACATTGAAAATTATGTTGGTTAGCATTCCACATCAAACATTCTGTTTTTATCATTTACCTACTTGTGGACGAGCAGGAATTAAGCTTGGGGATGCTTGATACGTCTCCAATGTATCTATAATTTTTTATTGTTCCATGCTATTATTTATGATGCTTTGGATGTTTAATGGGCTTTATTATACACTTTTATATTATTTTTGGGACTAACGTATTAACCCAAAGGCCCAGTCCAGATTACTGTTTTTTGCCTATTTCAGGGTTTTACAGAAAAGGAATATCAAACGGAGTGCAAACGGAATGAAACCTTCAGGAGAGATATTTTTGGAGCGATACCTTCACGGGATACTTGAGAACCACAGAATAGGGCACACGTGGCGTCCACGAGGGTGGGGGGCGCACCCCCTCCCCCTGGGCATGCCCCCTGCCTCGTGGGCCCCACGTTGCTCCCCCGGTGCCCTCCTTCCTCCTATATATACCCATGTACCCTGAAAACATCAAAGTAACAGAAAAAACCCTAATTCCACCGCCGCAACCTTCTATTCCCGTGAGATCCCATCTTGGGGCCTGTTTCGGAGCTCTGTCGGAGGGGGAATCTTCCACGGAGTGCTTTTACATCAACACCATCGCCTTAAAATGAGTTGTGAGTAGTTTACCACAGACCTTCCGGTCCATAGTTAGTACCTAGATGGCTTCTTCTCTCTCTTTGGATCTCATTACCAAGTTCTCCTCGGTCTTCGACGAGATCTATTCGATTTAATCTTTTTGTGGTGTGTTTGTCAAGATCCGATGAATTGTGGGTTTATGATCAAGATTATCTATGAGAAATATTTGGTTCTTTTCTGAATTCTTTATGTATGATTATAATATCCTTGCAAGTCTCTTTGAATTATCGGTTTGGTTTGGCGTACTAGATCTATAGTGCTTGCAATGGGAGAAGTGCTTGGCTTTGGGTTCAATCTTGCGGTGTCCTTTCGCAGTGACAGTAGGGGTAGCAAGGCACGTATTGTATTGTTGCCATCGAGGATAAAAAGATGGGGTTTATATCATATTGCTTTAGTTTATCCCTCTACATCATGTCATCTTGCTTAAAACGTTACTCTGTTCTTTTTGAACTTAATACTCTAGATGCATGCTGGATAGCAGTCAATGTGTGGAGTAATAGTAGTAGATGCAGAATCATTTCGGTCTACTTATCACGGACGTGATGCCTAAATATAATGATCATGCCTAGATAGTCTCATAATTATTCGCTTTTCTATCAACTGCTCGACAGTAATTCGTTCACCCACCTTAGAAATCTGCTATCATGAGAGAAGCCACTAGTGAAACCTAAGGCCCCCGGGTCTATTCTCAACATATCAATCTACAATCTACTTTACTTTGCTGTTTTTACTTTCTTTTCTTATATCCGAAAATACAAACTATTCATATCTATCAGATCTCACTTTCGTAAGTGACCATAAAAGGATTGACAACCCCTTATCGTGTTGGCTACGAAGTTCTTATTTGTTTGTGCAGGTACGAGGTACTCACGCGTGGTCTCCTACTCGATTAATACCTTGGTTCTCAAAAACTGAGGGAAATACTTACGCTACTATGATGCATCACCCTTTCCTCTTCGAGGGAATACAACGCAAGCTCGAGACGTAGCAAGTGATAGCTAGACCAGGTCAGTGGAGCAGGCAGATCTGAGTGAGGGCTCTAGTCCCTCCAACAACAGCTACTATGAGAGCAGCAGAAGCACTCCAAGCAATCTACCAAAGGTTGCCACCAGGATAAGGAAGAAGAAAAATTCTATTAGTGAGGATGAAGACTTTGTGGCTCAAGAGGTCACTTCAAAGAAACAGCCCATGAGGAAGGAGGAAACGGCTAGAGTTGTCAAGCCTGGTCTGAACAAGAATGCTCCTGCCAAGAGAGCTCCAACGTCTAAGGCCAGAGCTTCCACACAAGAAACCATAGAGTTCACTCTTGAAACAAGCGATGATGAGCCAGCTGGATCTAAGAAGAGAGCTAGGAAGACTACTACTAGAGTGATTGGCAAGCCATCTATGAGAGATGATGATGATGCTGATGATGATGTAGATGAGCCTGTTGCACCTGCTGCATCGGAAGCTGATGGTGGATGCCATTAAAGGCAGGGCTGATCCATCCAAGCCCAAAGCTGCTCCCAAGGTTTGAGCACCCAAGAGACCCACCAGAGACATTCCCGTAGCTGAGAAGAACAAGGCCCCAGTGCCAGATGTTCCAGAATAAGAGCAAGATCAAGAAGACAAATCCTAAGATGATGATGAGTCTATGATGCTCAGGAAGCTTAAGCCAAAAACTCTAGATCATAATGATGCCCATCTTGTTGGTAAAAACATGAAACTGAGAAAGGATGCAGGTCCGAGACATTGGAGACAGACTTATGCTACCAGGAGGAGAACCGATGTGGATTACAGATTTCACGCCAAGGAACAACAATACTTCTATGAGACTGTCTTGTTGGACAAAAAGCCCATTGTTTGAGACACGAAGTGGGTTGACTGGAAATACATTGACAAGCATGCTGACTTCTTTCCAGGTGTGCATTAAAGCTTCAGGAAAAATGAGGTTGACAAGTTTGTTGGAAAGAAACTGACATGGAATGATGAGATGATCATGCAATTCTACACCACTGCTCCGAGACATGAAGTGGGTTGACTGGAAATACATTGACAAGCATGCTGACTTCTTTCCAGGTGTGCATGAAAGCTTCAGGCAGAATGAGGTTGACAAGTTTGTTGGAAAGAAACTGACCAGATGGAACGATGAGATGATCATGCAATTCTACACCACTGCTCATTTCTATCCAGATGGGAGAATTGTATGGATGACTGAAGGAACCAGATACCAATCAACAGTTGCTGAATGGGAAAGTTTGATCAATGCCCCTAGGGAGGAAGACAATGACACAGATGTGCATGCCAAGCCCCGGAAGGATCACGACTCTATTGCAAACATGTATAAGCCAATTCCTAACAAAGACTTGAAGACTCACAAGCTTGGTTCTATATATCATCTGATGTATGGACTGACCACTATCAACACCATATTGAGGCACACTTTGTTGCCCAAGTCACGAGATCATAGGATGATCCGAAGTCACTCCATCAGCATGCTACATATGTTTGATGTTCCAGAGAAGTTCAAGGTCATGAGCCTGATTGTGGAGACAATCAAGAGGACAACAGCGGACCATAAGAGGTCTTGTGGATATGCCCCTCACATTTAGATGATGATCAACTCCAGGTTGGAGAAATGGACATATCTGCTTGACAAGAGGCATCTACCTCTTAGGCCACAATTTGAGGACAATGAAGTTGTCATGGATGCATCCCATCCTACATCTCTTGAAGGCCAAGAGAAGATTGCACAAGCAAAGGCAGCAAAGCTAGCAAGTGCTTCTGGAGTTCCCAAGACCAAGCAAGATCAGCTTAGTTATCTGCTTGAGGCCACTCTGAGGATTGAGAAGAGTTTGGCCAACTTGACTCAGAATCAAGTGAGTATTGAGAGGATCATTGAGTCTAAGTTCTATGATGTAGATGTGAAGGTCACAGAGATCCAGACTGTTGTGGAGAAGCTGAAGGAAGATGCTGAGGACTGAGATACAACCAATGCTTTTCAGAGAGTCCCATGAGGACCAAGATCTTCAGTTGTGCCAGTTGTCGAGCCCAGGCCTACACTTTCAGCTCCTGCAGCAACTGCCACAGTTGTTCCTCTAGTATCAACTCCTCGAGTTTCACAGACTTTGTTGGAACCATTTGTAGATGCTCTTATCTCCACGCCATCTACGTACACCAGAGCCACCAGCGAGAAGACTTCTTCAGCAGCTCCCGGAGATCGTGCCTAGAGTGTCGCATAGCACTATGCATTTTCAAGCTTTTTGGTAACTTGTTGCCAAAGGGGGAGAAAGTATATAGATCATTAGGCTTCGAGAGAGAGTGTCTTGCTTCTCTTTGTTTGTTTTTTCTTGATACTTCGTTTGATCGTTTGGTTATTGCTACAATTTGCATATGTGTGTGAGATATTTTTTGTGCTTGATCATATCATACTACGCTTAATGTGTGCTTATATGATTGTGTATGATCATTCACTTTGTTATTTTGGTGATGAGTGCTTATTGCTTAAATCTTATCATTTTGAGCGCTCGACCAAGATGTATGTGACATGGAACAGTAACCCATGATCCTAATCGATTGTGCATTTGAATTCAAAAGCAAACCTAAAATAATGCACAAATTTAGGGGGAGCTTGTGATGCCCCGAGACCGACGCTCTAGAAGACTTCCCGCTATTCCGGGTTTCACCGTGTGTTTCTTTTGTGCTTGCTCTATTCATTTTTGCATTGCATCATGTCATCATGCCATCATGTCATTTAAAAAAACTCAACTAAATAAATTGCATGGATCTTTTGATCTATTTAAACCGGGGGAATTCACATGGTGAAATTCTCTTTAAAACATACCAAAGTCTCCCAATATTATTAAGGAGCTATAAAAAATATTCCATTAATTTGGAATCACCAAAACACACTTGCAGATATTCCCATGACTTATCTACTTCAAGTTTTGACTCTCTAACCTTCCCCGAAATTCTTTTCCCGTTTATCGAGGTTCCTCCAAAAACCTCAACATTTTTGGACTTCCCCAACACCCACTTCCTATGTAAACCCATTTGGATTTATCCAATTGACTTTGAATTGGCACTTCACACACATGGCCACATCTAATTTTCTTGGATCACATAATTTTCAACAAGTCTGGGGAAACTTGTCCCGTGCACGAACTCTTTCTCGAACCCTCTCTTTCATTTCTTTGGAGTTATGTTGTTTTGGAAAATGGAAGAAGAAGAGAAGAATATGAGGAAGAGAGAGGAGCATGCACAGCTCCACCAGCCCAGCAACCCAACCTCACTAGGCCCATCTTCACTTAGGCCCAGCCGCACCTAAACCCTAGCCCCGAACCTCTCCTCTCGGTCTCTTCTCTCGACCCCCCACATCGCCGCCACTCCTACCCTCATCCTCGTCCTCTCCCTCTCCTCTCTGCCCCTCCCCCTTGCTCTCTACGACCCGTGCGTCGCACCAGACCACTTCACCAAACCTCGCCACCTCCGGCGCACACGCCGTCCAGCCACGCGCACGTCCACCACCTTGCTCCATCCCCATGGCCGGCCGCTGCCCGCTCTCTGCTCTGCGTCGCTCCATCCTCCCCAAGCCGTCGCCGCCTCCACACCGAGCCGCCCCTCTCCCTCGCACACTGACCCGCCATTATGTGCCGCCGACCTCGATCTCCCCGGCGACCTCCGCCTATCCACGCCCCCTTCCCTCGTCGGCCTCCTCGACGCGGACCCCGCCCACTGGCCCGTCGATGATCTCCGCGTCGCCCTTTCCACCATCGTCCCGTCCCAGCCGCCTTGTCAAGTCACCATGGCCGGTCAGTCCCGATCGCCCCGCCGCCGGCCTGCTACCTCTCCGCCCCGCTGGACTTTGTGCTCTGGATGTCAGAGCTTCCAAAGACGAACCCCACGACCACGCCCATGTTGTAGTGGTCGCCTTGCTGCTCCAGCAAGCCCCTGCCCTGCTGCACCTCGATTGGCCTCATCGTGCCGGTGCTCGACCACCTTGGCCTTGCTGCTGCTTGTTGTCGCGTGCGCCAACGCCAAGGCCAGTAGTACCACCACCATTTTGTCTTCACACCTAGAGATCGAAGATGTGTGTTGACCAGAGGTGACCACCACCGACCCGGGCTATGTACGTTTTGCTGTCAGATACGCCAAGACCCAAGAACACCAAGTACCACTACCGTTGACCTCGGATTCGTCAAGTTCCTCCCCGACGACGGTGTACGACTACCATCGCTGAGACCTGAGAACATCAAGTACCCTGTTGGGCTCGTCGAGTTTGGCAAGTACGAAGACCCCAAGTACCACGACACCGGTGACATGAACATCTACATAATTTGTACCACTACCGTCGCCGAAGACCCGTGCAACGGGAGCATCAAGTTCCACTATGTCCCGTGTACCACTACTTCCACTACCCTCGCCACGTGAACAACTACTTCGACGATGACCCGTGAACAACTACACCGCTCCGAACTTGAACCACCCTGAACCGCATGCTTCGAAGGTATATTGCGAAACGATGCCCGTGAACGAATGCGTGTGTTGTATGAGATGCACCCTATGTTTGCCTTGAGTCCGAATTGTCGGTGCTTGTTGCCCGTCGTATGACTTGTCGCCGACCCGTGGGAACCCGGTAACGGGATCACCCTACCATATTTGCATGACACGTTCACGCCACCCTTCTTTTGCATCGGCATCTCAACGAGTTGTCGGAACCGGAACGTTGCCATGGCACCGTTTCTGTTTTCGCTGCCATGACACCCCTTTCCTTCCGTCGTGGCGACAAATGCTCCATATCATATAACATGCCATGTTTTCATAAAATTGCATAAAAACTTGCAAATGTCATCCGCATCATGATAACAACATCTAAATGTTTAAAATTGTTGTTTCCTTAGAAATTGCTAAATGACATGGGGTTTTTCTGGAATTGTTGTTATTATTTCCGGCCTCATTTAAAATGCCTAGATAGTTTACTCATGCTTCACCTCTTGCCATGTTAATAACATTTAACATTGTTGAGTACATAACCCGGATCAAACTAAACACTTGAATGTGGTGTTTTGTCAATATGCAACTTGTTATTGAGCTCCACTTAACTTGTAGTGTTGCTAGTGCAGTTTGCCATGCCATGCATATTTAATCTGGGCATGCATCATACTTGTTTGTGCATCATATGCTATGATGTGTGTGTTTACCTTGTTGTTTGCTTCTTTCCAGTTTGCTTCTCTCGTTAGCTTCAGTTTCGTTCTGGAGTTGTGAGGATTCATTCGACCATGATCGTTTGTCTTCTTCATGGACTCGTTCTTCTTCCTTGCGGGATCTCAGGCAAGATGGCCATCACCTTATATCTCATTACTATCATTTCTATGCTAGTTGTCTCAATGCTATCGCTATATGTCGCCCTGCCTATCTATTGTTGTTGGACTCTCATTGTTGCCATGAAACATCTAACCTTTGACACCATCCCAGCAAACCGTTGTTTGGCTATGTTACCGCTTGCTCAGCACCTCTTCTAGTGTTGCTAGTTGCAGGCGAAGATGAAGATTTCTCCATGTCGGAACTTGGATGTTGGAATATCACAATATCTATTACTATAATTAAAGCACATATATACTTGGTAATGGGTGGAAGGCTTGACCTTTTGTTGGTATTTTGTTCCACTCATGCCGCCTTATGATCTGATAAACCGGTGTTATGTTCCTTGATTTTGCGTTACTAACACGGTTGGGGTTTATGGGCCCCCCATGATAATTCACTTTGTTTACAGCTTTTCTAGCAAGGCCCAACCTTGGTTTTACATTTGCCTAATAACTAAAACTTGCATAGGGACTAGCTAGCACCCAAGGATTCTTAATCAACCCCCGGGCCAGTGCTCCTCTGAGTGTTGGTCCAAACTGGGCGATGTTCGGCGCTACCTGGGCAACCAGGGTCTCCACTAACCCAACGTCTTGCCCATCTGGTGTGCCCCGAGAACGAGGTACGTGCAAATCCTATCGAGATTTGTCGGCACATCGGGCGGTCTTGCTGGATTTGTTTTACTATTGTCAAAATATCTTGAGCACGTGATTCCAAGAAAACTCGGGTCTTCCCAACATGGAATTGTCACTCCGCTGATCGTGAGAGCTTGTGATGGGCTAAGTTGGGACACCCCTGCAGGGTTATGATCTTTCGAAAGCCGTGCCCGCGGTTATGTGGCAGATTGGAATTTGTTAATGTCCGGTTGTAGAAAACTTGACACAGGATCCCTAATAAAATACACCAACCGCGTGTGTAACCGTGACCGTCTCTTTTCAATTTGAGAAGAGAACACGATGGGGTTATGTTTGACTCGCAGGTAGTTCAGGATCACTTAGCGATCATTACTAGTTTGCGACCGTTTGCGTAGATGCTAATCTTATTCTTGTACTCGTAAGTTAGCCACCATACATATGCTTAGCCGCTGCTGCAACCTCACCACCTAACCTCTCCATACCCTTTAAGCTTTGCTAGTCTCGTTACCCATGGTTATGGAATTGCTGAGTCCTCGTGGCTCACAGATGCTATAACAACAGTTGCAGGTGCAGGTTTCCGATCACTTGACGTGAGAGCGATGTTTACTTGTGTTGGAGTTCTTTCTTATTCTTCTTCGTCAGTCTTGTGAGAGGTTCCTGGTCGACAGCCTGGGATAGCAAGATGGATGTCATGTGCTTTTCATGTGTTTTCATCCGTAGTCGGATGTCTTGTATATGATGTTGATGTATTCATGTGTCTATTGTATGACTTTTATGTATCCCCATCTATTTATGTATTTGTACGATGTAATGATATACATCTAGCTAAGCGCCCGAAATGCGGTTGTGCCTCAATCACGAGTTCATCACGTGATTGGCATATAATCTCATCTTGGGCGTGACAAGTTGGTATCAGAGCCTCAACCGATAATAGAAGCACCCTTGATTGATCGTAGTTTGGCCGTTAACGAGTCTAGCAAAAAACTTTTTCGGAGTCTAGTTATATCGAAGAGTAGGATTTTTTTACTCCCCAGCCCCTTCGTCGCTTTGATGAGGAATCTTGACGTAGGTGTTTTGCACTGCTCCTCTTCCCCTCCAATTTTTTTAGGATCATGCGGTTAGTTTTTCATTCGTTGTGATGTCAGCTCTTTTCATCTGGTGCATTTCTCATCAGGTGGATTTGACCCTCTTCGCCTTTTTGCAAGATCAATCCTCAGTTCTTTCTCAACCGACATTGTTTCCCCTTCCGAAGTGGTCTGTCTTTTCCCACCCGCCCACCCTTTTTCTTCTCGGAGTCGTAGTCCATAATCGAGTATCCATCCTATTCGTGTGAAGTTTCTTCTTTCTTTCCTTAATTATTCCAACTGGTGAATTATCGTCTAGTTCGTCCTTCTTCATCTCTTTTTTTCCGGTGGATTCAATTCAAGTGTTCGGTGTTCATCATATTCTTTTCCCTCGGCTCAATTGTTTCCCCTTGCTCATTCGCTTCTGGCCATTTAATTGTTTTGGAGTTCTGAAGATAACTAAGAAGAATCGCGTTTCCATTCTTAATCTATTCAAGCTATTTCGAGGTTGTTATCTCATTCAAGCCATTTAATTCATCCGGTGCAAACTCTCTTTCAAGAATCATTTCCATCGGTGTTTCTTTTGAGTGGGCCCTAACCCACAGGTTTTCCCTATGATCTTACCTGACTCTTCTAATTTCTTTTCCGGATCTATTCTCAAATTCTTTTCAAGGTTTGATGTAAGAATGAATTTTCATTAGTCATATGCCTTCTCCAAGATCGCTTCAAATTCTTTTCATCGTTGGTTCAACCTTTTAATTCTTCATTCTGGAGTGCCTCAACAATTCATGGTGGTGTATCTCGTCGTCATTCTCATGTTTTGAAGACCGAATAAGAGTTCCTCCTGAATCCTTACCCGTTCTTCCAGAGATTCGTGGTTCTAGATTCATGTTATCCTCTTGAATTATTTTGTTTGTCACAAATTCTTCTCCTTACCCATCCAGAGTATTTCAGGAATAGTTTTCCATTTTGATCCTTCGAAGGACATCATTTCAGAAGATTTCTTCACTCTCAGTTTTCAACTTCTTCCTCTAACTATTCTTAATTGATGCCTCTTCGTTCGTCTACATATTCTTCGAATGCTTTTTTCAAGAATTCTTTAGTCCGTTTGCGATCTCTTCGTTCTTTTTCTTCAATCGTATTCTAATTCTTCATAGTTGTTTGTTCTCTTTCTTCATTCGTTTCAATTCTTATGGTGGTTCATTCAAGATTACTCTTCCTTTGTTATCGTATCAATTCATTGGTTCTTTTCAAAATCCTACCGGTGGTGGTCCATTGAATGTGATATGTATCTCTCCAATCCTTTTCAAAACGAATAAGTAGTCTGCCAAATCCAATGATTCTCATCAATTTAAATTGGTGAAGGACACACATAACATAATGCTTATTCTTATTTCTTCGAAATGATAAATCTCTTCTTTCTGGAGCTTGTTCATCATATCATATTCTCTGTTCCAAGTTGTTCATCTTCTTTTCTGGAGCTCCAAGTTATTTCGATTATATCATTTCAAAGATCCATCTAAATCATTGCAAGGCTTCAATCTTATAATTTTCATCCTTCACTTCTTCTCATCATTTTGTTACCAGGGTTCTTCATGGTGGTTCATCAAAGATTTATTTCACTCTTGAATTGATCATCAAGATTCTTGATCAATGAGCTCAACCATTCTTCATCATGCATTTCGAAGTGCAATTCTTTCTACCTTATCTTTTGAGGTGGTGTTATGTCATTCTTGACAATTTTCCTGCGTGTTTCATGTTTCACAAGTTGTCAGGAATGAGATATTGTAAAATCATCATTTTCTCTTTGTTTATGAGTTGCTTCAATCCATAATAATTTATTTGTTGGAGTAGCTTGGTATAGATTATACCTAAAGCCTTCCATTGGGAATGTTGCTATTTACGGTGCTTACAAATGAACCAAGTTCTCCATTTATCCTTCGGGTGAAATAACTTTTTTGTCTCCTTGCTGATATCAATCCAATCAAATGTTTCCGTTAGTGGCCGATTGTATCCTCATAATTTTGAGATGTTTTCCATAAGCCCACAAGAAGCATATCTTTTGCGTGTTGATTCTTTCAAAAACTCCATTCAACCATTCTTTGTAAGGATTCTCTTCAAAGTCAATTGTGGTAGAAGTGGTTGTTCTTCTTCGTTCTTTTCACTCCATTATTTTGTTCCGGAGGTTTTCCCATATAGTTCTCTTTGACCATCATCTCGTTTTGTCAAGATCATATTCTTTTCCTTTCTGGTCCATTTAACAGGAGTGTTGTGTCCTCCATTCAAGTTCTCTCATCTTTTCATGTTTTGACTCTCTTTTCAACTGGAGTGATGTCTAAATCTTTCTTACCCCTTGTGTTCTTGTTTCAATTGTTTCGGCGGCAGTATGTTCTTGATTTCGTCAAGTATCATCCAATCTTCTCAAGTTCATGTTAATTCCTTCCATTTTTAGTCAGAGTGTTGTCCGAATTATTTCATTCATATTCCTTCTCTATCTTGTTTTAACCGGAGAGGTTTCATTGTCTATCTTCTCACCTAAGCTCTTCATTCTCGTCGTGTTCCTTGTTCCTCTTTTCTAACGGAGTGTTTTCATCTTCGTTCTTCTCCATTGTATTCTTTCTTTCAATTTGTTCAACCTCAAGGTTTGTTGGTTTCACTCGTTTGTCGGAGAAGCAACTTTGTTTTACATCTTCCTCTTCCACTTTTCTCCGGTGCCATTCCTAGGATGTCGGGTCGAGATCCTCTATTAGTGTGGGAGAGTTGTGACGCCCCCAGACCGACGCTCCAGAAGACTTCCAGCTATTCCGGGTTTCACCGTGTGTTTCATTTGTGCTTGCTCTATTTATTTTTGCATTGCATCATATAATCATGCTATCATGTCATTTAAAACAACTCAACTAAATAAATTGCATGGATCTTTTGATCTATTTAAACCGAGGGAATTCACATGGTGAAATTCTCTTTAAAACATACCAAAGTCTCCCAATATTATTAAGGAGCTATAACAAAATATTCCATTAATTTGGAATCACCAAAACACACTTGCATATATTCCCATGACTTATCTACTTCAAGTTTTGACGCTCTAAACTTCCCCAAAATTCTTTTCCCGTTTATCGAGGTTCCTCCAAAAACCTCAACATTTTTGGACGTCCCCAACACCCACTTCCTATGTAAACCCATTTGGATTTATACAATTGATTTTGAATTGGCACTTCACACACATGGCCACTTCTAATTTTCTTGGATCACTTAATTTTCAACAAGTCTAGGGGAACTTGTCCCGTGCACGAACTCTTTCTCGAACCCTCTCTTTCTTTTCTTTGGAGTTATGTTGTTTTGGCAAATGGAAGAAGAAGAGAAGAATATGAGAAAGAGAGAGGAGCATGCACAGCTCCTTCAGCCCAGCAGCCCAACCTCACTAGGCCCATCTTCACTTAGGCCTAGCCGCACCTAAACCCTAGCCCCGAACCTCTCCTCTCGCTCTCTTCTCCTGATCCCCCACAGCGCGCCACTCCTACCCTCATCCTCATCCTCTCCCTCTCCTCTCACCCAACCCCCTCCTCCTCGCTCTCAGCGAGCCGTGCGCCGCGCCTGACCATTGCGCCAAACCTCGCCACCTCCGACGCACGCGCCGTCCAGTGGCGCACATGTCCACCACCTTGCTCCATCCCCATGGCCGGCCGCTGCCCACTCTCCGCTCCACGTCCCGCCATCCTCCCCAAGCCGTCGTCACCTCCATGCTGAGCCGCCCCTCTCCCTTGTATGCTTGCCTACCATGACACGCTGCCGACCTCGACCTCACCAGTGACCTCCTCATGTCCGCGTCCCCTTCCCTCGTTGGCCTCCTCGATGCGGACCCCATGCACTGGCACGTCGACGACCTCTGCGTCGCCCTTGCCACCAACGTCCCGTCCCTGCCGCCACACCAAGTCACCATGGTCGGTTGGACCCGATCGCCCCGCCGCCGGCCTGCTACCTCTCCGCCTCGCCACCTCGTTGTGCTCTGGAGTTCGGAGCTTCCAAAGACGAACCCCACGACCACGCCCATGTTGTAGTGGTCACCTTGCTGCTCCGACAAGTTCCTTCGCTACTGCACCTCGATTGGCCTCGTCGTGCTGGTGCTCGACCACCTTGGCCTTGTTGCTGCTTGTTGTCGCGTGCGCCAACGCCAAGGCCAGTAGTACCACCACCATTTTGTCTTCACACCAGAGATCGACGATGTCTGTTGACCTGACGCAACCACCACCGACCCGGGCTATGTACCTTTTGCTATCGGATACGCCAAGACCCAAGAACACCATGTACCACTACCGTCGACCTCGGATTCATCGAGTTCCTCCCCGACGATGGTATATGACTACCATCACCAAGACCCGAGAACATCAAGTACCCTGTTGGGTTCGTCAAGTTTGGCAAGTCTGAAGACACCAAGTACCATGACACCGACGACATGAACATCTACGGGATTTGTACCACTACCATCGCCGAAGACCCGTGCAACGAGAGCATCAAGTTCCACTACATCTCGTGTACCACTACTTCCACTACCCTCGCCACATGAACCACTACTTCGACAATGAACCGTGAACAACTACACCGCTCCGAACTCGAACCACCCTGAACGGCACGCTATGAAGGAATATCGCGAGACAACGCCCGTGAACGAATGCATGTGTTGTATGAGATGCACCCTATGTTTGCCTGGAATCTGAATTGTCGGTGAACGTTGCCCCTCGTATGCCTTGTCGCCGACCCATGGGAACCCGGTAATGGGATCACCCCCACCATCTTTGCATGACACGCTCACGCCACCCTTCTTTTACATCGGCATCTCAACGAGTTGTCGGAGCCGGAACGTTGATGTGGTACCGTTTCCGCTTTCATCGCCATGACACCCCTTTCCTTCCGTCGTGACGACAAATGCTCCATATCATATAACATGCCAAGTTTTCATAAAATTGCATAAAAACTTGCAAATGTCATCCGCATCATGATAACAACATCTAAATGGTTAAAATTGTTGTTTGCTTAAAATTGCTAAATGACATGGGGTTTTTTCTTGAATTATTGTTATTATTTTCGGCCACATTTAAAATGCCTAGATAGTTTGCTCATGCTTCACCCCTTGCCATGTTAATAACATTTACCACTGTTGAGTACATAACCGGGATCAAACTAAACACTTGAATGTGGTGTTTTGTCAATATGCAACTTGTTGCATATTGAGCTCCACTTAACTTGTAGTGTTGCTAGTGCACTTTGTCATGCCATGCAAATTTAAACCGGGCATGCATCATACTTATTTGTGCATCATATGCTATGATGTGTGTGTTTACCTTGTTGTTTGCTTCTTTCCGGTTTGTTTCTCTCGTTAGCTTCGGTTTCGTTCTGGAGTTGCGAGGATTCGTTCGACCATGACCGCTTGTCTTCTTCATGGACTCGTTCTTCTTCCTTGCAGGAACTCAGGTAAGATGGTCGCCTCCTTAGATTCCATTACTATCATTACTATGCTAGTTGTCTCGATGCTATCGCTATATGTCACCATGCCTATCTATTGTTGTCGGCCTCTCATTGTTGCCATGATACCTCTAACCTTTGAAATCATCCCAGCAAACCGTTGTTTAGCTATGTTACTGCTTGCTCATCCCCTCTTATAGCGTTACTAGTTGCAGGCGAAGATGAAGATTGCTCCATGCCGGAACTTGGATGTTGGAATATCACAATATCTATTACTATAATTAATGCACATATATACTTGTAATGGGTGGAAGGCTTGGCCTTTTGCTTGGTGTTTTGTTCCACTCATGCCGCCTTAGGATCCGATAAACCCGTGTTATATTCCTTGATTTTGCATTCCTAACATAGTTGGGGTTTATGGCCCCCCTCGATAATTCGCTTTGTTTAAAGCTTTTCCAGCAAGGCCAAACATTGGTTTTACATTTGCCTAATAACTAAAACTTGCATAGGGACCGGCTAGCACCCGAGGATTCTTAATCAACCCCCAGACAAGTGCTCCTCTGAGTGTTGGTCCAAACTAGACGTTGTCTGGCGCCCCCTAGGCAACCAGCGTCTCAGCTAACCCGACGTCACCACAAAAAAAAGACACATCCGTAACATTTTCGGGCCGAACGGAAATTTTTTGTCATACTTATGACACTTTTATGACAATAATTGTGAAAAACACGATATCATCATAGATGTGGTGGGGTCCTACTTCTATGCCAAAAATTCATGACAGAAAATGGGATTTTCGTCCTGCGCGGGCCGGAGACGCACCTGCATAACATTCTTTGGGCCGTCCATGATGGAAAAAACCGTGGTAGAAGCGAGGGTGAGGAAAATATCGGGGTGTTCCCGGTTACGGTGGGTGGTCGGGGCCGAGCGATGCATGTTTCTCTCGTACACGCACGCGCGTGGGTGCGAGGCGTTGGGCTCTAACTGAACCCGAGTGATTGCACTGCAGGCTACGCGTTACTGAACCCGAGCAATCAATTGATGGCTGTTAACTGAACCTGATCGAGCGATTCCTTCGCTACTGCTGCTAACTGAAGCCGATCGATGTTGCCTCTGCATGAACAGTGAGCATTGCTGGGGGGGTTGGATGAACAATTCCCGGTGGGGTGGCTAAATAGGACCCCGTGGTGTTGCCTCTGCATGAACAGGATCCCGTTTGATCGAGCCGGTTGGGGCTGCATGAACAGGACCCCGTGGAGGGCCGCATGAATAGGACCACCCCATGGACGACTGCATGAACAGTAGACGGTGGAGGGCTGGATAAACAGCAGCCCGTGGAGGGGTGGTTGAACAGGAGCCCGTGGAGAGGGCTGGTTGAATAGTAGCCGGTGGAGTAGCGCGCGGTGGAGGCTGAACAGTCGCAGGTGGAGGCTGGAGGAGGTCGACGGTGGATGAACAGTAGCCCATGGAGGCTGGAGGGGGTCAACGATGGTGATTAACAATATCCCGTGGAGTCCCGTTTTGCGGTGCGCCACACCCCTCCCGATGAACAGGACCCCCTTTTCGACCCTAGCGCTCCAACACAATTCCATTTCCTCCGTTTTGCGGTACGCCACACCCCTCCCGATGAATAGGACCCCCGTTTCGACCGTAGCGCTCCAACACAAGTCTGTTTCCTCCGTTTTGCGGTACGCCACACCCCTCCCGATCAACAGGACCCCCGTTTCGACCGTAGGAGGTCTATTTCCTCCGTTTTGCGGTACGCCAGACCCCTCCCGATGAACAGGATCCCGTGTCGAACGTGGCCCGGCGAACACAAGGCCATTTCCTCCATTTTGCGGTACGCCAGGCCTCGTTTCCATCGGTTGTTCCGTCCAAGCTCACCCGATGAACACGACGACGCGTTCCGTTTCGACCCAGCCGGTTGGTTCCCCATGAACACGACGATGACATTGTTTCTCCGTTCCGACCCAGCCATGTACATGAGCCCTGGCCATACGTACGCGCGAGTAGGCGTTCGAGACCCTGCCCGTATGTATGTACATGGCCGTATTTTCTTTCTTGCACCCTAGCCGCTGCACGTACGTGTACATGCTACGTGCGCGCCTCTGCTATGACACGTGTGCGCCTCTACATCGGCCAGTATGTACGTACACGTTCGCGACCAGAATGACAACGCTATGTACGCTTCGACGAGGTGGGTCCCGACTGTCACACACTTCCTTGCATGCGAAGATGTAGCTGGTGGGTCCCAGCAGTCAGGGGGGCGAATCATTTTTTCTTTTGCCCGGACGCACTTCCTTGCGTGCAAACATGTTGCTGGTAGGTCCTAGCAGTCAGGGGAAACATTTTTTTTGTGAAATATGGTGGCCCGTCCGGTGTGTCCCCGATGTCAGGTGGAGGAATAATTATTTTGTGCGTAATAAGGAGGCACTTCCTTGCTGCGGCCGTGGACCCAGCTGTCGGCCTGTCCAAGTACAATACTCTTCCAATGGAAGTCGTTCCTTGACCACGTTGACCACGCCGCGCCGAGAGCACCAGGGCGGTGAACGACGGCGAGGCCTAGGAAGGGGACGACGCGGCGCCGGGGAAGACACGGCAGTGGAAGCCCGCGTGGAGAGGAGTACGAGGGTTCACTGGTTCGGCTGCGGTGTGAGACTGCCATCGCCGCCGGGCCTGGCCAGCGGTGGGAATAGTAGGAGGCGGTGAGGCCTCCGCAGCAACACAACCAGCCATGGGAGGCAGGAGCATACGGCACGACCGGCGCTGCTTTGGGCGCCTAGAGAAATAATACCAGAGGTTGAAGAAGCACTATGGCCGTTGGATGGACAACGTACGGTCACTGGAGCTAGAATCGTTCATATTGACTAAGTTGACAAAGCACTCTATCCCTGTCAACTTAGTAGACCCACAAGTCAGCCACCCACCAAGGTGGGTCCCAAACAGCAGGGGGAGTATTCATTTTTTTTGTGCGTAATAAGGAGGCACTTCCGGTGGGTCTGAGCTCACAGCAGGGGGAACGTTTTTTCGCGAAATAGGGTGACCCGTCCGATGGGTCCCAGCAGTCAGGGGGGAACATTTTTTTCGCAAAATACGGTGGCCCATCTGGTGGGTCCCCGCTATCAGGTGGATGAATAATTATTTTGCACGTAATAAGGAGGCACTTCCTTGCTCCGGCCGTGGACCCAGTTGTCAGCCTCTCCACTTACAGTACACGTCCGATGGAAGCCGTTCCTTGACCACGTTGACCACGCCGTGCCGAGAGCACCAGGGCGATGGACAATGGCGAGGCCTAGGAAGGGGACGGCACGGAGCCGGGGAAGACGCGGTAGTGGATGCCCACGCGTAGAGGAGTATGAGGGTTCACTGGTTCGCTGCGGTGTGAGGCTGCCGTCGCCGCAGAATAACAGGGGGTGTTGTTGAGGAGAGGGATGGCCTGGCCAGTGATGGGACTAGTAGGGGGCGGTGAGGCCTCCGCAACATCACAGACAACCACGGGAGGCAGGAGCACGAGGCACGACCGGCGCTGGTTTGGGCGGCTAGAGAAAGAAGACCAGAGGTTGAAGAAGCACTACGACCGTTGGATGGAGCTAGAATCGTGCATATTGACTAAGTTGACAAAGCCCTCTGTCCCCGTCAACTTAGTAGGCCCACAAGTCAGCCTCCCACTATAATGGGTCACAGCTAGCAGGGGGATTATTCATTTTTTGTGCATACTAAGGAGGCACTTCCGGTGGGTCCGAACTAACAGCGGGGGGG
>LR738711.1:581339797-581355322 GCA_902687465.1 Secale cereale | reverse complement strand
CGTTTTTTTCACGAAATACGGTGGCCCGTCCGTTGGGTCCCAGTAGTCAGGGGGAAAGGTTATTTGGCCAAATACGGTGGCCCGTCCGGTGGGTCCCTACTGTCAGGTGGAGGAATAATTATTTTCCGCGTAATAAGGAGGCACTTCCTTGTGGCTGTCGTGGACCGAGCTATCAGCCTCTCCACGACAGTACTCTTCCGATGGAAATCGTTCCTTGATCACGTTGACCACGCCGCGTCGAGAGCACCAGGGCAGTGGATGACGGCGAGGCCTACGAAGGGGACGACGCGGAGCCGGGGAAGACGCGGCAGTGGATGCCCACGCGGAGAGGAGTACCTGGCTTCACCGGTTCGGTTGCAGTGTGAGGCTGCCATCGCCGTAGAATAACAAGGGGTGTGGGTGAGTAGAGGGATGCCCTGGCCAGCTGTGGGAGTTGTAGGGGGCGGTGAGGCCTGCACGGGAGGCGGGAGCAGGCAGTCCCGCCCGCGCTGGATTTGGCGTCTGGAGCAAGAAGATCAGAGGTTGAAGAAACGCGACGGCCGTTGGATTGACATCCAACGGTTACATCTGCTATAATCGTTTGTTGATGTATATAATAACTAAAAAAATCTTGCATACGCGTCAACTTAATAGGCCCATAAGTCAGACCATTCCCTCTTTTTTTAATAATTTATATATAGCTCATTGCGACTTCTTATGCAATTAATTGCAGTCCTTTTTTTTGGTTGGCCAGGGCCAATTTCGCATATTTCTGCGGGTTCCAAACTACTGTTAATACCGAAATATTGAGCCAGATTTAAAGTACTTTGAAGAAATATTTAAATTAGGTTAATGCCTAGTGAAATAGGAATCTGAAAATGTGAAAAAATTCAGAAATTATAAAGTAATTGACAGTTTGGCATCTATTTTTATATTTACAGCCAATTTCATATTACTTTTGAGATTTGCAGGCGTCTTGAAAGAGTTGCGGCCCATCAGGGCGTAGAAAAATAAATAGGCCTGGATTGGGTATTCTTCAGAAAAAAAATAGACTGGGCTCATTTTCACAAAGAAAAAATAGATGGGCTGGTCACATGGTGAACATAAAATATAAGCCTGGGCTAGACGAGCCACAGCCCAGTTCAAACCCTGATCTATCTCAACAATAACAAAAAAAATACTGCTCGAGCAGCTACGTCCTAGGTGTCAGCCAATCTTGTGCTATTCTGTTTTCTATTGACTATATAAGCTCACAATGTCGTGGGTCCCAGATGTCAGGAAAACACTAGGAGGACGCATTTTATATTTCCGTACGTTGACATGGTGGGCCCGTACTGTCATCCTCTCCACGTACTTCTGCTGATTCGTGTTATTTATTGACCATGTTGACAATGCGAGAGGGCGGAGCCGCGGCGAGCGCACCTAAGCGCGCGGAGAACGACGGCTAGGCCTCGGACGTCAGCGTTAACGATTCAGGAGACGGAGGGGCGGTGACGCATGCGCTGAGGCGTAGCCAGCCGTGGGAGGCGGAAGCAGGCAGCCCCGCCGGCGCTGGTTTGGTTTTGGCGGCTAGAGGAAGACAGGACTAAAGAAACACGACAGACTGTAAAAGTAGCAGGAGTACTTAACAACCTTAACTAAAACCAGCAGGGGCACTTAACAACCATAGTTGAAAGCAGTATAAGTACTTATACAGGTTCAACCGTACAAAGCACACTTCGAACAGTGCTACTTTGCCTCAGTTAACCAAGGGTGAGGCCGCCAAGCCCCAGGACAAGGCCCAGGCGCCACCCCGCGCATCCACAACCTTCTAAAAGTGGCTTCATCTCGCATTGTGGTCCATAAACAGGATATTCGCTTTAGAGCCATGAAAAAGCAGGAACATAATCTTCTGTCCTATTTTCCAAGATGGACGGGCCTTCATTAATTGAGACCACCCATGAATAAGTATCTTTTCACCTCCAAGGGGAATGGAGTAGGTCAACATAAACATCATGTTGTGACCAAGCACAGAAGATCACAGCTGTAAAACAGTGTATAAGCATTAGTTTATGAACAACATATATAACAGAAAACAGCTCGTACCATAAGTTTCTCGACGCAGTTGGACCTCTTCAGTGAGTGCAGCAGTGGCACACATATCCCACGTGGCCTTCCACCATTGAAACACCCCACAAGGACCTCAAGACGATCAATAAAGTGTAGGAACTTGTGGATGTCGTCCCAGTCAACTTCATTGCCATCAGTAACAGCCGAGTTGTTACAGAATAACAAACGAGTAGCCTGCTTAACTCTGAAAAAACCTACACATGCCACCAATTATATGAAAATATTAGTTAGAAGTAGCATCTTCGTGAGAGATTCGTTGCTACTTCTAAAGTTAAATTATGATTAGTTAGACATAATAGGTGGATTAGGAAGTAATCGACGCAATAAGCAAGAACCAGATACTAACATGGATGAACAATTGTAACGACGTCGGGGTGGAAGATCGCAGTGAAGATGAGACCAGGTTCTGCTATTTCCATCAACATTCGTGCGCCAACTTTCAATCTGTAACACTTGTGAAAGTTTATCCAAGTTCAGCCATAAAAAAAGCAGCGATCTTCTTGGTTCATGAACCGAACTCGGAACTTATATCCATGGCTTGTCTTCACTATGACCATTAAACTGATGTATTCAGTTATGGCAAGGCCGAGCATCTTGAGTACATGTGTTTTGGCAGAGCAAATAATGCACTATAGGAAAAATAATATGAGAACACAATGTATTCCCTATCCAAATCTAGAAATAACTTCCTCCTTCACGTCAGTGTTGACCATCGTACTGGTAGTACCTTTTATCCAAATATAGCAATCCAAATATCCAAATTAGTCGACAACATGTTCAAAAAACCCCACCCTCCCGGATAGAAAAGAGGATTCTAGGAACATACTGTGCGCGTTTTAAAATCATGTGTTACGATGAGAAGGAACAAGTGTGGCGTCTCGCCGAGGACGCAGATACCTGTAGGGTCCTCGCACTTTGGGCACTGCAAATGAAACACACTAGATTCAGTAGGAAGAAAAATGCATCAATGGCGGCAGCTGCCATCCTAGGATTACCTGTGACCAAGGGACTTGGATTTATCGGGGATGGATGAAGAATTCATACCTGGTTCTCCGTGAGAAAACCCTATGCAATCGCCGAGAGGGGGTTTTCTCTGAACAAGCAGATGAGGGAGAAGGGGATTCAGGCCTAGCGAAATATTTCCGCTTCGTCCGTCCAGCTTACTGCTAAAGCTGGAAAGGGGGGTTTGTGTTTTGATGGCTCATTGGGCATTACTGCGATGCTACGACCAGGGTGTGTCTACCATGCAGTTGTGCACTCTAATTTGTGCATATGGCACGTGGATCCCGTTGCCGGATGCCCCACATATCAGCGAAAGGAAGTAGAAAGACTGGAGTAACTAGCTACACAAAAATATATTTTTGACAGAGAGATACTCCGTCTATAAAGAAATATACAAATCTTTTATATCACGACTTTATACATACAAAATTATATCTGACGGATAGGAAGGAAACTATGGCAATTTTGCAAAAAGGTACCCACACACCTCTCCATATTTGCAAATAAGGCCTTCCCTCGTTCATTCTTTTCTCTCACAAGATAAAATACTCACACAAATGCATCTTGATGTTACGTGCAACGCACGGGCATTATGGGGGTTCAGCTTTTCTTAGACAATTATGGGGGTTCAGCTGAGAATATAATACTAAAGCAGGCTCATGGTTCCGGACTAGGGCCGCAGGCCCACCCTGCATATATGGGGGCCCATGTGTTCTACCTCAGCGCTTTTCATATTGCAAGCGATCGGTACGGCGCTGGTTTTAGATGCTGTTGCAAGGCGAATACACAAAATTGAATAAAGCATGGCAGCTGTTGGAATGAAATCAAACGACAGTTCCTAACCAGCAATGAGAGTTGCAATTCTATCAATGATATACCATGTGATAAATAATATTGTCGTATTACTTATACACACAGGACACTTGTTTCACCATGCCAGATTATTACATCAAAATCTTTCGTAGGATAGATCAATTCGGCAGTTGCGTGCTGCTACTGAAGATTTCAAAGTTGATTTGGACCAGCTCTCCTTGCCGAGAAAGTTCGATTTTGAGATCATCCCCTACCGCAAGATATGATTTAGATTTGAACCTTGACCATCCTTTAGCATCAATCATCATGCGACCATCCTTTGTACTTATGGTATATTGAGCAGGTTCATTCACACCAAGGCAGCGCATGGTAAAAGAAACTTGGCCGTTGTCGCCCGGATTGTTGAACGACTCCCTCGTTGCTCTAGGAATTCTCTATTTGCAAAAAAGAAGACATACCCAAATAATTAGACAATATGGAAAGAAAAAAGAACGAAACACTTGGGTGGCCAATGCTTACCAAGAAGGTGGACATGTCGGCTTTAGTAAGGACTTTGGTATATGACGTGCGAACTGCAGCCCAGTCTGTTGCCGCTGCACGGGCCGGAGCAGATGCAAGTGCAAGTGTTGGTGCAGGTGCCGAAGCCGCTGCTGCTGCTGGAGATGGTGCTCCTTGTAGAGCTGGTGCCGGTGTCAGAGCAGGTGCCGGTGTCGATGCCCGATCCTCCGATAGATCAGCCTGATTCGCTGACGCGGTCGGTGCCCAATCCTCAGCTGAATCAGACTGATCTGCTACCGCTGTCAGTGCTAGAGCAATTGCCGGTGCTCGATCCGTTGCTGAAGGTGATACCGATGTGCGAGACAGCGGCGATCATGTCTGGTCTACTATGATCAGCTTTCTAACTTGAGTAGGCTTCGTGACCGTGATCCAGTTTTTTTCTTCATTTGTTTTAAACGCGAGAAGGACTAATTGTGGCGTTTTTGTTAAACCAAACTACAGTTCATCATAGGGATTCAGCTTGTACTCAGACAACAGACTGATCCAATTTTTTCCAGTAATATAAGTGATGGACAGTGCCTTCGTTACCCACACGACATAAGAAGTGAAACCTGCAAAAATAGCCATCGTAGAGCAAACCAAACGGTTTATTCTGTGATGAATGGCACTTGGCAAAATCTACATCGTAAAATTGCAGGAAAAGAAAGAAAACATGACATTAAATCAATAAGATTTAGACAGTAAATCATTAAGATTTACTTGATGTGACACGAGTGAATCCTTACCAGGAAATCACTATGTTGAAGTACTAAACAGAAGATTGATCGTTCAACTACGGGTGGCATGCAGGGGCCCCGCCTACTCCCACAAGCAGGACAGTCCAAAGGTCATGACAAATCGTATGGAACGAACATCCATGGGACTGGAAATCCTGGTGGGTGCGATAAACCCTGCAATGCATACATATATTGGAGTGTAACCATAATTGATAAACCGTCCTCACGAAAAAGATGATCTGGATACTTCAAAATATACAGACTGAATTGAGTGGAAAGACGTTAACATAGACCGTTCTCAGGACTGACCACACACCAAAAGTGGCAGTACTAATAAACAATACAGGGTTCACGAACACAAATCAAGTACTGAACAATAGTACTTACTACAGACAAGCAAAGTTGCACTAATTAAACTCTGCAGACTATTTCTTGCCACCGACCTATGGGATGAACCCCGCATAACTGACTAGGCCATGGACTTCGTGAGAGATGTCTACATGCACCATCACCATCTCGACAACCTTGGAGAACCTAACAGAGTGGTCTTTCCACTCATAAATATGATGATGAAGACATGCCGCATCAGATTTGTTGGGAAGCTTTACAAGAACCACACCCTTCGTAATCGAAGGCACAACCAGGAAATTGTTGTGGTGAAGTACAGCCTCGAGAACACGCCTGACAACAATGCTCCAGGAAAACAATAGTTCAGGACACGTGGGCACAAGGACACAGCAGCTGGATAGTTTAGCAGTAGAACGCATGCTCGGGTCTTACAGTTCACACGTCATGACTTTGAGAACTTCATCTCCACCGCGGACCTGGTTCTAATTCAAACAGAAACCATATTTTATTACTACCTCCGTTCCGAAATATAAGATGATTTTCGATATTATACTCCATATATGACTACATATACGCCCAGAAATGAGTGAACAAAGACACTAGAACATGTCTTCAAAGGCATGAGAGTAGAGGGATTACTTGCAATATCCATAACACAAGTTACTAAGGCAAATATACCCTCTTCAAAGGTACAGTAGCATTGATGTTCATAAAGTACTCCCTCCGTCCCAAAATTCTTGTCTTAGATTTGTCTACATACGGATGTATCAAGTCACATTTAATATTAGATACATCCGTATCTAGACAAATCTAAGACAATAAATTGGGGACAGAGGGAGTAGTTGAAAGTAATCTATAAGAAATCAGTGTCAACCTCTCGCATGTTTTGGTCAAAAGAGGAATTTAGAACCGTCATTTGGCACACAAAAATCACATGCAAGATCACCCAGAAAGTTGTACTACTACTACTAGTACTGTGTGTTAGATGAAAAAACACGATCAAGATCGAGAAAAAGATCATCAAGAAGAGATTTTACCTGGACTTACTTAATGAGGGATCCCGGAGTGGGGGGCTTGGACAGGGAGATGGCTTTGAACTTGTCTACGGTAGTCTCGGTGGGGTGCTTGCACTTCTTCGTACCATGAGCCTCGACGGTTTTGGCCACAGCCATAGACATCACTTTGGTCGGTGCTCCAACGTCCACCAAGAAACTGTCGAATAGAAATAAAAGAAAAGAAACCATAATCAAAAACCCAAAAGAAGAAAAGAGAGGGAGTTATAGGATCAGTCTCGGGGTTGCAAGATCGGGCCCTGGGGAATAATGGCAGAAGCAGGTCGATATTTTCTTGAAGAAATGAGGAACAAGATGAGGGAGAAGTGAGTTGAGTAGAGAGGAAGCTGAGAGAGAAGAGTGAAATGATGGTTGCTTCGTCCGTCCAACTTACTGCTGGAAAGGAGGGGGTTTTGTGATTTGACGGCTCATTGGGCATTACTATAGCGCTTCGATCGGGGTAGTCTACCATCATTCTACTATGGAGTATTTAGTGCATGGCTGGTGGACCCCGATGCTGGCTGTCCCACAAGTCGGCGAAAGTGAGTAATTTAGTGCATGGCTGGAGGAGGATCCGCACCGTAGAGCGTGTCCACTGTTTTTCTGAAGAAAAAAATGATTACAGCAAGCGTTTCCACTCTTACGGCGGAGGAGTGCGAAGCACGTCAACCACTTGAATATACACAGTGCTCCTACTACTAGGCATGTGTAGTGGTTCATACGTGAGTACTACATAATCTTGTTGATAGTGCAGTAAGATATGACAAAAACAAATGATGTTGTGCGCATGTCAACTATATGAACTATAATGTAGTAACATAGTACCGTTTTCTCAATTGTCGTGTCGAGAATGAACGATGAGATCAGTGTTAACAGAACTAGGTCTACAGCGCACGGAGAGTACGGTGCTACAGTACTCCATGAAAGCTGAACCATATGAAGCACGAATAGTGTTAGGCATGTTGTATGAAGGGTGCACGGGGTGGGAGCAAAAGTTCCCTTCTCGGCCCACTTTTGGGTGTTTGGCAGAGGGCATGAAGGGTGCATGAGTCCACACTAGTAAGTTAACACAAATACACGAAGAGGAAACAACTACTCCCTTCGTCTAGGTGTGTAAGTCATCTCACATTGTGCACTGCGACCAAGGCGTAGAGGAAAATGAGAAAACTTAATGTCTTTTTGCTAATTAATAGCATTGCATGCAATAAACTAACCACTGCATGTGATGTTCATTAGTCTCAAGTCATTAAAAGAATGCATGGCCCACGTCTCTTATTGGTTGATATGTCACAAAACAAGAAACGGGGAGGGAGTTAATGTACCGTGCCTAAGTGTTTTGGGATTATTTTGTTTTCGTAAGGTGACTTACACACCTAGATAGGGGAGTATATTGAGATGAGAATGCAACCAAAAACACCCACACAATTTGTGCTACAGTGACTGATCTGCACCGTCTGAGTTTGATCTAACGGTCATGTTGCACCGAGACATGGACATGCCCATGTAGAGGGCACCTAAACACCACCGAGGTCCCTGTGCTTCTCGAGGCGCATGACGTTGGTGATCCAGGGGGTGAAACGGCTGAAAGGCAATGCAATCTATGGGAAGCCGGATGGAGCTAGCCGAGGAGCGAGCAATCTTTTGGTTTTCACCATGGTAAAACGCCAGTCGACGACTTCTCACATCAAGGAGCAGTGGGTTTTACAGGCGTAGTCATCGTGACTAATTGCTGCCGCGCCTGCTCCCGTCAATCAAAAAATTAAAATTCCTGCCGCGCCTGCTCCCGTCAATTAAAAAATTAAAAATCATGCCACACTCAAGCACTAGAGCAACGCCGTGGTGGATATTTAAATTTACTTTCCAACAAGTAAATAAAAAAAGGGGTGAAAAAACAAATGTGGCGGCGGCCTAGCTAATTGGTCGAACTAGCCCAACTAGCTAGCCACCGTGCTTGACTGATGTACTCGGCGGGAAAAGTGGTCTTTCATGATTTGATGACTCATTTACTTGCTTCGGCGAAAATGCGCGGTAGGGCATCCCACGTCAGGAAGAATATATGCGTGCACCACCCGGGAGGATCTCGAAACCGCGCGGTAGGGTGTGCCATGTCTCGGCACGGAGGAAAAATGTGTGTGTAAAAATTTACTGTAACAGACATAGTACCTATGGTTCGACCTCGGGACCCAGCCAGTCGGTCGAAAACACCCCACTAGCCACACAGCTTCATCATGCTAACATGGGACGGAGGATAGGTGTTGTTAGCTCCGTCTCGACCAGTCACAACGTCTCTTGTTCTAGGTGATTCTTCTATTTTCCAAGATTTTTCTTTTAGTTGTAATAACACCATGGCAAGCTAGCGCCGCTCTTCGTGTGTGCCCGTGCAAAGGTTAGACGATGGAGAGAAGAGACAGATCGCAGACCTGGGACCCACTAGTAAGTGAGTCAACGGTCATGCACTTGTTGACGAGGCACTCCCTCTACTCTACTCAACGTAATACTGTATAAAATCAAGTTATGGGACAAAGCCAACAGCCGTTGTTGTTTCAGGCTATCGACTTACGCTTTGTATTCCAGGTTGCTAGTTCGAATCTCGTCTTTCATATTTGTTAGTTTTAGGTCCAAATTTGATTAATAACAAGTGGGACCCCCGTGTGTTGTTCTGATATTTCAGTGTAGGATGGTTTTTTTGAACAAACACATTGCACGGTTAGACAAGTAACGGCACAAGTTACACGTATTTAGCAAGTTTATGAACAAAAATTATAGCGGCATAGAATATCACATCCACCCCGCAGCTTAGATGCTATGGTGATTCGAGTTTTTACACCGTTGGAAGTGAGATCCAATGGCTTGGGAGTAGCCTTTGTAATTATGCGCAATTTCCAAACTCTCCAAAGGTTTTTTTTGCAAATAAAACATTCAGGCCTCGTGTGTTAAGCTGCATCTTGGATCCAACGGCTACCCATTGCTCATATTAGGTGCTCCCCGTAGCTTAATTACCTGCTACGGTGATATGAGCATCTAGGTTGTATGATAAGTGATCAGATGGCACATGCGTAGTACTTGTACTTTCTGCGCAATTCCTAAACTCTCTCAGCCGTATATTGCAAAAACATTCAAACCTCCTACTATGGGCCGTTAGATCTCCGTGAACTCGTATCACCATAGAATCTACGGTGCGGGAGCACCTCGTATTCTCCCATGCGAGAAAACATAAGGTGCTCTCGCAGCTTGGATGCTACGGTGATACGAGCTTCGAGGTCGTTTGATCTGAGATCCAATGGCATCTGAGCATTCTTTATGCTTATAAGCAGTGGCTGAACTCTTTGGGGGATTTTCTGCAAAAAACCATTCGAACCACCGAGGAGGCGTTGGGTCACAAATCCAATGGCTCCGAAGAGCTTGTATCACCAAAGCATCTAAGGTGTGGTAGCACATGATATTCTTACATACAGGAGAATATGATGTCCTTCTTCATCTTAGATGCTATGGTGATACGAGCTTCGAGGTCATTTGAACTGAGATCCAATGGCATCTGAGCAGTCTTTGTGCTTGTAAGCAGTGGCCGAACTCTTTGGGGGCTTTACTGCAAAAAACCATTCGAACCACCGAGGATGTGTTGGGTCACAAATCCAACGGCTCCGAAGAGCTTGTATCACCAAAGCATATAAGGTGTGGTAGCACATGATATTCTTACATATAGGAGAATATGGTGTCCTCCTTCATCTTAGATGCTACGGTGATACGAGCTTCGAGGTCGCTGGATATGGGATCCAAGGGCATCTGAGTAGTTTTTGCACAAATTGTGTGCAATTCACAAACACATCAAGGTTTCCTGTAAAAATATTAAGACGTCATGTGAGCTGCTATATCTCAGATCTAAAAGCTCCAAGCAACTCGTATCGGCATATCTAAGGTACGGGGGCACATGATATTCTCCTAGGGAGGAGGGGTGGGGGTGCACAACCAATCGGTGGTTGGGAGGGTGGGGACAAATATAATCTAAACAACCCTAAACAGAGCTTCACAATTTTATCTATGGTCGAGGGGGTGACCCCCGACAATCATAGCTCCGCCTAATTAAACACAACATTTGCATGTACTGTAGTACTAGACCAAATATTCATGTTTCAGTTTCATGTTCGTTTTAAATATTGAATTGAGGACCATGCATGTCTTACATTTTACTCCCTTTGTTCCTAAATTTTAGTCTTTTTAGAGATTTAAAGTGTACTGGCACATACGGATGTATATAGACATATTTTAGAGTGTAGATTCACTCATTTTGCTCCGTATGTAGTCGCTTGTTGAAATCTCTAAAAGACTAATATTTAGGAAAAGAAGGAGTATTTTTGAATTCGTGTCATACATGCATGGTTTGGAAAAATAGATGCACTATACTTATTGGATTGTTGTTGTGTTCGTGTGTGGGTCTCTCTCTCTCTCTCTCTCTCTCTCTCTCTCTCTCTGTGTGTGTGTGTGTGTGTGTGTGTGGTCATATGCTTGATACATACAAAGTTTTCTCACCTCCATATTGTTCATCTTTTAAATTTGGATTTGCATTGAAAAACTTACCAGGGATACCATGAAATGTGAAATCCACGTTGAGATCACTATATCACAAACTCACTCTAATTCAACAACTCGTCATAAATCAATTACCACGTTGAGATTAGTATTTGCAAGGAAAATACGGGCATTGTAATACACATAGATTCGTCCGGCAATTTAAAAGGTTCCTTTCGTATTCTCGAATGGTAGGACCCAACGGCGTACCAGCCAGACCTTGGCTCGTGTTGATCCTAAAAAAGTAAAAAAAAAGGGGCTCTTTTCCTTCTGGTGGCGTGCGTGGTATGCACATTAGGCATCCCCAACCAGTTGAGCCTTCGGGTTTCGAGTAGAAATATCTGGCGGCCAGAGTTCCAGCCCTAGGAAATTCCCCTCATGTCCTCGGTCCATAATGACTACTGATGAACAACGGAGGGATGTTGTAGTAACTAGACAACATTACCTACCATGCCGAGAACGGTTCAATTCCCTCGGTCTCCGCTCGCCAAGGTCACCCGTCAACTGCATTGCCTAGTACTACTACTACTACACCAGGATGATCCTAGAATTGAGCCCGTTTGTTCGTGCCTAGTACTTGAGTTAATATATCAGGCAATGCACTGGTACGGAGGGATTATCCTTTTGCTCTGCATATATAACTTGTCTTATGTCTAACTAAGCAAAATGTTTGACCAAATCCTTTCTTAAGAAATACAACAAGATCGATATATGGCTTGAAATTTACTGCATGATGCAGGTTATGATATTGTTTCGAATCCTGGATCTTAAATTTCAGAAAATCCAAAAGTGACCTTAAATTCTTGAAACTGAGCATGGTCACGTGATATGGCACAAATATTAATTCGTAATTTTTTTTCTTCAATTTGAGACAAGTTGTTTATGACAAGTTGCACAAATGAAGAGCCAACGTATTTTGGAACAAAGACCTGTCACGTTAAAGGTGAACGCTTTCACAATTGAAACCGTGGGCGTTTACGTGCCGCCACGAGCCCCGCTTCTCATCGGCAGGTGCCGTCTAAGCAAGCTTGTGAGTCGATGGGAGGCATGCGAGCAGACCGCTGCGCCTGCTGACAGGGAGGCGTGCGAGCAGACCGCTGTGCAGGCTCATCGGGAGGCGAGCCCTTTGACCAGGCTCCGCCGCCCACCATCGTCCCAACTGCTCCCACTTTTAATGTCACCGGTGCCGTAGTTTAAAATCAACCCGGCACTACCCGATATCGCTACAATCTTATCTCTTCCTCTCCGATTCTCCTGTCGTCTACCTCCAACCAGCCTGACCTAAATGTACGCCATGCCGCATCACGATGGTCTGCCCTTAGTCTTCCCGTTTCCTGAGGAAGACGCCCAGCCGGAGTCTCGAGAACATAAGGCGCTTTGGGACGACCTTGAACTAGCCTTGCGGGAAGACGACGCGCTTGTCCCCACTCCTGTTCTGGCTCCCGTCGCCCCGACTGCGCCAGTGCCCATCCCCATGGCATTGATGGGCTGGGAGCTACACATTGTCGCCGAGCTTGATGCCATGGGGTTCCATGAGGTCCCCGGAGACTTTCACGTGCCCGTGCACCTGGCAGCACATGCACCTGCGCGTGCACTAATGCGCACGCCTGTGCCGGTGCCCGTGCACCTGCCAGCGCATGCGCCTGCGCGTGCACTGACGTGCGAGCCCATGCCGGTGCCCGTGCACACGAATATCTCCGCCGCGCCATTGACAACGCTTGTCCCCATGCGGGTGCCAGTGCCCTTCTCAGCGGCATGGATGGTCGCCATCGACCGCTTCCTTGCACCAATGCCAGTCGCCGCCTCCCGCTAGTTGACTCGCTCCGAAGTCGAGAACATTTTGGCCTTCCTTGAAACTAGGCCAACGTCCAGGTGTACGCCAACAAAGGCACAAGGCGCCGCCGTCGCCGTCGGCCAGTGGCCCGATGACACACAGAGCATGGCAGAGCAGCCGCTTCCCACCGCAAGACGCCCCCGCCGCCGCCGCGTAATCTAAATTTGCCATGAAAAATGTTCGGATTGCCATGCTTAAAATCCGAACATTTATCATTTCCGTTTATTTTAGATCGATCGTCATATAATTTAAAGTCGGAGTCAGACTGAACGAAATCTATGGTTTGATCGATTGAATGTTCTGCTAGAGCCGTATCAAATTAAATATAAAACGTCATCAAGCCACATGTATTCCTTGTCATCCAACGACCTAGACTGCTTCAATGTCGAGCGCTCAACACGTTTAGCGTGAAGTTAATTTCATGCCAAAAATAGTGCTAATCACATAATAAAACGCCAATAATATCCTACTTAATATCTGCATGCACTTAATATACTTCCAAATTAATGTGCATTGCATGTACAGACTGACTAGTGCTGCTGGCACATGAAACTGGTGCCGTAACTTGTGAACACGTACAGATATGGTCAACGGCAACATCGCCCGCGAGTTCTTCATGTTTACCCGTGCGTCTAAACGCAGAAGGGGGGGAGAGAGAAAGAGCAAACATGGAACCCACCATTAAGTGTAACACCCCAAAATTTTGACCTTGCTTTATTAATCAAAAAATTTCTAGGAAATTAAACCTTTCATCTCCTGGGTTTTCTTTGATTTCAGAACCACTCTTTTCTTTTGATATTATGGATTTTTTACCCCAAGTGAAAACTTTTCAAATATATTATTGGACTTGTTTACCCTCTCAAGAAAAACATTTCTTTTACCAGGAGAATAATTTCTATAATTATTTTTCCTGAGTTTTACTTCTTTTAAAATAAATTTTTCTAAGTTTTGAAGCCTCTATTGCACTACAACCCTTTGATAGATTCTTTTAAAAATTCCACCAAAATTATGGGATGTTAGTAGTAGTGTATAATTCATCTTTATGCAAAAACCCATTTGTGTTCTCTGAAAAATTTCAGCAAACCATCCTGTTTTGCTCTCTGGTCCAGTTTGGCATTTTCTACTACAACCATGTGTTAACTTGCCCTTTTAACCATGAGCTTTTTCCTGCTTATAGTCCTCCCTACAAAACTCTTAAGTCCAGGAGAGTGGACCCACTGGAGGATGTTAAGTGCATGCAATAATGCCTTTTATTTTCTGTCCAGATTTGAGTTTCTCAAAAACTTACACTAGCAAGTTTCTGGTTTTGCTCAAATGACCTTGCCATCATCTCCTACACCTAGAGAGGCACTGATCTGGAGTTTTTCGCCACCCCAAGAGCTGCCTAGAAGCCCATGGCATTCTGTCAAACACCTTGGGTGTATGGCCAATTTTTGCATGATTTTAGGTTTGCATTACAAGCTTGATCCACTGACCCAGCAGCCTTGTCCACTATACTCCTAGATGCCTCTAACCTAGACCTGATAATCCCCAGCCCCACCCAAGCCTCCTAGTATGTCTTGGCATTTTGCCGAACAGTTGTTGTGCGTGCTCTGGGCGCGGCCGAAGCGCGCGTTTTGCACGTGCGTGCGCACGAGTCGCCGCGTCCCACTGTCGCCTCCCCGCGCCTGTTCTGATCCCTCCCGACTCACAGACAACGCGCCCCGATCCCTCCCCCCTCATCGCAGAGCCACACAGGCGCCCTACAGCGCCGACGTCAGAGCTTCCTTGGCGGCACGCCGGCGTCCACAGTGCGCCCCTGCCATGGATGGTGCCGCCTGAGCCACTCCAGCACGCCAGCTGCCCCCTGGAGCAGCTCAAGCTTCTCCTCGAGCCCGTCCGCTAGCGCCCGCCGCCTCCACGTCGCCCTGCTGCAACAGAACGGCGGTTCGCCCATGATCTTATCCCCGGCTGCCGCGGAACCGACCTAGCCACGCTATAAATAGGAGCCCCCGAGCTCGTCCAAGCACTCAGGCGACCTCAAGCCACCTCTCTAGAACTCCCGCAGCCAGCAATCGATGGGGGAAAGCTGTCTTCCTCGTCTCCGGCCAGTTCGGCCGCCACCTCACTCCAGCTCCGTTCGCCGCGAGCAGGCCCTCTCCCGTCCATCCAGCGCCACCACCCGACACCCCTTGATCGTGCGGAGCTACCCAAACCCTCAACTTCGACCAGGAGCCACCGTAGCCAAGACCCCCAAATCCACCTGAAGCCACCTCCGCCACGGAGCTCGCCGCCGGCGATTCCTTCCACCCCCGCCAACCTAGCAACCACCGGGAGGACCGCCCTAGACTGGCGGATCCATCCCCGCCCTCAGAACCCCGCGAGGAGCCGTGGCTCGTCGACGGCGATCGCCGGAACCCCCGCCCCGCTCGGACAGAGGAGGAAGGAGGCGCGGGCGACTGGTCAAATCTGACCAGTGGGCCCAAGGGACCCACTGTCAGTGACTCAGCAACGACCCGCGCCAGTCTAAGTGGAGGCGTATTCCACAGAATACGTATTTGCTAAGAGG
>LR738711.1:581283185-581331816 GCA_902687465.1 Secale cereale | reverse complement strand
GGGGGGGCTAGAAACAACATTTTAATGTAGATAGTACGAGACTTAATATCGATGTTTCAATTCGGTGTACATTGTAAGATTTGAACTGAGGACCATGCATATGGGTAATTATTTTGAATTCGTGCCATACTAGGTTTTGAAAAGCTGACATTGACTCGATTTGTTGTGCTATTTTGTAGGTTATATGTTTGAATCCATCCAAAGTTTTCTCACTACCATGATGTTCATCATATACATATGAATTTGTATTTAAAAAGTAGCGTGGATACAGTGAAATGCGAAATCCACATTAGAATTGGAGATCGCTATGTGACACAACCTCTAATTCAAATAACTAATCATGTGACACACACTCTAATCTACGTTAGCGTGGATAACGTGGATACCGTTTTGAATTTTTTTTCAAATGACTCCTCATTAATTAATTTATAGTATCTCGTTTCGAATGACTAATTATTGCAAGGAAAACACGGGCATGGTAATACATACATATTTGTTCGCAAATGAAATAAGATTCGTTTGCATTCTCAAATGCAGGCGCACCAGGCAGACCATGGTCATGTTGTGGTGGTCGCGTGTGTCGGACGGCAAAGTAAGTTCGCGCTTCCACGTTTCGGATTGAAATATCTGGCGGCCCCAATTCCATCCCTGCAAAATCTCCCTTCTCCACCGTCCCCTTCCGCGCCCAGATTGCTCAAATCCCTAATTCGCCGCCAACCCAAGCAAAGTTCAATCGCCCCTCGTCTCATCTCTTTCACCACCTCTATGACGGACGACGAGGACGAAGACGACGATCGCGCTTCACCACCGCACAGGAGCTACCTCCTCTACGCCCTCGTCCACCGCATCGGGTGGTCCACCGACAACGTCGGCCGCCGCAACCGACGTGCCTCACAGCCACCGACTTCCACCGTATCAGGTGCGCTTCACCGATGCCGTCTCCCAGCTCACCGGGGCTACTTCACCGAGCACATCGTCGCGCCTCCGCCCCCCGAGGCCGCTGGGGCTTCACCCATGGTCTTGTCCCCTACATCGTAGCTCTCCGCTGCCACTCAAGATCTGCATCCGTCTGCGGCCAGCCAATGCGAGCGCATCACCCTCAACGGCTCTGAAGTGACCCGCACTCTAGCTAGGTGAGCATGCCCAAACACCGGCCCAAACTAGCTATCCACACATCACTCCCTTGTGCACTGTTCCGACGATGTTTGGATATCAGTTCACTGCTCTCTTAACTTACACGCCTATCCAACTCTGACTTTAACTCTTATTTTTTCTGGAGATATCAGCTGAAACACGCAAACCATTTTTTAGTGAAGCATGACGGTGCTACGGGATCTGGTACATACCTGCACACCCGTATAACCTTGTAAGTATCTGTCCTGCGGTACAACATCAAGGTCCATTCCTCTTATTTGATCAACCATTCGCCGTGTCAAAAATGCAGAGGGGGATGCAAGCAGCACAAGGCCTATACATCCAAGCAAGTGGTAACATGGACTTGTACATGGAGCATCCCAAGCGCAAGCAGAGCTGCACTGAGACTGTACAACGAGCTAGCGTAGTCCCTGCATTTCATTTAATTCGTACTGGCATTCGTGTATGATTTGTGTGTGCAGTGGCGGATCCACGAATTCAAGTTACCAGGGGCGAACATTTAACTTAAAAAATATGAAGGCACTTGCACTCCGGAAATCAACATAACTTGAGAAATGTGAAGCTACATGCACTTTGAAAACCAACTAATGTTCCAAAGTAGTTCAGATTATAAACACACAATGATGCAAGAACCAAAAAACACAAAATGCAACATGGTGTACAATGACTACACACATGGTTTGTACCTGCTTGAATTATTCGTTCTCTGGCTGAAAATATCGAAGTGTAATTGCACCTATAACCTGTGCGCAAACTGCATATCAATATATCTATCCTGCACAAGTATGCCAATAGTTTCAAACAACAGATTAGAAAAGCTACGTTGTCATGATACGGGCTGGTAGATGGCCTCGACGTTTCCTCAAGACATGAAAATGCACTATAATTTGCATGTCATCAATGCCTGCAAATCTCTATGTCTCTCTCAACATAGCAGATCATCATTAGAGACTAAATCCTTCAATGGGAGCTTGCAAAATTCTTGCATTAGATGCCTCATTAGACACTATATGTTCATCACTAGGAGCATGTAAAATGTTTGCATCAAATCCTTCATTACCAGTCCGTTCATTAGACACTTCAGGCTCAAGAACAACATGAGCTTGGATGTTTGCACCGGAAACTTGATTAGATTCATCAGATTCAGTCACTTCAGTATTGATTGGGGGAGTTATAAAATAACTAGAAATTGGTTTCATTTTCTCATAGATTCCCTACATACAAGCAGTTAACACCGTCGGGTTTAACTATTGGCCAGAAAATGAAGAGTTGAATTAGATATAATCAGGGATGTGATGTACCTGCTCGTCGCGCATGCTACTCTTGCAAGTTGCGACTGTCCGTTTGCGCAAGCTCGATGCCATGCCCGTGCTGCCGCTGATGCCTCCCACGCAGGCTACACCGAGGGTTGGATCTTCATCTTCTTGTCCTTCCGTTCTCTTGAAGCCCGGCGACCTCCCTCCAACGAGGGCGGGAGGAAGTGATGTGTCGGTCTGTCCAGCAGCGGCTAGGTTAGGAGCAAACCAGACTGGAGGCTGGAGCGGATGAATTGGGATTTTTTTATGTTGTCGATCGATATGGGAGGTGATCGTTTGGGTCGTAAGCCTGCTATAGGGCCTGCCTTGCACTTATGTTATTGGCCTATCCAAATTCAAACATTTTTCTTCATTTTTTACATTGCCTGCTCATGCGTTGGGACGCACAAAACTAGCCTGGGCCGACCTGGACGACTCAAACTAGGTGCACACTTTCAAGCCACCCGAGGCTGCCGCCCATACCAGCCCCTATGGTGGCGTCGCCCCTTTTTGCGTGTATGATAGGGGTAGTGAAAAATATTATAGTGGCGCTTTTGATTTACGCACAGAATGGTTGAATTGCTTGTTTCTATGAACTGAGTTCGCCAATGATGTGAAGGATGCCGGTCATTTCATCCTATTGTAGATTGCATAGATCTCGATATGCCAAAAGTAATCGCACGAAATATACAGTAAAAGCCAGTGTGATGTGTGTGGCTACAACTAGTCTGACTACACGTCCTCATATAACATATCAAGGACACACCATCTTACCAGATGAACCATTCGACTTACCAAAGCAATGTGGGAAGAAAGAAGTATTGGCACTGCGTATCCAAGCAATTGATGCCATGGACTCCTTCGTATAACCTTGTAAACGAAAAAGAAGTTGCAGTGTGCCTATACAAAGAACCAGCATATGTTCAGTTACCTGCTTCTCGGAATTTTAGTTAGCCACTTATTGCAAAATTGTTCAATTACATTGCTTGGCTTAATTTAGTTTCCTACTGATTACATAATGCCATAGCCTGTTAATGCTATTATAGACTGCGCCCTATCTATGTGTTTGATACTTACTGTTAAGAATTACATGTTTGCCTGAACTTAAATAGCTACTTGTTTGTTTAACTGCTTTGCTGCTGCAACAACGGGTTACAATGATGTTAATAACTACTTTTCAGCATCGAATTGAAACTCTTTAATTCCGTGTTTGTTTAACTGGTTTGCTGTTATAACTCCCAGTTGAGATGTTTTGCTAACTTCAACTTTTCTGAATCCAATCGTAACTTTAATGGAAAAATAGGTTAGCCCAAGATCAAAGAGCGAGGTCCCCATGGACGTTCTATCGTCCCACAGCAGTGGCACTGGCCTAATCGTGCATTATGAATTGCCAACTACTGATGCTCTAGAGGCTAAACTAGTGGTAGAAAGAGATTCTGCTTCTGCACTTAGATATGAAGTTGACATGTTGAGGAAGCAAACAGCACAATCAGTAGCAGTACTCAAGACAACCATTAAATATTTGGTGGATTTCAAAACGAGGCAAGCTGAGACTGACCACATTGTTAAGGTCCTGAAGTAAAAAAGGAAATTAAATTCCCACTTGGTAAATCATAGGTGAAATGTTCTTTCCATCATTCAATAACCTTTGTGTTGTTTTTATGTAATCAATTGAACCATTTGTTTTAGAGATCATGTAATAATTGTTTTTTGTTTTTCGTTTTGTGGTTTGTAATTTTATTTTAGCACAAGTCTGTATTAATTGATAAGACTCAGAGACATTTCATTTTGATTACTGTGCCAGACCTACAAATATGCCAATCGGGCTGAATGTGCATTCAACAATAATAGTAGTATAGATGGACCATAAGTGGCACGCATCGGAAAGGGCCAAGATGTTGTAGTAGCTTGGCTAAAAAAGGATGATGTTGTAGCAAATAAAAGTACAGCGGCCTAGTTTATGTATGTTAGTTGATATTATTGATCCATATACTCTATAAGTGTTTATATGTCTGTTAGTTCTGTACATTCTTGGTTGATTGACTCGGTATTTGAATCTTGATACATCGCTTGTGTACATATCTAAATGGGAGTACACATTATGCTGCGTGTGACATTTGAGTTGGACATGAAGTGTTCCAAACATTCAAATTCACCTTAAACTGGATTCTAGCTTCTTAATTTGAGTATCGGCATTTGTGAACCATATTCATATATGATAGTGGAATACATCTTTGTCATCCTTTTTAAGATATATAAAAACACATAGAATGATTTATAAAGATTCGTATAGGAATACAAAATGGATTCGAATTTAGTTGCCAGGGTAAACATGGATGCTTATTGTCCCGAAATTCGAAAGAAGCGGCAAAATGTCCGCTCCCACGTCGGCTTCCCGAAGCCAAGTGTTTGGGAGATGGAAATTACTATCTACCCATTACACGGACAATCCATCGTCCCGATTCCCACTGCTCTAAATAGGGGTAGGATAGTAACTTCAGTTATACGTGACACGACCGCCTCTGAGCCCATTCCGACACGGTGGGCGCCAAACATGGGCGGCAAAACACATTTGATTCAAGCTTGTCCGAAAGACATCTGTTTCTCCTGCCATTTCCCCATTCATACACGATGGGCAACAAAACAAACCCGACTCGGTCAAAATCGATGTAGGCAAATATTTTCAATAGGGGTAGGTTTGTAACTTCACATGGACGTGACACAACCGCCTACCTATCAGCCCCGTTCATACACCATGGGTGCCAATCATGGGCGCCAACCACCCTCTCCTCGCCCGAAATCGCTCTGGGCAAATATTGGCGAGATGCGAGATTACCGACATATCCCCAACCAACGAGACGTCCAAATTTTAAACGGGGGCTAAGTTCGTAACTTTCCCATAATTCAGATAGGCGCGTCCCAAAAACATGGTTCCCCGTACCTCTCCCTCCATTTTCCCATTCATACACCATCAGTGCTAGAACACCATCCCCACACCAGCCTCCGTCCACCACCACATCCATCGCCGCCGTACTCCACCACATCCATCGCCACTGTCCTCCACCACATCCATCGCCACCGTCCTCCACCATGCCGGAGCGCCTACCAAGACCGCATCCTCCACTGCTAGAGATGGACGTTTCTCATCCACGGCGACGGACCAAGAGCCTTGCATCATGTCCTATTGCTTCATCGGCGCTGTCGTCCTCTTTGCCGGGGCCGCTGACACGACCTTCTCTTCCACCGCAATGGGACTTATCCCCCGATGCACCCATCTACCATCGCAGATCTGCTTCAACGCCACCGACAGCCATCGCACCCCCGATGCCTACACGGTGCCGCAAGAGAGCTCGTACTTCATATCTCCTCAACTTTTTGATCTCAACCAGAAAATAGATCTTAACTTGGTTACTCTACTTTCTTTTCAGCTCTTAGAATTTAGTTCTTAGTTTGAAGCAAACTATGGCTGCTAAATACCATTTCTTCGGTTTCCCCCTTTTATGATCACTATACGATCAGAATACGTGCTTTGTGTCATAATAGCACTGCTTGACCCATCAACCTAAACAAGCTTAGTTGTTCAAATACGAATCTGATATTATTAAAACAGATTCATTTAATTGGTTAGCTAAATGTTCCTAAATTAGTTTCAAAAATGCATGTTCACTGCTCGGGTGTGTATCTCTATAGGGTTCCCATGGTGGGCCGACCCACGCTAGGATTTTGGGTCGTCCCAGGCCTCGATTCCCCTCTATTCTGCTGCGCGCTTCCGATCTCTACTCGCCCCCAGCTGCCAGCCTCGCCGGTGACTTGCCGTCCCCGGATGGCATGACTCTAGGAGGAGACACCGGACTAACAGGAGGTCGGGAGTCGCTCGCCCAACAGCATCACCGCTGCCCGGGTGCGCCGTCGTGCCTACCTTCCCAGACCGTTCAGCGCTCAGGTGTGCAGCACCCACTAAGCCAACCCGATTTATCCTGAGATAGGTCCTCAACACTCAGCAGCCACTCCTCATCACCCATTTTCTAATTTATTCATCACTCATTAGGCAGGACTATCATTAGGGTTTGTTGTGTGCTCAGTGCTACCTACACTTACTGGTTCAGATGTATTTTGGTAATTTTTAGTACCTGTAAAGTTCACAGGGTTTTCCAAATTCTGACCCTAGGAACAGACACTAGTCATTTTGGATTGTTGGTCGTAGTGACATTGACCCAGATTACTACTCCAAGCCAGGTTTGTTGGCAATTTTACTTGTCTTTCTTACTCATTCAATATAATATCCAATTATTCACGTCGATTAGTTGCAAACAATAAGTGCTAGACAAGCTTCTTGATTCAGTTTTTGGACGGTCTCTTACTTCAGTTACAATTCTGCATACTTGTCCTAGTAAGCTCACAAGTAAATGATTGATTCACTACATCTATGCTTGCCCTATCATATTTGTTGTCAATATTGGGTGGACCACCCTATTTCTAAATAGTGCAACCATAGACATGAGTGAATAGTATTTCTCTATGTGATCTCTTCCATCATGTGTGGGTAACGAACACTGCATTGTATAGAAAGAAAGTGTCATTTCCAGCTTTTACATAGGCTTAGATCTTTTACATGGAATACAATCTGCCTACTTGCTTTGTGTCGCACTACCAACACTCCACCCTTGAAGCTAAACATTATGCCACTCATAATTCCTTAGCTTAGTTGTTCAGATACGAATTTCATATGATTCTAATGTTCCTACTTCAGTTTTGAAATGTGTGTCTGCCTGTTATAGAGACATAAGGGGTTTGTATTTCTGTGTGTGGTCTGGTCAGCACGGTTGGGGGTTGAACTTTGCATATGGAGGGGTTTATAGGGAGACATTTTTCGAGTTGAATCTGCAATGCATTCCATAGATAATCTGACTACTTTTTATGTTTTCATGAATCTCAGATTCTGAACAGCATCATAATGAGTATGAGCTTGCGCGAATGAAAAGAATAAAGCAGAACAATGCCATGGCTGTCAAACATGGCATTAAGGGACTGAAATCAAGTCTGGATGCAATGCAATGCAAATGCTCTCCACCTACAGATTCATGCTCAGAATATGATCCTAACAGTGATTCTAAGCTAGAGGGAGGCCTAAGTCAATGTAGCTCCCTAGTGGAGGAGTCAGAGGAAGATGCCATATCTTATTCACCCATCAAGGTGCTTGCTTTAACTTTCCAAGGTTATATTTGTCGCACATATCTTGCAACTGATGCTTTGCATTTCTTCTACTTGTTGAACTGCCATTAGCTTAGTTTACACATCGTGTATGTGAATACGGCCTGCCTATCCATTTTCAGTACATATTCCATCTGTCATCATACCATATTTATCCATTCAAATGTTGTTCTTGTGTATCAGACGTTCAAAAGGAAGAGGGCGATTGCTGATCGTGGAGGAGCACAAGCAAAGTATTTGGAAAAGGTAGTGGCACCTAATAAATCAAATAGCCCATTAGGTGTAGTTGCAATATCACCTGACCCACAAAACACCCGAACTCTAGCAGACTCTAGCCCTACTAAACTGGTCATTCTGATGCCCCAACTCAGCAGAGCCCGACTGCAGCAAACATTATGATTATGCCAGTTGACATAACACCAGCTCTACGACGCAAAACCCCCATTCCAGCAAGGAGTACACCAAATCCAGTTGCCAAATCCCTTTTCAAACCAGAGAGAGCCCCAATTGCAGAAAATAGGACCCCTGTTCCATTTCTTCCAGTTTATAAGACAAAGCTTATATTGTTGTCAGGAACTTTGTGCGCATCTTTCCTTCATGGAAAGATTATACCGCAGACACAGAACAATTTCCAGTCTTCCTCCGCAACTTACGCGTAAGTAATGTACTAATGTTATTCATGGTCATTGCTGCATATGTTTCTGCTGGCAGAAGACACACGATTTCATCCTTTTAAATAGGCGGGGACCAAAATGGATTGTGAAGACGAGAAAGGGTTGGTTGCGCTTTTCAAGCACTTGTTGACGAAGTATCGTTCCTACCTGAGGCAAGAGCACTTCGATGGCAAGCCTCTAAACGAAATTTATGTAAAGTCTCCGGTGCTACATTTATCCGATGGTGACTAGAATAATCTTGTTACACATTGGTCTTGGCTACAGCGTAAGGTACTATCTATGATATCACATCACAATTTGAACTACATTTTTGCATTTGCCTTAACTTCTCACTTGTACGAAAACTATTAGCAGAAGAACATTCATTCTCAAGGGACCACGGAATCTCGCAACTATACTTCACACTGCATTGCTCTTGTGAATACCTCTTGCCATGTATGACCATACTTACTGGCATAGCTGTTTGATTATGTAGCATCACTGCACATGTTAGCCTCGTTATCGTCCATTTGGTGGACATAATAAGATCCATATGGACTCTTACATAAATTTAGAATCAACACAATGCTTTTGAAGAGGTTTAGCTCTGCAGTCCTCTTGTAAGGACTGAACAACGTCTATCACTGTACTTACATTAATAGCTACTCCCTCCGTCCCATAATAGAATAATGTTTTGTACAGTACACCAGTGTTCAAAACACTCTTGTATTATGGGAAGAGGGATTGGTTCATTGTGTAGCATTCTACATCTTATCTCCCTCGCCCACCATTTACTAAAAAAGATCAGATATATATTTAATCTTACCAAAAAGAAGAATACATAAACAATGCCAGTGCAGAAGTTGTAACACCCCAAAAAATTTGACCTTGATTTATAAATAAAAATCTTTACCAGGAATTTAAACCATTCTTTCCCTGGATTTTCTTTGATTTCAGAACCCCTTTTTCTTTTGAATTTATGGAGTTCTTGCCCCAGTGAAATTTTTTCAGATATGTTATTTGGACTTAATTGCCCTAACCAAGAAAAACAATCTTTCTATTAGTGGGTTCATTTGCATTATTATTTTCTCCCTAAGCTTTATCAATTAAAGTGATTTTTTTTCAGTTTTAAAGCTCTGTTTGCACTACAACCCTTTGATGGATTTGTTCAAAAAATCCACCAAAAATTGGGGATGTCATGTGAAGCCCCTACATCACTTTTATGCAAAAACCCTTGGGTGTTCTTTGGAAAAGTTGAGCTAAACATCATATTTTGCTCTCTGGTCCAGATTGTCACTTTCTACTACAACCCTACTTGAACTTGCTCTTTTAACCATGAATTTTCTCCTACTTGTAGTCCTTCCTACAAAACCCTTAAGTCCAGGAGATTGGAGCATTTGGATCATTTTTGGTCCATGCAATTATGCCCTTTTCCTTCTGTCCAGAACTGGAGTTTTGCAAAACTTACACTAACAAGTTTCTAAAATCGGCCAACTGACCTTACCACCCTCTTTATCATCCAAAGAGACCCCAACCCGGTGTCTTTGGCCACTAAGGGGGGGGGGGTGCATAGAGGCTCCTGGCATTCTGTCGAACACCTTGAGTTCATGAACAGAATTGGCATGCTCATGAGTTTGCTTTACAGTCTTTCCACAGCAGCCAAACGAGCATGTCCACTAGCACCCCAGCTACCACTAGCCTAGATCTGTTGGTCACCAGCCTCTCCTATGCCCTCTAGCACATGATGGCATTTTGGCAAACGCATACCGTGCGTGCGTTGGGCGCGCCCAGAGCGTGCGTTCTGCACGTGCGTGCGCGCGAGCCGCCGCACCGCGCCCCTTTCCCTAGCTCGCCTGCAGAGCCACACCCCGGCCTCATTCACTCACCAGAATACTCCAAGCTCCTCTGGCACCCTGCAGCGCCGTCGTCAGGTCGGCCGCGGCGGCTAGCGACCGGCCATAGTGTGTTACTACCGTGGTGTCACATCCCCAGTTTCACCTTGCCCTAGGATAGCACTTGCCTGTTGCATCATGTTTAAGTTTTCCGGAAAGCTGAAATGGGGTTTGATCAAACCCTAGCACCAAAAGAACTCAACTAGGTTCAACCTAAAAATATTTTCATTGACCAAAAATGCCTTTGAAAATGTTCATGATTTTTCAATTGGTCTAGAACCTCTGTCAAAAATGGTGCACACTTTTATAGGGCCATTCTGGATTTTTGGAATTAAATCTTTAAGTATTTGCTTTGGGCATTTAAATATTATATATTATTTTAAATGCTCAAATAATCATAAACTAAAATGTTTACTGTTGGATTTATTCTAAACAGTAGCCATGCTTGGTTTCATGATTTTTGGAAATGCCCTGGCATTTTTATTAAAGCCCTAAAGTTTACAAAGAAAATAGAAAACAGAAATTAGAAAGAGAGAGAGAGAGAGAGAGAGAGAGAGAGAGAGAGAGAGAGAGAGAGAGAGACCTACCTGGCGTTCACCTAGCAGCCCACCGGCCAGGCTCGTGTTTGGCCCAGCCCACCAGGGGCAGCCTCATCTTCTACCTCTTGCCAGTAGGCAAATGAGAAGCTGGGCACGGCGCGCGTCGGCACGCAGCTGCCTACCTGGACCTCCCCTGGCCAGCGTGACGCAGCCAAGGACACGCCGCAGACGTCTGGAACCCCCCTTGACCTCTCACTCGCCCCCTTGCTCCCTCCCTCGTCTCTCCAGAGCCATGGCCGACGCGCCCGTGAGCACGCCGTCGCCGTAGCTGCGTCCACCGCCACCCCCTCGCCTCTCTGACGTGCCCCCGAGCTCCGCCATGCCTCCCTCTTCCTCTCCATTGACCCATGCGATCGCAGGAGCCCTACAGTGTCGTCCCCGACTCCTTCTTCCTCCTTCGGCCGCTGAGATCGCCGGCAACCATGCGCCGTCCCTGAAGCCTCCCCCGAGCCGCTGACCCGCTCTTCGACTTCGCAGTGAGCCCCTCCATCGTTCCCCTCTACTTCCCGTGCCAATTTCTCCCTCTAGCTAGCTCCGCCGGACATGGCGTCGCCGCAGCCACAGCCGCTGCCACCCACGTTCAAGTGCACCACCGCGCTCAGCGCGTCACCACGGGGCCGTAGCAACTAACCGTTGCTCCTGTCGTGCCATGCGGCGTCGAATCCGTCGACGTCCGAATTCCGGCTGCCGCCGCGAGCTCGTTTCTGGCGAGCTCGGGCCACCTCAAACCCTGCCGCCTACCCAGATGGATGCGGGCAAGTCCTAGCTCCACGTAGAGCCCCTCCGCCACTTGTTTGGTCGCCTGTGGGCGTTTTCCGACGCGCCCCGCCGTCTCGGCACTCGCCGGCGGCGAGCCGCCAGCCAGTTGACCCGCCTGACCAGGGGTTTGACTCCCCCTGAGTCACTGACTCGTGGGGCCTACCTCTGTTTAATTAGTTTAGGTTATTATGTTAAGTGCTAATCACCTAATTAGTAAACCCCTAGTGACACTGCCATGTGGGCCCCGCCCGGCTAACTAAACTAGGTTAGTGCTAATTAAGTTAGTTTAGTTAGTTGTGCCACTGACCTGTGGGACCCACAGGTCAGGTTTGACCTGGACCAGCCTCTGTTGACTGCTGACATCACAGTGATGACATGCTGACGTAATAAGTGTTTTCTGGAATTTTAAATAAATCAGAAATGATTGATTTATTTCAGGAAATATTCAAAACTTCTAAAAATCATATAAAATCAACCGTAGCTCAGATGAAAATAATTTATATATGAAAAATGATCAGAAAAATTCAAGGAATCTGTTTATGGCATTTTCATGCATGTTTGAGCAAGTTAAACCTGCTTATCAGGTCAAATAAATTAAATGACAATTAAATAATCACATATGGAGTTTGAATTTGAATCTTTGGTTCAAACCAACTTCCATTAATATGGTTGCTAGTTGCATAAGCTCAATCAACAGCATATTGCCATGTCATGATCATGCATCATATTGTCGCATTGCATTGATTGTGTTTCTTTTTCTCTTGCCGGTGTTTGTTCCTTCTCAGTAGACGTTGTACCGACAACATGATCGATGACACCGATGAAGACCCAATGTTATCTTCAGAAGTGCCAGGCAAGCAAAACCCCATTGAGCGTTCCGATACAATCCCACTCTCTCACTCTTGCTCTCTTTTACTGCATTAGGACAACAACGCTTCAACTATTACCTGCTGCGGTAGTTGAACCCCTTTCCACTGCATGACCTGTCATTGCCACAGTAAATAGTTGAAACCCACTAGTATGAGTAGGAGTTGTTTGAGCCATGCTGTGCCTACTCATTCATGCTTTCTGGTTATGCCTGCTATTGCTTAGAGTTGTGTCAGGTCTGATTCATCGGGGATGAATTGGAATGTGGTGAACATGTCCTATTGTTGAGAGCTAAGTGTGTGAACACGATTTGGTAAAGGTAGCGATGAGAGGCCATGTAGGAGTACATGATGGGTTGTCTCATTGAAGCCGTCCTCAGGAACTGAGTTCTGTGTTGGTTGATCCATGAACAGCTACTACCACAGGTTGGGCCCTGAAATATGACCCCGCTCGACTTATTGACTGCCCTTGTTCTCTGTCCAGGAGTTGCAACTAGTTTCTGGTGTTTGTAGTTTACTGGAGGTCGTGCGCAGCGCTGACCCTTGGGGTGGGCTGTGACACGGCAGGTACGTGGCACGGTGTACTGGTCGACCGTTTGGTGACGCGGGAACCCTGTACACATCGTTTGGGGCCGTGAGCGACACCCCGGCCGGATCTTCCCACGGATGGAACCCAAATAGGCGATAAACCTGGACGAGAGACTTGAGTGGTTGGTTAGGTCGTGGTCTACACCCACGTCGGCTTTCGCTTGAAGTCTACCGAGCACATGTCGTGTGCAGACGCTAAGTGGTGGAAACATGTGTGAAGAAGTACACCCCTGCAGGGTTATATATGATCTATTCGAATAGCCGTGTCCGCGGTAATGGACTTCTGGGTTGCCTATAACAGTTCATAGACAAGTGAAAGTGGATACCATAAAACACGCAAGATAAGCGTGAGTGCTATGGATGGCCTTCTCTAGGGAGACGGGAGCGGATCCATAGTGGTGTATTGATTGGTGAATATGTGGACTCGTGTGCGCCACATCAAAGAGTTATTTGCAGTCATAGTTTAGGATAGCCACGGACTTAAAGCTGGCTTGCTGCAATCAAACTCCACCACCCCTTTGTTGATACTGATGCATATGTAGTTAGTTCTGATCTAAGTCTTCCTGAGTACCTTTGTACTCACATTTGCTTAATTTATGTTTTTGCAGAGAGACTTCAGTCTCGCTAGTGGTTCCGCGTGCACTTTGACGTTTAGCTTGTTACCTCAGCTACGATCTTATACCCTTGGGAGGGTCTTGTAGATAGTCAGGCTTCTCAGCCTTTTTCATTTGTAATTGTCTGTACTCAGACATGCTATGCTTCCGTTGACTGTATGCTCTGTATGTCGGGTCATGTGACCTCTGTTTGTAATAAATGCTATGATGGCTCTTCTGGGCCTTTATCTATATGAGTTATTGAGTTATGTTGTGATGCCATGTTGTACAACACATACTTGCATGTTATGCGTACGTGTAATGTGTATTGCTATGTGTGGGATCCGACACCTAGTTGTTTACCCTTGGTAGCCTATTTTACAGGGAAATGTCTCCTAGTGCTTCCACTGAGCCTTGGTAGCTTGCTACTGCTCCGGAACACTTAGGCTGGCCGGCATGTGTCCTTCTTCGTTCCTGTGTATGTCCCTTAGGGGAAATGTCACGCGTTGTTCCTTTAAGTCCTTGTAGCTTGCTACGACTTGGGTTCATACGTTGATGACCGACACGTTCGTTGCTGGGTCATGTATGCCTGTCTCTGTAATTTAGTGCAATTTTTGGTTTATAACAAGTCATGCCGGCCCAGATTCTCTGTCATATGGATGCTAGCGACACTATCATATACGTGTGCCAAAATGCGCAAACGGTCCCGGGCCAGGTAAGGTGGTACCCGTGGGGATACCGTGCGTGAGGCCGCAAAGTGATATGAAGTGTTACAGGCTAGACCTGTGTGACTTAGGATCGGGGCCCTGACAGCTTTGGTATCAGAGCCTGACTGCCTGTAGGATTAGTAAGCCAAACTGGTCGAAGTTGTGTCTAGAAATTCTGTAGTTATGTAAGGGAATTGATTGTGGAAGGGGATGTAAGGCTCTTTTTACTCCTCTACCCTATGACCTTCTGATCTGAGTCACCTTCATCTTTCTACGGGGATTAAGAACTAGGATTCTCATTCTATTTATTAGGATCACGTTAATTTGGTTTCAACCCTCAGTTCAGTTTCTACTACTTCTGTTTGTTCAACTGTTGGACTCAGAACCTTGACTTTATGATGTTAAATGGATATGCTATCCCTTTTGCTTGGATCTCAAAAGTATTTTCGAGCATTTATAGACATTATGTTGTCCGAGTCATCCCAGGTTGCTAAATAATCTGATGCATTTGCAAACCATTCCTCCCTGTTTCCAATGTCCTTTTAGGCTAGATTAATCACCCTAGTCGGTGTGTGGAGGTACTCTGTTACCTCGACACATATGTTGGAGTTATTATTATGACCCTAGGTATCTTAGAGAATCACCCAGTAATCTAGCAGTGCTTATATTTCCGTTTGATGATTCTGGCCATTATTCTCGAAAGCATCCCATGATGCCATTTAGTTAGTAAGCCTTCTATTTCTGGGTTCTTGAACCCCAAGATTCATTCTACCTACTTCATGTTGGTAGTATTTTCTTGTTCCTTTAGGATAGTAGTAACCTTGTGATAGTCCTCGAGGTCCGTGGTATATCATTCTTCCAAATACCATGAACCATCCATGGCAGAAGTTCTTCTGAACCAAAAGATCACAACTAGAGTGCTTTTGAGTAGTACTCCATTCATACTGTGACTCTACCAATTCTACCTTTTTGCATGGGTTATCCGGAAGAAATATGTTGAACTAGTTCGACATACTGATCTATGCATTATATGTTCCTTTGAGTTGTTCCTTTCTAGTTGTATTATGACCCTCGTCTATCAGTTGATAGTTAGGAGTAGTTGTGCACTCGTGTTCATCGATGCATTTTACTCTTGTGGTCCGTCAAGCCATTCTATTCCGGAATGACTAGGAGAAACAAACTCCAGTACCTTATCCATATCCAGGATTGGGTCATATAAGTTGTACTTCGCAGATGAAGAATGCTAATCCAGTTTCTAAACTGTTCTATCCTGGAGTATTACCATCTTTATGTCAAGAATGTCATGAGAATTGCACTATCTCTTATGAACTCTTGATATAGTGATACTTCTCACCATGATCGTTCATTCCTCGGTCTCCGTGTTGTTGTAACCGGAATACTGAGAAGTGAATTGTGATGTGTGAAATCAATACTCCTAGCAACTTCGTAGCTTGGTAGCAAATGGACGATAATCCCATTCTTAGTGTGTTGGTTACCAAATCACCATTCTAAGATCGATCGTGCTACTAGTCCATCTTTCCTGGTGCACTCCTTGACCAATGACTTAGGATTATTCAATCCCTTGCTTATTTGATCATATCGTCTTGCCCTGAAAAGCAAGATTGTTCTCGGACTTAGCAACATATCGGTGGTTCGTGATTTTCCGAATATCTTCTCGGAAGTATTACCAGGTTGTCACCTGACCGCTATGTTGAGTTCGTGATCGAGTTGGTTCTTGTAAACCAGCCATTCCCCAAGAATCTGTGTCGGTTACCCTTTGAGCTAATTGGTTAAGCTAAACAATAACTTGGAGAGTTGGAAGATAAAAGCTTGCCAGCTTAGTTCATTTCAAGGGGTATATTTGCGTGTGTTGAAGATAGATGATATCGTCATCAATTGGTCCCTGTGATCAGTTGTTGGACCTATTGTCATATCAAAACTTTGATTTGAGTATGGGCTATCATCAAATCAAATCAGAACCAACGATGTTCATAATGTTGTCTTACTCGTGGTTGTTCCCTCGAGCATACACCAATATATTTTCTGGGTCTGACCAATACTATCACTTGTTCACATAATTATGGAATTCCATCTCCATGGAAACCTGGATGAATTGTTGTTGAGCCCATCAGCAACACTGCTACCTTCTCCATCATTTTGTAGGACATTAAGCTAGTGTTGGAAACTTCGTAAGCATTGCCTTCGTGTCCCGTTCATGAGGTATATGTTGGATGAAAGAAGAGACTTTCCCTAATTCATTTGTAATTGATGTAAGTTGCCACCGTGAGTTTGAGAAAGTTGTTTTGCTTCCTGTGGAATCATCCCAAGTCAGTCATGCATACGTGCGAAGTATTCTGTGGATTGGAGACTTGCAACCTTCACTCTATATGTATCCCTAGCACACCAAGCAACTGATTGATTTGTTCAGGAAAATGAAGTATGTTGTGCTAATCCTAGGTCATGCACATGACTTCGCTATCTTCAATGATGGTTCTCAATCTGAACTCGGTAGCATCTTATTATAAGACTACCATGTGGTCACGTTTGTCTGGGACAATGTGTTCACCAGTACGTAGCAGAACTAGCTCATGTTTTGGAGCTGCTATCGTAGTTCATTCCCGAGAATCTCGCAACGCCGTCTCGTCGATTTGTGTTGCAAAATTTCATTTTTCTTTCTAGACTCGATGAGTCTGGAATATCCTGACACCAACTAGAACTGAATCTCAGGCATATATGATGGTTGGAGCATTTTCCAAGAACTATAATATTGGTCTCTCGATAACCGGTAAAGTGTATGTCGTGGTCGACACACCCAGCCGGAAGACCTATTGTTGTAGTGTCTTGATTGAAGAAGTTGGCCACCTCCCCATAAGGATTTCGTAGGATTTACTCCCTAGTTGTTCCTTATGGACTTTTGTGCTCCTGAAGTCCGACCTTTTACTTGACGTTCTAGGTACCAAACCATTTTAATAAATGGATTGCACTAGCACGTCAAGGAGAACATTAGAAGCGTAGTGCTAAATGTCTCTCGGTCGTTCATCCAGATTTTGCCCTTGACACCGCTAAGGTGAAATCTGAGAAAGTGTTATCTTTCCTTTGCATCTGCATCGTCCATCGCTATACATCATGGTCGTATGGTGTGTTGCCAGGATCCTTGACACGGATATTGGTAAAACCTTGATGATTACGGAAATGCTCAAGTTCTTGAGAGCACGCACAAGCACTAGGTGTTATCCTCGACACTAACCGGTATTGCTCCCAGTGTTCTTGGTTATGCTATAACCCCTCAAGAGTAGATTTACTCTCTACTGTTGGGATTCACCCCAGTTACCAGAATCATTCCCAGCATTTGCATTTTGTTCCTAGCTTGCACCGCCAATGTGCCAATTTTCCATGGGTTGCCTTTCTCAGCCACGGATGTTCAGGATTATTTTCAGAAGTGGGTTTGCCATGGGTCCCATCCATTTCTGATGATAACCAAAATCATCCCTTGTGTTGTCTTCAACAAGGTAATCCACATCATCCATTTTGGCCGAGAATGTCATTCTTTCGAACTCCGTCAAACGATCGGATGTGATTTGCCTCCGGCTGGTATAGAGAGTTTCAATTATCTCTATATCAAAAGTAGTTCTTTTTGCCACTTAAGGAGAAAGTTATACTAGTCACCTTCTCTAAGGTGCCCCGTCTGATGACCTCGATCACCCTTTTCTTAGGTGTGGAATTATTGCCACTAGGTGAACCTTCATCATTTATTTCACTCTATCCCTCTGGAGATGTACTCCGTGTCTCAGGTCAAGAGATGTTTTAACGTCTCACTACATGAGTTGATCTTGAGTTGCTCGATCTTTTAGAAGATCAATTTTGTAGAGTTTCTCTCATCGTCACTGTTTTGGACAAAGACCTCGAAATCAAGGATGTCAATATCAACATGATGCAAGCAATCAAAATTCATATGAAGGACACTTGGATCATGAAGATTTTGTTAGTTAGTGTCCCCTCTAATTTCTTACCTCACGTCTTGAATCTCAGGACGAGATTCTTGTTTAGTGGGGGTGAATTCTCACATCCCCAGTTTCACCTTGCCCTAGGATAGCACTTGCCTGTTGCATCATGTTTAAGTTTTTCCAAAAAGCTGAAATGGGGTTTGATCAAACCTGTGACGCCCGAAGACCGACGTCCCAGAAGATTCCAGAAGATTCCAGAAGATTCCAGATGTTCCGGGTTCTCCCGTGTGTTTCAGTTGTGCTTGCTTTATTTATTTTTGCATTGCATCATGTCATCATGCCATCATGTCATTAATTTTTGCTACTAAACTTAAATAAATTGTGTGGACCTTCGGTCCATTTAAATCGAGGGAAGGATGTCTTCTCTTTAAAACATATCCTCCCAATATTTAGGGAGCTATGTAAATAAAGATTCCATATGTTTGGAATTAACCGCAACACACTTGCAATTATTCTCCAGACATCTATTGCTTCAAGTTTCACCGTCAAAACCTTCCCTATAATTCTTTTTCCTTTTATCGAGGCTCCTCCAAAATTCCGGACATTTTTGGGCTCTTGTAAATCATAGTCCTTGTTTACACCATTTGAAATAAATTCAAAGGAATTTGAATTTATTTTCCATTCATGCCCCTTTTCTATTTTTCTGGGAACCAACGCATTTTCGCGAGTCCAGGAAAATAACCCTATTCCCAAGTTCCTTCTCTAACCTTTCCTTTCTCTTATTTCTTCCTTCTTTTTTTTTCTTTCTTTTTCTGCTATTAGAATTAAGAGAGAAGGAGAGTGCTAGACTAGCTGGGCTCCCTCCCAGCCGTCTCCCGCAGTCCCTCCCAGCCAGCCTTCTGGCCCAGGCGCCAGGCCTCCTTTTAGCTGCAGCCCATCTGGCCCACTCCAGCGCTCCCCAACCCTAGCGCCCCCGCACCTTTCCCCTCGCCCTCTCTCCTCAGCGCCGCTCGGTCCCGTTCCCTCGAGCGCCACCATCCGTCGCTCTCTCCCGCAAGTCGCTCGCCTCCCTCTCCCCGCTCAAGCTCCCGAGGCCGCGTGGCCGCGCCCCTCCTCGTCTCCAGCACCGCGGCCAGGAGCTGCCTCCAGTGCCGATGCAGCCCCGTTCCTCCCTCCGGTCTCCTCCTACCCGTCGGCCAGGCTGCCGGCCTCCCCTCCGCTGGACCCCCAGCCGCGTCCTCAGCCTCCCGTCGTCCGGCCACTGCCGGCCACCGCCGCGCCAAGGTCGCCGCTTCCTTCCCTCGTAGCCGCCCAGCGCCGAGGCCTCACTCTCATCTCCCTTCCTCGCCTCCAGTGGCCAGGAGCCCCGGTGCCCCGTCTCCAGAAGCCGCCGGCGCCCTGCATCTTCTCCCCGAGCGCCAAGGACGCCGCCGTCGCCATCTGTCCCGCGAGCTGCGCCTCCAGCGCCGTTCCGCCGTCTCCAGGAGCAGCATGGCCCTCGCCTCGCCCTTCAGTTTCCTCCTGTCGGCGGCCCAATCTCGCGCCAAGACCACCGCGACCAGCCTCTGCCGCTGTCGCCCCGGCTTTTCCTCCTTCGCTACTCCGGGATGCTGCTGTGACCGTGACCGTGTCCATGCCGTGTTTGTGTTCTGTTGCTGTTGTTGTATCCCAGGACCTCGGAGAGCGCCAAGTACCACGACTACTCGGAGACCCCAAGTACCCCTACCGTCGCCCCGTGTACCTCTACGGAACGTGTACGACTTCGAGACGGGAACGACTACACGTGATGGCGACGCGACAAGTACCTCTTCGGAAACGGAAACTCCAACGGGTACAACTACCGTCGTCGAGACCAAGTACCACTACATAACGTGTACCCCGACGTCGCAAGTACCACGACACGTAACGTGAACGTCTACCGTCGCCGAAGACCCGTGAACAACTACTTCCTCTTCGGCCGTGTACCACTACTTCCACTACGATCTCGAACCGCCCCGAAAACGCACGCTTCGAAGGTATAACCCCGAGACATGACCACGTGGATGCTTGCATGTGTGGTATGAAATGTTTGCCCTTGTGTGCTCCATGCCCGTTGTGCCTCTTTTGTCATGTTCCTCGGTTGCCTCGTCGCCGACTCGTGGAACCCGGCAACGGGATCGCCCCACCTTTCATCTCGTTTGACTCGCTCGCCACCTTTCTTTTGCTCCGGACTCTCAACGAGTTACCGGAACCGAGATGTTGCCGTGCATCATTTTCGGATCGTTGCCGTGGCACCTTTTCCTTCCACCACGGTGACATATACTTCATATCTCGTATGTCAACTTTTAATAAAACTTGCATAAACTTGATCATGTCATCCGCATCATGTTAACAACATTAATATGTGTGAATTGTTGTTTGCTTATAATTATTAAACATGCTCATGGGGTTTTTCCGGATATGTTGTTGTTATTTTCCGGTCTCATTTAAAATGCCTAAATAGTGTAGTTTTATTATGCTTCAACTCTTGCCATGTTAACAAACTTTTAATCTTGTCTTGTAAATAACGAGAGTAAACTAAATAATTTAAATGTGGTGTTTCGTCAATATGCAACTCGTTGCATATTGAGCTCCACTTAACTTGTAGTACTTGTTTGTGCACTTTGCCATGACTTGCATATTTAAATCGGACATGCATCATACTTGGATGTGCATCGTATGCCATGTTTATGCTTGTGTGTTTACCGTGTTATTTGCTACTTTCCGGTTGCTTCTCTTGTTAGCTTCGGTTTCGTTCCGGAGTTGTGAGGATTCGCTCGACTTGTTGCTCCGTCTGCTTCAGGGATCCGTTCTTCTCCCTTGTTGAATCCCAGGCAAGATGATCATACCCTTGGATACCTTTACTACCATTGCCATGCTTAGTTGTCTCGATGCTATCATTACATGTCGCGCTACCCATCTTTTATGTCAGCCTCTCCTTGTTGCCATGAAACCTCTAACATTGAAACCTTCCTAGCAAAACCACTATTTGGCTATGATACCCGCTTGCTCAGCCCATCTTATAGCGTTGTTAGTTGCAGGTGAAGATGAAGTTCGTTCCAGGAGGGAACTTGTTGTTGGATATATCACAATATCTATAATTATTATTATTAACACACCTATGTACTGGGCATGGGTGGAAGGCTTGGCCTTTTGCTCTGTGTTTTGTTCCACTCATGCCACCTTAGGCGCCGATAAACCGGCATTATGTTCCATGATTTTGCGTCCCTTACACGATGGGTGGTTGGGGACCCCTTGACAGTTCGACTTTGAATAAAACTCCTCCAGCAAGGCCCAACATTGGTTTTAATTTGCTCATAATAACAACTTAATTAAATAATTAAATTTGCATAGGGGGTCGCGCCCTCGAGGATTCTTTTCTACATAGCAGGGGGGCCAGTGCTGATGGTGTTGGTCCCAAACGGGGGTTCTGCGGGGCCGCCACGGGGAAACTCGAGGTATCTGGTATAACCTGTAGAATCGCCCATCCGGTCGTGGCCTGAGACGAGATACGCGCGGCTACTATCAGGGTGTCGGCACGCCGGGAGGTCTTGCTGGACTTGTTTTACCATTGTCGAAATGTCTTGTGCTACCGGGATGCCGAGCCTGATCGGAATTCCCTAAGATAAGGGGTGATGATATTATATTTATCACTTCAGCTAATCGTGAGAGCTTGTGATGGGCTAAGTTGGAACACCCCTGCAGGGTTATGATGTTTCGAAAGCCGTGCCCGCGGTTATGTGGCAGATTGGAATTTGTTAATGTCCGGTTGTAGAAAACTTGACAGATGATCCGAAGTAAAACACACAACTGTGTGTGTAACCGTGACTGTCTCTTTTCACTTTGAGAAGAGAACACGGTGGGGTTATGTTTGACTCGTATGTAGTTCAGGATCTTTAGCGATCACTTCTATTTGCGACCGTTTGCGTAGATGCTCATCTTATTCTGGTACTCGTAAGTTAGCCACCATATTATGCTTAGCCGCTGCTGCAACCTCACCACTTTACCTCTTCCTACCCACAAAGCTTTGCTAGTCTTGATACCCATGGTTATGGGATTGCTGAGTCCTCGTGGCTCACAGATACTACAACACCAGATGCAAGTTCAGCCGAGTTTGATGCAGGAGCTGGTTCAAGTTCTTCACTAGGAGCTCGTTGAAGAGTTTGGCCGTATGCTTGTTACGTTTCGACGATCAGTAGTGGTTTCTACTAGGATTCGATCCTGACCTGTGGCTTTATGTTGTTTGGTATCTTGTCTTTTGGATCTTACCCTTAGATGGGTTGTGATGTTTTGAATGATGTTTTGCTTATGTAATGTATTGTGTGAAGTGGCGAGTGTAAGCCAACTATCTCCTTTTGCAATTTGATCCCTCTTTTACATGAGTCGTGCAAAGATACCAAACTTGAGATCATTCTAGGATGGGCTTATACCTTTAAGTCGTGCCTCGACATGTAGGAGGTATAGTCCAATCCTGGGCATTACAAAACCCTAGCACTAAAAGAACTCAACTAGGTTCAACCTAAAAATATTTTCATTGACCCAAATGCCTTTGAAAATGTTCATGATTTTTGAATTGGTCTAGAACCTCTGTCAAAAATGGTGCACAATTTTATAGGGCCATTCTGGATTTTTGGAATTAAATCTTTAAGTATTTGCTGTGGGCATTTAAATACTATATTATTTTAAATGCTCAAATAATCATAAACTAAAATGTTTACTGTTGGATTTATTCTAAACAGTAGCCATGCTTGGTTTCATGATTTTTGGAAATGCCCTGGCATTTTTATTAAAGCCCTAAAGTTTACAAAAAAAAATAGAAAACAGAAATTAGAAAGAGAGAGAGAGACCTACCTGGCGCTCACCTAGCAGCCCACCGGCCCAGCTCCTGTTTGGCCCAGCCCACCAGGGGCAGCCTCGTCTTCTACCTCTTGCGAGTAGGCAGAGGAGACGCTGGGCACGCCGTGCGCCGCCACGCAGATGCCTGCCTGGACCTCCCCTGGCCAGCGTGACGCTTCCAAGGACACGCCGCAGACGTCTGGAACCCCCCCTGACCTCTCACTCACCCCCTTGCTCCCTCCCTCGTCTCTCCAGAGCCATGGCCGACGCGCCCGTGAGTACGCCGTCGCCGTAGCTGCGTCCACCTCCACCCCCTCGCCTCTCTGACGTGCCCCCGAGCTCCGCCGTGCCTCCCTCTTCCTCTCAATCGACCCATGCGACTGCGGGAGCCCTACAGCATCGTCCCCGACCCCTTCTGCCTCCTTCGGCCGCTAAGATCGCCGGCGACCATGCGCTGTTCCTGAAGCCTCCCCCGAGCCGCTGACCCGCTCTTCGACTTTGCAGTGAGCCCCTCCATCGTTCCCCTCTACTTCCCGTGCCAATTTCTCCCTCTAGCTAGCTCCGCCGCCGCGGCCGAGAGCTTTGCTCCACCGGACATGGCGCCGCCGCGGCCACAGCCGCTGCCATCCGCGTTCAAGTGCACCACCACGCTCAGCGCGTCACCACGGGGTCGTAGCAACTAACCGTTGCTCCTGCCGTGCCCTGCAGCGTCGAATCCGTCGACGTCCGAATTCCGGCCGCCGCCGCGAGCTCGTTTCCGGCGAGCTCGGGCCACCTCAAACCCTGCCGCCTACCTAGATGGATGCGGGCAAGTCCCAGCTCCACGTAGAGCCCCTCCGCCGCTCGTTTGGTCGCCTGTGGGCATTTTCCGACGCGCCCCGCCGTCTCGGCACTCACCGGCGGCGAGCCGCCGGCCAGTTGACCCGCCTGACCAGGGGTTTGACTCCCCCTGAGTCACTGACTCGTGGGGCATACCTCTTTTTAATTAATTTAGGTTATTAGGTTAAGTGCTAATCACCTAATTAGTTAACCCCTAGTGACACTGCCATGTGGGCCCCGCCCGGCTAACTAAACTAGGTTAGTGCTAATTAAGTTAGTTTAGTTAGTTGTGCCACTGACCTGTGGGACCCAAAGGTCAGGTTTGACCTGGACCAGCCTCTGTTGACTGCTGACATCACAGTGACGTCATGCTGACGTAAAAAGTGTTTTCTGGAATTTTAAATAAATCAGAAATGATTTATTTATTTCAGAAAATATTCAAAACTTCTAAAAATCATATAAAATCAACCGTAGCTCAGATGAAAATAATTTATATATGAAAAATGATCAGAAAAATTCAAGGAATCTGTTTATGTCATTTTCATAAATGTTTGAGCAAGTTAAACCTGCTGATCAGGTCAAATCAATTAAATGACAATTAAATAATCACATATGGAGTTTGAATTTGAATCTTTGGTTCAAACCAACTTCATTTAATATGGTTGCTAGTTGCATTAGCTCAATCAACAGCATATTGCCATGTCATGATCATGCATCATATTGTCGCATTGCATTGATTGTGTTTCTTTCTCTCTTGCCGGTGTTTGTTCCTTCTCAGTGGACGTTGTTCCGACGACGTGATCGATGACACCGATGAAGACCCAATGTTATCTTCAGAAGTGCCAGGCGAGCAAAACCCCATTGAGCATTCCGATACAATCCCACTCTCTCGCTCATGCTCTCTTTTACTGCATTAGGACAACAACGCTTCAACTGTTACCTGCTGCGGTAGTTGAACCCCTTTCCACTGCATAACCAGTCATTGCCACACTTAATAGTTGAAACCCACTAGTATGAGTAGGAGTTATTTGAGCCATGTTGTGCCTACTCATTCATGCTTTCTGGTTATGCCTGCTATTGCTTAGAGTTGTGTCAGGTCTGATTCATCGGGGATGAATTGGAATGTGGTGAACATGTCCTATTGTTGAGAGCTAAGTGTGTGAACACGATTTGGTAAAGGTAGCGATGAGAGGCCATGTAGGAGTACATTGTGGGTTGTCTCATTGAAGCCGTCCTCAGGAACTGAGTTTTGTGTTGGTTGATCCATGAACAGCTACTACCACACGTTGGGCCTTGAAATATGACCCCGCTCGACTTATTGACTGCCCTTGTTCTCTCTCCAGGAGTTGCAACTAGTTTCTGGTGTTTGTAGTTTACTGGAGGTCGTGCGCAGCGCTGACCCTCGGGGTGGGCTGTGACATAGCAGGTACGTGGCACGGTGTACCGGTCGCCCGTTTGGTGATGCGGGAACCCTGTACACATCGTTTGGGGCCGAGAGCGACACCCCGACCGGATCTCCCCGCAGATGGAACCCAAATAGGCGATAAACCTGGACGAGAGACTTGAGTGGTTGATTTGGTCGTTGTCTACACCCACGTCGGCTTTCGCTTGAAGTCTGCCGAGCACATGTCGTGTGCAGACGCTAAGTGGTGGAAACATGTGTGAAGAAGTACACCCCTACAGGGTTATATATGATCTATTCGAATAGTCGTGTCCGCAGTAATGGACTTCTGGGTTGCCTATAACAGTTCATAGACAAGTGAAAGTGGATACCATAAAACACACAAGATAAGCGTGCGTGCTATGGATGGCCTTCTCGTAGGGATACGGGAGCGGATCCATAGTGGTGTATTGATTGGTGAATATGTGGACTCGTGTGCGCCACCTCAAAGAGTTACTTGCAGTCGTAGTTTAGGATAGCCACCGAGTTAAAGATGGCTTGCTGCAGTCAAACTCCACCACCCCTTTGTTGATACTGATGCATATGTAGTTAGTTCTGATGTAAGTCTTGCTGAGTACCTTTGTACTGACGTTTGCTTAATTTATGTTTTTGCAGAGACTTCAGTCTCGCTAGTGGTTCCGCGTGGACTTCGACGTTTAGCTTGTTACCTCAGCTACGATCTTGTACCCTTGGGAGGGTCTTGTAGATAGTTAGGCTTCTTAGCCTTTTTCATTTGTAGTTGTGTGTACTCAGACATGTTATGCTTCCGTTGACTGTATGCTCTGTATGTCGGGTCATGTGACCTATGTTTGTAATAAATGCTATGATGGCTCTTCTGGGCCTTTATCTATATGAGTTGTTGAGTTATGTTGTGATGACATGTTGTACAGCACATACTTGCATGTTATGCGTACGTGTGATGTGTATTGCTATGTGTGGGATCCGACACCTGGTTGTTTACCCTTGGTAGCCTATCTTACAGGGAAATGTCTCCTAGTGCTTCCACTGAGCCTTGGTAGCTTGCTACTGCTCCGGAACACTTAGGCTGGCCGGCATGTGTCCTTCTTCATTCCTGTGTCTGTCCCTTACGGGAAATGTCACGCGTTGTTCCTTTAAGTCCTTGTAGCTTGCTACGACTTGGGTTCATACGTTGATGACCGACACGTTCGTTGCTGGGTCATGTATGCGTGTCTCTGTAATTTAGTGCCACTTTTGGTTTATAACTAGTCATGTCGGCCCGGGTTCTCTGTCATATGGATGCTAGCGACACTATCATATATGTGTGCCAAAATGCGCAAACGGTCCCGGGCCAGGTAAGGTGGCACCCGTGGGGATACCGTGCGTGAGGCCGCAAAGTGATATGATGTGTTACAGGCTAGACCTGTGTGACTTAGGATCGGGGTCCTGACATGTGGACGGCGCCGCCCGGACCACTAGCGTTCGCCAGCTGCCCCCTGGAGCAGCTCAAGCTCATCCGCAAGCTTGTCCGCAAGCACTCGTCGCTGCCACGTCTCTCTGCTGCTACAGAATGGCGGTCGCTGGCGATCCTATCCACGGCCGCCGCGAACCGACATGGCTACTCTATATAAGAAGACCTCGAGCACGTCCCGTCCCCCAGGTAGCTTCAAACCATTCTCCTAGTGCCCCCTTAGCCATCAATCCAAGAGAGGAAGGCCGTCTTCCCCATGTCCGGTCAGCCCGGCCGCCGCCTCGTTCCGATCCATTCCGACGCCACCAGGGCCTCCCCCTCTCCACTCTCTTCACCAGAAGCTCCCTCTACATCTCGTGAGTCCATCCCCAAGCTCGATATTGATCAGGAACCGCCGGAGGCAAGAGCCCACTCTGCCCGACGGCCACCGTCTGCTGCGAAGCCCGCCGCCGGCGACTCCGTCCACCCCAGGGACCATAGCGACCACCGAAAGGACCACCTAGACCCCCCTGAGCCCGCAGATGGCCTCGGTTTCTCGAACGGTGCCGCCGTTCGCCGGCGAGCATCACCGGAGTCCCGCCTCCGCTCGGGCAGAGGAAGAGGACGGAGATGCGACTTGTCAAACCTGACTAGTGGGCCCCGTGGACCCACTGCCAGTGACCCACGCGCCAGTCTACGCTGGATAAGTGAAAGCGTAAAGTCTCGAGTACGTTTCCCTCGCATCGAATACGCATTCTGCCCCGAAACGTTTTCTTTTCTGGTTTTATTTTAAAAACAGAACTTTGACAGAAGTTTGACTAGCTACAACTTTTTAAATTTAAGTCCAAATGACTTGATTCTTTTTCTGTTGTTCCTCAAATTCGGTCTAGTTTATTTTCATATTTATTTGAAAAATCTTCCAGACAACTTTTTTGCTGTTTTGAAACTATGTATTGATTTCATATTCTTTCAAACAGGATTTTGAAGAAGGAGAGAACTTTTATAAGTTTTGGAATGCAGTTTACCTCTCCACTACTTGAAGGCAAGCATTTTGAACCCTCGTCCAAAACTTGTGGGTGTCGTTGACACGATTACAACGTCACCTTGATATGGATGCATTCATTTCTTTTTCATATGTGATTATATGATCATACCCATGAGTGCATGATGTAGACTCCTTGCTGTGAAAACTTAATATGCATGATGGTGATCCCCTTCGTATGCCATTCATGCCTAACAGAAGAAAGCCGTGAAAGTCGCGGTCTTGTGTAGAAGCGAGCTTGTCACTAGTTCCTCGTCGGGACGGTGGAGCCCGGTATGGTATAGTGAGGCATGACGAGTGGTGATTGCGACCGTTGATGTGGAATATATTGGTTATGCTAATCATACCAGTGATGCTTGAACCTCCTAAGTCGACCGTAGATCGAGTCTTGTTCCATTAACCCCCATACTCGTATCGTACTACCACTTGTCCCTACCACAGGTAGAGTACGGTTCAGTAAATTGACGACCCCTGTTCTAGCACACACCATACAGAGATGCCATGGTGGAAGATACCGGCTGCATCCGGTACGCAGGCCACCTGGTCCGGGGGCATGGGTGTTTTGGTTGGAGCCGAAGGGGGTAGCTTCCCCAGTTTGCGCGCGTTATAAATTTTGTGATCCCATGCTAGTCGAGGTTGTAGCCTCCCGACTTAGAGTTTGGCTTAACAGGTGTCGTGGGTGATTCCAGACACCGGTAAGTAAGGCTGGTGTGTGCGGTCAGGTGTGTCTTCAAATTAAAATACCGTAGAAAGAATTAGTCCAGATGGACTAAAGGAATCCTTTATTCGTGGGTAAAGAGTACACCCTCTGCAGAGATTAAATCTATTCGAATAGCCGTGTCCCTGGGTTAGGACTATAGTCTGGGATGGGTCAAGTGTCGGTCTTAGCGTCGGTCTTCGGAGGAGGAACTACTAAACAGAACATGGATCATGACTTGTGACCTATGATGACTATTACTATTGCCATTATTATTTTTGGACTAACCCTTTAAGTTATTTAAGTCATTGAGTATCCCTGGGATGGTTCTACCCCTTGGATATTCACTGTTTATTTATTTTTCCTTATAAGCCCTTTATGTGGTGTCGCTCAGATGCCCGACTGTGGCATACTTGTCATTTATTTTTCCTTATAAGCCCTTTATGTGGTGTCGCTCAAACGCCCGACTATGGCATACCTGTTATTTATTTTTCCTTATAAGCCCTTTATGTGGTGTCGCTCAGACGCCCGACTGTGGCATACCTATTATTTATTTTTCCTTATAAGCCCTTTATGTGGTGTCGCTCAGATGCCCGACTGTGGCATACCTGTTATTTATTTTTCCTTATAAGCCCTTTATGTGGTGTCGCTCAGACGCCCGACTGTGGCATACCTGTTATTTATTTTTCCTTATAAGCCCTTTATGTGGTGTTGCTCGACCTGCTTGCAATATGGACTGTCATATCATAATTAACATCGTGATCATCAAATATTCTCGAGCATGATTATATTTCACCCGTGTTCATAATGTTTGCGAGTACATTCAAAGTACTCACTGGCTTGTCCCTGGCTATTGTCTTGGCCAAATTTCTTGCATGGAAAGGAGTGTTGCGACGACTACCCGGAACCTATGTAACGGTGATAGCAGCCTCGCGAAGATAGGAGTTAACCTAGTCAGCTGTTCCCGTGGGAAATGGAGCCCCACAGACACCGACATGTTAGAGACCGCTTCCGCCATAAGCCACTAGAAACCTTGTGTTGTACTCTCAGGCCAGGATGGTCTTGTACTACATATTTTGAACCTTTGCTTGGAATTTCCGTATCAAGTGGTGCCTCACCAGCTAACAGTAATCCAAGGGCTGGTGAGCACAAGGGCCATTTTTGGGGATTTAATACCCCGAAAATCCGGTCCTGATAGAAGTGTATCCCATTGCTCTTGTCAGTACATTTTGTCCAGTAATTCTTGTACTTCCAGGGATTGGTAGTTGATTATGTAGCATTAATCTACATCTTATCTTCATTATCCTCTATCCCTTCCAGTATTATCATATCTATAATTACTCTCTACAAAATGTAGAGTACAAACAATGCTTATGAAGAAGATTCTGTGCTGAAATTCTTGAGTTATCCTTCCCTTGACATGGAGAAGGGCATTATAAAGCCGATGTTAACTATTAATGTAAGTCAGTCCTTGTAAAGACTTTATCCTCAACTGTTGTTTAATTTGCTCATACTCCATATCGTTTACTGTTGTTTAGTTTGCTGTTTCTACCAAAATGCATGTTCGCAAGAACCATAAGTTCTATGTTTTACTTGTAAAACCAAATTTCTTATTCATACCATTCACATTACTCAATTCTCCCTATATGTATGCTTGTTTTTGTGAATCTATAATCTAGTGTGTGGTGAAGCAGCCCACGTTTGCACCTTGTCATCTCCTGTTTTATCTTACTGATGTGGCTGATGATATGAACAACATGCCATGCACATTAACCAAAATAGATACAATGATTTTCTTTGCCCTTCATCTATGCTTGTTATGTTGACATGGTAATCTAGTAGTGTGGTGTAGCTCCCCGCATTATGAACAATGCCAAATTATGCTATTGATATTTTGAACTTACTCTTTATTTTCTAATTTGAAATTGGATGGAATTGACAGCACAGTTATGATCTTTGTTTATACACGTGCAAAACCTGTCATCTCTGTGCTTTTTTCAGGGTGATTTTCCTGATGGCATGCACAAGTTTGCTGAAGGCTGTGAGACAAACCCAACATATATTGCAGCAAAGAAGGCAAAACATATTGAAGATAGCGAGACAACCCCAAAGTCTTGTCTTGATGCAGTATTCAAGTTACTTGAGACTAGCAGTCAGACAAGCTCACAGAATTTGTTGTCTGAATCATGTCGACTTCTTCAGTCCCAAGTTCTAGAAAAAAGGCATTCTGCAACTCAACTTCGACTTGAAGTCCTATCTCTAAGAAAGATTGCGTTGAACACCAATGAGAACCTCATAGCTAAACAGCTACACCTAGAAGCTATGACCGACATGCTAGGCCGGTCTCACAGCCATGCTCAGCAGCTTGCGCAGCAGTTCTCATGCAAGGCTAACCATTCTTGAACTATCTTGGAAGTGGTCTCGGTTCAATATTATTTTGTTACCCTGCAATGGTGCCCAGTTTTTGTAATCTGCCTCTTCGTTGCGCGTTATGATCACTGGTGGCGAACTTCGATGCCCAGTGGATGTAATATACCATAAATCCTTTATTGTATAATTTAGGTTTGTTCTTAATTCTTACTAGTTACTGCCATCATTCCCTATCTGAGAAAAATCAGATGTAGTCGATCGGGCCGAAACATTCGCCTCTAACGGGCCTGGTGCTTAGTGGGCCACAATTGGGCTTGCCTGCATCTTTCTTGGGCCCGAATCATTGGGGCTTTCACACTTTGCGCGAGGCCCATAACTTACACCGGCCTATAGTTTAGTTGGGCCTTTTGTGGACCCATCTCTTAGTTTGGCTTAGGTAGCGTTGGGCCATTAACAGGCTGAATATTGTACTGGCCTGTTACGGCCCAGATGAAACCATGGGCCTTTAGCACGCTGAAATGCATATTGGGCCTCAATTTTCACTAGTCGTCGATGGGCCTTCAGCAAGCTGAAATGTAGACGGGGCCTTTTTGGGCCCAGTTATATCACGGGCAGTTAACAGGCTGAAGCATATCTCGGGCCCTAGTTGGCCCACTGATATGATGGGCCTTTAAGAGGCCGAACTAATATCTGGCCGAATTAATATCAGGCTGAAATTTTAAACGGGCCCTTAACAGGCCGAACTAATATCAGGTGGAATTACTAAATGGGCCTTTAGCAAGTGGGCCCAAAAGCATAGCGTCTAGTTGACGGGCCGAATCTAATATGGGCCATAATTTAGCCCAAAGCCTTTTAGGGTGTGTTTGGTTCAAGAACGAAGTGGAATGGAATGTCATGGTTCCATTCCACTAGAATGGGTCCATTCCATTCCTATGTTTGGTAAGGGTAATTAGATGGAATTGAATGGTTCCATTTTGGTGTTTGGTTCTAGAGCTAAAATGGAATCATCTCCTCACTGAGAATGGGGAGATTACATCTGACAATAGATTTTTACCTTTTAAATATACAAATTAGTGCAGGAAATTAATTGCCCTTTATATTTTTCTAACACAGGAAGACATATTGCCCAAAATCCAACCGATTGACCTTCCATTCCCAATCATTTTTGGAAATCAAACTACTGGTAGTACTCTACCACGCAACAAATAAGAACCAGAGCAATTCCCTCAAAAAATAAAATAAAATAAGAACCAGAGCAAACATGACAGATTGGAGTGCTAATTAAAAAAATACATTCGGTAGATATTGATTCATCTGTGTACGACATGCATAACAGCATTAGTCTAGAACACAAATAAATCATCTTTTACGGATAACTCATGCCGCTGCCTGCTGGTCACAGCTGATTGTTACTGGTGACCGCACGAGTGCCAAGAACACACGCAGCCGCGAGCTGTTCACGCGCGCTTGCAGATCTTGCATGGGAGGCCCAGTCGAGGAGACCGGCAACCACGAGGTCTACGGTGTTGCGCATCCTCGTCATCGCTCCCCAGCCGACCACCGACCAGCACGACGGCAGGGACCACGTGAACGACAAGATGTGGTAAAGCTCGTCTGCCCAAGCGCTCACTGAGAGAGGGAGAGACGAGGGCGTGCTGCCATTGTTGCTTGCCGGAGAACGGGGGAGGAGGGCCGGCGGCGCAGGCCGGAGGAGGAGGGCCGGCAGCGAAGAACGGTGTGGAGGGCCGGCGGCGCAGATCGCGGGAGGGAGAGAGATGAGGAACAGGAGTGCATGAGAGAAAGGAGAGACGGGCGTTCCGCGTGATACCTCTGATTTGGAGGTATCGCTTGGTTCCGCATCTAGATCGAATATTCCTTCGGTGGGAACGAGTGGGTTACATTCCACCTATGTACTAAACGCTGGAACCAGACCGAGGAACGGGTCCGACCCGTGCTGTTCCACTTGATGATTGAAACCAAACACACCCTTAAAGGTCCGGACCTGATCTGGGCCGTAATTTGGCCCAGAACGTGGTAGGCTTTTAACGGGCCGGATCTCATATGGGCCATTATTAGGCCTGGAACGTGGCACGCCGTTAATGGACTGGATCAAATATGGGCCGGCATTTGGCCCAAAACATGGCTGCCAGTTAATGGGCCGGCCTACTAGGGTCCTGAAAATCTTGTGGGCCTACAGCTGGGCCGGCCCATTAATGTCGGTGAAATCTCGTGGGCCTTTAGCTGGTCCGGCCCATTATGGTCCACAAAAAATTTGCGGGCCTTCACCTGGGCCGGCCCATTATGGCCCGCAAAAATCTTATGGGCCTTTACCTGGGCCAGCCCATTATGGCCCACAAAATCTTGTGGGCCTTTAGCTGGGCCGGCCCATTATGCTCCACAAAATCTTGTGGGCCTTTAGTTGGGCCGGCCCATTATGGTCCGCAAAATCTTGCGGGCCTTTAGTTGGGCCGGCCCATTTAAGCTTTATGGGCCACTTTTGGGCTGGTCCACGTGTCAACATATCATAGGCGCATCTCGCCCATTGGATGAGTGACACTTGTGCCAACGCGGAGCTGACACGTGTTTCCGTCAGCCAATCAGAATTTTACACGTGGAAAATCCCTATTGGTTGGGGCTGTTAACGGGTTATCGGATCCAAAACCGGACCCGATAGCTTAACGGCGTTCCGTTACGGTGGATGCCACGTGTCGGTCACCCTTGACGAAAGCACTTCCGTGACGCGCGATTTATCATCATGGTAGTGGACACTTCCGTGATGATAATTTTGGTAATGTCATGGAACACTTCTACGACAGCACAAGTATGACTATCCTGATTCTGTCATAAAATCTTCATGGATGTTCATGCATGACAGAAAATGTGACCTACTGTGACAAACACGTATCATCACGGAAGTGTATATTTTATTGTAGTGCGTCTTGCCCATCTGGTGTGCCCCAAGAACGAGATCCGTGTGACTCCTATCGAGATTTGTCGGCACATCGGGCAGTCTTGCTGGATTAGTTTTAGAACACTTGGGTCTTCCCAACATGGAGTTGTTACTTCGCTGATCGTGAGAGCTTGTGATGGGCTAAGTGAGGACACCCCTGCAGGGTTATCATCTTTCGATAGCCGTGCCCGCGGTAATGTGGCGGATTGGAATTTGTTAATGTCTGGTTGTAGAAAACTTGATAGAGGATCCGAAATAAAATACACCAACCGCGTGTGTAACCATGACCGTCCCTTTTCAATTTGAGAAGAGAACACGGTGGGGTTATGTTTGACTCACGGCTAGTTTAGGATCACTTAGCGATCATTACTAGTTTGCTACCGTTTGCGTAGATGATCATCTTATTTTTGTACTCGTAAGTTAGTCCGATACATATGCTTAGCCGCTGCTGCAACCTCACCACTTAACCTCTCCATACCCTTTAAGCTTTGCTAGTCTTGATAGCCATGGTTATGGGATTGCGGAGTCCTCGTGGCTCACAGATACTACAACAACAATTGCAGGTGTAGGTTTCCGATGACTTGATGTGAGAGCGATGTTTACTTGTGTTGGAGTTCTTTCTTCTTCTTCTTCGTCAGTCTTGGGATAGGTTCCTGGTCGGTAGCCTGGGATAGCAGGATGGATGTTGTGTGCTTTTCATGTGTTTCCATCTATAGTCGGATGTCTTTTATATGATGTTGATCTATTCATGTGGCTATTGTATGACTTGTATGTATCCCCATCTGTTTATGTATTGGTACGATGTAATGATATCCATCTTGCTAAGCGCCTGAAATGCGGTTGTGCCCCAATCACGAGTTCATCACGTGATCAGGATAGAATTGCATCTTGGGCGTGACAGAGCTCTTGCTTATCACATACTTCTCAAAGCGACGATATATTTCACTCTTATTATCATTTGTCGAAGCTTTGATCTATATGTTGTCATCAATTACCAAAAATGGGGAGATTAAAAGTGCAACTAATCCCCGGGTGGTTTTGGTAATTAATAACAACATATAGCTCATTGAACTAATATCCTTTCAAGATAAATATTTCAGGAAGTTCGATGGTTGGCATGGCATGGATTAGAAATGTGGACCCCTTAAAATGCTAAGGACAAATATTGGCAAAAGCTCAAGACTCTACATTTTCATTTTAGTGATCCAAGATCACATTGAGTCCATAGGAAAAGCCAATACTATTAAAAGGGGATGAGGTTTTTCTTAATGGCTTACTTGCTCAAAATGCTTAGTGATATGCTCCAAATCCCTCAACCACTTTCTCATTTCCACATATGTCCCAAACCTAAAAGTCAAACTCGGCCCCACCGATTTGATCTATCCGACGCCACCGAGTTCACTTAACATAGCCACTGCCACAAACTCTAATCAGTTCGGTCTCACCGACAGGGATCTCGGTCTCACCGAGAAGGTATTGCAAACTCTTTGTTTCCCTTCGTAAAGTTTCGGTCTAACCGAGATGAGCGAATCGGTCCCACCGAGTTTGCCTGGCCAAGTCTCTGTTAGCCTATTACTGAGATCGGTCTAACCGAGTTCATGTGATCGGTCTCACCGAGATGAGGTTTGCCCTAAACCTAACGCATCGGTCTCACCGAGTTGATATTGTCGCTCCCACCGAAATGTCTAATGTTCACATTTCTAACTGCTTTGGTCTGACCGAGTTCGTTTATCCGGTCTGACCGAGTTGGGTCAAATGTGGGTAGCGGCTAGATTTTGTGTGGAGGCTATATATACCCCTCCACCCCATTTCCATCAGAGTGAGAGCCATCAGAACGTGCCTACACTTCCACTATTCATTTTCTGATAGAGATCCACCTGCTCATGTGTTGAGACCAGGATATTCCAATCCAACCACAAGAATCTTGATCTCTAGCCTTCCCCAAGTTGATTTCCACTCAAATATTCTTTCCACCTTATCCATATCTTTGAGAGAGAGTTGAGTGTTGGGGAGACTATCATTTCAAGCATATGAGCAAGGAGTTCATCATCAATACACCATTTATTAGCTTTTGGAGAGTGGTGTCTCCTAGATTGGTTAGATGTCACTTGGGAGCCTCCGACAAGATTGTGGAGTTGAACCAAGGAGTTGGTAAAGGCAATGAGATTGCCTACTTTGTGAAGATCTACCCTAGTGAGGCAAGTCCTTCGTGGGTGACGACCATGGTGGGATAGACAAGGTTGCTTCTTGGTGGACCCTTCGTGGGTGCAGCGCTCCGTAGAATCGCGCAGCCATTACCCTTCGTGGATTGAAGTTTCCATCAACGTGGATGTACGATTGCACCACCTATCGGAACCACGCCAAAAACATCCATGAATCCAATTGTGTTTGCACTCTCCAACCCCTCCCTTTAACTTCATATGCAATGCTTTACTTTCCACTGCCACAACTCTAGAATTGCATGTGTAGGAAGATTGCTTGACTTGTGCTAAATTGCTCAAATCTACCAAAACATAAAATTGGGATAAGGCTAAGTTTTTATTGGTCAAGTAGTCTAATCACCCCCCCTCCCCGCCCTCTAGACATACTTTCGATCCTACAATAATAGCATGAAACAATAAAAAATTATAGGTATGTTGGAGACGTATCAAGGACTAAGGACTTGTTTCTCATTTATGGAAGTGACAACGAGCTTGCCGTAAAGGGTTACGTTGATGCTAGATTTGACACTCATCCGGACGACTCTAACTCTCAAAATGGATATATATTTATTTTGAACAGTGTAGCAGCCAGTTGGTGCAGTTCAAGGAAAAGCGTCGTAGTGGTATCTACACGTGAAGCAGAAAACATAGCTGCTTAAGAAGCAGCGCAAGGAATCTGGATGAAGGAGTTCATATCCGATCTAGGAGTGATGCCTAGTGCACGAATCCAATGACTATCTTTTGTGACAACACTAGTGACATTTGCCATTGCCATGTAGCCCAGGTTTCACTAGAGGACCAAGCACTTGTAACACCACTTCAACTCCATCAGTGATTACATCAAGGAGGGAGACATAGAACTTTGCAAAGTACATACATATCTGAATGTGGCAGAACCATTGACTAAACCTCTTCCACGAGCAAAACACGATTGACACCAGAACTCAATGGTTGTTAGATTCATTACAATGTAAACTTGATTATTAACTCTAGTGCAGGTGGGAGACTGTTGGAAATGTACCCTAGAGGCAGTAATAAATTGGTTATTATCATATTTTGTTCTTCATGATGAATGTTTATTATTCATGATAGAATTGTATTGACCAAAAACTTAAATACATGTGTGGATATATAAACAACCATGTGTACCTAGTAAGCCTCTACTAGCTAGCTCGTTGATCAAAGATGGTTAAGGTTTCCTAACCATACACACAAGTTGTCATTTGATAATGTGATCACATCATTAGGAGAATGATGTGATCGAAAGACCCAACCGTATGCTTAGCATATGATCATGTCACGAAGTTCACTTTTCCATAACTTTCGTAGTGTCAAGTATCTGTTCCTTAGACCATGAGATGATTCCACTCCTGGATACCGGAGGAATAAATTGTGTGCTATCAAATGTCACTTCGTAACTGGGTGATCACAAAGGTGGTTTACAGGTATATCCAGAGGTATATGTTGGGTTGCATGGATCAAGACTAGGATCTTCACTTCGTGTGACAAGGAGATACCTCTGGACCCTCTCAGTAATACAACATAATAAGAATCTTGAAACCATGTGACAAATGAGTTTAGCCAAGGGATCTTGTATTACGAAATGAGTAAAGGGACTTACCAACAACGATAATGAACTAGGTATGGAGATACCAACGATCGAATCTCGGGCAAGTAACATATCTCCAGACAACTGGAATTGCATATGGGATTAACAAAATCCTTGACATCATGGTTCAACTGATGAAGATCTTCATTGAATATGTAGGAATCAACATGGGCATCCAGACCCTTATATTGGTTATCGTCCAAAGAGGTGTCTCGGTCGTGTCTACATATTTCCGAGCCCATAGGGTCGCACGCTTAACGTTCGGTAGCTCTCGGGTAGTATTGAGATATTAACAGTGGAAAGTTCGAAGGTTCTTTGGAGTACCAGATGGGATCTGGTATACCACAAGGAGCTCCGAAATGGTCCATACACTACAAAAAAATCACTTCCCTGATGATATGTGTTTGTCATAGTAGGTCACGTTTTCTGGCATGCATGTACATCCATGACGATTTTATGACAGAATCAAGATAGTCATATTTGTGTTGTTGTGAAGTGTTCCATGAAAATACTCAAATTATCATCATGGAAGTGTCTACTTCCATGACGAAAAAATCCGCATCATGGAAGTTTTTTCGTCAAGGGTGACTGATACTTTGCATCCACCCTAACGGGTCGCCATTAACCTACCGGGTCCATTTTTTCATCCGATAACCGCTAATAGCCCTGACCAATGGCGATTTTCCATGTGTAAAGATCTCATTGGCCATAGTAAACACGTGTTAGCTTAGTGTTGGGACAGATGTCAGCCATACGATGGACGTAACGCGCCTATGATATGTCAACACGTGGCATGGCCTAACAGTATCCCATTTAAGGAAAAGATGTTAGCCCGGCCATAGTCCCATAAGATTTCGTCATACAATAGTGAGCCGGCCCGTTAATAGCCTGCCATGATTCTGGCCAAATTACAACCCACATTAGATCCATCTCGTTAGGTGTCTGCCACGTTATGGGCCAAACAACCCATGTCAAATTCGGCCCGTTAGCAGTCCACCATGCTTTGGGCCAAATGACGGATCATATCATATCTGGCTCGTTAACTTCCGGACATATTTTGGTCCAAATTATGGCCCATATAAGATTTGTCCCGTCAACAGGCACTATGATTTTTGCCTAGTCGGGGCACATTTGAGCCATGACCTCTTAAAGGCCCATGTAGTACATCGACCGTGTATTACTTTTGGCATGTTAGTGGCCCTTGGTACATATGGGCCTTTATCGATCCGGTTTCACTATCAGGCATGTAACGGCTTGTGTTGCATGTGGGCCTATTTCTGGCTCGAACTGACTTTCGGCCTCTTAACGGCCCGTAGTCTTCGTGGACACATTTTAGCCCAACCTGAATAGTGGCCCGGTAAATGCCCGTGATATAAATGGGCCTAATTATGGTCCGTTTGCATATGGCCTACAAACAACCCATCGTGTTGTTGGGCCAACTGTGGCCAAACACATAATTTGGCCTGCTAACGACCCATATTCAGGTTGGGCCCATCATGGGCTGTCGTCAAAATTTAGGCCCAGTCTACTTTTCATACAATTAAAAGCCCATTTTATTTTCTGGCCCAACTTAGCTAACTGATTTACTCGGCCTGTTAAAGGCCCTAAACTAATAGTTTGTGAGTTTACATCTAGGCCTGCTATTGGCCAGAGATGATTGTAGGCACACATTTTGGCCCATTTATAGCCATTTGACGAAACTGTGTGTGATGCATTAATCACAAACGGTAATGTAAAAAACGTCAAAAAGGATGCAAAACATTTGTGATGGCAGATACATCAAACATGATTCAGATTTTAGTTCTGTGTGTGATGTTGGGCATACGATTGATCCATACAAACTGCTTGCGATTAGACAGACCAACAGAAACGGGCAGCCATATCAATGTGTGTGTGATATATGGCTTACAGTTCGCTCCGATGAACTATTTCCTATTAAGGAAAGCAACAAAAATGGTCAGCCGGATCAAGGTGTGTGTGATATATGGCATACGGTTTACTCAAATGAACTGTTTTCGATTAGGGAACTGAACAGAAGTGGTTCAAGTTAACAAGATGTGTGTGATACGCGGCAAACAGGTCTGTAACCGGAAATGTGTGGGAAGACCAATAACAACACAGATGATTCATGGTAACAATCCGTGTGTGTTGTGAGCAAACGATTGCTGGTATACAATTGTCAGTGATTGATGAAATCATCACCGACGGGTTCCATTGTTTAGTACGTGTGCGATGTGATTTTCTCTGTCCGCAGAACATATACGCTCTGTCTACAGAGCATCAACATATATACGTAGAAAAGTAGCATTGAAAAAACAAATTAAGCATACAATTGCACAAGTGACTACACACATTATATTTCCGCACACCAAAGTAAGGAATTACATGCGTACTAAACTAGGAGAAACGAGCATCTAATCATCTACTTCTTGTTGCAATAATGCTTGCCATTGCTCTGTTCCAGCTGGATCCTTGGCGGTTTTGGGGAAGAGGCACTTCCTCATGTCAACGATCTGCCTATACATCTCGTAGCTCGTGTACGCCTCCTTGGCCGCGTACATGATGTGACCTTTGTTGAGTTTCTCCATCCAGGCCCAGTGCCAGGCATGCTTATCCTTGTTGTAGGAATCCTTCATGTCTCTGTAGTAGGGATCGATGATGGCCTCAGTGAGATGAAATAGCGAGTCCTTCTCATGCTCGTTACTCCTCGAGCTGATCTAGGGTGGGGGATCGGAACCAGTCCTCATGCTTGGCTCTATCCTTGCCGTTGGAATGGTACTTGCCCATGCTATGGCCTCTGGTTGGGCCAGGGAAACTGCCGAGGATCTTGGATAACACACCCAAGATTTTGCAATAGCCATGGGAGAGCTCGTGGGTGTCGATGAAGCCGAGAGGGGTGGAGTTCCATAGGGGGCGCCACCATTGGGAAAGGATGGTTGTTCGCGCCCCGTATTTGATTGGGTGGAGGGAGACGATGATTGTCAACATATCATCGGGGAGGCTGCTGATGAAGTCTAGGCCTACTGGAGTCGCTTCTGCTTCTCACTCGATCCGGCTCCTCTTGTTGGTAGCCCCGTTCTGCACCTCCAGAGTCTCCTCGTCAGCGGCGCCTTCTGATAGAAGTGGGAGTACATGGAATATTATGTTAAAACAGGGCAATAGAAAAGTGTCTTGGTAACTAGAAGTAAGTATGTAGGAATAGAGTAAGAAAATGGAATAACCATTGGTTTCTTAAATACTATACAATTCATTTGATATTGTCGGGTAAGTCAACATGCAGATACTTGAAAAGAACACTTACTTCAAACAAAGTCTGGATGGATGATATCGTCGGGGAAGTTAGCATATATCTCATGACCAGGCTCTTTTATGTGTAGTGCAATTTTAGTGCCAGCTTTAAGTACATAAAACTTAGAAATTTCTTTCCAAAGGCCGGTGCCAAAATAGGAGTCGCCACGTTCATGAAGTCTTACAGTAGCAACGATTGTAAATCCATGGATGGTGTTCAGTATGACATCCTTGCAGTCTTGATTTATGTAAAGGGAAAGATTGTGTACTACAGATTCTATTGCATAGCAAAGGATGCGCTGCAGAAAATGGTAGGATTGTTAAATAAAATACGGTAACATGCAAATATGGGCCCAAATTGAAAGAACTGTACAACATTTGAAATAGAAGGACAAAAATCTATAATTAAATAGATAGGGTAAACATGATGTCATGGAAAGAAGAGGAAAAAAATTCCCTTTGATGTATATGGTGCATGTGGCACCTTTTATCCAAATTTAGCAATATTTAGTATATGTTCAGGAAAGTAGGCCATGCCAACCGATTTAGGGTGAGATTCAACATACCGGGCGCATCCTCAAGTCATCGTGTACGGTGAGATGGAACTCCATGAATGTCTGGCCAAGGCCGCAAAGTCCTGATGTGTCTGCGCACTGTACACTCTATGAATAAAAGAAAACCCTCATATCAGCTCAAATAAAAATGAATTCACGGCGATTTCGAGTGGGTGATTAAAGGAGGCAGATGAACTGGGATAAGAGATGAGATAATATCTCATTAAATTAGTTACCTTGTTGTCCATGAAAAAAAATCCTCAATACGGTGGATTCCCAACCGGGCAGAGCTGGGTCGACCGTGAGCAGCATCGAGAAAGTCAATGCGATACGCGGCGGCAAGCAGAAGTGGCGAAATGCGGTGCGGTTTGCCGGGAGCCTGGCGGCGACGGCGGGCGTCGATGTAAGTGGTTGCCGTTGTGATAGCGTTGTGTCGTGGTGGGTGCATGGCAGATGCCAAGGGATGGCTAAATATAGGAGGCAGCTCGAGGGCACTAGTGGACTCTAGAAGCGGGGTTGGCATGAGCGAGCGCGGGACGCAAGACATACCCAGGTTTGGGGCTCTTCGGGGAGATAATACACTTAATCCTGCCAAAGGTGGTTGATGTTTACCAGTACAGAGTTACTCCTTGAGCTGTGTGGTGGAAGGAGGAAGACAGGCCAGGGCTTAGGCTGCTTCTCCTGAAGTGTGTCTATGATGTTCTCTAGTTCACGTCGCCCGTATGCATGAGGGCTCTAGGGGGTTTTATGTAGGCCAACCCCCAGGGATACAATAGTAAAGTTACTCGACCGTGGGGCCGGATACTCATCGTCCGGGAAGCTGGTGCTGGGACCCGCCGGGTACAGGGCTCGCCGGGTTCTCCGGGTGCGGGGCCCGCCGGGTACAGGGGCACTATGTGCCGTCTTGCCGGTCACCAAGGATTTGCCGAGCTGAGTCGGGTATGGCATGCTCCGTCATGTCATCATCTGCCGGCGTCATGAGCTATGACGATTGCACTGTAGCCACGCCCCGGCTGACTAGGGGCATGGGCGAGGCACTGTTGCCTAGGTCATCGGTAGGTGCGTCTCGTCCCATCGTATGGTTGAGATGGGATGGGAGCTGACTCGTGGCCGGATTGGGGAACACACCATGGGTCGGTCGGCTTGTTGAGGAAGTCTTGGTGTGCCGGGTCTGGATCCCTCGAGCGGGCCGTTGGGGCCGGATTGCAGGAGCAGGCCGAACTGGAGAGTATTGCTGGATCGTGGGTCCTGGCCGGGTCAAGCGACCCGACCAAGTTAGAGGCGGATTGCGGGGTGTCGTGGATTTAGCACGACAGATGTACGGATTAACGGACTTAGGTGTGAGGCCATCGCTCCGGTTAGCTTGAAGGGGTTAAAGCGGACGAAGGACACACAGAGTTTTATACTAGTTCGGCCCCTTCAATGAAGGTAAAAGCCTACGTCTAGTTTGATGTGGGATTGCTTGGGCTTCGATGACCAGGGAGCGAATCCGCTAGCCTGTGTCTCGAGCTGTTGTTTCTTGTCCTTGAACCGTCGCCGGGTCGTCCCTTTATATAGGAGGCGACGCCCGGTCCGGTTTACAGAGTCCCGAGGCCGGCTCATAAACGTGTCCGCCTTGGTCTCTACTCTTTCTATCTTACATCCCAAGTTACACGGTATAACGGTTTACAGACCGTGGGCCTTATACATGGGCCCTAAACCTCTATGGGTTATAATCTCTTATTATATATTCTACTGGGCTTGTAATAATACAACCTTGTCAGTGTAATCGGGACCCTCCTGGCCGGTTTATACCTGCTAGTAATATCCCTGACATTAGGCCCTGGATTGATTTGAACTTGTTCATGTCAGTCTTCCAAGTCTTGTACAAATTTCCTTTCTGCAACTTGTTTGCTTCATAAACCGGCCATGACGTCATCTCTCGAAATCATTTCAATCCGTCGTGACATCACCTGCGCATTTAATGCCCGCATCTGTTTGTTACCTTTCTTTATTGTCGCGCTGAAGATCGAGGCGACAGCTCAATCTTTATGTGATTCCTGGCCTCCTCGATTCCCACGCTTGCCGTTTTAATCCCTAGGCCTATAAATAAAGCCGAGGCACATCTCTTTTCCCCTTCTGCTTCTTCTTCCTCCGTCTCCAGCGCCCGAGCTTCCGCCGCCGTCCGTCGAGCTCGTCGCCGCCAGCAAGTCCGGCCGCTGCATCAACCTGAACGCGACCAGAGAACTCGCCGCCGTCCTCTGTTTCTTCGGGTACACTATCTTCTCCCCATAGATCTCACTTTTAGGTTTTCTTTTGTAGCTTCGCCATGAACCCTCGTTCTAGTAGTTCATCGATGTAGATTGATCTTAGTTGTAGATATAAACTCGTTAGGCTTGATCCTCATCCGTGCGCTTCCGCTCCACCATTATACTTTAGCTTCTCCAGCACTGTTAGTTTAGATTGAACTGTAGAGAACTCCCGCAGCCTTCGCTGAATATACTTGTATTATTCTGTCTTTTCCTTGCACTTTAGATCCATATTTACCTCAGCTCTATGTGAAAAGCTGTTTTTCGCACTTTAGATCTGCAGCTTATACCGCCGGTTTAGTCATAACTCACGCTTCATATGCTTTCCTTGACAGTTTAGATTTAAACCCGTATTCCACAATTGACGGTTTAACTTTCACCATTCTATCGTCGTGAACCGGTAGTTGTCTCACTCATATCTGCTTCCGGATTAGTAGGTACCATTAGCCCCTTGTTTAAACCGCTAATTAAGTCCATAACTTCATAGAATGCACCGGTTTACATCTAGAAGTTGGTAAACCGGGTCTTGCACTGTATTTTCAGCACTCCCTCATCAGAAATGATGGCCAAACAATTTGTTGCTTGCAATTGGGTTCCTTCCCGGATCACGGAAAACGATTTAGTTGAAGCGGCCTCAATTGGTGTTCTGGGCCCTAAGGAAGTTCTTCACCGGCGGGCTCCTGGAAAGTAGTGCCCTCCTGAGCCTAAGGAGGGAGAAATCATAGTTTTTTATGATCATCTGGCCCGGGGTTTCAGTCCTCCCGGTTCAAAATTCTTCCGGGACGTGTTAGCTGCTTTCCAACTCCACCCACAAGACGTGGGCCCGAATTCTGTATCGAACATGTGTAACTTTCAAGTTTTCTCGGAGGCATACCTTCAAGAAGAACCATCAGTGGATCTGTTCCGGGATTTCTTCCTTCTAAACCGGCGGATGGAGTTTACTGATGGGCCTCATCAGGAGTTGGGTGGTGTCAGCATCCAGAAAAGAAAGGATGTGAGCTTTCCCCACGCCGCTCTTCACAGCCACCCCAAAGAATGGAACCAGACTTGGTTCTATTGTAAGGATACTTCACCTGAAGGAGAGAATCCGCTGCCGGGTTACCGCGCTTATCGTCTGGCAACAACCCATCCTTTGCCACAGCGTCTAAGCGCCCAAGACCGGGCTCGATTTGCCCCTCAGCTTTCCAAGCTCAGGGCCTTCGTGGCGAACGATTTAACCGGCGTTGACTTCCTTCGCTCCTGGCTTTCTTGGAGCATCCTTCCACTAAGCCGGCACTCAAGTCTGATGTGCAAATATACCGGCAAACCGGAAGATCCTCAACGCCACCCCAAAATAGTACTTCCTGACAATGAAGTTACTGAGTCTGCAAAGAAAATGTTAAACATCCCTCTGGAGGATTGCAGCTGGACCGGTTTAGCCCCATTCTGCTTAACCAACAAAGCGCCATCGGTAAAGCTCTTTCGACCCTTTCTTTTCATCTTAATCCATTCATATCAGTTGTCTTCAATTTGTTATTATTCCTTTGCACAGGCCAACGATCCTTTCTAGAAGAGGAAATCTCAGGATAAACTGGCCAAGCAATCACGCAAGAAAACCTATGCTGTCAAGAAGAAAAATGTTGTTGCCGCTTCCGGTTCACACCCTGAAGAGGATGATCCGGATTCTGAGGTACCAATTAACCCTTATGTCTTTGATCTCCCTTTGTATGAATTTATGTTAATAATGCCTTTTCGCAGGACCTGGCAGAGGGAAGTAAAGCAGAGGGAGTTGAGGTAATTTCTCTCTCTTCTAATTCAGAACCATTGCCACCCAAGATCCGCCGGGTGTCCCAGAAATATCCATTTTCTCACCCTTATGCTCAATTGGATCCCAACTTTCTTTTGAAGAAACAGCAGCATGAAGCTCGCCGGACCACGCACCATAGCGGCCATGTGGTTGAATCGTCCGGAATACCCCTTACGCCAGCTCGCAGACGCCACTCCGAGGTTTTGCTCACTCCAACCCTCCTTTATCCCAAAGCAGGCCTTATACGTAAACCACTTAAACCGTCTGATCCCAACTATCAGGAGGCTTCTCTGTCCTCTTCCGGCGAGTCGACCGCTACGCAGGTCCCAGTGCTCAAGACCGTCCCTGGGTAAGTCCTTCTTTCAAACGTCCGGTTTATCTTCCTGTTTTTAACTTTGTGATTCTCATTGTTCTTTTGACCTTTATCAGAATGCCCAAACCTAGTAAAAAGGCAAAGGCAAATAAGCCGGCTACTGAGACCACTACCGCTGAACCGGCCGAGGATCCTGAGGCGGCCATCCCTTCGGAGGACAATGTTGAAATTCAGCTTGATGATCCCGCTCCTATGGACCGCGAAGATGTTGCTGCGCCGGGAGGTGATGACATGGAAAACACGGCTGAACCGGCAAGCCCTGTCCAGGTTAGTCCTCCTCGGGCTAGCCCGGCTCCTGTTAATCCGGTGCACACTGCTGATCCTCTCCAGCCAACAGCTACCTCGACAGCAGATGTTGAAATAACCGGGTTAGGCTTCACTGCTCCCACCGAGCCTGTTACCTTGGCTAAGCATACTGCCAAGGAGGAAAATTTTCAACGAGATAAAGGCAAGTGGAGAACAGACTTGTCAAGCTATGCTCAATTTAGTGCCCAGGAACTTCATTTCGGGTATCTGAACCGGCTCTTCACCAACCGCGACTATGAAGCCGGCTTAGTTAACATGATGAAAGACAAATATGAGGTGACTTTCTTTCCTTTACTTTCCTTTTCTGCTTTGTGCTTTGCAATCCTACCTTTAGGCCATAGTAGCCCCCAAGGGCCGGTTTAGCTTCATTGTAGGTGAACCGGGACTTCAATTATGTCTGGGAATGAACTTACATTAGCCCCCAAGTGCCAAGGGCATAACTCGTTTATGTACTTGGGACTTGTCTGAAAATTTTGCTTTCTGTACGTCAATTGTACATTAGCCCCCAAGTATCGAGTGCATAATTTGTTATGTGCTTGAGACATTGATTGATCTGTCCCTCTAATCCATTTGATTTCCTTGCAGGCTGACTTGAACCGGAGGGCTTCGGAGACAACTGAGCTCCGGAATAGCTTGGCCTTCTATGAGACTGCTTCAGCCAAAGCTAAGGAAGAACTTGTCCTTGCTTTGACTAACATGGAAAAATTGAAGAAAGATTTTGAAGCGGAGCGGTCCACATGGGAGGTGCAAAGGGAAGCTCTTGAAAAAAGAGCAAAGGACGTCGAAGCCGCTCTCAACCCGGTTACGCAAGAATTATCCAGTTTGAAACAACAAATAGAAAACATGACTTCTACTATCTTTGGTGAGTACCTGTCTTTGTATATTTGTATCCTTGCAATGTTTGTGCCGCTCCGGTTTAACTCGCCAAATGTATATAGGTAGGCACATAACTTATCTTGGAGATGATGTCCAGAAGAAGCTCAAGGCAGCTTATACCCTATGGAGCAGCTCTACTCCGGCGCTCAAAGGGCTATCAGTGCCATGTCACACAATAAACCGGCGCCGAACACCATCCAAGCCACCCTGGAAAAGTTGTCTGTCCTACCTGTACGTCTTGTTGAGGTGAAGAAGTCTGTTGCGCGAGCTGGCTCTCTCATGGCGCTGACCCGGGCCAAAGCATGGATCCCTGATATTGACCCGGCTGAAGCCATGAACGGCTATCCCAGCAATAAAGAGGACGGGTCAGCCTTTTCTGCTGAAGATCTCCATGCTTTGACTAAGGACATGCGCCCTCTTGCCAGTAAGCTTGCTGATGAAGCAGATTTTACAAGGTATCATCCGGCTTATGACTTAGAAAATTCGCGGGTGGAGCGGCCGGTTTACGACACCAAAAATCTGATCCCACCAGTTCGTAACCACACTTTCGCTCCAGATATTGACCCTTCAGATCTTATCAATGACGAAGTGTATTTCCGTGCCCTCTCCAAGATTGACTGGAGCGCTCCTGGTTTCCAGCAATTGCCTGAAGTCGATGAAGACCCGGAACAAGTTGACCCTCAGCCTTCACAGCGTGAAGAGGAGTCATAAACCGTCCGGTTTAACTTGTATCTGCTGAGTACTTTGCCAGAAACTTTTGATCCATTCGGGCCTGCAAGTGCCTTGTAATAGGATAATTGAAATACTGCCTTTGTCCCACTGTTTATGGCAGTATGTGAATTGGCATCTCTCAATTTAATCTTCTGTTTGCAATGTGTGACCAGCTTATATTACCTGTGCCTGCATGAACGAAGCTTTGATTAAGTGTGCTTGTAGACCTTAACCCGGTAGGAATAAGTAAAAGCGTAGGCGTTGATGAGGCTCTTGGCTCTCTTCTTTGGCTTAGCCTGACGGCCGATCCGGGTTATGAGGAATGCCGGTTTAACTCTCGCTGGTGTTCATGACCCAGACTTTAACTTTGTAGATATATGGTCAACCTTGTAGTTGTCCAGTATCGCATCAATGGACTTTGTTAAAAAACCAATGATCATGACGACCAAGATTTATGAAATCATAAAAAAAACAGAAATAAGTTTTTTTGGGCAAATAAGACCATGTAGTCGAGGCTTTTTATGAGCTGCCAGGCTCTAAATTCGAGGCTTTTGAAGAACACGGCTGATTCCTTGATTCTGTCAAGGGCACCGGTTCAGGAGGCCATGGTGAGCGTCCGTAGAAAACTCCCATGTGATACTCCTTTGGAGAACACGGCTGATTCCTTGATTCTGTCAAGGGCGCCGGTTTAGGTGGCCATGGTGAGCGTCTGTAGAAAACTCTCATGTGATACTCCTTTGGAGAACATGGCTGATTCCTTGATTCTGTCAAGGGCGCCGGTTTAGGACGCCATGGT
>LR738711.1:581257362-581282979 GCA_902687465.1 Secale cereale | reverse complement strand
ACGGCTGATTCCTTGATTCTGTCAAGGGCGCTGGTTTAAGAGGCCATGGTAAGCTTCTTTAGAAGCCCCCATGTGATACTCCTTTGGAGAACACGGCTGATTCCTTGATTCTGTCAAGGGCGCCGGTTTAGGAGGCCATGGTGAGCGTCCGTAGAAAACTCCCATGTGATACTCCTTTGGAGAACACGGCTGATTCCTTGATTCTGTCAAGGACGCTGGTTTAAGAGGCCATGGTAAGCTTCTTTCGAAGCCCCTATGTAATACTCTTTTTGCGAAGAAGATGGCTGATTCCCCGGTGTTCCGAGGGCGCCAGTGTATTGCATTAATTATAATATATACATTTTACATAAAGCGGAGCCAATGGCTCAAGTGTAGTAAGGCCGCAGAAGAGCGATGTTCCACGGCCGCTTCGTCTCCTGCTCCGCTGTACGTGAATCCTTATGTTCTCGAACGTCGACAAGGTAGTATGATCCGTTGTGCAGATTTTTGCTGACCACAAAGGGTCCTTCCCAAGGTGGGGGTAGCTTGTGCATATTTGTCTGGTCTTGGATGAGCCGGAGCACCAGATCTCTCTCCTGGAACGTTCTGGTCTTAACCCGGCGGCTGTGGTACCGGCGCAGGTCTTGTTGATAAATCGCCGATCGCGCTGCTCCCGTGTCCCGTTCCTCATCCAGCCGGTCCAAGCTGTCTTGTCTTGCTTGCTCATTATCCGCTTCAACGTAAGCTGCCACCCATGGTGAGTCGTGCCGGATGTCACTAGGGAGAACCGCTTCAGCACCATACACCATGAAAAAAGGTGTATATCCTGTAGATCTGTTAGGTGTAGTGTTGATGCTCCATAAGATGGAAGGAAAATCCTCTACCCAGCAACCCGGCGTTCTTTGCAAAGGAACCATAAGCCGGGGCTTGATGCCTCTCAGGATCTCTTGGTTGGCTCTCTCGGCTTGGCCATTGGACTCGGGGTGAGCTACTGATGACACATCAAGGCGAATATGCTCTCTTTGACAGAACTCTTCCATCTCTCCTTTAGATAGGTTGGTGCCATTATCAGTTATAATGTTGTGTGGAAAGCCAAACCGGAAAATTACATTTTTAATGAACTTAACCGCTATTGCCGCATCACACTTACTGACAGGCTCCGCTTCAACCCACTTTGTAAATTTGTCTACTGCTACTAACAGGTGGGTTTTCTGGTCTTGGGATCTTTTAAAGGGTCCAACCATGTCAAGCCCCCAAGTCGCAACTGGCCAAGTAATTGGAATCATCCCTAGCTCCTGCGCTGGAACATGAGCACGCCGTGAAAATTTCTGGCAAGCGTCACATTTTCTGACCAAGTCCTCTGCATCGGCGTGAGTCGTTAACCAGTAGAACCCATGATAAAAAGCTTTAGCTACCAAGGACTTTGAACCGGCGTGATGACCACAATCTCCTTCGTATATCTCTCAAAGAATATCACAGCCTTCCTCTGATGATACGCACCGCTGAAACGCCCCAGAAACGCTGCGGTGATGAAGTTCTCCATTGACGATAGTCATTGACTTGGACCGCCGGATTATCTGCCAGGCCTCAACTTCGTCCTCTGGCAACTCACCTCGGCTCAGGTACGCCAAGTAAGGGAGTGTCCAATCCGGAATAACGTGAAGTGCTGCAACTAGCTGTGCTTCCGTATGAGGAATAGCTAAATCCTCCTCTGAAGGTATCTGTACTAACGGACTATGCAATTCATCCAAGAAGGTATTAGGCGGAACCGGTTTACGCTGAGAGCCCAGCCGGCTTAATGCATCGGCCGCTTCATTTTTCCGCCGGTCTATGTGGTCCACCTGATATCCTTTGAAGTAACCTGCGACTGCTTCCACTTCTCGTCGATAAGCCACCATGAGCGGATCCTTGGAGTCCCACTTACCAGATACTTGTTGTGCCACCAGATCCGAGTCACCAAAGCACTTGACCCGACTCAAGTTCATCTCCTTAGCCATACTTAAACCATGGAGGAGAGCTTCATACTCAGCAGCATTGTTGGTACAACGGAACATTAATCGAAGGACGTAACAGAACTTATCACCTCGTGGGGAAGTTAACACGACTCCAGCCCCGAGCCCTCCAATTGTCTTGAACCGTCAAAATGAATAGTCCAGTATGTATGATTCGGCTTCTCCTCAGGCGCTTGCAACTCTGTCCAATCATTGATGAAATCCACTAGTGCTTGGGATTTTATAGTAGTACGGGGCACATATTTTAATCCGTGTGGGCTAAGTTCAATGGCCCACTTTGCTACTCTGCCTGTGGCTTCTCTGTTCTAGATTATATCCCCCAACGGAGCTGAGCTGACAACGGTGATTGGGTGGCCCTAGAAGTAGCGCTTCAACTTCCGGTTTGCCATGAACATGCCATATACGAACTTCTGCCAGTGTGGATATCTTTGCTTTGACTCAATGAGAACTTCACTGATGTAGTAAACTAGACGTTGAACCGGATACTCCTTGCCTGCTTTCTTGCGCTCCACCACAATGGCCACGCTAACTGCACGGGCATTGGCGGCCACGTATAACAACAGCGGCTCCTTGTCAACGGGGGCAGCAAGGACTGGTGGTTCTGCTAATTGCCGCTTCAAATCCTCGAACGCAGCGTTTGCAGCATCGCTCCAGACAAAACGGTCCGTCTTTTTCATCATCTGATAAAGCGGGATCACCTTTTCTCCTAAACGGCTGATGAACCGGCTCAATGCTGCAATACGGCCTGCCATGCGCTGGACATCATTATTTCAACTGTATGTGCTGTGTCGGTACAACTTGGCGATTTAGCTCTGCGGCTGGTGGCTGAACCGATGCGCCTGTCCCCGGGGCTCCTCCCCGGTTTACCTCTGGACGGTTACTGGTTCCTGCTCCCGGTGTGCTGAAGAGATTTCTTGCCTCATAAACCGGCGGCAAACGAGACCGTTGTCTTCTGTTTAGTACCTCCTGCGAAGCGTTCTGATCTAACCTGAGCCGGAAAGCTTGGGAATCTAGCTCTGCCTGTCTTGTAGCCATCCTGGCTTTCTTTGCATCCAGATCCAACTTAGCTTGCTCAATCCGGTTCCTCACCTGAGCGATATCTGCATCATGCTGCTCCTTGTCGGCCTGTGCTACCTCTGCTATTGCGAGTGATGTCAAAGTGTCGATCAAGGTGGATAGAACGTCAGAGGACGATTGGGGAAGGTCTCCAGCTCTGGCTCCCGCTGCCTCTGAGGTTAACGCCCCAGTCGTCGAGGGCTATTGTATTTGCTGTGATCCGGCCATGAAAACGGCCACCCTGTTTGGTGGATCAAAGGGGTCCGGAATACTATCACCATCGGACACACCCTCAGACCGGCCGTCCTGCAACATATACAAAGATTCGGTCTCTCCGGATGAAGATTCATCGTCGGAATAGACAACTGTCTCACTATCAGAATCCGGTCCGTCCTCGGCTTGTACTCCATGCACTGCCCCAACGAAAACATGCTTCATGGCAGGCTGAATCCGGGCCGATCTCGCACGCTGAGCCGGCTCGACGATGTTGGGGAAGATGTCCGACTCAGTTCCCGGTTCGCCGATCTTGCCGATGAAGACGTGGATGCCACCGAAGGGGACCCGGTACCCGTATTCGATTGAATCGGCCTCGGGGGCCCAGCCTGCATCGTCGATGTAGATCTGGCCGCGATTACTTTTGGTCATCCGGCCCACTTCGTAACCCTTGAGCCCTTCAAAGCTGCCCTTCAAGAACTCGAAACCATCGTGCGATAGCCCCACGGTGGGCGCCAACTGTCATGGATTTAGCACGGCAGATGTCCGGATTAACGGACTTATGTGTGAGGCCATCGCTCGGGTTAGCTTGAAGGGGTTAAAGCGGACGAAGGACACACGGAGTTTGATACTAGTTCGGCCCCTTCAATGAAGGTAAAAGCCTACGTCTAGTTTGATGTGGGATTGCTTGGGCTTCGATGACCAGGGAGCGAATCCGCTTGCCTGTGTCTCCAGCTGTTGTTTCTTATCCTTGAACCGTCGCCGGGTCGTCCCTTTATATAGGAGGCGATGCCCGGTCCGGTTTACAGAGTCCCGAGGCCGGCTCATAAACGTGTCTGCCTCGGTCTCTACTGTTTCTATCTTACATCCCAAGTTACACGGTATGACGGTTTACAGACCGTGGGCCTTATACATGGACCCTAAACCTCTATGGGTTATAACCTCTTATTATATATTTTACTGGACTTGTAATAATACAACCTTGTCAGTGTAATCCGGACCCTCCTGGCCGGTTTATACCTGCTAGTAATATCCCTGACACGGGGCGATGCTGGCCCCGTTGTTTTTGAAAAGGATTCGGCTTCCATTGCCTGCCTGGGGTTCATCTCCCCGACAGGAGTCCCCGAAGTTGAGAAGGTCCGCCGTCTTCGGGTGAAAGGGCCTTCGCAGTTTCCTTCCCTTGGAGGCAAGCCTGACGCCGAGCTTGGGAACACCTGCTGTGTGCCGGCTTCTGGAAGCCGGATCGCGGCGTTTCGGTGACGGCGGAAACAGAGGAGTCCATCGAGTCTTGAATGATCTTTCGGGTTCCGCGCGGGCGCCACGTGGTGCCCGGAAGCAGGGGAGGCCTGACAGGCCACGTGGACGAAGGGACGGGGCGACAGGCTGGGGCCAGCGGTCGCGCAGCCTTGGCCTGTGCGCGCAGATTTATTGCGGCGTCTGCGAACCGGTTGCCCTTCTGGGGGCAGTTGTTGAGCACATACATGCGCATTTATTGCGGGGGAGTGGGAGAGGCGGGCACAATCGATCCCACTGCCCCACGTTGGAATCATGGGTTTAAAATTGGGCCGAGGGGCCGGCGGAGATCGTTCTCTCCCACGTCCTCCTGCCTTTCCTTGCCTCCTCTGCTTATTGTGACCGCCGCGCACCGCGACGCCCATCGTTCTCAAGCAGAGGCAATCTTCTTCTTCTTTCTCTTCCGTACTTCTTGTCGATGGCATTGCCGTCGGGCTTGTGGATGGGCTCGACCGTCTCCGAGGACGACATCGCCTACCTCAGCACCACCAAGCGCCTGTCGCCGGAGACGGAGGTCGCCGTACGCCTGCCAGGAGACGAGCGGGAGCTGCACCCCGAGGGCTTGGAACGCGTGGTCTTCTTCACGCACTTCAAGTGCGGGTTTGGGCTGCCCGCGAGCAACTTCCTCCGCGAGTTCCTGGAGTTCTACGGGCTCAGCCCCACCATCTTGGATCCGGCTCCATCGTGCAGCTCTCCGGCTTCGTCACACTCTACGAGGCGTACCTTGGAGTCGAGACCTCCATCGATCTCTTCACGAGCCTCTTCTCCCTGAAGCAGCAGGGGCCAAGGATGTCGGAGTGCGGAGCCGCCGTCATCTGCAGGAGGCCAGGGGACGAGTGCCCCAAGGTTCCACTGGAGGATTCTTCCAAGAAGTGGCAGCACTCCTTCTTCTACATCCGCAACTTGGGCGCGGACCGCATCAATCTGCCGCCGTTCGCCGACGTGCTGCCACGGGAGAAGCAGAACTGGTCGTACTACCCCAACCGGCCGTCGTAGGCGGTGCTTAACCTGTGCGAGTGGGTGGTGCTGATGAAGGAGCAGGAAGAGCTCGGCGACATCGAGCTTATCACCGCCTTCATCGCGCGGCGGGTGCTGCCGCAGTAGCAACGCGTTCATCTCATCGGCGAGATGAAAGGCCTTGACGACCCCGACCGCATGTCCAAGCGGCGGCTGAGGGCGGACCAGGTTGCGCACCGGGTCAATGACATCTCCAAGGCCAACCTGCCGGACCACTGGCAATATGGGAAGGTTCCGTATAGCCATGCGAACCCGGCACTGATGGTGAGTCCCTTCTCTCCATATTTTGCTGCCGCTCATCTTCTTATCTGCCTGGACACGACACACGAGGTGCTTCTGGACGCCATCCGGCATCCTTAGGACCAGACGGGGACGCCGGTGGTGCGCGCCTCCTCGGAGGAGCTCGAGGCCCACGACGGAGGGGAGGGAGCGGTCGCTGAGGCGGGCGCGGTGCACCGAGCAGGTGCGCCTATCTTTTCTCCTTTGTGTTTCGGTTTCAGGACAGCGTCAAAGGCTCTGACGCGAGTTGTTGATGTAGCGGCGCCGGGCGGACGGGGCGGCGGCGCGGCCGGGGCCGGGTCGTCCCGGGCGGTGGCGACAGCGAAGGGAGGACGACGAGGCGGCGCGGCTGGAGCCGGGTCATCCCAGGCGGTGCGGGCGGCGGGCCGGCCGCACAGGAAGGGCAACGCCGCTCCATCGGCTACATCCGTGAAGCGCGTCGCTGGCGCGGCTGGGGACGCGAAGCCGGCCGCCAAGAGGAGGCGCGTCTCCAAGCCGTCGAGGCGCCCCGTGCTGGTGCTGCGAGGGTAAGTTCTTCTTTTTTGGCTACGAGCCGGACGGCTTCGCTGAGCCCCCTTTTTGATAACTTGTCCTGATTCTTCAGATCGCCAATCTCACTGGCGTTGGCGACGGCGGAGGCCGCATCCCCTGATGGTTCTCGGTTCCGGAAGAGCCGGTCCAGCACTGTCGATCCGGGCGAGGAGGAGGGGCGGGCGGATCCGGACCTTGGTCTGGATCCGTCCGACACGGAGGGCCGGGCCTCGCGAGACCGGGATCGGGCCGAGGCCGTGCTGAAGGCAGCGTCGACCCGGGCTTGGACCACCGCCGCGGAGGCATGGGCGCGAGCTGGCGAGGAGCCGGCATGGTCGGAGATGCCGGCCGGAACAACGGTGGTGACAACGATTTCGTCCCCCAGTTGGAGGGGCACGGCCAGGGTGGCCGTGCCGATGCGATGAACCTCGACCGGGAGGTCATGGTCATCGAGGACGGGAAACCACTGTGGGCCGATGCGGCCGAGCGGGCGAGGGTCGGTGGTGTGACGCCCGAAGACCGACGTCCCAGAAGATTCCAGATGTTCCGGGTTCTCCTGTGTGTTTCTTTTGTGCTTGTGTCATTTATTTTTTGCTTGCATCATGTCATCGTGCCATCATGTCTTAATTTTGCATCTCAACTTAAATAAATCGTGTGGATCTTCGATCTATTTAAATCGAGGGAAGAGTGACTTCTCTTTATAACATATCCTCCTAATATTTATGGAGCTATTATAAATAATTATTCCATTGCTTTGGAATCACCATAACACACTTGCATAATATTCTCCATGCCTTTTGTATCTCAATTCTTGATCTCAAATTTTGCCATAAATCCTTCTGTCATTTTCCCGAGCTCCATTAAAAATTCTCAACCTTTTTGGACATACCTTTTACCCACTTCCTTCTCAAACTCATTTGAATTAAATTCAAACGAGTTTGAGATCATCGTCACATCCATGCTCATTCCTATTTTCTTGGATCAAGCTCATTTTTATGAGTCCGAGAAAATTTTACCCATGTCCAAATTCTGTTTCTAACCATTCCTTTCTTCTCTTTTTCTTCATTGCTATTTTTTCTGTATTGGGAAAATAGCAGTAGAGAAAGGAAGAGAGCCAGCCGAACTAAGGCCCATCTGGTCCTTCCCACGCCACTTCGGCCCAGCCAGGCCTCCCTAAGGCTTGCTCAGCCTCCATGCCGCCACGGCCTCCTTCTGGCCCGAGGCCCAGCCTCTCTCTCCCCCTCGCAACCCTAGCGACGACCGCTCCTCACCCTTGCTCACTCCCGTGCGCCGCCAGCATCTCCCTCGTCCCCATCGCCCGCACCTTTTTTTCCCTCGACCGTCCTCTCCCCTCGCTCTCCCTCCAGCGCCGCACCCTCATTCCCCTCGTCCCTCACTCTCTTGTCGCCCCGTATCGCCTGAGAGAGGGCTCCGACTCACCGCTGTCGCGCTCCGCGCCGTCCGTCGCCAAGGCCAGCGCCTCGCCTCCCCAGCGGCTCGTCCTCTCTCCCTCTCCCTCGCGTGGATGCGCCCCTCCAGCGCCGTCTGCCCGGCCTCGTCCAGTGCGCCGCCCGCCACCTCGCCGAGGGGAGGAGTCCCCTCGAGCAGCACCCGCGGCCACGAGCAGCTCCCTGCGCGCCCCAGCCCCTGCCTCATCTCCTCGCCGCCCGAGCCATGGCCTCTGCTCCGACGCCCTGCCGTGGTTTGCTGCTTCACCCGCCGACCACCTCGTCTCGTCGTTCCCTGTACCAGCGCCCCGCGCCCTCCTCCAACCACTACTGTCGGCCTCGTGTTGTTTTGGTCCAGCAGAAACATCGTCAAGTTCCTCATCGATGTACATCTACGCACGGTTGCTTCAAGATCGTCTTCGGTGTTTTCGTCAAGTACACCTCAAGCAAGTACCCACGGATGCCAAGTACCTCGACGCCCGACGCCGTGGCCCGATGCCCGAACGACTACCACACCGGAATGCCGAGTACATGGATGCGCCAAGTTCCTCTCCGTCAAGTTCGACTACGGTCGAGTGTACCACTACCGTCGCCAAGTCCCGAGACCGGCAAGTCCGAAGAGCCAAGTACCCCTCCGATGACATGAACATCTACGAAACGAGAACGACTACACAAGACGACGCGTCAAGTACCACTACGTCCGGTGCCACGACAAGTACCTCTACGGAACGTGTACGACGACCGTGAACGAAGACGCCAACGTGAACGACTACCGTCGCCGTGTACCACTACTTCCCTCTACGAACGTGTACCACGACTCGCGAGAACGTCTACTTCCCCTACTTCCACTACTTCCCCTACGACCTCGAACCTCCCCGAAATGAATGTTCCGAAGGTATAACCCCGAGACGGTGACCCGTGGACGAATGCTTGTTGTGTTGTATGAAATGTTTCCCTTGTGTGCACCGTGCCGTTTCGTCTTTTGCCATGCTCCTCGGTTGCCTTGTCGCCAACCCGTGGGAACCCGGAGACGGGATCACCCCACCTTTCATCTTGCTTGACTCGCTCACGCCACCTTTTCTTTTGCTCCGGTCTCTCAATGAGTTACCGGAACCGATATGTTGCCGTTGCAGCATTTTCGGATCGTTGCCGTGGCACCCTTTCCTTCCACCACGGTAACAATACTCCATATCTCTTCATGTTAAATTTACTAAAATTGAATAAAACTTGATCATACCATCCGCATCATGTTAACAACATTTAAAATGTGTGAATTGTTGTTTGCTAATAATTGCTAAACATGCATATGGGGATTTTTTCCGGAATTGTTGTTGGTATTTCCGGCCTCATTTAAAATGTCTAAATAGGTAGTTTGTTTTTGCTTCACCTCTTGCCATGTTAACGAACATTTAATCTTGTCTTGTAAATAAACGAGAGTCAACTAAATAAATAACATGTGGTGTTTCGTCAATATGCAACTCGTTGCATATTGAGCTCCACTTAACTTGTAGTGTTGTTTGTGCACTTTGCCATGACATGCATATTTAAACCGGACATGCATCATACTTGCTTGTGCATCATGCCATGTTTATGATATGTGTGTTAACCGTGTTGTTTGCTTCTTTCTGGTTGCTTCTCTTGTTAGCTTCGGTTTCGTTCCGGAGTTGTGAGGATTCGCTCGACTATGTTGCTCCGTCTACTTCATGGACTTGTTCTTCTCCCTTGCGGAATCCCAGGAAAGATGACCATACCCTTGGATACCTTTACTATCATTGCCATGCTTAGTAGTCTCAATGCTATCGTTACATGTCGCGCTACCCATCTTTATTGTCAGCCTCTCCTTGATGCCATGAAACCTCTAACCTTGGACACCTTCCTAGAAAAACCATTGTGTGGCTATGTTACCCGCTTGCTCAGCCCCTCTTATAGCGTTGTTAGTTGCAGGTGAAGATGAAGTTCGTTCCAGGAGGGAACTTGTTGTTGGTATATCACAATATCTGCAATTATTATTAGCACACCTATATACTGGGCATGGGTGGAAGGCTTGGCCTTTTGCTCGGTGTTTTGTTCCACTCATGCCACCTTAGGCGCCGATAAACCGGCATTATGTTCCTTGATTTTGCGTTCCTTACACGACGGGTGGATGGGGACCCCTTGATAGTTCGTCTTTGAATAAAACTCCTCCAGCAAGGCCCAACTTTGGTTTTAATTTGCTCATAATAACAACTTAATTAATTAATTAAATTGCATAGGGAGTTAGCGCTACCCGAGGATTCTTTCTACATAGCAGGGGGCCAGTGGTGATGGTGTTGGTCCCAAACGGGGAGCCTGCGGGGCCACCACAGGGAAACTCAAGGATTGGTTTTACTCGTAGCATCGCCCATCCGGTTGTGGCCTCAGATGAGATACGCGCGGCTACTATCAGGGTGTCGACACACCGGAGGTCTTGCTGGACTTGTTTTACCATTGTCGAAATGTCTTGTGCACCGGGAAGCCAAGCCTGATCGGATTTCCCTAAGATAAGGGGTGATGATATTATATTTATCACTTCAGCTAATCATGAGATCTTGTGATGGGCTAAGTTGGGACACCCCTGCAGGGTTATGATCTTTCGAAAGCCGTGCCCGCGGTTATGTGGCAGATTAATTTGTTAATGTCCGGTTGTAGAAAACTTGACAGAGGATCCGAAGTAAAACACACAACTGTGTGAGTAACCATGACTGTCTCTTTTCACTTTGAGAAGAGAACACAATGGGGTTATGTTTGACTCGTATGTAGTTCAGGATCTTTAGCGATCACTTCTATTTGCGACCGTTTGCGTAGATGCTCATCTTATTCTGGTACTCGTAAGTTAGCCACCATATTATGCTTAGCCGCTTGTGCAACCTCACCACTTTACCTCCTCCTACCCATAAAGCTTTGCTAGTCTTGATACCCATGGTTATGGGATTGCTGAGTCCTCGTGGCTCACAGATACTACAACACCAGATGCAGGTTCAGCCGAGTATGAAGCAGGAGCTGGTTCAAGTACTTCGTTGGGAGCTCGATGTAGAGAGTGGCCGTATGCTTGTCACGTTTTCGACGATCAGTAGTGGTTTCTACTTGGGGCGATTCTGACCTGTGGCTTTATGTTTTGGTATCTTTCTTTTGGATCTTCGCCCGTAGTCGGGTTGTGATGTTCGGAATGATGTTTTTCTTATGTTATGTATTGAGTGAAGTGGCGAGTGTATGCCAACTATCTCCTTTTGCATTTTCATCCTTATTTTTACATGAGTCGTGCAAAGATACCAAACTTGAGATCATTCCAGGATGGGCTTATAGCTTTAAGTCATGCCTCGACATGTAGGAGGTATAGTCCCATCCTGGGCATTACAAGTTGGTATCAGAGCCTTCTCCGACCTAGAAGCCCCCACTGATTGATCGAATCGTTGACGGTTGAGTCTAGGCACACACGTAAAATGTTTTGAGTCCTATATATATCGGAGAGTAGGATTTCTTTTGCTCCTCATCTCTTTTCACTCTGGTGAGGACTCCTGACGATTACTCTTATCTCTTCTACTCTCAAAATGCACCAAATTGTTTTAGGAATCTCGCGAGTATTGTTTGGATTGTTTCGATGTCTTTGTGACGAGAACATTGTTCTCGATACCTCCTGTCATTAGGGGTTGTGGCAGTGTCCCGGGGAGTTAAGCTCCGAGGTGTTGTCGTCACAAATATATCGCAGCAGTTCTGGAATACTTAAGACGGCCGACATCGAAAACTCTCCTATGCGGTTAGTGGCAAGATAACCCCGACATCACCCATTACTCGGGAGGTAGTTCGGGAGTATTGCCATAGCTTGTATAGTGGATGCGTTTCGAAGGTCCGAGGTAAACGGTTTCCAGAAATAACTGGTTATGTGTTGAAGGATGGATATAACTGGATGTAGAATTAGAGTTGAGTGCGCGGTGCTTCCCCTGTATCCCCAACACCTGATTGCATAACTGGAAACTTTCGGAAATTAATAGGTGGGTTCATCTAGTAGTTCGTAGGCATTCTGCCAACGAATGCATGATATGAAGTTCGGGGTTCTACATTGAGTGAAGTGGTTTATGGGCTTGTTCTGATCGGGAGTTGCATCTTAAAGGGTCCTTGGCTATGCTGATCCGGGGATTGGAAAACCCTTTTGTAACACGTTCCATGAGCTTTCAGCACGAATATGTCGAATGAAACTTCTATCTTGTATTTATTCCATCTGCGCCTTGTTGTTTTTATTTGCCTTTTGTTCTCCTTAGTGGCTTCTCGACAAGTTGATGTACTTGCAGAATTCATTCGTTCAATCCTCTGTTCAGATGTTATTGTGAATAATGTTGCAACATGTCTACCCGTTGTTTTTTTTGTTTTGATTCTGGTATTCGAGTTGCTTCGATGTCAAGTGTTGATTCCATACCTTCCTAAGCTGTGACGCCCGAAGACCGACGTCCCAGAAGATTCCAGAAGATTCCAGAAGATCCCAGATGTTCCGGGTTCTCCCGTGTGTTTCAGTTGTGCTTGCTTTATTTATTTTGCATTACATCATGTCATCATGCCATCATGTCATATTTATCTTTGCATCTCAACTTAAATAAATCGTGTGGACCTTCGGTCCATTTAAATCGAGGGAAGTGTGACTTCTCTTTATAACATATAAAAGCCTCTCAATATTTAGGGAGCTATATTAAATATTCCATTCGTTAGAATTAACCCAACACACTTGCATAATTTCCTCATGTCTTTTTCACTTCGAGTTTCTCCTTCAAAAACCTTGCCAATAATTCTTTTCCGTGGTTTCGAGGTTCCTCCAAAAATTCGAACAATTTTGGACACTTCCTAAATCATGTCCTAGTTCAAACATTTCAAGTTAAATTCATAGGAATTAGATTTTAATCTTGCAATCTTGCCCATTCCTATTTTCTTGGTTCAAGCTCATTTTTACGAGTCCGGGATAATAAACCTCATGCCCAAATTCTTCCCCATCCTTCCTTTCTTTTTTTTTCTCTCTTCTTGTTTTTTTTCTTTCTTTTCTTTCTGTAATTTGGGCAAGGGAGCCCAGCCTCCCCTCCCAGCCGGCCCAACACCTCCTTCTCCCTGGCCCATCTCCTCTCAGCCGCCCTTCCCTCCTAGGCCAGCCCATCGGCCCAGCCTCCCGCACTCGCAACCCTAGCGAGCCTCTCATCCCTCGACCGCATCCCCTCGCTCTCTCCTCCTTTTCCTCCCAGCGCCGCCGCACTCACCCTCGTCCGTTTCCCCCCGACCCCAGCCTTCGATCTCACCCTCTCGTCTCACGGACCCGCATCGCCAGGGCGCAGCACCGCGCCCCTGCCTCCCCGCCGTCGTCGCAGAATCGCCAGAAGAGCCGCCGGCCAGCACCGCAGCGCGACCGCCGCCTCCATGCTCCTGCGCCGCTCCCCCGCACCTCCTCCTCTTCGCCCTCGCGCGACGAGGCCTCGCGGCCCCAGCCTCCGGGCCATCGCAGCTCCTCCCTTTCCGCGAGCCGGCCCAGACCGCGCCAAGTTCCTCCCGCATGCGCCCTCTTCTCCTCCCGCGCCACAGCGCTCCCGTGCTCCGCCTCGCCGGAGAAGCGGAGTCCCTTTAGCAGCCCCTCGAGCCGCCCGCGGCTCCGAGCGCCCCGTCCACCCCGACAGCGCCGGCGACCCCCTGCCTCCTCACCCTTCGTCTCCTGCGCGCCCAGGACCGTCACCTCATCCACAGCCCCGCCTTGCTCTGGTCTGCCTCGCCACATCGCCTCAACGCCCCGCACCTTGCTGCCTTTTTTTCCTTTGTTGTGAAGACCGCAGCGGCAAGACCAAGATGGTGCCAAGTTACCTCGTCGACCCGTGAACGACTACCGTCGACCCTCGAGGGACCCCAAGACCGTCGAGTACATCCGGAATCGCCAAGTACCACGACATGACGGCATGAACATCTACAAAACGTGTACCCCGATGACCCGCGAGTACCACTACATCAACGTGTTCCGCTACCGACGTCTACGACCGAGTACGACTACCATCGCCGAGACCAAGTACCTCTACGAACGTGTACCCCGACGTCAACTTCGATGCGACAAGTACCCCTCCGATGACAAGTACATCTATGAACGGGAACGCCTACACGACGTCGCAAGTACCACGACACGTAACGTGAACGTCTACCGTCGCCGAAGACCCATGAATAACTACTTCCCTCTACGGCATGTACCACTACCGTCGCCCCGGAAACGAGGGATTCGCCAAGTACCGCTTCGAAACGAGAACGACTTCTTCATCTACGGCCCGTGTACCACTACGTCCCTCTACGACTCGAACCCCTCCGAGAACGCATGCTTCGAAGGTATACCGAGACGATGACCCGTGGAATGCTTGTGTTGTATGAGATGCTCCACTTGTGTGCTCCGTGCCCGTTTAGTCTTTTGTCGTGTTCCTCGGTTGCCTCGTCGCCGACTCGTGGGAACCCGGTGACGGGATCGCCCCACCTTTCATCTCGTTTGACTCGCTCACGCCATCTTCCTTTTGCTCCGGACTCACAACAAGTTACCGGAACCGAGATGTTGCGTTGCATCATTTTTGGATCGTTGCCGTGGCACCCTTTCTTTCCACCACGGTGACAAATGCTTCTTATCTTCTTCATGTCAACCTTTAAATATAATTGCATAAACTTGATCATGTCATCCGCATCATTTAACAACATGAGATTGTTTAATTGTTGTTGCTTTAAATATAACTAAACATGCATATGAGGTTTTTACCGGAATTGTTGTTGTTTTCCGGCCTCATTTAAAATGCCTAAATAGAGTAGTTTTTTTATGCTTCACCTCTTGCCATGTTAACAAACAATTAATCTTTTCTTGTAAATAACGAGAGTCAACAAAATAATTAAATGTGGTGTTTCGTCAATATGCAACTCGTTGCATATTGAGCTCCACTAAACTTGTAGTTTTGTTTGTGCACTTTGCCATGCTATGCATAATTAAACCGGACATGCATCATACTTGGATGTGCATCGTATGCCATGTTTATGCTTGGGTGTTTACCGTGTTGTTTGCTTCTTTCCGGTTGCTTCTCTTGTTAGCTTCGGTTTCGTTCCGGAGTTGTGAGGATTCGCTCGACTGTTGCTCCATCTACTTCATGGATCCGTTCTTCTTCTTTGTGGAATCCCAGGCAAGATGATCATACCCTTGGATACCTTTACTACCATTGCCATGCTTAGTTGTCTCGATGCTGTCGTTACATGTCGCGCTACCCATCTTTTATGTCAGCCCTCTCCTTGTTGCCATGAAACCTCTAACCTTGAAACCTTCCTAGCAAAACCACTGTTTGGCTATGTTACCCGCTTGCTCAGCCCCTCTTATAGCGTTGTTAGTTGCAGGTGAAGATGAAGTTCATTCCAGGAGGGAACTTGTTGTTGTTATATCACAATATCTATAATTATTATTAACACACCTATATACTGGGCATGGGTGGAAGGCTTGGCCTTTTGCTCGGTGTTTTGTTCCACTCATGCCACCTTAGGCGTCGATAAACCGGCATTATGTTCCTTGATTTTGCGTTCCTTACACGATGGGTGGATGGGGACCCCTTGACAGTTCGACTTTGAATAAAACTCCTCCAGCAAGGCCCAACATTGGTTTTAATTTGCTCATAATAACAACTTAATTAATTAATTAAATTGCATAGGGAGTTAGCGCTACCCGAGGATTCTTTCTACATAGCAGGGGGGGCCAGTGCTGATGGTGTTGGTCCCAAACGGGGAGCCTGCGGGGCCGCCTTGGGGAAACCCGAGGTATCTGGTATAACCCGTAGCTTCACCCATCCGGTAGTGTCCTGAGACGAGATACGCGCGGCTACTATCAGGGTGTCGACACACCGGGAGGTCTTGCTGGACTTGTTTTACCATTGTCGAAATGACTTGTGCTACCGGGAAGCCGAGCCTGATCGGATTTCCCTAAGATAAGGGGTGATGATATTATATTTATCACTTCAGCTAATCGTGAGAGCTTGTGATGGGCTAAGTTGGGACACCCCTGCAGGGTTATGATCTTTCAAAAGCCGTGCCCGCGGTTATGTGGCAGATTGGAATTTGTTAATGTCCGGTTGTAGAAAACTTGACAGATGATCCGAAATAAAACACACAACTGTGTGAGTAACCGTGACTGTCTCTTTTCACTTTGAGAAGAGAACACGGTGGGGTTATGTTTGACTCGTATGTAGTTCAGGATCTTTAGCGATCACCTGTTGCGACCGTTTGCGTAGATGCTCATCTTATTCTGGTACTCGTAAGTTAGCCACCATATTATGCTTAGCCGCTGCTGCAACCTCACCACTTTACCTCTTCCTACCCATAAAGCTTTGCTAGTCTTGATACCCATGGTTATGGGATTGCTGAGTCCTCGTGGCTCACAGATACTACAACACCAGATGCAGGTTCAGCCGAGTTTGAAGCAGGAGCTGGTTCAAGTTCTTCACTGGGAGCTCGATGAAGAGTTTGGCCGTATGCTTGTGACGTTTCGTCGATCAGTAGTGGTTTCTACTAGGATTCGATCCTGACCTGTGGCTTTATGTTGTTTTGGTATCTTTCTTTTGGATCTTCACCCGTAGTCGGGTTGTGATGTTTTGAATGATATTTGCTTATGTAATGTATTGTGTGAAGTGGCGAGTGTAAGCCAACTATCTCCTTTTGCATTTTAATCCCTCTTTTACATGAGTCGTGCAAAGATACCAAACTTGAGATCATTCTAGGATGGGCTTATACCTTTAAGTCGTGCCTCGACATGTAGGAGGTATAGTCCCATCCTGGGCATTACATAAGCGGTGTTCTCATATTTCTATGGGAGTGCTAATTCCTCTTGACCATCAAGATTTTCATGTTAAATACTTTTCAACCGGTGTGCCTTCTCTTCAAGTTATTCCATACGGACGTCGTTGAGAAATCTGACGATTTGTCTGTTTCATTCATCCCAAGTTGTGTTTGTTTCCCCACCCTCCCACCCTTCTTCTTCTCGGAGCCAGAAATTCTCATATGAAATATCCATTTTATTCATGTGATATTTCTTCATTCATTTCCTTCAATGTTCTTATCCGGTGAGTTATCGTGAAGATGCTCAAGAGCATCAAGTTCATCATTCTTTTGTTCTCAAATTCTGCCGGTGGATGTAATTCAAGATTTCCGTGTCGATCTTATCCTTTTCCTCTTTTCACAATGCTTTCTTATTCCGGTGCACCGATTAATCATTCTCCTCTTGCTATTCATATCCGGAGTGCTGAAGATTTATAATTCCATTCTTAATCCGTTCAAACTATTTTGAGGATTATAATCTTATTCACACATTTAATTCAACTGGTGCAATATCAATTAAGCAATCTTTTCCAACGGTGATTTTCTTTGAGTGGGCCCTAACCCACAGGTCTTTTCCCAGGATCTTACCTAACTCTTCTAATTTTTCTGGAGTTATACTCAAATTCTTTTCAAAGTGTGACGTAAGAATGATTTCCATCAGTCACATGCCTTCTCCAAGATCGATTTCAAATTCTTTTCATCGTTGTTTCAACCTTTTTATTTCTTCATTCCGGAGTGCTCAACAATTCATGGTGGTGTATCTCATCGTCTTCTCAGATTTGAGGACCGAAGACGAGTTCCTCTTGAATCCTTATCCGTTCTTCCAAGATTCGTGGTTCTAGCTTCTTGCCATCCTCATTATTGTTCCGATTGTGAGGAATTATTTTCATAACCATCCGAAGCATTTCATGAATTCTTTCCATTGTGATCCTCCGAAGGCCATCATTTCAGAAGATTTCTTCGTTCTCAGTTTTCAACTTGTCCTCCAAATATTCTTCATTGATGCCTCTTCGTTCGTCTCCATATTTTTTACGGTGGCTCGTTCAAGATTACTCTTTCGTGTTATCGTATTAATTCACTCGTTCTTCTCATAATCCTACCGGTGGTTCGTTGAAGATTTACCCAAGTTTGTGCGAGATCTCTCTTTAATTCTTTGCAACGAGAATAAGTAGTAGGCCAAATCCGTTGCTTGTCATCAATTTAATTTGATGAAGGATAAGCATACTGTAAATCTTATTCTTATTTCCTCGAAGTGATTAATCCCTTCCTTCGGAGCTTGTTCATCATATCATATTCTCGGTTCTAAGTTGTTCATCTTGTTTTCCGGAGCTCCAAGTCATTTCAATTATATCATTTCAACCTCCATCTAATTCATCGCAGGCCTTGAATCTTATTCTTTTCATCTTTCGCTTCTCATGTTTTTCATTACCGGAGTTCTCATGCTGGTTCATCATGTTTTAATTCATCCTCGAAGTCTTCACCAAGATTCTTGTTGGAGCTCAAGCATTCTTCATCTTGCTTTCCAATTGCAATCCTTTCTACCTTATCTTTTCAGATGGTGTTATGCCATTTTTGACAATTTTCCTTCATGTTTCAGGATTCACAAGTTGTCAAGAATGAAATATTTAAAACCATCATCCTTATTTTCTCAGGAGATCCTTTCAACCTCCCATGTTGTTCGTTGGAGTAATCTTGGGTTATAATTCACCTAAAAGCTTTCCCTGAGAATTGTTGCTATTATGGTGCTTATAAATGACCCAAGTTCTTCATTTATCCTTTCGGTGAAATAAGTTTATCGTCTCCTTGTTGATCTCAATCCAATTTAATGTTTCCGTCAGTGGCTGGTTGTCAACTCTTAATTTTGAGATGTTTTCCATAAGCCCACATCAAGCTTATTCGTTTCGTTGTTGATTTTCTCCATCAACCACATTCAACCCTTCTTTGTAAGGAGGATTTCCTAATTCATTCGTGGGAGAAGTTGTCATTTTCTTCTCCATTCATTTCTTTCATTGATTATATGCTATTCTTTCATTCCGGAGGCATTGTGATGTTGCTCTCTCCAAACCATAATCTCGTTTTGTCAAGATCATGTTCTTTTCCTTGTTTATCTATTTAACCGGAGTGTTGTATTCTTCATTCAAGTTACGTCATCTTATCAAGTTTGCCTCTCTTTTCAACCGGAGTGCTGTCTGAATCCTTCTTACCCCTTGTGCCATACTTTTATTTGTTTCAGAGGCTGTGTGTTGTTGTTTTCATCAAGTATCATTCCATCTCCTCAAACTCTTGTTAATTCCTTTGATTTTCAGACGGAGTGCTGTCCAAATTCTGTCATTCTTTCCTTGGCTATACCATTGCAGTTTCATATTCTTTTGGTTCGTAAGCTCTTGTTTCATGTCTTTCAACCTACAAGGTTCTCGTAATGCTCCTTGTTCCTATTCTCTAACAGAGTGTTTTCATCTTCGTTCATCTCCATTGTATTCTTGTTCAACTTGTTTAACCTCTCAAGGTTCATTGGTTTAACTCGTCTGTCAAAGAAGCAACTTTGTTTACCTCTTCTTCTTCTTTTCTACCCGGTGCTATCTCTAGGATCTCGGGTCGAGATCCTCTGTCAGTGTGGGAGAGTTGTGACGCCCGAAGACCGACGTCCCAGAAGATTCCAGATGTTCCGGGTTCTCCCGTGTGTTTCTTTTGTGCTTGTGTTATTTATTTTTTGCTTGCATCATGTCATCGTGCCATCATGTCTTAATTTTGCATCTCAACTTAAATAAATCTTGTGGATCTTCGATCTATTTAAATCGAGGGAAGAGTGACTTCTCTTTATAACATATCCTCCTAATATTTATGGAGCTATTATAAATAATTATTCCATAGCTTTGGAATCACCATAACACACTTGCATAATATTCTCCATGCCTTTTGTATCTCAATTCTTGATCTCAAATTTTGCCATAAATCCTTCTGTCATTTTCCCGGGCTCCATTAAAAATTCTCAACCTTTTTGGACATACCTTTTACCCACTTCCTTCTCAAACACATTTGAATTAAATTCAAACGAGTTTGAGATCATCGTCACATCCATGCTCACTCCTATTTTCTTGGATCAAGCTCACTTTTATGAGTCCGAGAAAGTTTTATCCATGTCCAAATTCTGTTTCCAACCCTTCCTTTCTTCTCTTTTTCTTCATTGCTATTTTTTTCAGTATTGGGAAAATAGCAGTAGAGAGAGGAAGAGAGCCAGCCGAACTAAGGCCCATCTGGTCCTTCCCACGCCACTTCGGCCCAGGCAGGCCTCCCTAAGGCTTGCTCAGCCTCCAGGCCGCCGCGGCCTCCTTCTGGCCCGAGGCCCAGCCTCCCTCTCCCCCTCACAACCCTAGCGACGATCGCTCCTCACCCTCGCTCACTCCCGTGCGCCGCCAGCATCTCCCTCGTCCCCATCGCCCACACCCCTTTTTCCCTCGATCGTCCTGTCCCCTCGCTCTCCCTCCAGCGCCGCACCCTCGTTCCCCTCGTCCCTCACTCTCTAGTCGCCCCGTATCGCCTGAGAGAGGGCTCTGCCTCACCGCTGTCGCGCTCCGCGCCGTCCACCGCCAAGGCCAGTGCCTCGCCTCCCCAGCGCCTCGTCCTCTCTCCCTCTCCCTCGCGTGGATGCGCCCCTCCAGCGCCGGGTGCCCGGCCTCGTCCAGTGCGCCGCCCGCCACCTCGCTGAGGGGAGGAGCCCCCTCGAGCAGCACCCGCGGCCACGAGCCGCTCCCTGCGCGCCCCAGGCCCCTGCCTCGTCTCCTCGCTGCACGAGCCATGGCCTTTGCTCCGACGCCCTGCCGTGGTTTGCTGCTTCACCCGCCGACCACCTCGTCTCGTCGTTCCCTGTACCAGCGCCTCGCGCCCTCCTCCAACCACTATCGTCGGCCTCGTGTTGTTTTGGTCCAGCAGAAACATCGTCAAGTTCCTCTTCGATGTACATCTACGCACGGTTGCTTCAAGATCGTCTTCGGTGTTTTCGTCAAGTACACCACAAGCAAGTACCCACGGATGCCAAGTACCTCGACGCCCGACGTTGTGGCCCGATGCCCGAATGACTACCACACCGGAATGCCGAGTACATGGATGCGCCAAGTTCCTCTCTGTCAAGTTCAACTACGGTCGAGTGTACCACTACCGTCGCCAAGTCCCGAGACCGGCAAGTCCGAAGACCCAAGTACCCCTCCGATGACATGAACATCTAGGAAACGAGAACGACTACACAAGACAACGCGTCAAGTACCACTACGTCCGGTGCCGCGACAAGTACCTCTACGGAACGTGTACGACGACCGTGAACGAAGATGCCAACGTGAACAACTACCGTCGCCATGTACCACTACTTCCCTCTACGAACGTGTACCACGACTCGCGAGAACGTCTACTTCCCCTACTTCCACTAATTCCCCTACGACCTCGAACCGCCCCAAAACGAATGTTCTGAAGGTATAACCCCGAGACGATGACCCGTGGAGGAATGCTTGTTGTGTTGTATGAGATGTTTCCCTTGTGTGCACTGTGTCGTTTCGTCTTTTGCCATGCTCCTCGGTTGCCTCGTCGCCAACTCGTGGGAACCCGGTGACGGGATCACCCCACCTTTCATCTTGCTCAACTCGCTCACGCCACCTTTTCTTTTGCTCCGGTCTCTCAACGAGTTACCGGAACCGAGATGTTGCCGTTGCAGCATTTTCGGATCGTTGCCGTGGCACCCTTTCCTTCCACCATGGTGACAATACTTCATATCTCTTCATGTTAACTTTGCTAAAATTGTATAAAACTTGATCATGCCATCCGCATCATGTTGACAACATTTAAAATGTGTGAATTGTTGTTTGCTTATAATTGCTAAACATGCATATGGGGATTTTTTCGGAATTGTTGTTGGTATTTCCGGCCTCATTTAAAATGTCTAAATAGGTAGTTTGTTTTTGCTTCACCTCTTGCCATGTTAACGAACATTTAATCTTGTCTTGTAAATAAACGAGAGTCAACTAAATAAATAACATGTGGTGTTTCGGCAATATGCAACTCGTTGCATATTGAGCTCCACTTAACTTGTAGTGTTGTTTGTGCACTTTGGCATGACATGCATATTTAAACCGGACATGCATCATACTTGCTTGTGCATCATGCCATGTTTATGATATGTGTGTTTACCGTGTTGTTTGCTTCTTTCTGGTTGCTTCTCTTGTTAGCTTCGGTTTCATTCCGGAGTTGTGAGGATTCGCTCGACTATGTTGCTCCGTCTACTTCATGGACTTGTTCTTCTCCCTTGCAGAATCCCAGGCAAGATGACCATACCCTTGGATACCTTTACTATCATTGCCATGCTTAGTAGTCTCGATGCTATCGTTACATGTCGTGCTACCCATCTTTATTGTCAGCCTCTCCTTGATGCCATGAAACCTCTAACCTTGGACACCTTCCAAGCAAAACCATTGCGTGGCTATGTTAACCGCTTGCTCAGCCCCTCTTATAGCATTGTTAGTTGCAGGTGAAGATGAAGTTCGTTCCAGGAGGGAACTTGTTGTTGGTATATCACAATATCTATAATTATTATTAGCACACCTATATACTGGGCATGGGTGGAAGGCTTGGCCTTTTGCTCGGTGTTTTGTTCCACTCATGCCACCTTAGGCGCCGATAAACCGGCATTATGTTCCTTGATTTTGCGTTCCTTACACGATGGGTGGATGGGGACGCCTTGACAGTTCGTCTTTGAATAAAACTCCTCCAGCAAGGCCCAACTTTGGTTTTAATTTGCTCATAATAACAACTTAATTAATTAATTAAATTGCATAGGAAGTTAGCGCTACCCGAGGATTCTTTCTACATAGCAGGGGGGGCCAGTGCTGATGGTGTTGGTCCCAAACGAGGAGCCTGCGGGGCCACCATGGGGAAACTCGAGGATTGGTTTTACTCGTAGCATCGCCCATCCGGTTGTGGCCTGAGACGAGATACGCGCGGCTACTATCAGGGTGTCGACACACCGGGAGGTCTTGCTGGACTTGTTTTACCATTGTCGAAATGTCTTGTGCACCCGGGAAGCCGAGCCTGATCGGATTTCCCTAAGATAAGGGGTGATGATATTATATTTATCACTTCAGCTAATCGTGAGAGCTTGTGATGGGCTAAGTTGGGACACCCCTGCAGGGTTATGATCTTTCGAAAGCCGTGCCCGTGGTTATGTGACAGATTGGAATTTGTTAATGTCCGGTTGTAGAAAACTTGACAGAGGATCAGAAGTAAAACACACAACTGTGTGAGTAACCGTGACTGTCTCTTTTCACTTTGAGAAGAGAACACGGTGGGGTTATGTTTGACTTGTATGTAGTTCAGGATCTTTAGCGATCACTTCTATTTGCGACCTTTTGCGTAGATGCTCATCTTATTCTGGTACTCGTAAGTTAGCCACCATATTATGCTTAGCCGCTGTTGCAACCTCACCACTTTACCTCCTCCTACCCATAAAGCTTTGCTAGTCTTGATACCCATGGTTATGGGATTGATGAGTCCTCATGGCTCACAAATACTACAACACCAGATGCAGGTTCAGCCGAGTATGAAGCAGGAGCTGGTTCAAGTACTTTGCTGGGAGCTCGATGAAGAGAGTGGCCGTATGCTTGTGACGTTTTCGACGATCAGTAGTGGTTTCTACTAGGGGCGATTCTGACCTGTGGCTTTATGTTTTGGTATCTTTCTTTTGGATCTTCGCCCGTAGTCGGGTTGTGATGTTCGGAATGATGTTTTGGTTATGTTATGTATTGAGTGAAGTGGCGAGTGTAAGCCAACTATCTCCTTTTGCATTTTCATCCCTATTTTTACATGAGTCGTGCAAAGATACCAAACTTGAGATCATTCCAGAATGGGCTTATACCTTTAAGTCGTGCCTCGACACGTAGGAGGTATAGTCCCATCCTGGGCATTACAGGTGGAGGCGGCGTTGACGCCGTCTTGGGGGCGCCGACGATGGCGGCGCTGGAGAGGACGCCGGTCGTGGGGGAGGCTGCCAGCGGTGAGCACGCCTTGGTGCTTCAGCCCGGGGTCCGCCGGGCCGTTGGGCCACTGCCGCCATGACACGGAGTCGGCGAGGTCTTCTTTGGCCGCCAACCCAGGAGGAGGCGGCCATGGCTGCTGTGACTCGACGTCTGCAGGGGAGGAAGGACCAGGTCGAGTCCTACACCCGAGCCGAGTTGGAGCAGGCGCGGGAGCTGCAGGATGCCGTGCTCGTAAGTCTTCTCTTACTGTTGCTCGTTTCTCTTTACTGGGGGCACGCCAGCGCACCCACTGGGTGTTATTTGGTCCAACTGCGTAGCAGTTGGGCCGAATCTTTAAAATATTGTCTTCATTGCTGATTGTTGTTTCGTTGCGCAGCAACTGGACTCCTATTGGGTCGGTGTCTTCAACCAGCTCCTTGATGCGCACGAGCGGCTCAAGGAGCAACTGGACGCCAAGGAGGAGGAGCTCCGCGTTGTGACGGGTATTTTCCCTTTACTTTTCCCCTTCCCACTTGCGTGTCTTCGGGGTGCTTTGTCTCTGAGTCATTCCTCTGCAGCCGCATTGGAGCGGGTGAGGCAAGAGGCGACGAGAGCCCGGCAGGCGCTCGACAAAGCCGGCCAACTGCAGAAGCAGTTGGCGGGCGACAAGAGCTGCCTTGAGGCTCAGGTGGAGCGGCTCCGGGCGGAAACCACCAAGGTTGCAAGGACGCAGCGGGCCCTTGCCGAGGCGGACCAGCAGCGCGACAAGCTGGCCGCCGAAAAGAGCCAGCTCTAGGCCGAGGTGGAGCACCTGAAGGGGCTGCTAGCCGTGGCGGAGGAGGCCAAGCAGGGGGCAACCCGGCACCGCGAGGGGACCGAGAAGGCGGCCGTGGACAAGGACGCCGAGCTGAAGGCGGCCCTTGCCATGGTCGCCTAGCTGGAGAAGGCGGTCCAAGACCGCGACCGTAACATCAACCGGGAGCGGCGCGGTACGTTGCTTGAAGCGCATCACCTGGAAGAGTCCTTCTCCAGTAAGTGCTTTTCTTGAGTCTTTTGCCGGACTGAGTTTCCGGCTTCTCTCTTCATTGCGAGTTTTTTTCTGATCCTTTTCTTTGACAGGGGTCTTCCCGAAGACGCATGATTTGGCGGAGGAGGCGGTCCACTTCCGGCGCGATCCAGGGGGTGTGGTCAGCTCTGGGACTGATCTGTGCGTGGCCTGGCCTTCCCGGAGATCATGGCCGCCGCAGAGGCTCGTTTGCAAGCCTTGGGCGTGCAGATGGAGCGGCTCTCCGAGGCCGGCACAGCGTTGACTGTGGCCCTTTGGCCAGGCTCCGCTGCGCCGACCAGCTTCTCACAGCTTGCGCGGTGGCTTGAGGTGGGGCCGGATCGGCTCCATGACTGGCGCCTTTCCACTGCCCATGCTGGTGCCGAGATGGCCCTCAGGTTCGTGATGTCTTGGCATCCGGACTAGTCGCTGAAGGCGCTGATGGGCCACCAAGCCGGCTCAGAGAGCCAGCTGCAGGCGTAGCCCAGCTAGATTGCCGCCCGGGCCAGCTACATCGCTGGGTTTTCCTATCACGACGAGTTCCGGCCGGGGCGAATGGAAGACGGCATAGTCGTGCCTGCGTACGACTTTGGCTTGCTCCTGAACGATCGGGACGGCAGCTCCGAGGAGACAGGTTTCTACCGCGACACGGGTGTCGACGATGAAGACACCAACACCTCGGTGAGCCCAGCGGGTGTGGAGGCGGACGCCTGAAGCCCTTGTTTTAAAATCTTTGTAGATATCTCTGTTAGGTAGCAGGTCCACCCCACCCACTGGGTGCACTGGGTGTAATGAATTCTGGCCTTAGGCCATTTGTGAATTTAAACATCTGTATGAATGTCGTGGATGTTTGTGCTCTTGCTTATTTGTTTGTCGAGCCATTTTCCTGTGCTTCT